>OZ038483.1:71922993-72038864 GCA_964036315.1 Acanthosepion esculentum
GGACCGCAGAAGTCTCTTATATCCGGGTTTGGTCTATTATATATACATTAACACAGGCTCTAATTTGAGACCAGATAAAATCTCTCTTATATCCGGGTTTCTCTTATATCTGGGTTACACTGTATATATATATTCAGCTTCTTTGGAAACTTTGGTAAGACGTGGAGATCTGTCACGTTCCCTGAATAAACATTGCCATTTTTACCTGTGTAGATAAAAGTTAATTATCTTTGCCGATTTCTCACGTTTGATAGGTGGGGATCTTCAAGGGAATGTCAAAGGAATTTGATGTGAAAGGGATGATAAAAGAGACTTCATTTAATGAAACTTGGTGCTTCATTGGTCTCTCTGCAATATTTACAGTTGTCGGTCATATGAAGCTAGGCATCTGTTTGTCTCGTATGATAATGTTAGCACGATATTTGGTTAAAATTCAGTCCTTTGGTGAGAAAAGTGGAGTAACTTCTCCAGGACACGCGATATTATATGAAGGCAGTGTGTCCCCGCATGGCTCTCTTCTTGGCTGTCCTAACAAGATCCAAAGGAATACAGGGCGTTACATTTTAAATGTTTCGCCCGTTCATGACAAAGGCGATTACTGCGCTCCATAGTTCTTTATTATCTATGAATTTCTATGACTTCTTATTAAAGATAATGGAGATCTTTTCCATTGACTTCTCCACAGTTTTGACTTCAGAGCAGTCATTAGACTTGCTGCCACCAAAGTCTAAAGAGGTTAATCTATGTTGCTACTTAACCCGTAGTTGGGACAGGAACAGAGACGATTTTTTAATACAACTGAGTAGGACTGAGTATCGACTCGTCGATACCATTTTCAGCGCCAATAACCTCTAGCCTACACATTCATCCTTCCGGTAACTTTACATTTGTATTGATAATGCTTTTTGCATGAGTATTCTAGGAGTGTGTTTTTTTCCTTAGCTCTTTAGTATGCAAGAATATGCACGAAACACAAGAAATAAAAAAATAATGTATCAGTTAGATTTTCTTTGTAACGTGAAGTACGTATTTTTACTGGTGAAACATAACATCTATTGTTACCATAACAAAGAGATACGTGAAAAAGAGGAGATAAGGATGCATCACACACACACACACACACGCACGCACGCACGCACGCACGCACGCGCGCGCGCAATGATGATGATGGATTCTCCCGTCGTTTTCGAAGTATGAGTGTCTTTCAGTTCAGTTTTTTATGTTTCGTATGAAACAACAATCCTGCACGGGATTTACAAACAAATCCACACGAAGGGCATACTGAAGGGTCGACCGTCATATGGGCTGATGTATTAGCCCGAGATTTAGTGTTAATTCTTAATTCTCTCAGATGGTTGAGACAATTTTTTCAAAGTTAGTTATACCTCGGTAGCAGGTATTTCTCCAGTTTGATCGGTTTTCAACAGCAAGTTCGAATTCCTCTATAGGGATGTTTGCAGCAATCCGACCCGAAATGTTTTTAATTTGCTCACAGATTCGGCCTGATTCCAAAATGGCATGATATGTTAGGCTACCTCCTCTAGGATTAAAGTTGAAAAAGTGTGATACGCTGACATTTGCATTTATTATATATATATATATATATATATATATATATATATATATATATATATACATATATATATATATAGATGTTTTTCCTTTCTCGAATAGTTTGTAAGAAGCTTATTATCGTTTCTCATTTGCGTCTCCGTCTTTGGACAGAATGCGCTCAGTGGAGGCTCCGTCAAAGGACAGTCGCAACTGAGGAAAATTATACTGAGAGGTGCCGGCCCTGTGGAACATCTTCCCGGAGCCGTGCCCTCTCATTGCACTAGAGAGAGGGATTCGTGCACGCACCGAGGCCAGTGCAACTGACGGTTGCGGGGGCTCGGGGAATTTTTGTTCCTTGCCCGGGTGTGAGTGCTCGGGTCTCCACATTAAACCGACCTTGTGTCACAACCTGACCTCGTTTTCAGTAAAAAATTATTTTTCTCTTTTTTTTTTGTTATTTGCTCACAATGCCGTAATCCTTTGTGTTTTGGTGGCTTTACTGTCTTTCATGGCGTGTTGTGATTAAAACACACTCACACATAAACATATAGAGTGTAACCCGGATATAAGAGAGTTGTCGGGACCGGAGACGAAGTCTCTTATATACGGATTTCTCTTATATCCGGGTTTGGTCTATTTTATATACATTAACACAGGCTCTAATTTGGGACCAGAGAAAATCTCTCTTATCTCCGGGTTTCTCTTATATCCGGTTATCTTATATCCGGGTTACACTGTATATATATATATATATATATATATATATATATATATATATATATATATTCTTTCTTCCTTTTTTCCGTTTTCCTGTCTTTTAAAATTAGTCTTAAGCCAGTTCCATTTTGATTTGTCTTGTTAAACTGATAGATTTGAAAATCCTTGTAAATTAGTTTTAATTTATAAGGTGAAATGATCATCATCAGTATTATGGAGTAATCCTAATTCCTATTATTTACAATATATATATAATCCAAACCAAGAATTCATTTAAACAGGTTTTGTTCATTTCAACCGACAAGTTCTGACATATTTTTGTTGTATTTTCCACATTTTCGAATAATTGTTGTACATCCAAATGAGAATTGCGAATACACTGTCAAGAGTTCATGTGTTTGTTGTTTTCGTTCAAGTTTTTTTCGTCGTAGCCAACAAAATCTTGTCTGCCATAATGACTAAGACTGCGCTTTAGCAAAAACGGAACAAAAACATAAACCCCTCGACAGTATATCAGCAATTTTAATTTGTTTGTGCAACGATTTACTCGAAAATTGGAAAATACGCAATAAACCAGCGGACGTTTCGGTTGAATTTAGCAAAATTTATAATAATGTATATACATATATAAAAATTATAAAATTAAGTAGCATTTCTAACTTTTGCCGCAATTACTTGTTCAGCTACTGTATTAATTGATTGATTATTCTTTTACGGCTTATCAACACTTTGCAGGTTATTTAAGACCAGGAAATATTTTTTGATTGTAATAATTTTGGGGAGATAATAATGATTTACTGATGCCAGTCCTACTACTTAACCCATAGCTCTTGGGAGAAGAAGTGGATTCATACCTTTCCAAAGGGTATTTGCGAATATGTGAATATAACGAACCCGACTGGAATTGCAACACGGCTTTCCAATTTCCAATTCCGAGCCATTATCCGTTATACCACCCGCACATCCAAGCTTACAGCAGCTGTTATTCCCAAGCGGTCAACCATGTAGATACTGGCCATGGTCGACGTTGCTTAACTTCGCTAATCGGACGAGAACCGGTGTTTTAATATGACGCGGTTCCAACGCCGCTACCCCCCCCCCCCACACACACACACACAGTGTTAGTCTGTACCTACGTAGTTATGTTTACACATATTTAAGATATAAAAATAACATTGAAAACACGTTTTATCATTTAATAATGATAGGAGCAAACATATTAATCTTAACTGAAAATAAAACAAACCACAACCCGTCAGTCAGGTATTGATTGTTTAAAAAAATCTTTTCCTTTCTGTCGAAAATTCTGGGATAAGAAATTAGCATATTTCTATTATTTTCAGTCGGGCTTATTTCCATATCTTTGTTTTTATTATTTCAACGTTCGGCCGTTGTGCTATCCAGCCTTCATGTGTCTGTTGATCCAAGTAGGAAAGATCATATATTTCTGATTATTCATTTATTTAATTTATTTTGAAGCTTTTGCCTTATGAAACCCGTTCTGTTCATGTCGATAAAAGTCAGTCTGGTTTCCACGAATCCCCTGCATTTGGCTTTCTAAGTTTCCTTCTTCTCTCTATCCATTCTCTCTCCCTGTTTCACTTTTCTTTATCCCTGTTTCTCTTTTTCTCTTTACCCTTTCTCTGATTCTTTTTCCTCTCCCCACACTTTCTCTGTCTTTTCGTTTTCCCTTTTCTCCCCGTTTCCGTTTTCTTTCTCTCTTTTTCTTTTTCTCGCTCTCTCTCTCTCTCTTCTTTTCACTCTCTCTATTTTTCTCACTCTCTCTTTCTCTTTTGCGTTTCCTTTTTCTTTCTTTCTTTCTCTCTCTCTCTCTCGCTCTCTCTCTCTCTATCTATCTCTCCTTCCCCGCTCTTTCAACACAGTACTTGGTGCAGAAACTTCCACTAATGTGCAGTTTTTACGGCAACCATTGCTTAACACTTTCAAATGTTTACTACTTTTTATGAAAATAACCTCTTTTCCTTCGTTTTCCTTTCCGTCACCTTCGGTTATTACAGATATGGATGTTGTGAAGTGATGAATTCTTAAATTCAATAACAATAGCTCTTGTTTGTTAATCCCATCTTGATTATCGACAAGTATGTTTCATCGAACTGCCTTAATCCTTTATCAATGACTGATAAACATTTCAAGAACACAAATAATTTCAAGGTTCCTCTCAGAAGAACTTGACACACGTCGTAAAACTGTTCCGATAATCTGTTACTGATTTTTCTTTTATGTGACACGTCTTATCAGGGCGTAGGTGATCATGACTCTCCACAACAGCAGTGCCCGTATGTATAACTCGAAATTGTTAATTGGAGAGTCGAGTTCCAATACCAGTTGGGTTCATATTCTCTTAGGCGCAAATACGCTTGGAAAAGGTACGAATCCATCTCTTCTCTCTCCAGCTATTGGTTAATTAGTAAGACTTATATCACTCAATCTTACAATCTAATAATATGTTCTGGCTTTAAATATGTTACAAAGGGTTCATAAGCCGTAGAAAACGGACCCACCAATCAATTGTGCCTGTTCTGTAATCCATTCACACAAGTTCATTAGGTACGTTATACACTGTTGCCCCAGATTTAATCACGTGAGTTTTAAATTCTCTAACCACTCTTTTCTCATTATGTGTCCCAAAAAGGTTATCTATCACTTTCTGATAGTAATCATAAGTTTACTTATTACTGCTTTTTTCTGAAAACTTCTTTGTTGATCATATGTTCTGTCCATGGTATTATCATCGTTGGTAGAACCACTAATCTGTCGCTTCTTCATCTGTAAAGAAAATGGCAATGCTTTATTAATTGATCTGTTTGTTTAACAGTACATCAACTCCTTATGGGTCATTTTATGTCGAAGTTTAATTTTCTTTTGGGCTTTGAAGTAATAAAAATATCATATAGATTATTCTGCTTTCACAGTAGAATACATGGTAGATGATACTCAGCTTTTGTGCATATACATGTTTCTGTGGACATAACTACTAGAAGTAGGGATATGTGTGTTTTATGTTGTAGTTTTGTTGAAGTTATATTTTGGAATACCGTTTAAGAAATTGTAGTATATTATATGGACTAACGCCATGAAAGAGTTCTTTCATGTTTTTTGTTTGGTTGGTTGAATTTGTTTAGCGGTATATCGACCTCTATGGATTATTTAATAACGAAATCTAAATATTTTGTACATTCCTTTACTATGTTTTTAGATATATACCTTTAATTATGTTTTTTAGATATATATTTTGTAGATGATGAAATGTATTGTAGGTAATTTTATTATAAAAATGTATTTTTATATCTTTTTTAGCGTTACATTGATTGTTATTTTGCTATAAAAATGTATTGTCAGTCATTTGATTATAAAAATGTACTGTTAACTTTTGTTTGGCGGCTTACGATTTGCTCATAGCTGAGTCCCTAACAGGTGCTACCTCGCAGGTCAGGGTAAACCACGGAACGACAGAAATTAAGAAGTGATTCCACGCTCCTCAAAACCTCCAATCATCCCGATCAGAAGCCTTGCTCCCGGATGTAGTTTAACGTCATACCAAGGACGAAAAGTGGCCACGTAAGAAATTACCAGGTGTAACAGCAAAATTGTCTAAATCGTGTACCAGCAAAATTGTCCAATTGTTAGATTAAGCTCAGAACTGTTCTATCTTAGAAATGATTAAAGATATTTTACTGGAATTCTCTGAGGTTTATATCACACTATTAGACTCCACTTCGAACAATAAAAATGTATAATTACTCTCTAATCTTAAGAGAATAATCGTGATGAAATCGATCATAAACGAAAATGACATGTTCATCATTACTTAATCATAGCTAAGTATCGGAAGCTCATGAAGGATTGAAATAAAGTTTATATATATATATATATATATATATATATATATATATATATATATATATATATATATTCCAGAATCATTTTCCAATTATTCAAGATGATCTTTGCCCTCTCTAACCTTCTAACTTTCTGGAGTAACAAGGTGCCTTACAAGTTTCACATACAATTTCATTTTCAAGTATTTTTTCACTGCTTTTTAAAATGTCATAGGTGAGACTCCTTTCTCACTTGCCAAAAGTCATATGGATTGAGTTGGATCTTTTTCTAATTTATCTCTTTAGCGCTAAGTTGAAATCTTCCTGTTTTGAATTCCTGAACCAGTTTTCCTCTTCACTGTTCTCGTTTTTAAACTTATTCTCTGTTCTCTTGATAGTTCTTGAATGAACCTTGAAGATGGATGCCAGAGTATGAATGTTAATACCATTACTGAAGGCCTAAATGATGTTTTCCTCTCACCATTGCTTAGTTGAGAAGACAGTGGATCTGACATAAAACGATTTTAACCTGTTCTCTTTCTAGCTGAATAACTCAAGTGATACGTACGATAAATGGTATCAAGATAGCTAAACGTCTTATTTGTAAACCTGGAAAAATGAAACTCAGTTTGTTAAGTGATTTTTTAGATATTAAACATTTTGTGGGATGGACATTAAATCCCATGCCGTTACACGATTTGGACAATTTTGTTGTTATTTTCCTATTTTTTAATACTTAGTTTCTGGAATACACATTTCGCTATTATGCGATTTCGAATTTCTCTGTCACATTTTCCGTCGTCTGTTACTACACTACCAAAATGTAGCATATTCGGTGTTCAAGTGATTTTTGTCTGTACTTTTTCTTCTACCTGCTGTGTCCCTTCAGAATGTTGATGATCATGGCTCTCCGCAATTTCTTGTCCTTCTTAATAAATTTTGTCCTTTTGTTATTTCCCTTAAACCTTATTCGGCTATCTCAAACTCAGTATGTTATGAGTTGTTTTCCTCTGTCCCTCTTGCCTTAAATCTATCCTATAATTATCAAATTTTCCAATGCTTCTTTCCTCATGTGCCTTAGAAATTTCAATTCTGCCTTCCTAATATTAAGTACAAGTTTCCTTTTCCTTTCCATTCTCTAAAACTGCTCTGTCCATGGTATCCTCAGTATCCTTTTGTAGAACCACATTTCTGATAGAAAGAAATCTCTTCTTCATCCGTGATGAGATTGTCCAGCATTCGCTGCCAAATACGAGGACTCAACTACGTAATAGTTCAGTACTCTTTTCTTTGTGTCTGTTGCTTCAAGTCTCTTCTTCATCTGTGATGAGATTGTCCAGCATTCGCTGCCAAATAGGAGGACTCAACTACGTAATATTTCAGTACTCTTTTCTTTGTGTCTGTTGCTTCAAGTCTCTTCTTCATCTGTGATGAGACTGTCAAAATACGAGGACTCAACTACGTAATAGTTCAGTACTCTTTTCTTTGTTTCTGTTGCTTCAAGTCTCTTCTTCATCTGTGATGAGATTGTCCAGCATTCGCTGCCAAATACGAGGACTCAACTACGTAACAGTTCAGTACTCTTTTCTTTGTGTCTGTTCCTTCAAGTCTCTTCTTCATCTGTGATGAGATTGTCCAGCATTCACTGTCAAATAGGAGGGCTCAACTACGTAACAGTTCCGTACTCTTTTGTTTGTTTCTAACGAAATTTTTAGGCTTCTTAATACTCTGCTTAGATTTTGGTATTCAATCGAATAACGACATTGTATTAAGAAAAATAGTAGTCCTACCTGGATTTATTTTGGCGGACACAATGAACATAGGATACGTAGATGGCACTGTGTTGGTAGCAGATAGAGAATAAAAACTGCAAGTACTCCTAGATCAGACATAGAAAAGAAAAGTGAAAGATTAACCATCAATTGTAAGAAGACAGTGTGCGTGGTAGTTAGCAAGAGGGGCAAATCATGCTACGTGTTACTGATTAGGTATGTCAGAATTAATCAAGTACACGAATTTAAATATTTGGGAAATGTTATAACAAACAATGAAAAATATGATACAAAAATTCAATAGAATAGCAAAAGAACCCCCACCCATAAAGTAAGGTCTGATTCAGAATAATCCACAGGTTGGCTCTGTGAATGCTGAAGAAACACAGTTGTGCCTGATTCGGCGTCTACAACAGGGATTAGCTAACAGACGCTAGGATAAAACGAAGAGATGGATTCGTGCCTTTCCCTGGGGTAGCTACGCAGAATTGAATGTAAATGAACTCATCTTTCCGATTTCTCATTCCCAGCCGCTTTCCATTAAAGTCTAACGGCCATGTTGTTATATATATATATAGAGATAGATAGAGAGATAGATAGATATACACACACAAAATTTGGGTGTGACTAACACATCTACCTGCCAAAATATTCCAACAAAATCAATGTGGGAGGACTAATAACTAAAAAAGCAAAAATCAATAAAAACCTTACACAAGAAAAAAATCAAACGAGCAAATAAGAAAAGCGCAAAAGGTAAAAGCTTACCTAAGCAGTAAATAATAGTGGTCAATGCATAGGCTATCCAGACAGAGAAATATATATGTACAGGCATCCCTCAATGCGTTTTCGACCGGTGCGCTAAAATTTTTATATGCCATAATTCGACTAAGTGCATACATAATACTCGATTAGTGCGGTAAAACATTCTTCAGTTTAACCATCGTCATTGAAAATTGATTTTTTTATAGTTACCAATGAACACATCGAGACATATATATATATATATATATATATATATATATATATATATATATATATATATATATATATATATATATATGTGTGTCTTAAAATATAATGTCTTAAAATAATTGTCGGACTTTGTCCATTTCATAATGTGTGACGTCATTTGGTTACATTTAGATACGCATCGAGCAGATATGAATGTACGTGAGAAAATCATGGAATATTGTAGTTTAAAAACAGTAAAATCGACCTTGCTAACCAAAACTCTTCTCTGTGGCGAAATCGGTAAAAGCACGTCAGGCTATATGACGGTTCCGTATAGAATACAGGTTCGATTCCTGTCGGAAGACGTATATTTTCTATGACAATTTCTCGGACATTCAGGCCGGTGAATGTTGTTAACACTGTTTATTAAAAACAGAGCATTTACTTAAATATTTGTATCTATAAAATATATATATATATATATATATATATATATATATATATATATATATATATATATATATACCGGAGAGCCTATATTTAAATAAATAAACGGTGTGTCTACTAAATTACGACTATTCTCTAAAAATAATGTTTAATTTACCAACAACACATTTTTATAGTAAAATGACTAATACATTTTTATAATAAAATAACCAAGAATACATTTTATAGCAAAATGACAATACAACACTAAAACGGTATTAAAATACATTTTTATTGTAAAATTACTAGCAATATATTTTTATAAAAAAATTACCAACAATACGTTTTTGGAGTTAAATTGCCAGTAATATATTTTTTTTAAATTACTAACAATACATTTTATCATCTAGAAACTATATATATCTTAAAAAAAACATACGTTTACCAAAAAAAGTATAAAATTGTGTATATATTTTCTGTAGTCAAAGGCATGAAATTGCGTACAATATATTTAGATTTCGGCATTAAATAACCCACAGAGGTTAATATGTCGCTAAACAAAATCAAACAACCCACCATAAAAACGTGTGTTCAACTTTAAATACTGAAACAGCAGCCATGAAGATATAATGGAAAATGTTTTCCTTCATCTGGCCGATTCTTACTTGAGAAGCAAAAGCTGAATAAAAAAATCTAAATAGCAAAAAAATATCTTTAATGGCTATAATATTATGTCCAGTCAAAAATTGCCGATTTACCGAATATTGTCTTAAATGTCAGTGTTACGATACGGAACAAGTGAATTTGGCACTACTAAGATGACATAGAAAGTAACCTTTTTAAAGAAATATGTGCCTTAGTAAGACACCATAAATAATTTTATCTACATTTTTCACGTTCTATCTTAATAAACTCAAACATAAAAATATCCAAAAATATTCTAAAAGGCTTTAATTCAAGCTATGAATGGCTTTCTGCTGTTACGTCAATGCCACTTTGCATCTCTCCAAAAAATCGAACATTTTTCCCTTTATCTTTTTAAATTCCAATGCTCGCCAGCTTGTAATTCCACAAGAGAAACATTTTTTTTCTGAAATGTAGACTTTTAAGGATTTCGTTTTAGGTAAAATTAGGCTGCTTTTATTGGGACATTTTAAATAATCTTTTCATAGATTTTCCCTACCGATTGCCACTAAAATGCAGTATGTTTATTTTAAGACAATAGTAAGCAACTAAGAGAAATGCTGTTATTGATTTTTATCTTTTGCATGATCAATGGACACAGCGTGCATTTCAAGCAAAAATATCTGACTCTATTTCCTCCTGCTCTGTGATTTGTACCCACTGCGTGAAACTCTCCGAGAGGTCCCAAAGCACTAAGTCGTGAATGTGTTTCATTGGGTGAAATCTTTTATTTCTTTCTCGGTCAGAAAGGTTAGTCTAAGATGTCATGGCCCAAATGCTGACAGAATTGTTCGAAATACTAACATCCTTATCAGATCAAAGGCTCTCAGAGATATCTGACACTTTATTTTAATTTCTATACAGTGTAACCCGGATATAAGAGAGTTGTCGGGACCGCAGAAGAAGTATTTAATATCCGGGTTACTCTTATATCCGGGTTTGGTCTATTATATATACATTAACTCTGGCTCTAATTTGGGACCATAGAAAATCTATCTTATATCCGGGTTTCTCTTATATCCGGGTTTCTCTTATATCCGGGTTACACTGTAGTTTACAATTTAACGCCTTCTCGAATTTGTGTTATTTTAATGTATAAATTGTCCACCTTTTATCTGTTCTTCTGCAGCTTTTGAGAAAGGAAAAGGGATATATTGTTTCGTGACGTACAGATTAGGTTAATACTCCTGCTCACAAAATCCAGATAAAGGTGTGAAGAAAGAAGGGTCGGTAATGTAATCCTGACCAAGCATCTCGACTGCAGTTACTTTCTTTTAACATATGGTTGCTTCCCTGTTTTTTCTACAAATATTTTCATGGCAACTAATCTGATGAACTTTCCCCCTGGTGCCCAACTACATGAATCTAAGCGGGCTACTAGATTGGCAACTAGGTATCGCCAGTTTTCCTATTGAAATACCTAGATGCAACCGTCACTTGTTCTTTTCTCGCACTTCCACCTGTGGAAATCCCTTCCGATTTCTTGCTTCTCTGATAACTACAACCTTCAAAAATTTAAATAAAACGTCAATAGCCATCTTCTGTCTTCTTTAACCCTGGCCCTTTTTCTGTCCTTTCTTCAATCCTCCAAACTTCTCAGTTTTCTCATTCTCTTTCATTTTCACCCGCTGTAGACCCCTGCGTTCTAGTGGCATTAATCGCCTTGCTGAAGGTGAAACGATTTTTAAAAAATAAATTCATTTATAAAAAAAAATTACTATAATACAGTGTAACCCAGATATAAGAGAGTTGTCGGGACCGGAGAAGAAGTCTCTTATATCCGGGTTTCTCTTATATACGGGTTTGGTCTATTATATATACATTAACACAGGCTCTAATTTGGGACCATAGAAAATCGCTCTTATATCCGGGTTTCTCTTATATCCGGGTTACACTGTACCAAAACTCAGCTCTACTTGCAACAGCCTACGAGATTACTAGTCGTTGCTTTACGGTAGTATCTTAAAAATGGCACTTAGCAAATTCAACTCTCAGGTCCAAGACCAAATTTGTGGACACGCAGCAACAAAGAATTCACCTTACCAGCTCCAAGATAGCAGCATCCCATTGAACTAAAAATAGTCGTGGGTCGCCATGACGTCTTTGTGATTCTGGCTGCAAGGACTGCGTAATTGTCTTTACCCAAAATGACTAAAAAAGAAAAAAATTCCTGGCTGAAAAAATATTTTTATAAACCAATATTCAGTGTGTAATACTTGAGGCACTATGACGGTTTTCTTGTTGAAACGAGAATCGGAAACTTTCGTTCATACGCCTTATATCCCTTTTATATATATTCTACTATTTGACGCATCACTTTAGGGCGTAGGCTCTCCACAACTTCCTATTCCTTGTGGCTTTTAGCAGTGTTTCTCCATTTGCTAAGGCTTCCGCCTCCCGTAACGCCATACATCTACACAAGCTCGTCAGATAAATGACACGCTGCCTTTCCCTATCCCTCTCGCACTCACTATGCCCCGTTTGTATTGAAGTTTTTCAAGACCTCCTTTCTCGTTATACAGGGTGTTTCAAAAGTCACATTCTCAGAACTCTCATATCATAAACTACAAATAGTAGCATGATTGAATTGACACTATTTAAAAGCTGAAAGTGTCAAGTTTTCTTCTGTTAATTTAACTTTAATTTAATTAATTAAATTTAAATCTTTAACACAACTCTGCCTGACAGATTGGTCGGACGCTCCGAACAGGCTGATCGCGTGTTCCTGCGATGGCCACCTAGATCTTCAGACTTCATGCCATGTGACTTCTTCCTCTGGGGTTATGTGAAATGCCTCGTGTGCGTCCCTCCACTTACCGTAGACGTGAGTGAGCTGAAGACGCCAATAACTGAATCCTTGGCAACTATCTACAACGCTATACATGGTTGCGTTTGGCAAGAATTGGATTATCGTTTGGATGTGTGTCGTGTAATCCACAACGCTCAAATTGAACACATGTAAAAACCTGTATAGAAATGGGGAAGGAAATATAAATTGTGTTTTTATATCCTTAATAGTTATTAAGATATAAAGTGTCGTAATGTGACAGATTTTTTAAACACCCTGTATGTCCAAGGAATTTCAGTGTCTTTCCCTGATTCTCAGTAGAATTGTTCCTTCTGTTGCCATTTTCTTTAAGAATTCCTTGTTGGTTACTTACTCCCTCCATGGAATTCTCAGTATCCCTCTGTAGAACCGCATTTCTGACGCGTCATATTTTTTCCTTATCCGTGTGGAGGTTGTCCAACATTCACTCTCATATAAGAGGAAGTATATTGCATAGCAATCTAACAATATTCTCTTTGTTTCTAATTATTTTTTTCCGTTTTTCAGCACCTTGATTGTCTTTTAGAATGGTTCTTTCGATCGGTAGATAAATACGTGTTCGAAGCACACTAATGCATTTTCCAGCCTCTGTTAAAATGTTGCATAGGTGGGGATGGTCTCATCTCGGCCAACGATCGCTAATCGTTTTGGTTCAGCAATGAATGACTTCAAACACAGATAATTTTAATTTTAAATTTTATTACCCATTGTGACATCTACATTATCTAACTATCCAGTAGGGTTCGCCCCTCTCACTGAGAAGCCCTTTCTTTTCTCTTGACGGACAAAAAGCAACTCTCCGAAACCTTTCTCTAATCTATCTTTCTCCCGCCAATCAAAATCGTCTTCCCTATTATGACTCACATCTTACTCCAAATGTCAACATCCGGAAGTCGGAACCGAAATACTCTTCCCCTAAAAATAATAGTCTGCTAAACTATTATTTAACAAAAACATTTTCCAGATATTTGAACTTCTGCACCAGCCTGATGTTGCTATCTCCACTTTACAATTTGCATCTCTTGCTGATGACCATAATTTTTCTCTTCTTGTTGAGGGTTAGTCCATTTTTCTCGCTTTCTTCTACCCTATACAGGAAGCCCTGTAGTTTTCTTTCTGCGTCAGTCATTAACACAGTGTCATCTGCGTATTTTATAATGTTAGGATTACGCCCACCGAAAATAAATTCTGGCAGGGTCTCCAGTTCTCATAGGATAGCGTCAAATAAATCTGGGGAGAAGACACATCATTATTTCAAGCCGCTTTCCACAAAATGTGGACCGAGACACATTTGCTGCTATACTCATATGTTGAAAAACATTACTTAAAAAAAAAAAGAAAGTTTAACATTAGTTTGTCTAGGAGTTACCAGTTTTGTATACTGAATAGTTCCAGCTACATTACAGGTGTTGCTATGAAACAAGACAAGTGTGGCCATATTGAATTAAGTGTATATTACAGAGAACAAAGGGTTCGCACGTGGAGAAAAGAAAAAAATCTAATAAGACACTCTTAGTCTTATACGGTTCTAGAAGCAATTAAGGCGTTGCGGGTATCAAAAGGTAATTAATTTTTACTCTGAACTCTTTTTGAACAGAATAACAGTTAATGAAGCGTGTCCTGCGACACAGCGAAAATAGAAAATATACTTTTTTGGGGGGGGGGAATCGAAAATCAACATAAAAAAATGACATAGCGTTCGAAGGTTGGGCACTTCGACGTGGTGTAATGGTTAAGCAAACTTGTCTCGCTAGATCAATTACGACTGAATAGTGAGTTCGATCCTCACTGAGTGCCCCATGCGTTCAGCCTTAGAAATCACACCATACCGATTTGGGGGGGAACCTCCACGTAGTGTAATGGTTAACCAGCTTGCCTCGCTAAAACAATTCTGACAACCTCTAACATTTACAACTGAGGTCCGCCATGCCACGTGCACAAGGATGAATCATCCCCATTCCCTTCGTATTCCATTTATAACGAGGAATTTTCACTCGGACATCTTCCCAAGAAACTCAGGCTCCGGCGGGATTGTTTACCCAATCACAACAATCTTGACCTCTACAAGTTTAAGGTTAACCGTTATCTTTCCTGCATTGCCACATGAAATTCAATACTTGCTTTTTCTTACGCTCACACAACATCACACAGTAACCCTCTACTTTGAGTGGTTCTTGAGCCTTGTATTGGGTGAACATTATTATAAAAAAGAACCTAAAATATGGTCTTCTATTTATTTCTACGAAAGAAACAATAGATAGAGAAAACACAATGACTTTGTTGGATAGTGCAAGTTTTCAGAAAACATTAGCTATGCATTTTCAATGGGCTCTTCATATATTGGGCAAGGCCGCCTTAAATATGGCTTGTCACAGACATTAGTTTCACCAATACTCAAGCGTAATAACCACAGTATAACTGTGCTCTCATCCCCTGTTTGGTCGCCATATATTTTCAGCAAGTATCGTTAAATATCAACGGGTGCAACATTTTTCGCATAGAGGAATTTATTTACAAAACTGTGCTTCGTACGCACTTTCATCTCAAATGCCAATTTTGCCAGTCTGCTCCATGTAACAAAAAAAAATCTCTTATTCCGTTGGTAAGAACGAAGTTTTATTCGAATAGCTTCTTCCCAATAGCCGTTTCTTTGTTGAACAGACTCACAAGTGAATACTTCCCCGACCACAATCTCTTCAAATCTATATTCAACTATTATCTTTCCTCATAATCTGCCCTTCCTACATATAACATACAACCCTCTAGCTTGAGTGGCTCTTAGTCCGTATATTGGGTGAAGAATAGTAAAAGGGAAATATACTGTGAAGGTTCAACCTGTACTACCCGTACAACAAGCATAATTAAAAAGGAAGCACGACTTTCTGAACTAGTGTGTGTGTGTATGACTAACTGACTCATCGTATGTGGGCCCAATAGTTCAGAACTGAACTGCTAGGCTCTGCCTACAGATTATTTGATTATAGTACTCAGGGTTTGCGTAGGACTATCGACAATTTTTGGAAGAACTATTAACAAAGAAATCGTGCACATTGTGCCACGAATTATCCAAAAACCTAATTCATGTCTTATTGTTCCAGAGTTTAAACTTCCCAAAATAATATCAAAGCTTAAAGGCAGCACATCTAAAAAGATATGGTTGGAATTCAATTTTTTTCTCTTATATTAACTGCAACCAAAAGCAATAGAACCAGGTCTACCTGTCTGTTTAACCTACGACTGGAAAAAAAAAGATAGATTCATGCCGCTTTCAAGTGCATAAACCCGAAGTGAATGAAGTGACTTGGCCAGAATTTGAACTTGGATCACTGAATCCACTTTCTGTGCTGCTAATCGTTATGCTTAGAATATAATATATCTGAGTGAGTAGGTTCATAATTTGGTTATTACTTGAAGTTTGATTTGAAATGTTCCCTTGTGTTATATTTAAATGTCTATTTAGAAAACGGCTACTAAGGGAAGCTGGCTGCTACTCTTTTCTGAGCGTACCTATCTGCTAGGATGGTTAGCATAACACTATCAGACACACCTGCTCAGTCCACAGGGAAAACCTATGGTTTATACTCCAGCTAGGCTGAGCGGATCATAGTTTCTGAGAAGTAGCACATAATCTGGGGTGATCAATTTCTTGAACAAGGCCGGTACGCTGAAACGCTTGGTCACGATATCTTGTGAAATAGGCGGCTCCCAAACAGCTCTGTCTACCCAGTTCCACTCATAAGGCTTGGGTCCACTCGTGCTATGGTTTGTCAGGAACTTTTCAAAAGTGCCACGCGCTGGGATCGCTTTCTCGACACTCCTTCCTCGTGTCGAGAAATAAATTCACGTGCAATGCTTTTTTTTCATTTTGTATTTACGGACTTTGTGTGTGCTTAACTTCGTTCTGCGCTCACAGTACGTACAAACATTTTCCAAAGCTCATCTATATTGAACAAAGATCTCACAAGCCATTAATATGACAATGAGCTTTGATTATTGATAGATGCTTCTTTGTGTCATATTAAGTAAAGTTGGATAAATAAATGTGTTTTTCGTGTGTGTGTGTGCGTGTGTGTGTGTGTGGAGTAATTATATTCAATCAATTGCTAGGTATACTGTTAAGAAATTTGATTCAGCATTCCGTGCCAGATATTTTTCTGGTCAAAATCAATCTTGCACATTGATAAATCTAACATTCGTCTGTGCATTGAATATTGCTGCCTGATGCCGTCTGGTGATCCTACTATATATCTTCAGATTCTTGACAAAATCCAAAGTAAGATCTGTAATGTTATCGGTCCTTACCTGGCATTTCGATTTCAATCAATTCCCCACCGCTGTGACGTGGTCTTTTCTACAAATATTTTCATGGCAATTGTTCTGATGGGCTTTCCCCACTTGATGCGCCGACTGCAGGAATTTAAGCGTACTATTAGTTTGGCAACAAGTTCTCACTGTTTTACTGTTTAATTAGTTATATATAACCGTATGTTCTATTCTAATGCTCTCTTCAAAATTTAAATTCAACGCCAATCGCTATCTTCTATCTTCCTGAAACCTGTTCTTTTATTGTCCTTTCTCCTCACTAAAGTCGTCTCATTCTTTTTCACTCCCAACGTGTTAGTGGTATTATCACCTTGCTTGGGGGTGAAGTGATTAAAAACAATCTATTTACGATTTTATTTTGTCAATGAGGCTATTTTTGGGGGGGACAGAAACTTTGGCCAGCGTTTGGGGAAGTTCTGCTTGTTTTATTTTGTTTCCTTCAAATCTTGTAAAGTGTATGATGAAAACCACAACGTTTATGCATGCAAATATAAACAACTGAAAATCTCAACTCAACAAACATTTATTATTCTTTTTTATTTAAAAAAAAAGTCCCCTTTGTTTTTAGCATCTGTTTGAGACAGATTTTAAATCAGCAAATTAAAAAAAAATAACTTCCCAAAGTCACGTACCTCTGTACTTCACAGCATATGTAGTAACTAAATTCAGAAAATACATTTCGAGAAAATTTATATAAAAAGAATTGTACTTGATTTGCATAAGTTTTTAAATAACTTTACTTGATTTGCATATGTATTATTTATATTTTGACTCTATTTTACTGTGTTTACCATTTAGTCACTTCGACATTCTTCTTCTTCATTGTGCCGTGTACCTTCAAGACGTTGGCGATCATGGTTCTCCATAATTTCATTTTCTTTGTAGCTCTTAATAAATTTTGTCTTTTTGTTATCTCTCCTAAACCTTGCTCCGCCATCCATTTACTCAAGTTCGCTAGATATATGTTATGTTGCTTTCCTCTGTCCTGCACTTATTAAATTTTCCAAGCCCTCTTTCCTCATAATGTGCCCTAGAAATTTCAACTGTCTCTTCCTGATGTTAAGTATAAGTATCGTTTTTTATTCCATTTTCTCTAAAACTTCATCGTTGCTCACATGTTTGGTCCATGGTAACCTCAACATCCTTCTATACAACCAAATTTCTGTTGCTTGAAATCTCTTCTTCATCTTTGAGGAGATTGTCCGGAATTCGCTACTATAAAGGAGGATTGATATTAAATAACAGTTCAATACTCTTTGTTTCAAACAAGATTTTTCGGTTTCTTAATATTTTGCGTAGCTTTTGGAAGACAATTTTCACTATCCCAATGCGCCTTTGGATTTCAGCATCACACTTTCCGTCCTCTGTTAAAACAATTCCCATATATTTAAATTGTTGTACTTGTTTAATATTTTTTTTTATATCTTTGATTTTTAATTTGCATATTAGGCTGTTCCTTTTGCTAACAATCATTAATTTCATCTTCTTGCAATTGATGTTTAATCCTTTTTTCTCACTTTCCTTTGCTAACTTCTGTAGGATTTCTTGTAGTTTCATTATTGTTATCTACATCTTCTGTTGAGATTGTGGCTGCCTGGTAGGACTTCTAATTCTCACAGAACTGCCTAACTGAATAGGATGAATAAGTCCGCTACTGAATGATAAAAACATAGCTTGATGACCTAAGCTCACCATTCCAAACTGCACCACATATTTATAATAATCTCCAGGAGAGTGACACATTGCGCCTTCTCGATCTCCATTTTTCCACCAACCTGAAGTGATAAGCTTAAATTGAATCAATTGCTACGTCTGCTGATTGAATGTTGGTTCACTGTGTCAAGCTAGACAATTTTTTTCTCGTCAGAATCTCTCCTAAAAACTTATTAATCTACCATTCGTCTCTGCATTGAATATTGCCGTCACATCTGGTCTGGTGCTTCTACTATGTATTTAGAGATTCTTGATAACATACAAGGAAGATATCTGCGATGTCCTGACCTGGCATCCCAGCTTCAGTCACATTTCCACCGCCTCATCTTAACTTCTTTATGCCTTTTCTATAAATATTTTCATGGTAATTGTTCCGATGAGCTTTTCACTTTGGTACCTAAACTCTATGAATTTAAGCGCATTATTCGATTGGCGGCAAGGTGTCGTCATTTTACAGGTGAAATGACTATAAGTAACCGTCTGCCGCACTTCTCACTTGTGGACATTTTTTCCAGCTCTGTGCTTTTCAGTCAACTTTGATTTTCAAAGATTTAAATGCAGTGTCAATCGTTATCACCTGTCTTCTCAATTCCTTTATTGTTCGCTCTCCTTAATTAATTTCTTCATATTCTCTCATACTTGCGTCTTAGTGGCTTTATTACGTTGCTTGGGGTGAAATGATTTTTTTAAAGTACTTTAGCCTCAGAATAGCTTCGTATAACTTTACCCATCAAAGTGGTTCGTTCAAACCAAGCCAACCCTCCTTTGATCTTCATCGTAGAATGCTTGACGACTGAACTTTCAAAGCATACGCTTTCATCAAAATTTTGATTCTGTAGCGCCAGTCCAAGAAGTTTCGAAGAAAGAAATTCTGAAAATCATTCATTTAGAGTGTTAACAAGTGCGAAATTAATAAATTACAGTGGTCTTAATAACCTCGTGTGGGGTCTGGAAATTTCTAAAAAAAAATATGTTAAATTCAAATAAACTTCCCTTCTCTTCTACCGATGAGTTTGTTCTATTTCGGTAGTTATTAGGGGAGAATAGCTTCAATTCTCTTCCAACAATATGTCTTGCAGAATCCATCACCCACGACAGCCATCAACAAGTTGAAACACCTAATCTACAAAATTGTCGAAATTCAGGTAAGGGTGAGGATCATTGTATGTTTTACTATCTCCCATCGAAATTAAACCAAGCACGCACGTAAAAAAAAAAGTCTGATCCTGCTAGTGGTAGAGGGGTAGGCGAACTCTTCCGAGAGTAGGGAAGCAGCGAACCACAAACGACCTCATAAAAATATTTCTCATTGAGAATAGGATGACTAAACATATCCGATCGTTTCCGTTCTGTGACTAAACCAGCGATCGATCTTGCGACAAGCAATGCTGATACTCATCATTCCCATCAGGTGGCAGCTAGGCTCCAGGGGCTGCCTACACTGCTTCAATAATTCCGAAATGCAAAGGTTGATTGATCGAAAAATCGTTACAATCGAAAATCATTTTTCGCTAACTATATTTTTCCCTGTTCCGTATTTGTTGTCATATAATGCGCAGGTTAAATTTCATTTTCATATTGTTTAGATGTCATTTAAATGAACGTGTTGATTTAAGTACTAGTCTCATCGGCCTGTCATCTTTTGTAGTATAATACTCAAGGTGATTTTTGCTTGTTAGTATTAATAGCGACGTTGGGGTGGTGTAATGGGTAGTGGCTCAGAACGAGAAATCGGAGAGCCGGGTTCGAATTCCTGTAGAGTTTCGTTACATTCAGCTGGGAACGAACGTGCCTTTTCTATAAATAATTGTTGGGATGAACTCTTCGCTATGGTACCTAGAATTTATGAATATAAGCACAGTACTAGACTGGTAACAAAGTCTCATCAATTCACAGCTGAATTGGTTAGATGTAACAGTCTATGCTAGCAGTTTCTTTTCTCGCACTTTTCGCTTGTGGAACTCTCTTCCGGCTTCATGCTTTACAGCCAACTTTGATCTTCAGAAAATTAAACGCAATGTCAATCGCTATCTACAGTTTTCTTGATTACTCTTATATTGTTCTCGCACCGTAATAATGTTTCTCTCTTTTTTATTCCATCACACTCAGTAACCCCTTTATGTCTTAGCGGTTTTACTGCCTTTCATGCTGTGATATGAATAAAAGAATATTTTATGCACCCAACTCTAGTTTAAGCAGTATGGAAGACTGGGTTCTTCAGCATTGGCTGGTAATCGGTCTAGGTGAAGGACAACTCTGAATTTAAAACAATAAAGACAATGAGTCTATGTTCCCGAATGTGGTCGTTTAAACAACCGATCGGTATTCACCGTAGGATTAGGGATACAAGTTTGGGACTTACTAAGTTAGCTTCGCATTTTTCACTGGTAATTGTAGTTTGTGTCGCGATCAAGTAAAAGCCTACTTTTAAAATGCCGATTTTCAAAGTAAACCTTCAATATTTGGTATACGCGAATAAACACAAATCTTCCTTTCCTGGTATCTAGTACAGAAAGCGCAATAAATTTTTAAGCGTGTATTATGCAGCAGGAAATACGGTGCATTAAATACTTTGACTGCTTACATATTTAGACAACAAAAGACTTTTGTCGTCTGCAAGTTGAGACGGTAATTTTCTCAAATAATACATCCTTTATTCTGTTAAATATTCCAACAAGTATCTCCATCTTTATTGTTTTGACCAGCAAATTTCAGCGTAGGAGTCTCCTCCTTTTACCATCGCACCAAAACTTAAATTATTTCTATAAGAGGATCAACTACTACTCAAGGCGGGGGGTGTTACTGAATGGGGGTTGTTGTATGAAGAAATGGGAGGGAGTACGAAATGCATATTATGAGAATAAGTAGCATATATAACGGTTGGCTACAGACTTGAAGTTAAGATCGTACAGATCGGTCTGTTCCCCAAAATAAGAGTTTTGGTGAAGAAACAATCTGATTGGAACTTCCTCCTTACCAATGAAATACGATATGAATGAGGATGAGTAGACTCTGTAGGTGGCATAGCGAGTCTTAACTGTGAAGGTCTGAATTGTGGGATATAGTATAGAGAAGCTAGCAAAGTTTCGTCCGTGGGGAAGTTGGTGTAGGGTAGAAAATGATTTATCAGCTACAAGGTCAGGTAAACGCTTTGAACTATGCCAAGACTGAGCCCAAATATAGCAGCAGTATCAAAGAAAGCCTTAACTCGTCGACTGGGGGGGGGCTCGGGTGAGGAGTGTGACTGGGGTAGTGTTGAGGAAATATGATATCAGTCAGCAGTACTGATCATAAAGGTAAAATTCAGAAGGATACATAAACGCACTAATGCATACACATATATACAAACACACGCTCGAGATAGATACGCACGTTATTTAAAAACATATCTGGCTAGAGATTTCTTTTTAATTATATATTTTAGAGTAAATGAATCATTTTAACATCTAAATTTAATAAAATATACTATTGGTATAAGATTGTAATGAGCCCGACAAACATTGATGACCTAGAGTTGCCACTTATATATATATATATATATATATATATATATATATATATATATATATATATATTACTAATGATCTGAGTGTATCGTCATTATTCCATAATTCATACTAACCTCTATATCTTTGTTGTGATTGTTTCTGCTGGTGCGCACGCCAGTCTTGATAGTTTTATCATTACAGTAACTCCTCACTTAATGACTGTTCAGTTCTAATGAATTGGTCGCTAAACGAGAAGTTGTACCTGGTCACTATTTCCGACATACTACGCATGTCAACCAGACTCAGATGGCTTTAATGTCAATTTTGACTAATTTGTAACATTTCTAACTCGGAACATTTATACAGTACAATAGTGTACTGAACAGTAAACATTATAAACAAATTCGAAAATTAGCTACCACATATTACCGTTTGCGTACTGTGAATTCAGATTAAGTAGATTTTTAGTTATTTTTCACTATATTTAGTCATTTTATTTTTCATTATTTGGAAGAGAAAACAATCAACAAACAATACCGACTGGATTTTTTTCATTTGATGATATTTTATATATGATCATAAATCCGGGAGAGTCCTTAAGTGAGGAGTTGTATTCTATAAAGTCAGACTAGTATTTTCTTATTTTATTACGTATTGGTCGTTTTTATTTTATTTTATTGTATAGATGATTGTAAGTCTGAGAAAGTCGTTAAATGAGGAGATGTATTTCCTAAAGTAAGACTAGTATTTTCATATTTTATTTTATTATGTATCAGTCATTTTTTTTTTTTTAGATATATATCTGATCTGATAATCTTCAAAAAGCTTTGAGCATATTAGGGGGTTAGAAATTATTAGCCAATCAACCAAGTCAGAACCAAGGTTGAATGATAGGAAACCACATCTAGAATTAGCTTATCTCTTCCCTCCGGCAGTGTGACATTTATCTATATATCTACTTGATACGTACTAAACCACGATAACAGCAAAACTAGCGTAGTGAAGATGTGGCAGTCTATTCCACGTGTAATGAGAAAGACTTCTATTTTTCACCCGCTAAACCTGTACGTATTTACTTATCGCATGCCAGCACACAGCTAAATCAATGGATAAGAAGAATTTATTACGCCAGTCTTTTAAGAGGGGAGAGCTTAGTAAAATCTGCCTCGAAAACTTGGTTCTTATCTCGTCTCAAGCATTGATCACTGGCATCGAAAAAAAATTAAATTATTAGGGTGTTCAGAAAGTAATTATTTATTTATAAATTAGGAGACGAACAACTAAAGTAGAACTATGGTTGAATGGGAGGAAAATGCATCTCGAATTTGCTGGAGAGAATGAATTATAAACAATGTCTTGTTCCTAGTCAATTTCAAAGTTTAATTGGGGAAACTTGCAATGAGTGAATTATGTTTTCTTATTGCTTGAGATCCGAACACAATGTGTGGCTGTCTTTTAGCCATGAATGCCAACCTTTCTTTTTATGTATCGCCTTTTTACAAGTGGTAAAAAAATGAGTTTTTTTGCATTTTAACAGAAAACAAAAAAGTCAGTGTTTACCCCAAAATGAGAAACTACGACAGTATGATATCTACCATTCATTGTCTACTATAGTATGATATTTACTATTCATTTTTGTTGTAACCTAGGGAAGGTTCCTGAATAGAATAATCTCACGAAGGTTGGTAATTAACGATAATACTTAGGACAAGAACAACACGTATAAGATTCGCCAGCGGCGCGTAGAAGTAGTCAACTGGTAGAAGTGAGTTAAGTGAATTCCAAAATGAATCTCCAACTGCAGGATATCTATAATGTGGGGTATTTGAGCCCATAGGCTCGGCCAAAAATCCCCTTAGACACCGTATAAAACGGGGTCGGGTAGCTGTTTCCCGAGACGAAACTCTGTCCTTCGACATAGCCTCGTCCGGAGATCATCTCCGCCCAGAAACAGAGAGTTTGACCAACACAGCTGGAGACGAATCTCCGACTGCAAACCAACATACTGTATTTATGTGAATGTTGACATACCAATTATCGGCCGCAGGTATGCTACAAATATTTCTACTATGGTATGATATTTACCAACAGTTGGCACAAACATTTTTAAAAATCATCAGTGATTTTAATGTTTGTAAACTGATTTGATGTCATTTAAAAAGACAGTAAACAGGAAATCGTTTTTTTCCTGAGCATGTTTTACTTTATTCAAAAATAATGAAAAACAAATGTTTTATTGAATTATTTTTATATGTTGATTTGTTGATTTACTTTATTAAAAAATAAATTTCTTTATAATTTACTTTATTAAAAATAATTAAAAACAAAAACAAACTGGTTCATATTTTACATAATACCTTTTCAAATGCCTCATTTGAAGAAAAATATTCACTAATTAAGGTTTTAATTCTTAATAAATTACTTTCATTCGGCAGTAAAAAATGTTATGTTTTTCTGGTGTTGAGTCGTCCTGGCGCTCAGTCGGCGTTGTTGACTTGTCCTGCACACCTCTGAAGACCGCAATATGTGCATTCTGCTAAGACGTCATTACTTTCTGTACAACCTGATAATTCCATGCCTCGTTCAAAATTTTGTTCCTAATATTTACTATGAATTTTTCTAATTTATAGATTCAAGCAAAAGTGTGATGTCTCATGTGTATTTTGTCTTTTATGCTTTATATTTACACAGTAAAAGATTAATACGAACAGCAAACAGAAATTCAAATACTTAAGTTGATTAATTTAAATCTTCCTAATCCTCTGAAAAAAGAGAATAATTCCTTTAAATAAGAATTGTATAATTCTCACCTGAAATATCCAATTAATGTTAGTTTTTAATTCTCTCTTAATTCGATTAGTGTTTTTTTTGTTTTTGTTGTTTTTTATTAAGATTAAGTAAATTGCATGTGAATGTTCGGGTTGCGATAACGGCACAGGATTTGCAATCGGCGAACCGAATTCAAATCACAACCTGCACTTTGCATTCACTTTTTCACAAATGTTTCTTCTCTCGATCCCAGCTATACGTCAAATATCAGGGTAGAATGGAATATCCAGACTTGTGTGGCAATCAGTCGAAGAGAATGGAAATTATTAATTCCAAAATGTGTGAAAAATAACGGTAAACTATCTACTACCTTTCTCATAAAAGTCTGGTAATTCATAAGTAATAAAAAAAAAGGAAACTGTAGAGTCATGATCGCCTACATCCTGAAGGGATATGGAATTTAAAAATACTTGCCCATTGGCTTAATATTAACCTAATCCTAATCCATTTCTTTACTTATGACTATTATCATATATAACATGAAAGGTTAATTTTTGCTTGTCATATCATGTTGAAACGCTGTAGTTAAGCAACGTTGAGCTTGAGATGGTTGACCACTTGGGAGCACCTGGGTGCTGTGTGAGCGAGTAGATTGATGGATAACAGCTCGGAATGGAAAAATCGAGAAGCCGAGTTCGTTACATTCACTTACGCACACATACCGTTTGGGGAAAACGGTATGAATTCATCTCCTCTTCCCTCAGCAATGGGTTAAATAGCAGGGTAGGCCGGATTATTATGGCTTGTCTTACTCTGCAATTTGGGTCTTGCGCCACATCTAAGCAACGCTTAGAAGATCATTTTTCAGTGTTGCAATGACTAGCAAGCTTTTCTCGCGAGATCATCTGCGACTGACTAGTGTTCGATTCATACTTTCGGCTTTGTGCTGCATCTACACTACGCTTAGTAAACTCCTATAAGCTTGACTTAATAAAAAGTAATAGCAGTCTACTGCGGGAATTCTTCTGCAAGTCAGTCCCAAATCTAAAAGAGACATGATCACCGGAGCCTTCATCATGCATGGCACCTGACAGGAAAGAAGAACTTCATGTAAACTAAATAATCCCCACGATAGCAAAAAACTGTCTTTTGTACGTCTGCAATGAAAAGTTTTATCCTATTTGATAAGCATTGATCCTTATTAATATTTACACAATCTTACGCCCGTTTGCTATTTCGCAAATTCGCCCTGGGTATAATTTTACAAGGAAAAACAATCTAATAATCCAGGGGTTCTTAACTGTAATGTTTGTTCTTGATTTCGTAGAGGTCTCTTTAAGGGTTTGAATGAGTTAGTGCTTCCTACTATCTTATAATATCTCTATAATAAAGAGTATAATACATAACAATATTTATTAATCCCTGTAGATATGTAATATAATTGAAAATAATGTTTTTTACGATACATATTCAATAAAGGACAAGGACAGATAGCGCTAAATAAAGAACTGTCCTTTCTCAAATGTGTTTCGGAATAATATATTACCTTCTTAAGATTATTTCGCTAACGAGAACTAACCACCCATTGATGTAATTAAAACAATAAAATATGTAAGGAGCTTCTATTCGAAGTTCCAGCCAATGTTCTTCTGGAATGGCAATTCGAATCTTAGCAAAATCTACTTTATTACGTGTTTCGACAATTGAATATTAATGTACTAATTAAAGAAAAATTAATTCAGCTTCGAATCTCACATTCCAAAAAGGAATTTTTCATTTCGAATTCATCAGAATTTACTTAGAAATATTTGCAATTAAAATCTATTAGTTTTAATAATATAGCTTTGTCTTTCTCTTTTCACTCTTTTAGATAGATTATTGGATTGAAGGATTTTAAAGCCTACAATTTTTTTAATGCCAGCACTTTGTCTAATTTGTATAAGATAAATTCATTTTAAAATTGTTTCCTGACGTTATGAAATTAATTCTTACGGGCTGTTTAGCAAATACATCAAAGCATTATATTCCCTTTATTCATTTTCGAGGTCACTAAAAAGGTTTTCGCCATCCTCTCACCTAAAATTAGTATATGGCCATACATTAAAATTGATTAGTATATGGCAATACATTAAAATAAGGATTCGAAGGAAATAGGTTGATCCGAGTTTTAAAAACCTCTCGTCAAAATATACACACAGTAAATTTTAGCAGAAAATGCGAAACTGAAAAATTATCACCTTTGTATTTGAAATTTGTATACGTCTGTGTGGACTACTCTCTAGCTATATTTAGTAATATAGGAGAATAAAAGCTCTGAATTAAAATTTTAAAAAATCGTGAAGAAAGCAACTGAATACTACTTCGCTATCTTTCCTAAGAAGTCAGGGTAATTCACAGATAATAACGAAGAGAAATCTGTAGAAAACTATGATCACCTACGCCTTGACTGGATATGGCATTTGTTATATATTCAAAGATACGTCTTTTTCTTGCTGCTTGGCGACTTTCTCCCAGCGAGTCATTTTCTGTATGAACGAATTGTGTGGTGGGGACTTGATAATTAGAATCTTATTCCGGCGTTTTATTCGAAAATTTGTTTGAGCAATTTTCGACCCCCTGGTCTGTATGTCTTGTATTTGAATATCGGGGTGAATGTGCTTTCAAATGAACGCGAATTTAGAGCTTAATATGTGCATAAATCCAAACATTTTTCTTTGTCTTCGAGTTTGTTTTTTTTATCCTATTTTTTGTTTTTTTCCTTTTTTATATTTTTCTTTTTTTATATTTTTGTCATTTTTTTGTCTTCTTTTATATTTTTTTTGTCTTCTTTTATATTTTTTTGTCTCTTTTTATATTTTTTGTCTTTTTTTATATTTTTTTGTCTTTTTTTATATTTTTTTGTCTTTTTTATATTTTTTTGTTTTTTATATTTTTTGTTTTTATATTTTTTGTTTTTTATATATTTTTTGTTTTTTATATATTTTTTGTTTTTTTATATTTTTTTTTTTTTTATATATTTTTATATATTACTTTTTTTTTCTCTTTTTTAAACAAAATTTAATTTTTATTCCTTAATAAAAATGACAAAAAATAAATTAAATTTTGCCTCTTTCAGGGTTGGTTTTTTTTTTTTTTTTAAATCTTTAAGAATTTAATTTGGTGACTAGTCTTGTGCATTTTTACAATTATATCCGGTTATTTAATAAAGAAAATATCTTAATATAATATTGAAAATATTTCATCTGAGAACATCAAAAAATCTAAGGACAAAAACTCTATCAGCTGAAATATTATTAAGACAATAAAAATGATTATTTAATAAGTCTTTTTTTATCCCGTTTAATTGAGATACTTAATATAGAAATTAAGCTGATCGTTTCTGTTAAGAAAACATGTTGAATTTTCGGAAAATTTTACCTCAGGCAGCTGCATCTGACATAAAAATAATTTTTGCTAAAGCCAAACATTTCAACAATGTTTTTAAATCACTTTTATTTGGCAACCTTATCTTCTAGCTTTCGGTTAAAAATCCACGAGGACATTTTATAAGTTTAAATGCGCAAAACCGTTTACAATTTAAGAGTTTATTTAAGGCGTTTTTTTTTGTTGTTTTTTTTTTTGTTTTAGTTTTTTTTTTTTTTTTTTTTAGTCGTTTTTATCTTTTAGTCATAGTTTTATTCCTTGAGATGTTCAAGCATACCTCAAGCCATCTTGTTGAACGGCAAACAAAACAATCCCTCTATTTCTCCTCCTTCAGGAACGGCAGGCAATTAAAAAAACAAAAAAAACAACGCCCATATTTTTTTTCTCCTTTAGTTAAAGAAAATATCCTACGCTTATTCTTCAGGAATTATTAAATATAAAATGGTTGGTTGAAAATTCTTAATCTGATTATCAATTTTATATTAAAAAAAAAGGCGCGGTTTAAAAAAAACAACAATACAAAGAAATCTCATCTGCCATCGTACTATCAAAGTTACTTTATTATTTGGGATCGTGAATTGACACATTTTTTTCTTTTTTAATGTCGCATTCAATATCTGTCCTTGGATTGCAGATGATACCCGACTAATATAAGATAACCATTGACACATTATTTCGAGGAGTGGGCAGATGAACTAGCGGTTTATAAGGTAGAAAAATGGAATCGGCGTACCGGGTTCAAATTCTTGCTGATTCGTTCTTTCAATTCATACTAATGCAAAGCCATGAATCCACATGCTACTCGTCCCGGGTTCAAATTCTAGCTGAAACCGGTAATTTGTTTGGCTCGAATGTAAAGACATGACTCTACTATTTCTTGTGTCGAGTTCAAATTCTTCCCGAGAGAGTAGTTCGTTTGGCATGAAAGCAAAGGCATGGATCGACTACTATTCGTGCCGAGTTCAAATTTTTTACTGAGACATGCTTTTTACTTCACAGGAATGCAAAGGCTTGCATCCACTAATTGTTGTGCAGAGTTCAAATTCGAGCTGAGACAATTCACTTTGCACGAACGCAAAGGCGTGAATCCGCTCCTTCTCGTATCAGATAAACTCTATGACCCTGATTGGTCACCAGTCTAGGAGAAGAAAAACTCTCTCTTCAAAACCCTAGAGAAGATAACTGGAAACCCTTCCACTCTGGTTCCCAATAAGCTATGGTATTTCATAGATAATCAAGAAAAGAAAATGTGGCCAGTCATGATTGCTTACATTTTGAAGGAACAAATCGTAAAGACGTAAAATTTTAAAAAAGAAATTATTTACAGTTTTTCACCTTATTTTTTATGACATGTCTATTCAGAACGAAATCTTTCATGACACTCCACAGATTCTTTTTATTATTTCATTGAAGCAGACCAATGACTTTCAAACACTTTCCCAGGGGAAATATTTTTTTAGGCAACAGACATGTAGTTCGACAGGAGGGTTCTGAGTATGTGAACAACGAGGAAGTTGTAAGGAAAATAGAATTAAAAAAACCACTTATACTCAGCCTCATATAATTTCTTTGAACCCATAATGAAATGATTAACTAACTGATTTATGTTTAACGGCTAACCAACCCTTTGTGAGTTACTTAAGGCAGAAGCATATTTTGGATTGTAAGAATAATTCTTCTTTTGCGAGTGAATATTTTATTAACAATTCTTTTGACGATAACAATATTTTTTTCAGATACGAAAACTAAACCCATAATTGGGAAAGGAGATGGATTCACTTCTTTCCCACGTGTATTTGCGCGTAAGTGGATGTAACGAACCCGGCTGGAATTCGAACTCTACTTTCAGTTTATTTTTGTTTTTGTTTTTGTCTTTTCATTCTGAACCGCTATCTATTACATCACCGGCACATCCCACATAATGAGGGAAGAGGTTTTGAGAATTTGACACTCACAGGACATACTGAAGGCATGAGGGGCAGAGGGAAAACATCAAGTAACATACCTAACGAACTTGGGTAAATGGATAGCAGAGTAGGGACTGGGAGTGATAGCAAAGGGAGAAACATTGATTAGAGCTACAAAGAATAGGGAGTTGTGGAGAGCCATGATCAACCACGTTCATAGAAGAAATTCTTTTTTTTTTTATTGCTGGATGTTTTAGTCATATATGATTGTCAATTGTTGTTTCCGGTGTAGGAAAGTTTATCGTAGAGAAAGCCAAAAACAAATAGAATATGTTATCTATTTAGTGACGAGAATTCTCTCCCTTGAAAATACAAATTGAGACACAATGTTTAATCTAACGCAATTCTAGAAAAAACTGAAAAATACAGGAAACAAGACGTAATGATTATTACAAAAACAAATCAGCAAACGTAAGAATTCGTCCGAACAATATTTACACTATCGACATGTGGTTTATTTTCCACACCTTTGTTATTCTTATCACAACGTTTCGGTCGCCGTACCCTCCTGCCTTCATCAGGTGTATGTCGATTTGAGTAACCTACAGGGAATTCCGAACTTAAACCATTTAATCTACGAGGTTAGACTCTTTTCGTTACTCTGCTCGGGTTAAGGGATATCTCGTATTTTTAGAAATGCACGCCCTGTTTCCGCTGCGTTCAAATACACACTGCCCGGCCCAGGGATTGAATTCACAAATTGAATTGAATTTCTATGTCAGCAAATTCACGAAACCAAACGAGATATTCCTATACAGTCTACCCACGCAGATTAAATTTACGGCTCAGTTCGGAATTCACTGTAGGTTGTCCGGATCGACATACACCTAATGAAGGTCGAAAAGTGATGACAACAACAAAGATGAGGACAATAGTCCACATGTAAATAGTGTAAATAATAACTCATCATTCCAGAAATTAGTCCGAACATCTGTGATAATTCAACCAAGAGAGCCACTCAATGTAGAGAGTTAATGGTAAATGGGGTGTGTGGTAGGAAATGAAAGTTATAAGGATAGGGGGGATAAATAACGATTGAACCGTGTCAAGATTGAAATGCTAAAATATCTCGTTAATAACAGTTTCAATGATCTTTTAGTTATCAAGCGGACATGTAATAATCTAATGAAAAACTTTAAAGCATTATCTTAAAATTCTTCAAGGTTTATATATATATATATATATGTAATATATATATATATATATATATATATATATATATATAGGGTGTCACAAAATAATGTATAAACTCTTTGAATCGTTATAATTTATTCAATTTATGTATGTTGACTTGTAGATAAGATTAATACAAGAGAAAGAATTCACATTTAAAGAATTTGAGAGTAAAATATACGAAAAATAACATAGAAAATTAACTTTAATAAGATAAAAGCTACTTGGGGCAATGGCAGAATGTTCGTATAATGATGAGTTCACAACAAGTGCTCAAACTGGTTGCCGTTCTGTTCAATACACTTTTCATATCTTGAAGAAAAAGACCTACAAACGTCCAGTATCATTTCCTCTGGTATTTGAGCACATTCTTCTTCAGTTGCTACTCTCATTTCAGCAATTGTTTCAGGTTTCCTGCTGTAAACTTTGTCTTTTAGACCCCCCCCCCCAAGAAATCCAAGGGTGTCAAATGTGGTAACCTAGGTGGGTATTCAACAGTCCCTCTTCTTCCAATCCATCTGTTTTGCATATTTTAATTCATATAAGTTTTCACATCACAGTAATGTATTATTAACTATTAATATTTAAAAAGTGTATACATTATTTTGGGACACCCTGTGTGTATATATATATATATAACCAACTGAATATATATCCAAGTACTTAGCCTATTCCAATTCATTTAAGGTTGGTATTTTTGTAACCGATTAAGCTAATGAAACATTATATTTGTTTAATGGAAGCTGTACATTTATCTTGATGTTGATTATTTTAACATATTTTGAGGTTGTTTAATGTATGATATAAATCTTACAGGATATAAAATCGGAGTGAATTCATAAGTACACATATTTAACACTTTTGTCAAAGAGTGGACACCAGTTCGGTTTACAATTTTCGTCCAACGGCTGATGCCGGTATGGCTTACACTTTCGTGTAATACAGGTCCAGTTAATACATTCGTCAAAAGGCAGACACAGGTCCGGTTTATACTTTCTACAAATCCAGACAGAGGTCCGGTTTAAACTTTTTTGTCAAAAGACAAACGCAGATCCGGTTTACACTTTCGTCAAAAGGGAGACCGCGTTCCGGTTTATATTTTCGTCAAAAGGTTGGCACAAGTCCGGTTTACACTAGAGTCTGCAAGTATCCACCCGGAAGTTGGCCTCTTTTTGCAGGAGTAAGATGGGTTCTTATGCCTGCTGCATGAGATACAGTCGGCGTATTCTAAACCCCGCAGACAGGGCCAGATTATAGTTCGTTTAGCTTCGATCTACTGGTCTCAGCCTCGGGAACAATGCTATATATATGCAAATAACTTTTGGACACGGATTACGAAGATGAACTCCAGAAACGGTTTGGGACGTTGATTATTGAGTGAATAGATAAATCGTGTGTCAGAAGATCCAAATATCACTTTATAATTTAAGCGTATCACGTGCAGTCGAAAAATCAGATTACATAAGGTTTTGTTTTGTTAGGGTTCTTTGGGGGTTTTTTTTTTCGTTTGTATATACCTTCAGCTGCCTCTTCTGCCAGCTTATCATATCCTTTGGTCTTTCGTATATAAAGTTTCTCCACGCGCTCTTGCTAACAATGAGCAAGAAATATCTATCTTTCTATCTATTTATACATGCATACATACATACTCCGGAAACTTTAAGGTTATTATTTCGTGAATTATTCGGACCTGCGTTCCACTCTTTCGTTTCTGTCAGAGCGCTGACTAGAGGGGGGGAACCAGTCGGAACTTAATGATCGAAACAAGTATTCGTAAAAGAATGACAGCACATTATTTCAAAACAATAAGAGGAAGGCTATACAGCGAACATCAACTGAAAGATTACTTCCCCCCCCCACAAAAAATATCTTTATTGAAGATACTCGTTCAAATAAATCCGCGACTGAACCGTAGTCTCTTTATCTTTTTGTTTGTTTTCCTCTTACTGAAACGCTTCCACGTGCTTATATGAAATGAAAACAAATGATTAAATAAAAATACAATATTTTTTTATGCGGCCCCAACAGGGATCGGATTTGCTAGCCTGTAGCTTTGGAAGTGAGTACACAATCTATTCATCAAAGAACAGGATTACAACTTAATAATGTTCCAAAAGGATAACCTTAATCTTCAATAGTTTCTGTAGTTCCCAGGGTTTTTTTTAAATTCATATAAATAATGAATGAATCAGGAAATATCACTTCAAGCTATTGATTTCAATAATCTAAATGTTAAAGATTTATACTGATACCTTAGAACTTATCTAAAAATCAAACTTCTTGAGAATTGTTTAAAAACTTCCCTCTGATTTATTTGATACTCACGGATGCAAAATATGACTCACGGCCTCTCATATTGGGGAAGAGAAGAAGGATAGTCTCAATAAAAACGGAATCGTCAAAGATATTCTTATTCTGGCTGGATCTCCTCATATTGACATCGCACTTGGACAAATTTTCAATACACCATGCCATCGCCAGATATCTTGATAGAATATCTCGTTACTGGTATGTTACAATGATTGATTAACAAGAGTGTGTATATGATCACTTTTTGGGAACATATGATCGTGTCCCTCGGTCACTGACGAGTTAGATTCTGTCCCACGCCTTGGTTCGTTTGTGTGGGTGTTAAAAAAGCTGAGAAAGGCCTGGTCTATATTCAATAATAAAAAAAAATAAAGCTGAAACGTTATCGCACGGGGAGAAATGTTTTTCAAAATGACAGATATCGTCTTAGTGAAGAAAAAAAAACGATGTCTTTTGCAATCGATAAACAAGGTTCTTTGTTCATGGATTCACCTGGGGCTGTCTGGGAGTGTGTAAACTATAATTGGTATATCTCTGGCTGCTCCTCTCTTGTCCCACGATAGATTAACGGAACAGATCTCCCTTTCGGCCAGTGACAATTCAGTCTTCGTCTGGATTCTTTATCTCTAATTGTAACTCTAGCCGACTGTGAGTTTGATTTTCACCGTTCTTATCTGGAACGCAGCCTGACTAGATATGCTTATGGCCGAAATACCTTACCTTCCGCCCGAGTGTCACTTGATCTAGAAAGTTTTTATTTACACACTTCATTTCTTTTTTTTCCTAGTTACGGATACTGAATGATTGCTTTGAAACTCTCACATCTTGATTTTAATAGTGACACAGTCGGTAGTCATAAAATCGCGTTTTCTCCCGGTTCACATATAATAATTTACAGACCAACTGACTACATGGACGCCTTAAACAATCTAATCGGGGCCAATTTCATAACAACTAATGTAAAACATTCTTTTATAACTTTCTAACCTGCCCGTGACAGCGACAACTGGTCTCCTCTCTATTGGAGATATCAGAATGTACATCTGAATCTACAGGACTTTGCGGCATGTGGTCGTGCTTTCAGGTGGGGGCTATCCCTTGTTCTCATGTTACATTTTTTCTTATTAGAGGCAAAGCAAGCTAGTTGACCAATTTCGTTTCTCTTCTTAATCGCTTGGTATATATCAGGTGCTGTAAGTTTGGATGTGCGGGTGATGTAATGGATAATGGCTCGGAATTGGTAATCGGAGAGCCGAGTTCCATTTCCAGTTGGGTTCGTTATATTCACTTACGCACAAATACCATTGGGAAAGGTATGAATCTACCACTTTTCTCCTAGATATGGGTTAATTAATAAAACTTGCATCACTATATCATTATTATCTCCAAAAAAGAAATTCTTACAATCTAAAAATATTTTCTGGCCTTAAATAACTTGCAAAGGGTTGATAAGTCGTAAAAAATGAATTAATCAATCTTCTTGTAACGCTGATAATTTAAAGTATTAACACAACTTGGTGAAAGAGACTAGAATCAGGAATTCGGTTTAATGGTATCGTTTTTAATTTTTTTCTTCTTGACGATTTGGCGTTTGCAAATGTAATGTAAACACTATTAAAAAAATTATTTCGAGTGTAAATCGAATATTTTTAACCGAGGAGTTATAGGCAAATTTGGCAGCATAATAATTGTGAGTGCAATCTTTGCGTCGTGTAGTCCTGAGTAATACGATAAACTACATCCGGCAGCAAAGCCTCTGATTCGGAGATTGAATGTTCTCTTAACTGCTGTTGTTCCCAAGTCCACCCTGACCCGGGGTAGTAGCACCTGTTAGGGCCCGGCTATGAGCAAATAGAGAATACCCAAACAAAAGTTGAAAAAACTAGGAGAATATAAAAATACCTTTTTATTTTATAAATACCAGCATTACATTTTTATTTAAAAAATTACCAACAATACATTTTATAGTAAAATGACCAACAATACATTTTTATAGCAAAATGATAACCAATACAACACTAAAAAACGTATAAATTTATATCAAAATTACCAGTAATACATTTTTATAAAGAAATTAACAACAATAAATTTTTGTAAAGAAATTACCAAAAATGCATTTTATAGCAAAATGACAATCGTTAAAACACTAAAAAAAAAACGTATGAAAATACATTTTGTAGTAAAATTACCAGTAATACATTTTTTATTAAAAAACATTACCAACAATATATTTTTGTACTGAAATTATCAGCAATACATTTTTAAGTTACCAACAATACATCTTATCATCTATAAGCTATATATCTAAAAAAAAAAAAAACATACATTTACCTTGAAGGTACAAAATTATGTGCAAAATGTCTGTAGTTAACGGCATAAAAATGCGTTCAAAATATCTGTAGCTGAAGCCATAAAATTGCTTACAAAATATTTAGATTTAGGCATTAAATAACCCATAGAAGTTGATATGCCGCTAAGCAAGATCAACCAATCTTATATCGGGTAGTACAGACTGAGACAGTGAAAACAGTGCTAGTATACTAGCAGTACTAAAAAGACATGAAATACCTTTAGACGTAGACAAGGGAACGGCAAACATACACCCTCGTAGATTAATGGTTTAATTAGGAAATTCCCTGAAAGTAACTCGAATCGAAAGACACCTGACGAAAGCTACAAGTTAAATCTGCCGAAACGTTGATAAGATAAGGACATTACTCTGAATGTAAATAAATTATTAATTTATTATATTACTCGAGTAGAGGTTGGTTTGGCGCAACAAATTAGGATACTAACGCATCATATTTGATGGCATCTACATATAAAATTATGTCTTTTAGTCCATCCGCCCGTCACACCCTCTAAAATAGCCATACATTGACCGATCAAAATCAAATTTTGGAGAGAAGTACAAACAGGTAAGGGGATACAAATTTAGTTTTACTAGGGTGCGTACCTTAGTACAATAACTTTTCATTAATTTTATGAGAAAAATTATTTTTTTATTATTTAACGTACAAAATACTCCCACTATTTTAAAAACAATTTAATAAGTAAAATAAAAATAATTATTTAATAAAAATGCAATATTGTCTTGGGAACTTTTCTTTGAGTTTTTATATACTAGAATCCAGTTTCTATTTCGCCCTGCGTATGCGAAAACTATAAATAAATCACAGGGCCAAAACCTTCAAAAAGTTTGAATTTGGCTCCAGAAAGAAATATTTATTCATGGCCAGTTGTATGTTGCATACTCAAGAGTAAGAAATCCCAAAAAATTATTCTTCGCTGTTAAAAAGAAAGAAGAATTTCTTTTTTTCCTATTTCCTTATTGTTTACCATGAAGTCCTATAAAGTTAAATTAAAGAACTTATTAAACCGCGATGTAGAGTTTTTATCTAATCAGCTTATTCAAAATTTCATTGATTGAAATGCGAAATTAAACGATTCGAAGAGTTTGCAAATCTCGAAAAAATTCTAGTATTCTTATTCTTTTATTGTCCTCTCGCCTTAATAGGAATTTTTCTCATATTCTCCAACACTCAGTAAATTCTTACGTCCTAGTGGCTTTATTGCCTTGCTTAGGGTGAAGGGATTTAAAAAATTAATAATAATAAAACACTATAGTTCATCGGCTTTCTCCCTATTTTTTCCTACGAAAAAGGCGGCTAACATTTGCTATATAGTAGGTAGGGTTGGTAGTCATCACAGAGTCAATGGATTGTTACATTAACTCTGTCATTCAGTCTGTTTGCGCAGATGTTATGGATTTGCAAGTTTATGTGAATGACGTCATTACTTCCGATATGAATATCGTCAATGACAGTTGCATGGGCGCAATTATAAAACAGAATTATTTCTGTACAAGTCAGACAATGCGTTATATTCGTTCTATGATCAGCAAATGCAACGAACGTATAAATGCTTTCTATAAACAATATATTTGATAACGTTATCAGAGAAAAGGGTGTGCTGTAAACTCTAGCTTCGTAGGCTTCCCGTGACACAGCACTAAAGAAAGTGAGATCGGTTACATTAAGACCGTGTGTACTTCGAAAGCGCCCGTCTGCATGCCTAGAAAATCAGCGTTAGATATTATTACCTGGGATCGAATTGTGTCAAGCATCAGTTGGAAATACCGTGTCTCCAGATTGGTCATTGTTTTAGTTTATTTTTAATCAGTTCGCTTCAAGCACGGTGAAAATGTCGCTAAGACGCAAGGGACTACTTGAACTGAAAGAGAATGAAAAGATTTTAGAAGAAACCGGAAACCCCGTCCTAGATAGAAAAGCAGACATTACTGTGTATACAACCTTAAGATTTAGTAAGGTCTAATTCAGTATCCGTCTATATTTCTGAGATGAGGTATTATGTACACTATTTACATTATTCGGACTATTTATTACAACGTTTCGACCTTCTTCAGATGGTTGGAATGTCGAACTGAACCCTTTATTTCGCTCACTGGAGTACCACGTTTAATGGATGTCAGTTATCAGTTATCTCCTGTTAATTCCCCTCTCCAATTCTCCACTGCCTTAACCGGGTATTGAACTCACACTCTTTGGGTCCTGTCACTGGATCTAACCAACGCCTTTATCCTCTGTGTCATATATCCTTGAGGACATCTGTGTATGAATTTCTGGGTATTATATACCTAATGTCTTCAGCAAGCGTTTTTACCAGTGCTCATATTGCAATTTTTGCTGTTATCATTGCATGTGGATAAAGGCGTTGGTTAGATCCAGTGACAGGACCCAAAGAGTGTGAGTTCAATACCCAGTTAAGGCAGTGGAGAACTTGGAGAGGGGAATTAAAAGGAAATAACTGATAACTGATAACTAACATCCAGTAAACATAGCACGTGGAAGATGAAGAGTCTACCCCAGTAAGCGAAATAAAGGGTTCAGTTTGACATTTTAACCACCTGAAGAAGGCCGGGGGCGTACAACGGCCGAAACGTTGTAATAAATATGGCGACAAAGATGAGGACAATACTCCGAATAATATAAATAAGGTCTAATTCGTTTTAACGATTGCGTAGAGGATGGCGCACCAAATGCTGGCGATAGAGTGGCAAGAAAATTAAACAAATCAGCGTCAAATTTAAACTATGAAACGATTTCCTAAGCATAGCTTAGATGTGACGCAAGGATAGATATTATGGAGTACCTATTGATGATCGAACTCACTACTCAGTTGTAACTGATATAGCGAGACAAGCTTGCTAATCATTACAACAGGTCGATGTGCCCTATTTGAACTCGATATACTGAGATGGCTGTTTGTATCGCCGCCCACTGTCCTTACCTTTACTCCCTATCTTTCTCTTACATCTTTTGTCACTTTTCGTACTAAACTAAATATTTCCGTTGGTAAGGAAGTGAATTCATGATTAAATACTGTATTTTGCAAAATTGTGGTTTTTGTTGATTTGGTGTGTAGTTGTTTGGTTTGTTTTTGTGTGGTGTCGTTTATTTTTCTCAGTTTTCGTCCTAATGAGGTGTAATTATTTCGCGTCTTATGTATATGGACTTCAGCTTATTAAACTTATTTCGTCAAATTTGTCTACAAGATGTGCTTTTTAACCATAGTGATTGCCTCAAAATTGCATGTCGTGTTTACCATCATCGTTTGTTTTCACTTTATTGCTCATATCTCTCCATTATTTTCCTTTTTGCCTATGTATTTCGCTCAGTATATTTTTGTTTTTTTTTTCACTCTCTCTGTGTCCTCTCTCCTTTTTTCCTCTGTGTGTCTCTTTCTCTTTTTCCTCTTTCTCTTATTTCTCTCTGTGTCCTTCTCTCTTTTCTGTGTGTGTGTGTGTGTGTGTGTGTGTGTATTTTATGCGTGTTTGTCTCTTTCTGTCTTTTCTATATGTTTGTCTCTCTCTCTCTCGTATTTCTCTCTTTCTCTATCCCTTTTCTTTATATCTGCCGCTGTCTGTCTCTCTCTCTCTCTCTCTCTCTCTCTCTCTTCTATGTGTGTGGTGCTTTCTTTTCTTTCGTCTTTTTCTTTCTGCGTGTGTCTCTTTCTCTTTCCTCTGTGTGTCTCTTTCTCTTTTTTCTCTTTCTCATTTCTTTGTGTGTGTCTCTCTTTTTCTCTGTGTGTGCCACTCTCTCTCTCTCTCTTTTACTGTTTGTATATATCTCTCACTCTTTGTTTACGTGTATGTCTCTTTCTCTTTTTCCTGTGTGTATATCCCTCTTACTCTCTCTCTCTCACTCTCTGACATAACAGCATATCACCTTGTTAGTATCAATCACGCTAACAATGATCTGCAACACTACCTTGAGTACTCTACAATATATACTCACCAAAGTAATCTCTTTTGTTTATGGGGGAAAAGGAGTTGACAGGCAGTCATAATCGCACATGCTAATAATCTGAAATGTCTATTTCTGCATATTTATTTCCATATCGTCGACCCGCAATACCAGTTATGTGTGATAAGACATTAGTCACTGTGTATGTAGGTTGGATGTGGTAGAGCATGGGGAAGAAATGGATGTTTAAAAAATATCTTTAAATTCTATATTAGAGGCCTCCGGTGTTGGCTGGCTTTTAAGGAAAGTCAATAATCTGTGTGTGTGTGTGCAGAGACAGTTAATATTTATTGTGCATAAGTTTCAGAATAATTTGAAATGTTAACATGTTTTTCGTGTTGAAAGAATCTCTAAGCTTGAAGAGAAGCGTTTGATAATTCGACACTGGTCTAGTCGAGCTAATGTCCTCATTTTGGTTGTTATGATCATGGCCTTTCGACTGTTCTACCAGAGGAGAGTTGATCAACGAATAACTGAATAAACTCAATAGACGGCTCTCTGAAGCGGACACCAAATATGTCAGGCGCTTAGAAAAACCGAAGGATCCAATAACCAAAGATAAGGACACGAATTCGAATAGATTAAAATTTCTCATCTACGAAATTCAGACAGAAAATACCTCAGTAAGGTATTTCACATTGAGTGCTGGTCTTAATAAAACAGTGCTCGATAACAGTGCTAAAATTTAGATTAATAATTACATGCATTTTGCTCCTTACCGGAGGCATACCTCTGAGTTTCATGCACAGTGCAATCGCCAGGTGCTGATTGAAAACTGTCAGTTTTGCTTCTGGTAAGGAACAAAACATATAATGCGTGTGTGTGTGTGTGTGTGTGTGTGTGTGTGTGTGTGTGTGTATTTAGGTAGCAATCCCTCTTTTATACAAGTTTTATTAATGACGACTGACAAGGTACTCGATTTAAGTTTTTACTTAATTTTTCTTATTTTTTCTGGACATAAAGTATATAAAAATTGTCCGAATATTCTGTATGTCCGAGCGCCGCTTTCAGCTATTTTTCAAGCGATTATCAAGTGTTTTTTATTACTATTATTATTATTTTTAACTGAATGAGTAAAAAAAAATCTGTACTTTAAGTGAAAAATAAAAATAAAAACTATCCTTGATAATGGCTAAAAGAATAGACGAATGTGCTCGGAAATATAGAACATTCGGTCAGTTTTTGCACACTTTATGATCAGAAAAGAAAAAAAACTGATATGAACACAAGAAAAATTAAATAAAAAGCTTAACCGCAGTGACTTGTCAATCGTCTTTAATACAAATTGTATATATAAATATAATATATATATATATATATATATATATATATATATATATATAAAGTGAATATTGAAGTCCACACTCAAAGGCGACAGGCTGTTTCATGCTAGACGCAATCGTCAAGCCTGATATTGAGCACTTTATTCCATAAATATAGCACACCTTAAAATTATATTTTTTCACACACATACACACATATATATATATATATATATATATATATATATATATATATATATATATATATATATATATACATATATATATATATATGGCGTGCCGATGAGCTAACTGCATATATGTTATGCATTAATTTGATGCAAAAGTTTCCAGCGTTTTACTTATATAAATTCAACCATTAAAATATTTCCATAGATTTCTGTGATATTACGACTCCTTTCAGCTTGAACCTATATTCTATCATAAAAAATGCTTCCGGTTTTAATGAGATAAATTCAGCGATATCTTGAATTCATTCAAACCTTCTGATCAGACGAGTGTTTCTTTGGAGAAAAAAAATGTGAGTCTGAAAGTGACAAGTCAAGAGAACATGTCCCATGTGAAAGTTCTTGCTGTCCCAGCCTGCGTTGCATTTACGACAAGAGTACAAGAGTTGGCATACAGCTAACGAACCACTAATCGATTTTCTCCCCAGCAAAGGTTTCATTCAAACGATTTGGCGGACTCACCTCCAAATCTTTTTTCCTATTTGTGCTTCATCTTATTTCAACCTAGCGGGGGTACCCGCCGTTGCTCGAAAGATCTCTGAATAATAGTTTATTATTGATAATTTATTGGTATTTTTCAGCCATCTTATGGAAAATAATTTTTTATTCAATCTTTAAAAAATAAACTTAATTGTTTTTTTGTTGTTGTTGGGGGTTTTTTTTTGTTAAAAAATAACTACATTTAGGAAAAATACAACACTGCCAATAACACTGCCAATAACACTTCCAACAACACTGCCAATAACACGCTCTTATTGTGTTGAGCATCACCATAGTTTTATTCAAGAAGACACTTTCTTTTTCGAATTAAACACTAACATAAATACTCTGTTAATGTTGTTTGCAAACAAATCAAATCGATTTATATAAGTTCATTAACCTTTTTTTCAAATTATTAAATAAAAAATGTAAATAAACATATTTAATTTAATCATTTTTCATGCAAAAACAATATCAAGCCTAAATTCTTCGATAAATAATTATTTACTCTTTATTTTGGAGGGGAATTTAGATTTTTTTAAAGTGAATAAATATTAAATTTGTCATTTTTTTTCTTTTTAAAGAAAGTGAAAGAAGCAAACATTTCTCCGTAAATTAATTTACTTACTCTTTTGAAAGAGACTAGAAGTAAGATACATTGAGAATTTAGTTTTGAAAATCGATTATGTTTAAATTTCAAGTTATATTTATATTTGTAAAGGAAAAAAAATTAGTTAAATAAAAATGAATATACTAAAAATTAGGAGAGACAGACATAAGTTACAGTTAACAATAGACGTGTTGAATATTTGTTTTATGAATTTAACCTTTTTTTAATTAATTTTCGAAAAATAAGGCTCGCTATAATTTTTTGCTTTAATAAAACTCATCATTGTCATTATGTTAGTTACAAACGATGTGGTTTTCAGCTATTTGATACAGTTCTTTATTTGTGATTGTGTAGCGCCAGTCCACAATGTTCAAAGCAGTATGGTCTTTGCCAAGAGCCTCATGCTTCACTTGCTCAAAACAATTTTTAACCATTATTCTGAGAAAGCCGTTGTATAGAGCTGACATTTCAGGTATTTCTTAACGAGCTTAGCACTATGTATTACATCGATGTGAAAATCTCGATCTGAAGATACTATTTAAGAACATGATTAGTTCTCAGGTTGATGTTTTGGTTTGGCATACCCTCATGCAAGGGAGTGGACACTCACTAAATAAATGCTTAGAGACCCACATATAAACTACCTATCTACGAATCAAGTAGATAATAACAGGATCAATTATAATTATCATGGTGATCATGATAAGATCAAGTATAATTATTATTATGTACTCTAGACGCTAAAAATGGCGGCAATTTTTAGAAAGTTTTAATAGTGAGATGCAATGAAACAAAAGTCTTGAAACAATGTATTGAGATTCAATAAAACGGGGATAAAGAATTCATAACTAAAATTAAATTTAATTAATCCGTTCCGTTTATATATTTTAGATGATCAATGTTATCTATGATTAACTGATTGCTCCTGTTATTATATCAATCGTTTTTTGCTCAATATCTTTTCATATTAAAACTTTGATGTGTTTAAAATAACTGTAAAATGGAAATATCTCTCGGAAGAAAAATATAAGCGAAAAAGACAGCGACGACAAAGTTTATTTCAAGACCAATCTGAAGCAAGACGATCACTTCATATCTGAGTGTTTTACATGAAAGGCTTCAACAAATAAGACTGCAATCTTAGAAACGTGGGAGTAAAGGAACCTATTAATTAAACGGTTCGTTTTTCTCGGAAAATAATTTTGTCAAAATGCAGATAAATATTTTATTTGTATAGATTATTAAAACGACTAAGTGAAGTAATTTCTCATAAATTTACTAATTTAAGTTGATTTACCTCCCTTTCCACTACGGATGAGATAGAGAATATATAAATACACAATGAAAATTATTATGTGGTTTGATGATGGTAATAATAATAATAATAATAATAATAATAATAATAATAATAATAATAATAATAACATCATTCAATTGTAAACTACCAATATTCGCAAATAGCCGAACCAAGTAATCTTGCGTCTGAAATAGACGAGCCTGTCGGGCTATTTAAATTTGGATTGACATGTTGTAAACTCAACCAAAAACCAGCTCAACTCTTTATTTTAGTGTTAGCAAAGATAGTAGAAATTTCTAGGGCGCATAATGAGGAAAGAATGCTCAGAAAATGTAATATTCACAGGACATATTGAAGACATGGGAAAAGAGCACATGACCTATCTAACGAGCCTAGCCACGGAAACTTAACATGGTGAGACTAGGCCCCTAAACTCCACAAGATCATCTGCAGGATTAACCTCCCTAACCATTGGTTTTTCTTATTAGCAGTTATTTTCCCCCATCAGTGCTAATTTTCGAGATGCTACACCAAGTAAAAGCCCAGATTCCAAACCAGGAATGACCTCTATAAATAGAAGACACTTAGTGTGTGGCGGTGAATATGTTGTGTCAGATTAACCTACGGGTAACGAATGTCGCTAAGAAATCATTGTGTACGACTGATAACTGAATGTAAGTTTACCTCTTGTACATTTTTCTTAAAATCGATGTTCAAAACCGAATAGCTCACAAGATTTCTTTTGTGGGGGAGCTGTTTTTTTTTCTTTTAACACAGCTCATCTTTAAAGTTATTTATGGAGGCTGGCTATCTGAATCGTTTCAGAACTGTGAACTTCATTGATTGATTGATTCGTTTTCTACGGATTATCAAACCTTTTCAGGTTATTTAAAGCCAGGAACTTTTATTTTAGATTGTAAATTTTTTGTAAGTTAATTTTTTTTTTAGTTAATAATGGTTTAGTGATACTAATTAACCCTTAGCCAGGGATTGAAGAATTAGATGCATACCTTTCCAAGAGTATACTTACGGGAATATAACGAACCCAAGTGGAATTGGATCTCGGCTCTCCGATTAACAAGTCTGAGCCATTACCTATTACACCACCCGCACATACATGTTTACAGCACCTAGTGTTCCCAAGCTGTGACCCATCTAGGTATTGACCAGGCTCGATGTTGTTTAACTTCGGTGATAACTTTATTTCAACCGAGAACCGTTATTTATGGGATGATAAGGTAAGATACTGAGGATCGTTTTAGGAATCCAACGTGTCTCTATTCTAAATTCTTTGAATTTCTCCCATTTTTCTTTTCGTTGAGTGATTACAAACTTGAAGTTGCACTTGATTGAGGTATCGATTTCCTTCGCGCCATATTTAATCATTACATGTTTGGTCCTACCTACAACATTACCTTAAGTCTACTCTAAGAGAATTCTATTCCTCCAGCCTCGGTTTCATTATGTAAATTAAGCTTGATTGGTTTAGCTCGCAAGCTGAATGTGAATTTATTCGCGATATATTCCACGTATAAAAAGTGTGGGGAAAAATCACTTGGCCAAATTATTTATAGCTGATTATTAGCATAAGAAAATAACGTTGATTTGGTGCAAAACATGAAAATTCATTACCTTTTAGGATCGGGAAACTGATGGTTTTAAAGAGCATAAAACCACCTTTTAATTGCTGTTGATTCCAGGTCCATCCGGACCTAAGGTGGTAGCACCTGCTAGGATCCCAGCTATGGGCAAATAGTGTCCCTCTCAAACAAAACACTATGAATGTATGAAATAGCTTTTTATGTTGAAGATGCCAGCAATACATTTTTATATAAAATTTACCAACAATACATTTTTATAGTAGCACCTGTTAGGGTCCCAGCTATAGGAAAATAAACAACCCCCAAACCGGGGTCAAAACACTATAAAAGTATAGAAATACATTTTTATAGTAAAAATACCCGCAAAATATTTTCATAGTTTAAAAAATTACGTGCAATACATGTTTTGTGAAAGAAATTAATAATATTCCCAAGAAAATTAAACTTCGGCATTAAATGACCCATAAGATGTTGATATGCCGCTAAACAAACAAATATTCTATCTTGCTATCACGTAAATTACTGAACCGAGTTATAATCTCATCGACTTGTGTTGCTCTCTAGCCATTTTATTTTCTTCATTCATTTTTACAGTAAAAATCTAACCCGTGGTTTCAAGGAAAATACATTTAAGCAAATGCTCTGTGACTCCCTTTATTCTCCACTATGCGGTAGTGGAACTCATATGTACTATCCATTGTTAAACCTTTTGAAAAAAAGGCGGCTCATTTTATCGCTCCAGAAAATACCTGACTCCTTCTGCTATGTTTTATCTTGACAAAAGTCAGATTAGGGGGAAAAATAATGGATTACCGATGCCATATCTGCTCAGTTCTTACCTTCCAGTCTTGATAGAGTTCAAAATTGTTTACGCGTTCTTGTAGAGAATGACATCCTAGCCTCTTTCCCCACAGACACAAAGTTGCAAGCCTATCACTATTTCCATGGTAGATCTTCAGATGAGCGAAATTCCTTAGTTCCCCCAGTTCAAACATTGGCATCTAGTACACGCCATGTTACTTTCACGTAGATGAATTACCCTCATTTCCTCCATATTCCAAACATAAAAAGAAAGTTCTACACAGGCATTTTTCCAACCACACTCTAAACTCTAGGGTGAACCTGAGAACAACAGCAATTAAGAGGTGGTTCCAAGCTTCTCAAAACATCCCGATCAGAGGCCTTGCTGCCGAATGTAATTTTTCGTCGTACCCAGGACGTAAGATAGAATGTAAAGAGTGCGCATGACCATGGGTTTTATGAGGCGATTCCTGAAGAGTCGCGTTTATATGTTTATGTATATATATATATATATGTATATATAACAAAGTGGAAAAAGTTTACTTGTGACGCGTTTCGTCCTTCAGGATTTAATCGGACTAAATTTGTTATGTTGGTAGGATAACCTATGCACACGAACGAGGGGTGCTGGGTATTGTAGAATTTGAATTTTTTTTTATCTGGCCGAATTCATTGAAAGTTTTTTTTTTCTTTTTCGCTCCATCACTTTTGTTAGCAGGTATCCCACATTGTGATAATAGAAAATCTACCAGAAATGGTGAAATGTTGTAAGAGCCAAGGCGCAAATTTATTGTAGATGACCTTTCGATCAAGTCACTCTCTACACATTTACCTCGTAGTGAATTGTTTTCACCTTTGATCAGAGTAGTATTTTTTCTGTTAAAATTGCGGTCATTCTCATTACTGTGGGCAACCAACGCATTTGTCATATTGTTTTGTAAAATATCTCTTTTGTGTTCATATAATCTTTTATTTAGATTCATTGAGTTTTCTCGTATGTATTTTTGACAATTATTATCGAGTAAATACTTCCTTCGGGTTTTAGCTTTTTGTTTTGTTTAATACTAAGTAATTTATTGTTTTGGATGTTACAAATTTTATGTTGAATTTAGATAGATTCTTTTCGATTGTAGATGTGATAGAGTTGGTAGGATAATATATTTTTTGATTCATTGGGGTTTTCAGGAAGGGCCGCTTTTCGTATTTATGGGATTTACGGGTTTTACATATATATATACATATATATATATATATATATATATATATATATATATATATATATATATATATGTATGTATATATATATATATATATATATATATATATATATGTATAAAAAAAGAGAAATACTGGATTTTAAAATTAAACACATATAAACTAGGATTAAACAAAGACTTGGGTATTCTAAATCTGTATAAATATTTCAATAGTTAAAATATTTCTTCAAAAAATTTCTTTAGATATGGTAAAAAATCCTTTTTAAACAATAACCAAAACACCAGTTGTCCGTTAAAGAATCAAACACAATCGCGTTCCACACCACGTGTCGTCCGAGTCTAAAAACAAACACACAAACACAGTAATTTAAGTACAACACACATACGAAGAAAAAAAGAAAAATACTGAATTCTAAAATTAGACACATATAAACTAGGGGTAAACAAACACGTGGATATTTTAAATCTACATAAATATTTCAACAGTTAAAAATATTTCTTAAAATATTTCTTGAGTTATGATCAAAAAACCTTTTAAACAACATTTAAGACACTATCATCAGTCTTCCGCCAAAAATTCAAACAAAGTCGCATTGCACATCACGTGACATGCACGCTTCACGACAAACGCTGTAAACAAACGCTGTAAACAAACACACAAACACAGTATCTCATTTGATTTCTGAGGAAAGACCTAGGTTGTCTGAAATATTAAATAAATAAATATATACAAAAACACAGAAATAGATACTTTCATAAAAAAACACCCAATTTTGTTTCATTTATTTTATCCAGATATATATATATATATATATATATATATATATATGTGTGTGTGTGTGTGTGTGTGTGTGTGTGTGTGTGTGTGTGTGTGTGTGTGTGTGTATAAAAACTTAATAACATGACTTGGATTAAAAGTAATAAAGACAACTTCGATGTCCCAATGGGTGCATTTGATTCAGCCTAAATAGCCGATTTAATAGGTATATACATTTTCGACATCCTGAGTAGATTCCTTGACCCTCAAAATGTAGGACTATTCAGGGATGATAGACTAGTTGCTGTACCTGATATCAATGTTTCTTTAACATCCCAACTACAAAAGAAAATAATTAAGGCCTTCAAATTTCTAGGATTTAAAATCGAAATTTCTTCCAACCTAAAAATAGTTAACTTCCTAGACGTTACATTTAACCTTAACAATAACACTCATAAACCCTTCCAAAAGGAAAACCAATCACCCATATATATAAATATATACTCTAACCACCCGAAATCAATAATTAAGCAAATTCCAAATACAATTAATGCAAGAATAAATAAACTCTCCTCTAGTAAAACCATCTTTAACCAAAATAAGTCGAAATATGATCAAGTCCTATTAAAAAGTAAATTTAAACAGACACTAAACTATATAGATAAGTCAGGCAATGAAACATCAACTAAATCCAAAAATAGGAAAAGGAAAATTATATTGTTCAACCCACCTTTTTGTAACCTTTCTAATATTAATATAGGAAAGTACTTCATAAAACTAATAGAAAAACACTTTAGCAAAAATGATCTTTTAAAAAAGATGTTCAACAAAATGAATTTAAAGATCAGCTATTCTTGCATGAACAATATAGAAAAAATTATTAGCTCACATAATAGCAAAATTTTGAGAGATCTTCATCGAAATAAAATAGACTGATAGTAATGCATCCCAAATGAGAACATCAACATGTAATTGCAGGACAGGATCAGATTGCCCAGTTGAAGGAGTATGCATGGCTGAAAATGTAATATATGAGGCAACAATTTTCCCCAAAGAGATGATGGAACAGAAGAAAAAATACATAGGAATATCGGCGGGAAGTTGGAAACATCGATTTTATAACCATCGCCAGTCCTTCAAAGATAAATGCAAAAAGAACCAAACGGCACTGTCAAAGCATTATTGGGATTTGTTGGAGGATGGCTTAACCCCGCGAATAAAGTGGAAGATTATCGCGAGAGCCAAAACCCCAATAAATTTCAGAGACAGATGCGACTTATGCCTTAAAGAAAAGATCCTCATTATAAAGCATAAAGATCCGGATATATTACTAAACAGACATAATGAACTAATTTTTAAATGCCGACATAAGAACAACCTTAACCTAACGAAATATATTTAAAAGTAACTATATAGGAAGACTAATATTACTTGATCTTTATTTTTGCTTTTGAAATGTTGTTATGCACATATGAATGTGAACTCATAACTGTATGTATACAGTAATATGTAATTGAACTAAAACATTGATACATCTTTTGACATGTATATGTATATGTTTTTTTATATAGAAAAATAGGCATACTTTGGTGTAATTGTATATTGTGAACAGATATTTGTAGTTGGCCAGTATGAATATCGATATGTATATATATACGTGTAGATATATAGGTAGGCTCCCCCCCAATTTTATTTTATTTTATTTTTATTTTTATATTTTTTTTAAATGAAGTACCCTTTAATAATCATTATTAATGATAAAATATTTAGATTTTTGATAATTTAACCATGTATATCGGTACATGTGTACCTGTATGAGTGACTGCAGGTGTAAAGGAACGTATGTATATGAAATTCGCATGGATGTGTTTACAATATATGATAGTGCAAGATCTCTAATATTACATTCAAATATCACTCCATATTAACTTAAAACTAAATTTTAAGTAAGAGAAATTACCAATCTAAAAATAGTCGCTAATTGAACTCATGAATAAAATGCAAACTGATAGAGATATTACCTTAATAATCAATTACAACTAGAAGTAAATTTATATTTGAAAATAAAAGTTTTAGTGTTTTAATGTAAAATCTATGAATATTTTTCTAACCGACTACTTCATATTAAATCCCCAAATTTTTGTAATAAAGTTTTTTAAAAACTTTAACTAACATATAATTAAATTCCTTAGAATGTTTAAACATTCAAACTTATATAAAAAAAAAAATTTTTTTAAATTATTTTTGAACCCTCAAAATAAAGCAAAAAACAGCACCCATTACAAAGAAAACTAATGACACTTTATCACAACTTCTTTCTCTCTCTTTCTCTTTATGACGTTTTGACCTATCCCCCTCCCATATCAATATATAACTTCCGTTAACAGATTTAATGTGTCAATGTCTGGTTTTCCTCAAACAATTTAAAGTTGAAAGAGTTACACCTAACTCAATCATGTCTCTCTGCCCCCCCCCCTTCACTCTCCTAACCCCCTTACTTCGTTAGGTCACTTATTACTGCCATAAATGTGTAAACTTCTTTTCATTTTAACATTTGGAAATAAAATCTGATGATCCGCTGTCCTTTAAAAGGGCTGTGGTGAAATAATTTATTATATGGAACCTTAAAGTGGTGTCTTTATTTAAATTATTAGCTCTGATTTACATTGAGCTCTCTGGATTTTATCCTCCTTGGGTCTACCCATACGGATTACCTAGTTTTTCGTAAGCTAAATATACATACATATATATATATATATATATATATATATATATATATATATATATATATATATATATATATATATATATATACATACATATATATATATATATATATATATACATACATATATATATATACATACATATATATATATATATATATATATATATATATATGATGAAAATGTGGAAAGACAAAGCAAAATCCGAATATGTGAGTTTACTGTTTTTATTTTGTTTTTGTTATTCTGTCGACGTCAGACGTTTCGGTCAAATAGACCTTCTTCGGGACATGGTTAATGGAGACATATTTATATTAGATTTAAGTTTGATGGAGAGACGATATATACAGGACTGGTATCCGACTCCAAGAAAGAATACTCTGACTTTAGAATTTCAGTTTTTCTGTTTCTGACCAGTCCTGTATATATCGTCTCTCCATCAAACTTAAATCTAATATAAATATGTCTCCATTAACCATGTCCCGAAGAAGGTCTATTTGACCGAAACGTCTGACGTCGACAGAATAACAAAAACAAAAACAAAATAAAAACAGTAAACTCACATATTCGGATTTTGCTTTGTCTTTTCCACATTTTCATCATACCGTCGGATCTACATCCACACATTTGCTTACATATATATATATATATATATATATATATATATATATATATATATATATATATATATATATATATATGAGGTCTGCAATAGTCTTGAGACCAAATAGATGAAGTTTTATACAGATTCCAACCGTTCATTGTTACTGGAGCAAACTCAATGCTAATTAATGAAAAATACATTCTTCCCTCAATCGTTCTTATAGAAACAACGTCGGCATTCTTTTATCTGTTCTGTTTCTTTATCAGCAAATACATTCCTATACCAACATACTTTCACTAAGATGACGTTGAGGCAGATTCTCTGTCTGTGACATCTTTTGCTTAAAGCTTAACCGGGGTCCACTTGATATAAATATATCTACCTTCAAATCTCCATATAAGCAACCACAGTTATGTCTAATATGTCTAGTGACTTTGTTCCAAAACTTTACCCTTATCCTGAAAAGCAGTTATAAAAGGCTGCGGATTAAATCTAATCGGGTTTGGTATCTTTAAATAAAATCTCCTTTCCTTGTTGAAAGGATTCAAAAATAGCGCTAGCTTTTCTAATACAAAAGTGTATATATATATATATATATATATATATATATATATATATATATATATATATATATAATCTTTACAAATATTATAATTTATATTATATCTATTTTGGAAATATATATATATATGTGTGTGTGTGTGCGTGTGTATTTAGGCAGTAACCCTTATTTCATGTACGTTTAATTGAATATGACAGACAGGGTGCTTTGATTTATTTTTTTATACAATTTCTCATGTGATCTTATAATTTTTTTTCTTTTCGGTAGATAAATTATATAAAAACTGCCTAATTGTTGTCTTTTTCCGAACGCTTTCAGCTATACATTATATAAATACATACATACAACAATCTATTTCTTGTTAACAATGAATATATTTTAACCTTGAAAATGGCTAAATGTATAGCCGAAAGCAGTCAAAAAAAGAACAGTTGGACAGTTGTATGTATATATATATATATATATATATATATATATATATATATAGATATACAGCAACATTTCTTTTAAACATGTTTAGTTGAATATGACAGACAAGGACAATTTGTTTACTTTTTATTTATGTTTTCCAACATTCTTACATTTTTTTCGTTTGATGTGAGTAAGGCACTGCAAAAATTACCTATGTTGTCCATTGTTCCAAGCATTTTCGACCATTTTCCGGAGGAGTTAATTTAGGTGTTGTTAACTTTCTTCAAGGTGTGGTTAATTTTTCTTCGGGGGGGGGGGGGGGCAATTCCTCTTAATGAATAACTGTTTAAGAAGTACTTTTTGTATTGTTTTGAATACTACTAGGAGCGTTTATTCCGAGCTTTCATATGTTGAGCGCGGCTGGAATTCGAGTTAGCGTCTTTCTAATTTTTTTTTAATAGCGCTTGGGTCAAAGAACAAAAGTTCATCCAAATATGATACAGAAAATCATTTATTTTACAAAGAGTCATAATCCTAATAGGCATGCTCAGGAAAGAGTAGCCATGTTGAAGAAGGTAAATCACAGTGATTGGCAATGGGCCTTCCGCTCTGATGATGACGACACTCCATCTTCACTTAGGAAATACTCTAATCTTCAGTTATATAGCTTTTTCTGAGGTTTAACTCAAAACAGTTTTCTTTATGCTTTCAGATACGCACAAAAAAAAGCTTGGATATTTATACACTCGCTCGCACACTCAAATCCGGGAGGAGTATAGAGCCACAGCTCTCAGTACACAGCTGTGGTTTTCATAATAACTTGTAGCTCTTTAAGGAATGATTTTCTCTCGCCCCATGACCGACCGGTTTTCATTTCAGAGTTATAATTCTCCTAATTGCCATGCCTAAATATTGCAGTATGCCCTACTATTTATCCGATAGATGAGGGGGCAGAAGAGATGGATTCATACCTTTTCGAAAGAAGATGTAATAAATTCGAACCTCGCCTTCCGAATTTTCATTTCAAGACGCTATCCATTAACCCCCGCCCCACCCATATTTATAGGGAATCTGTTAATTTGTCCTAGATTATTACTTCTAGTTATTTGCTCAGCTAACCTTAGGGTATTTGCTCAGCTAATCAAGCTCTCAATTCGTAAGGATTGAATTCGATATGCAATGTTAATGGTTGTTAACCATTACTTGACGGTGGAGTACCTAAGAATGTATTAATATATAGTGTTGCCCTCAAGGTCGAGGAATTTAATAATGAAAATAATGTTTACACTAACGTTTCCACTATATTGTCGTGGTGAGATGTAATTTCCACTCGAGCAGATTCTTCTCACGAACCGCTACTTTGTGGAACTGACCCCCAATAGGATACTTCCTTGATCGCTACAATATTAACCTGTTCGTGTCAGCTGTCATCTTCCTCGCATATGCCCATAACTTGTGCCTCTTACTCTGTAACTCTCTACTACGAGTGGCTCTTGAGCCTTGTACAGGGTAAACGTTCTTTTGATACTGAATACACAAGCTCACAAAGGTGGCGCCAAAATGGTTCTGTTTAAACTCCCCGAACATTTTTGTAGCACGACCGATATAATGAAAAGATATCGTCCCAACCAAGAAGGAACACCCGCTCCAAAATTCTTTAGTGATTTGGTTTGTTTTTTGTTTTTTGTTGTTGTTTTTTGTTTTTTGGGGTTTTTTTTTCTTGGGTTTTTTTTCTTGCAAAGGTGGAGGGGAGCTGGCCGAGAATTTTTCAACACCAGTATCGTATTACCCAAATCAAGAAGTGGCTGTACGAATTGATTGATAATACCGTTATGCCTTAATATTGAAGTATGTAGAACGTAACACTGTGAAAGCTTGCAATTTATGTTTGCAATAAAGGGAGGTAGGGAGCATTTGCTTAAAAAAAAAAAAGTATTTTCCTTCGAAACTCTGGTTTAGATTTTCACAAATGAGTGACTTTACACTGTGAAAATGAATGAAGGAAAGAAAAAAATGACCAGACAGGAATACAAGCAGACGAGATTATAACTCGGTTCATGTCCAATCGGTAAGTTACGTGACGACAAGATAGAATGTGCAGAGTGCGCATGACCATGGGATTTATGAGGTAATTCCTGAAGGTTCGGTTTGTTTTTTCTGTATTTATTCATTTCAATAACTTGACAAATTGCCTCTTCTATTAGATAAGACGTGGGTGAGTGTGTGTGTATGTGTGTGTAAAATTTCCCGATAGAATAAATCTGTAATAGGATAATATGAATAAAGACAAAAGAAAAATTTATATTAGTCGACACATTTCGTCCTCTAAGGGACTTTATCAAGGCAAATGCAAAGATTTTATTTTGTAGCAAGTATTTATTTATTTACAAAAAGCAAAAATGTTGTTGGGTTTTCAATTTTTTTGAAATTAAGATCGCTTATAAATATTCATCATATTAGCCAAAGTTAGGCAAGTTATGGAGGACGCGAAGTGAAACATTTCAATGCTTAATAAACAAAAGTGATGTTATTGATTTTTTTTTTTTAAATGCAAATTTGTATTTAAATTATTTTAGTTTGGGATTAATTTATCTTATATATATTTTAAATAACATGAGGTTATAATCTTAACCGTTTTCTATAAATTTTTTAACATTTTTCTAGTTATGTTGTCGGCTTGGAAAAGTAATAATTCTTTTAGGAATGGAGATACTGAAATAATCCGTGGCGCAGATTTATATTTTAATAAGATACGATAGCAGCACTCGCGAGAATTTCCCTTCTAAGTAAGTTACTTTCTCTTAATGCATTCTTTAGATCAAGAGATGTGGTTGAATTTATTTCTATGTATGATTAATGCATTTGTTGTTTATAATTTGTTGTTTATAAGATCCCTTTTGTGCTCATAAACACGTTCTTTTTTAAAAATTTCTGCAGGTTTCCCCAGTGTATTGTGAGGAGCAATTCTGCCGATTTATATTTTGTGTGTGTGTGTGTGTGTGTGTGTGTGTGTGTGTGTGTGTGTGTGTGTGTGTGTGTGTGTGTGTGTGTGTGAAAAAAGAAGACAATTAGTAAGACTTCAATGTTTTTTTACCTGCTTGTCCAATGAACCGGTGTCATCAGAAACAATTTTCTTCCAACAAAATCTATATTAGCAAGACAAAACATTTGAACGCTTGACTTTTTACTTTAATTGTTTCATTAAAAAAATAGATTATGACTAATTTCAATTCAATTTTTATTTATTTATGAATTTTAAGACTTTAGTGAGAACAGGCGGTAAACTGAAATAAGCCGGCCGTATATTAAGTGTAGATGTTCACCGATCATGTCACTTTCAATATATCTTCGTCTGAGAAAATTATATTCTTTATTATTATTATTATTATTATTATTAAAACTGCATTTTGACTACAAATGTTCCGGTTGCATACAAGTGCATTGAGTACTTTCTTAACATTTAAATTCCTTTTATGTTCATATATTCTGTTCTTTATTGAGTGATTTTTTTACGGCTTATCAATCTTTAAGAGGTTATTTAAAGACAGGAAATAATTTTAGATTTTAAGAATTTTTTTGAGATAATAATGATTTAATGATACAATTCCTACTAATTAACCCATAGCTGGGGGAGGAAAAAGAGGTTGATTCATATATTTCCCAAGTGTATTTGCGCGTAATTGAATATAACGAACCTGACTGGAATTGAAACTTGGCCCTCTGATTTCCGATTCCGAGCCGTTACCCGTTATACTATCCGCACATCCAAGCTTACACCACCCATCTCGGTGCTGACCAGTATCGACGTTGCTTAACTTCGGTTCGGTGATTGTACGGTGTTTCAGCGGGATGTCGCCGTAAGCCTCGATGATTTGATCCTGGTAAGGAGTGGTAATTGTAGAAGAAAAGGTAATTAATCTGTTCAAGGATCTAGGATTCAAATTCAAATTGAAAGCAAGATTAAGGATCGCTGAATTCCTAGACGGTGAGTTAAATATGAACAAAGAACATTTCCTTCATGCAAGAAGCCTAACAAAAAATGAGGCTTAAATGTGAGATAAAAAAAAATCACCCTAAGAATGTGTTCTGCAAACGCTTTAGAGAATCCAATATAAATGATCTACAAACTCCTCCAATGTTGAAATATTTGATAAAATTAAAGATTAAGAAATGGCCCTGAAAGAAAGAAGAGTATAATTTCAATTCATTGTATTAAGAAACAAAGCCAAGCCTGAAGAATAGAAAAAGAAAGATTATTTGGCTTCCCCCTCCATATAATATGGCAGTGAACACCAGGATTGAGAAAATATCTCTTGGCTTATTAGATAAGCCTTCCTTTCCACACATAGATCAAAGTTATTTAAACCTTGTCAAGCTAAACTACAGTTTCATGCGGAAAACGGCAAAGCCGGTAAAAATATATATTATTTTTTAATCATTTCATTCCAAGCAAGGCGGGAATGCCACTTGTACTCAGGGGTTACATGGAGTGAACATAAGAAGAAAAACTGAATATAGAGAAGATTGAAGAAAAGACAAAAGATGAAAGGGATTCATGAATACAGAACATGGCGATTGACGTTGCATTTAAATTTTTGAAGATTGTAGTTATCAGGGGAGCAAGGAAACAGAAGGGAGTTCCACAGACAGGAAGTGCGAGATAATAAACTGTTGGAGTAGACGTGGCAGTTGCATTTACCTATTTCAACATTAAATGAGATGCCAATTTAGTAGCACGCTTAGATTCATGTAGTCGGGACACCAGAGAAAAAAAATCTCGTCAGAGCAGTTGCCATGAAAATATTTGTAGAAATGACAGAGGGAAGCCACGTCATGTCGGTGAGAAAGTCAGGATCGATAACATTACAGATGCTTCTTTGGATTTTGTCAAGAACCTCAAGATGAATAGCAGGAGCATCAGACCAGATATGACAACAGCGTTCAATGCGCAAGTGAACGGCAATTTGAAAATAATGAGAAAGGAAAAAGAGTGAACAGCCACAGGGTGTTTCACAATTGTTGAAACAAAGCAGCGGCCTCTCATATGGGGAGAGCTTGAGGATCGAGATGACGTTGATGAGGAGGAACAGTGGTTCCAGTATGATAGTGCTCCTCCTCATACGGCTAATGTTACCATGGCATGGCTCCATGAAAAGTTTGGGGAGAGTCTCATCAACCGCAAAGCTGAAGTAAAATGGGCACCTTATTCGCCTGACCTGAACCCCCTACATTTCTTCTTCAGGGGATTCCTCAAGGACAACATTTACTATGGTAACCCACACACCATTGCTGCATTGAAAACAGCCATCACTGAGAAGATTCATGCGATCACCCAGGAGGAATCTACACGCGTTATCAGCAACGTTGCATTCAACGGTACCTTCAACTGAACGGCGGATATCTGGAGCATGTATTCTAGGGTTCTTCTTGGAATTTTTGGTTCATGTTTGAGACTACATGATTGCAGATCCTAAAATGTTATCCTGTTACCTGTCAATAAATATTATTTCCATTACTCTATCACTTGTGGTCCTTGATTTGTGACCGATCATTTTGTTTCAAAAATTGTGCAACACCCTGAAATTGTAGAGACAAAAGGAATTGTTCACATGATAGAAGATACTGTTTATATTTGTAAAAGGACAACACTCCTCTGCCCAACTAACATAAAATGTTTTAAAAAAAAGCGAAGTGCATGTCCCCAAATTAAGTTGGAGTTTGTAAGGGCGACAAACAATGATAGAAATCGCGACCTGGTTTTGTTGACACTGTTTGGAGAAGAAGCTGAATGCCCGGTCAGAGGTGTTCCAAAAATGCCGGCATGCAAGAAAGCTGAAAGAATTAGCTGGGATCCAGAATAAAAATAAAAATTTGAATTATATATGTAATTATGGATCATCCTACGTCTTGTACTTGTATTTTTCATCACTACATTCTTGGATCACTCGAAAGAACAATGTTATCGTTCAAAAGCGACAGTTCGGTGCGACAAACAGTATGGTTTTCGCTGTTCTAGGTCCACTGCTGAAATCTTAACAATCATCACGTATAGAATCGGTGAAGCGCTAAATAATTGAGAGCGATCGCTTAGATATCTCGGAGGTCTTTGACAAGGTGTGGCAAAGGATGTTGCTACACAAACTCGCCAGATATGGAATCTCTGGGAGAGTTTTCATCATGTCTTTCCTATCGGCTTATGTTTTTAATGGCCAGTCGTCTGAGGCACATGAGATCAATGCTGTCGTCCTCCAAGGTTCTCTCCTCCAGCACTGATAGAGTTCAAAACCTATTACTGGGCCTTGTGAGTAAATTATTTTCCACCCTGCAACCCCTATACCACAGACAAAACGTTGCTAGCCCCACACTACTCTTTCGCTATTACTATGGTAATTGTTCAAACGAATTATATTCCTTAGACCCACCAGTTCAGACCTTCACATCTCGGACTCGCCATGTCATGTTCATCTCTATTCCCTTCGTGTTCCTTTGGTGAGGAGTAAGTTCCATTCATTGTTTTGTTTAATCATTTCACCCCAAGCAAGGAAATTAAGCCACTAAGACACAAAAGATTTACTGAGTGTTAGAGAATATGAGAAAAACTACTAGTAAGGAAAGAGGACAATAAAAGAACACGAATTTAGGAGACACACGATAACGACACTTATACTACAGACTAAGCATTGTCAGCCCCTCACTAACTCTTTCGCTATTACTGTGGCAATTGTTCAAACTAGTTACATTCCTTAGTTCTACCAGTTCAGGCCTTCACATCTCGAACACCCCAAGCCCTGTTCACGGTGGCAAATCATCCCTATTCCCTTCGTGTCCCTTTGGTAATGAGTAAGTCTCATTCAGATTCTTTTGTTTAATCATTTCACCCCAAGCAGGGCAATAAAGCCACTAGGATGCAAAGGGGTAATGAGCGTTAGAGAAAATGCGAAAAACAATTTTTGAAGATCAAAGGCAATAAAGTCACTAAGATGCAAAGGGGGTTACTGAGTATTAGAGAATATGAGAAAAACTAATATTAAGGTGAGAGCACAATAAAAGAACAAGAATTAAGAAGAAACAATATAACGACACTTAGCCTACAACACAAGATAACAACATTTATTCTACAGACAAAGCATTGTCAGCCCTTCACTACTCTATCGCTATTACTATAGCAATTGTTCGAACGAGTTACATTCCTTAGTTCCACCAGTTCATAACTTCACATCTAGGACCCCCAAGCCATGTTCACTGTGGCAAGTCATTCCCATTCTCATCATGTTCTTTTGGTAAAGAGTAAGTTTCATTCAAATTCATTTCTTTAATCAGTTTACTCCATGCAAGGCAATAAAGCCACTAAGACGCAAAGGGTTACTGACTGTTATGAGAAAAACTACTATTAAGGAGAGAGGACAATAAAAGAACTAGAATTAAGGAGACACAAGATAACAACACACCCTAGAGACGAAGCATTGCCAGCCTCTCACTACTCTATTGCTATTATTATGGATTTGCCAGTCCATGTTCACGGTTACAAATCATCCCCATTCCCTTTATATTCTTTTGCTAAAGAGTAAGTTCCACCCAGACAGCTTCTTCCACAGAACTGTTACTTTGTGGAACAAACTCCCTAGAGGATGCTTCCTCGACCATTACCATCTTAAACTTTTTTAAGCCCAGAGTCAACCGTCTATCCTACATATCCTCATAATATGCACTTTTTACTTCCTCTTTTCACCTCTCTTACAACAATCTCACCCTGTGACCCTATACTTTGAGTGGTTGTTGTCCGCTGGACGGGAAGGGCATGATGAAGGCACTGTTTATATCTGTAAAAGAACAACACTCCTCAAATTAAGTCGGAGTTTATAAAGGCGAAGTGTGAACTAAATAAAAAAAAAGTCCAACAACCACCTCAGACGAGTCTAAACATTCCCTGAACAAACACGTAACGTACATATTTGCAACCTCTGATGTCGGTCGTCCTCTTGCAGACCCTGTTCGCAAGCGTGGAAACTGTTGTGCTGAAGTCAGTTGAAGATCGGCAACATACTCTACCAATCACCCGCGAGCAGCTACATGGTCGTGAAGCCAGAAAGACGATCACGCTGTTAGTGACAGACTGGCATTTGTAGACAACTGGCAAGTTCATCTACGCGCTCATGTAAGTCGGTGGTAAGAGTAAATAATGACATAATCAAGATGTTAATATTCCACATCATTTCAAATAGAAGTTCCGGAAGGAAACCCCCATCAATACTGGAAAGACAATAAAAGCTATTGGACTCGAGATGCCTGTTTTCCTAAAAATATGTTTTAAGGGAAGGATTTTATAAATTCCAGTCGAAAATAGTACTGCCTACACGGTCAGTGATGTTTCCTTGGAGAGAAACGGCTAATATTACCATTACCATTTTCATACAGGTGTTTTACAAATTTAATAGCAAAAGAAAATATTGGTGGATTTTTAAACTTGAATAAATTTACAGTATAGATACATGTTTTAATTCATAACTAATTATTAAATAAATAAACTGAAACATACTTGAATAAACAAAACGTTCAACAAAATGCCTGAATGTAATCCAATAAACAAAAAGTTCAATAAAAGATCAGGGTATTTAAAGCCATTTTATTCTAACGAAGATGACAGTCAGTGCGAAACTTGTGAAAAAATAAAAGATTTTTCCCTACTCCGCTGAAAACCTAAAATTCCTCCATGGACCCCCCCTACTCCTGATTGAAAATACCTGTATTAAATAAAAGAAAAAGTGAAACCTAGTTCATTTTTAAAACATACGACCAATTACTGACTAATTTTCTGTTGCAACAACACCAGACGCAGCTTGTATAATACTCAGTAGAATATCATGTGGATGATGATGATGATGATGATATTTCCTTTCAAGGGAGTAAGAGCTTCTACTGTCCCAGACCAACTATCTCGACATGCCCTACCCAATCCAGTGACAGGGTGGAGACCAAGATAGTTGGTAGAGGATAAATAGCAGTGAATAGGCAAACACAAGGATTAATCCGCTCGCATTTCACCGCACGTCCAATCGATACGTCAGTGAGGTTTTAATTTCAATCCCTTTTCTGCAAGATTGGCCGCTAACAGACAGTTCATGCCTTTTTGGAAATCATTGTGCGAAAGTGAACGCAACGGATTGGGCCGGAATTCGAACTCGTCTCGCCGAATCCTCTTTCAGCGTTATGCTACCCACACATACAGTGGTATAATGACAAATCATCTTTAACTCATTGAACAGGAAATACCGTATATAGTACAAGTCTTTATGGTGGTTTTCTAGGTGTAACTTAGCTGTGGCCCGACGACGAATGTATGGAGCACCCAGTTAGGATCGCACTCACTTCTCAGTCGTAGTTGATCTAGCAAGACAAGCTTTCTAACATTTACACTACGTCAAAGTGGCCAAAATTTGCCAAGCGTATTGTAGATGTGGCACAAAGCTGAAAGTGTGGAGCAGCCAGTTAGGATCGAACTCACTACTTAGTCGGAATTAATCTAGCAAGACAAGCTTGCCAGTCATTACATCACGTTGAAGTGCCCAAGTGCGAATAATCGTTAACTGAAAAGACGATTGGGAAAAAAGTCTACTTTGACACGAGTTACCTCCCTCTACATATGATTGTAAATATCAATTCATGACTGCTTTCTTCAGAGCGACGGAGAAGGGGAATATCTCAAGAGCCTGTTTAACAGACTCTATCTATTGTATGGAAGGTATTACTCATGATCAAAGACACTGCCGTTGGATACAATTGAACATTTTATTCACACAACTGAAATATGTTGCCATTATAAAGATAGGCTGTAAAGTAGTCTATTTTCATTGGTCTATATAAATTTAATTACAAAGTTTCATCTTTCTCACCCACTTCTTTGCTCGCTTTTTAAGAATAGAATTTTTTTTTCAGTGTGTTCATTTAGAAATGTACCAGCTTTTTTTCTTTCTTTTTCTACTATTCTATTCGGTTTCATGTCTGTCTGCCGCTGTCAAGATAACTCCTTCTGTAGCAATTGCGTCTGTCTCTCTAAATGTGGCTTTTTGCTTTTTCGGGCCATTATATTTCCTCACGGCCCCTCTTCGACATTATTTCATCTATTGTCAGAGACTGTGTTAGTTGCATCTGTTTGTCTTTTGTCGTTCTGTTTACCTCTCCCTACCTACCTGTTCACCTGAACCTGCCTCTCTGTCGCCACACTACTCACATTGGTCTCTTCCCTTTTTTTATTTTCTTTTTCAAAGTATGCTTCCATTGTATTCCAACTTGTTTACCACACACATTTTCCCTCCCACCACCCACCCTTTCTTTCTTTCTTTCTTTCTTTTTTTCTTTATATCAACTCTCTCTATCCCTCCCTTTATGGCATCACCTCCCCTCTCTCTACCTCTTTTCACCCTCTCTCTTTTTCTCTATTTCACCACCCACTCTCTCTCTCTTTATTTCACTACCTTTCATCGCTCTCTTCATCAAATTACCCTCCCTCCCCTATTTTTCTAGCCTCCCCCTTTCTTTATTTCACCACCCTCTTTCCCTCTCTTTATTTCATCCGACTCTTTCAACTTCCCTCTATCTTTTTCACCCCTTTTTCTCTACCTCTTTTTCCCACCTGTTTACCTCTTTTTCTCTTTACCTCTCTTCTTCCCACTCTATCACCACCCACACCCTCCTCTTCTCTCACTCTCTACTCTCTCTCTCTTCCTCTCCCATCACCCTCCCTGTCTCTTTCGTCTCCTTTTTCTCATTGTTCACGGCTCCGCTAAGACGTGATCACGTGCTTGCTCACCTGAGCACGTACATACACCGCTGCCACCTCTACGACTCCGACTCCATCTTTAAAATCATGTGTACAGTTTCTCTCTCTCTCTCTCTCCCCTCATTATTAAACGCTATTTCCTCCCACATTTTAGTTCTGCGGTTAATCCCCTCCCCCCGCCACCAGTGTTTTAAATAAGTTTTGGGCGATCGAACTTCTTCACGTTTTCAATTGTCTTTTTATTAGACTGCAACAAATCCCCCAAACTCATTGCATCTACAAATTCTCGGCGCTGAAAGATGTGCACACACATGCTTTCAATAAGTAATCATAGGCGTAAACTCTTCATAAGTGGAGGATGGGAAAAATTAAACCTACACTGCTTACAGGCATCTCTTCTCCTCAAATTTCATTAATTTGTAGATAGTTAAATGTTTACATAAAAATCAATAACACTCCGAATACGAGTTATTTAAACGATCATTTTCAACTTGCGAAAAATTATCATTAATTTATAGAAATGGTTTATCGTAATAGCTGAGCCAGAAAATCCAGACGGATCATTTTATTCCGTTCCATTGCGTCTTAATAAAGCAGTGGTTCTCAGAATACCAGGGACGTGAGGGTGGTGTATGGGTAGCGGCTCGGTGTGAGAAATATTCTCTGTGTGTGATGTCACTTCAGAACGTAGACAATCATGGCTCTCCACAATTTCCTGTCCTTAATAGCTCTTAATTTTTCTTTTTGTTATTTCTCCTTTGTTCTGTCATCCATTTACTCAAGCTCACTAAGTATGTTATGCGTTTTCTCTGTCTCTCTTGCCCTCAATCTGTCCTGTGATTATCAGATTTTCCAAGCCCTCCTTCCTCGGTATGTGCTCTAGAAATTTCGACTGTCTTTTTGTTAAGCATAAGTTTCCTTTTTGTTTCTATTTTCTCGAAAACTCCGTCGTTGCTCATATATTCGGTTCACTGTATCCTGATCATGTTTCAAGACATCTTTAAGGAGACTGTCCTGTATTCGCTGCCATATAAGAGGACTGATATCACGTAACAGATCAGTAATCTTTTCTTTGAATTCGAATTCATGTCGACTTCGTTACATTCACTTCATCGGGTGTTTGCCAATCCGAGTAACCTACGGGGAATTTTGAACTGAACCCTTTATTTCATTTACGGGAGTAGATTGTTCTCATTGCCCTATCCAAATTTAAGTATATCTCGTCTAGTTCTTATTTAGCGTTGCTTAGGTATAATTCTGAGTGGAAAACTTAAAGTCTTAAACCTAACCTGTCTGTTGATGCCTAATGCTGCAGCTTGTCGCGCTTCACTGCACTCACTGCCGCATTTGCTGTCACATGCCTTTCTTTATTAAGAAATTATTATTCTTTGTTCCCTCTCTACCTCTTTTATCGCCCTGTTCTCTCTCTACCACTCTTACCACCCTGTTCTCTCCCTCTCTTTTAACACTTTGTTCTATCTCTATTTCTTTTTTCTCTTTACCTCTGTTTTCTGAACAGTTTGATTTACTTTTTTATGTTTAGTTACATATCAACGCCTCTATGGGTCATTTAATGCCTAAATCTAAATTTGAAAATTCAAACTTTATAATTCAAGAAAATGACATTTCATGATGAAGTATTAATTATTTAGCTGCATATTTTTTTTTAATTTTAGGACAACGTATACCAAGTCTTCACTTTTAGTATTGTTGGTAATATTTCTTATAAAAAGAAAATATATTGCTGGTATTTTTATTATAAAAATGAGTTTTTATACTTTCCTATTGTTTTGATTTTTGTCTCGGTGTTCAACATTTGCCCAATGCTGGAACCCTAACAGCTGCTACCACTCCGAGTCAGGTTGAACCTGGGAACAACAGCAATTAGGAGGTGATTCTACGCTCCTCAAACTCCTGGTCAGAGGCCTTGCTGCCTGATGTAGTTTATCGTCCTACCCAGGACTACCCGACACAAGGATTGAACTTTAAATTACTATTCTACCAAATTAACAAGCAGTCTCGAATGGAATTAACTCTGAGGCAGCATCCCGGATACCACTTGCTTAAAATGTTACCCTCAGGGCGACATTTGAGTTTTATTAGTTCCAGGACAAAGCACTTGAGAGACAGTTTTTATTCTTGGGTCATATGTAAAATTAACGCTGTCGCGCGCTGAAAATTTCAACGTATTTTAAACGTTATTACTTTTTTCTTCATTCATTGTGTGTGTGTGTGTGTGTGTGTGTGTGTGTGTGTGTGTGTGTGTGTGTGTGTGTGTGTGTGTGTGTGAGAGAGAGAGAGTGTCGGTGCACCTGGGTACTTTTGTTTTTTTTTAATCATTTCACCCCAAGAAAGACAATAAAGCCACTAAAACGCAAGGGGTTACAGAGTGTGAGAGAATATGAGAAAAAGAAAATATTATTAAGGAGAGAGAATAATAAAAGAACTAGAATTAAGAAGACAGACGATAACGATTGACATTACATTTAAATTTTTGAAGATTTGATTGGGACGCTACAAGTTGGAAGAGAATTCCACAAGCAAGAAGTGCGATAGAAGAAACTATTAGCATAGAACTTCTGGTTGCATCTAGCCATTTCAAGTGTAAATTGATGAGACCTTGCCGCCAATCTAGTACTGCGCTTAAATTCGTGAAGTCTACGTTCCAGAGAGGAAAGCTCGTCAGAATAATTATCAGGAAGGTATTTATAGAAAAGGCACAGGGAAACATTATGAAGTAAACATTTGCATTTTTTTCTGCCGATAACCATTATGCCAAACTTATATTTTCATATTTCTATCTATCTATCTATCTATCTATCTATCTATCTATCTATCTATCTATCTAGTTAGCTAGCTAGCTCAATCGCTTCATATCTGTCCATGTTAATCTGTCCATATCTTTCTCAATCTCTTCATGTCTCACTATCTTTCTCAATATATATATATATATATATATATATATATATACACATTAATTCCCAAGAGGATAGAATCCAGGTCGAACTCAATGTCTAGGAATATAATATAAAAGGCTCAAACACTAATATTAGTGTTTGAGCCTTTTATATTTTATATTATATATATATATATCATAGCAATAAAGGTATTAAGCTTAATATTACTAGACATATTAAAACGCGCGAAGCAACCGGTTTCTGGGAGCGAAACCGGTTGCTTCGCGCGTTTTAATATGTCTAGTAATATTAAGCTTAATACCTTTATTGGTATGATAAAATTTTGTACCTTTAAAAATATCTTCATATATATATATATATATATATATATATATATATATATATATATATATATATATATATATATATATATATTCAATTTCTTCACATATATTTTAGTTGTTCTTTCTTTCTTTCTTTTCTTTCTTTCTCTGTATCTCAGTTTTAAAATAAGAGTGGGCTTCATTATTCTGAGCTTTGCTGGAATCTTTTAACATTTTTTTATATCTTTACCTTTGAACAATTGTGGGAAACAAAAACGATTACAAGCGATTAAGTAAAATCTATCCAACGATGACAAAGCATACCAAACCACAGCAGATTTCATTATCGTCTCGAATATTTAGATTCGACGAAATTTTTCAACGTTTTTTTTTATTTTTGTTCCCACATCGTTTTTGTCTGAAAATTAGATGTGTTAATATTTAATGATTTTCTTTTTAGAATCCTCTTTATATTAAAAGCAAAACAAAAAGCGAAAATTGCAAAAGTACATGTGGAATTATAACAGGTTATTTTTAAATTTCCTGCCAAGTCCTTGTGGGGGTTTTAAAAGAAAAGAAAAATGAAAAGCCGGCCATTGAATATTAACGCCTCAAAAACCTGTTGAGAAAAAGTATCAGATAAAATGAAGATTATTTTTTTAAAATGCGAACTCAGTTCAGTCTTAGACAAAAATTACATCAAATATTTTCAGTATTTTCCATCCATATACTTTATTAATAAGTGAAACGAAATGATTCGTAAAATCATATAGACTCAGTAAAATTTGTCGTTATGCTCCATATTTACACAATAATGGGTGAATTTTGAAAAAAATTTAAAAAAAACATATCTGTTCACTGATGTTGGCTGATATTCTAAAGCGTTCTTTAAATTCTCGGCAGCAAATTAATTCTTCAAGCCAGATTATTCTCTTTTAATGTAGCCTTTTTTAAAACTCATATGTAGCATTTGTTCTTTGATTTCTTTCCCGTCTATCATTAAACTAGGTCCTTTTATCCGCCAATCTGTGGTCCGTGTCTATTTTATATACCAATGTGTCGTCTGTGTCTCTTTTATCCACCTCTCTGTCGTCTGTTTCTCTCTTGTATCCTACTCTTTTTTTGTCCGTATCTCTCTTTATCCGCCTCACTGTCGTCCTAGTTTCCCTTACACCCGCCTCTTTGTCGTCCGTGTCTTTTTTATCTACCTCTCCATCGTCTACACCTATCCCGTCTCTCTGTCGCCCGTGTCTCTCCCGTCTCTCTGTAGCCCGTGTATCTCTGTAGCCCGTGTCTCTCCTGTCTCTCTGTCGCCCGTATCTCTCTCGTCTCTCTGTCGCCCGTGTCTCTGTATCATGTGTTTTCTGTTTCTCCCATCCCTCTGTCTTCCGTAACTTTGTTGCCCGTGTCTCTCTCGTCTCTCTATCGTGCGTTTTCTGTTTCTCCCATCTCTGTGTCTTCCGTAACTTTGTTGTCCGTGTCTCTCCCGGCTCCAAATCATCCGTGTCTTTCCCGTCTCTCTGTCGTCCGTGTCTCTCCCGTCTCTCTGTCATCCGTGTCTCTCCCGTCTCTCTGTAGCCCGTGTCCCTCCCGTCTCTCTGTAGCCCGTGTCTCTCCCGTCACCAAATCATCCGTGTCTCTCCCGTCTCCAAATCATCCGTGTCTCTCCCGTCTCTCTGTCGTCCGTGTCTCTCCCGTCTCTCTGTCGTCCGTGTCTCTCCCGTCTCTCTGTCGTCCGTGTCTCTCCCGTCTCTCTGTCGTCCGTGGCTCTCCCGTCTCTCTGTAGCCCGTGTCTCTCCCGTCTCTCTGTAACCCGTGTCTCTCCCGTCTCCAAATCATCCGTGTCTCTCCCGTCTCTCTGTCGTCCGTGTCTCTCCCGTCTCTCTGTCGTCCGTGTCTCTCCCGTCTCTCTGTCGTCCGTGTCTCTCCCGTCTCTCTGTAGCCCGTGTCTCTCCCGTCTCTCTGTAGTCCGTGTCTCTCCCGTCTCTGTATCGTGCGTTTTCTGTTTCTCCCATCTCTCTGTCTTCCGTAACTTTGTTGTCCGTGTCTCTTCCGTCTCCAAATCATCCGTGTCTCTCCCGTCTCTCTGTCGACCGTGTCTCTCTCGTCTCTATATCATCTGTGTGTGTCTCTTTCCCGTCTCTACATTGTCCCCATCTCCTTAGCTATTTCTAGTCGTTTATGTTTTTCTTTCAATATCTCCCCATACGTAATCGCCGTTAATTTACTTAATCTCTTTCTAATTTGCCATTATTTTCTTCTTTGTTAAAATCAACGTAGTATATATAATTTTTAAAAAAAAGAACAAACAACAAATCAATTCTTGCCACTGTCCCACCTCCGCGACCCAAAAAGAATACGAGAGATGATTGAATGAAATTGAGTCGTTCAATTAACGAACCAAGAAATAAAATCTTTTAATAAGGTTACGAAAAAAAGAGGTAACATTTCATCATTTTCTTTCTTCATGGAGGCGTCAACCTGAAGAAATCTAGCTGGAAACAGTACAAGATTTCTTTGTTTTGCGTAGCTTCACTTTTGTTTTACACATGACTCCTTCTGACAATATCAAATACATAAACGCTTTTAGACTTACAGGTGGGCGTAAATTTACACACACACGCACCTCGTATGCACTTTGACGAATACAATTATTTTTTCTTTCGTTTTTTTTTTGTTTTGTTTTTTTTTATAAAAAGTACATTGAATATATTTCGGTGTCAGTGGAGAACACCGTACCACTTGCTGTCAGTATATACCGAGATATTTAATACACAAATTTCATAATCTATAAGCGTTAATTAAAGACAGAAAAGAAGCAACAAAACAAAACAGGTATTCTGAAAGTAGAACGTGCATGCTGACACACACTAGAAGCACATTCCTTTTAATAAAGTCACCTGAGCATATCTGATTGAAATTCAGTCGGAGCTGCATGCTGCAGGAAGATACGGGCACGTGCAGGTTTGTGCGCATGCGCGTTGCAATGTATGTTCGTTTTGCCTTATCGCCAGGTTAATGTGATGGGACAACTAAGTTCGGGTTTTTCTTCTTTCTTTCTTTCTTTCTTTTTTTAAAAAGGGAAATTGATTTTTGCCGATTCTAAATCTGTCTCGCGATTTAGTAACTTTTGTTTTTCGACAATTGATTTCTTTTAGTTTGATCTTGTTTCTATTTTTTCTGGTTTTCTTTTTAACTGTACGCAGATGTCTTTATGGAGGCAGATCAAATTCTGCCGTATCAGGTATGAGGTGGCACTCACTGGAAAGAAGTTGAGGGATTATATTAAAAACTTAAGATTAAGAACGAGGGTGTGATAGACACAGGCAGGGCAAAGTCAGTATCTATCTCTCTCTCTCTCTCTCTCTCTCTCTCTCTCTCTCTCTCTCTCTCTCTCTCTCTCTCTCTCTCAATTTCTTTTTATACTTTTTATAATGTTCAGCCAATATATGCCCCAAGTGCAACTCGAGGTAGAGTGTTACTGTATGGTGTTGTATGGGCCTAGGGGTTATGCGGGAAAGATAACGCTTAATCCTAGACTTGAAGAGGTCAAGATCGCAGTGATAGGGAAAACATCCAGCCGGGAGTCTATTTTACAAAGCAACAGCTCTTAGGAAGAAGCTGTCTGAATGAAACTTACATTTTACGATACGATAGGAATGGGGATGATTCCCCTTATGTACATAGCATGGTGGGTCCCAGTTGTAAAGGCCAATTGTGGTGGGACTAGGGAATGAAGCTCGTCAGAAGACATGTCATGGAAGTAGTGATAAAGCAGCGAGAGGCTCGCAACATTTCGCCTGTCGGAAAGCAGTTATTGGGTGGAAAATAATTCATTATCCACAAGGCCGCGTAGACGCTTTTGAACTGTATAAAAAGACATGGCTATAAAAAGCAGGACTGATATTTTCTTAGGAAGAAGCTGTCCGAATGGAACTTCCTCCTTACGAATGGAATATTAAGGGAATGATTCACACCTGTCTACGTGGCATGGCGGGTCCCATTTGCAAAGGTCAAGGGTGTTGAGACTAAGGAATGTAACTCGTCAGAACACATGCCATAGAAATAACGATAGAACATCGAGTGGCTCGCGATGTTTCATCTGAGGAAAAGGCATTGTCGAGTGGATGAAAGATGTGAGTGACAAAGAGAAAGAAATTGGGAAATAAAATACATTTCAAAGAACTGAAAAGAAGGAAGATTCAATCTAAACTTTGTCATAATCTGTAACTTGCCACGCGATTATTTTTGGTTGGAAAAGTTTTAAACCTGGAGTGAAGATTAAAAACAAAGAACCGAATAAAAATACAAAGGTTTGTCACATCCACATCTTAAAAAGAAACACGGTAGCTTTTTTCTTCTTCTATGCACTGTGTCCCTTTATGATGTTGACAGTCATGGCTCTTCACAATTTCCCTTCATTTTATAGCTCTTAGTAAATGTTAGCTGTTTGCTATCTCTCCTTCCCTAACTGTTAGGTAGGTTATTCGCTGCTTTCCTCTGTACTTCTTGCCTTCAATATTTCCTGTGAGTGTCAAATTTTCTAAGCCTCCTTTCCTCATTATGTACCCTATAAAGTTCAACTGTCACGTTCTGATATTATGTCTAAGTGTCCATTTTGTTTTTATATTCTTTAAAGCTTCGTCGTTGCTTATATATTCGACTCATGGTATTCTCAGCATCCTTCTGTGGAATTACATTTCTGTTGTCTTAAGTCTGTTCTTCATCTCTGATTAAATAGTCCAGCATTTACTGCCATATAGAAGCAGTGATATTACATAACCGTTAAGTAGTCTTTTATTTGTTTTAACTATATTTTCTTATTTTTAATTCTTTGCTTAGCTTTTGGAAGGCATCTTTCGCTATCCCAATACAACTTCGGATTTCAGTCTCGCATTTTCCATCATCTGTTAAAACACTTCGTACATACTTAAATTTTTGCACTTGATTGATTTCGCGATATCATATATGTTTGGTTCTACTTTTTTGTTGACAACTCTTTTCTTACAATTTAGGTTTAGTCGTTTCTTCTTGCTCTCCTTCTCTAGGTGTTCTTGCATTTTTCCTTTCTGTGTCTGTTATCAGAACTGTATCATCTGCATATCTAATATTGTGAAGATTGTGTCCGTCAATAATTAATCCTGGTAGGAGTTTTAATTCTACGAGAATCATCACACTGTAAAGGCTGAATAAATCTGGGCACCGAGAAACCACTCCACTATCAATCCCAAGAACATTCAAGACCCGATAATCTTGATACAGTAGCTCTCTCTGCCAAATGTTTATCTTGGTGATAAAGAGGGCTTTGGAATTATTTGAATATTGGAGAAACAGACAGACCTGTGTTTCCTCATCTGAGAAATATCGGCCGCAGGCGGACAATTTCAACTGCTGGGTGGGCAATGAACTGAACAGAATATTTTGAGCGATTGGAAATTGTGGTGGGCGATATAGGATTTTGAGCATTAAAAATGTATTTTAATACATGCTATTTGAAAAAATATTCAAAGAAAATATGCAAATAACCAGCATAAAAAATGTAAAAAACAGGAGACAAAACTGAAAATAAATGGGTCACATTCCTAGATTAGATATAAATATCCCCACAAACAACAAATATTTTGGTATTTTCTATAGTTTTGAGAAGGGTCGTTAACATTCAAACAGTTATTGAAGTGAAATAACAATTTTTTAGGATATAAATCAGATAAGGAAAGATCAAGAACAAAAATAATATTCGCTGACTTTTTATTTGTTGCTAGAAGCGAATTTTTTTTTTATATATAATTCTGATCAAAAGTCGTTTCATTTTTGTCAACACTTGCAAGGCTAACCCAAATAATAAAACTAAATTATATATATATATATTGTTTTCAATTGTCAAGTTTGCTTTCGTTTGTTCTTTAATACGATAGTAGCAGCCACAGCAGCGGCATAAGTCAGCGTTATTTGTTACTCCCCTTTGGTATTTTTTAACATCATAAAGTCAGTTTATGAACCAGTAACAAACTTTTACCAAACAATTTTGGCATGCTTTTAAATATTTACGATACAGATAGGCGGTTAAGACTTTTTCCATGCGAAATTGGGTGATGATGCAAAAATGGTTGGGAACCACTGAAACAGACTTTTTAGAAAAACACATAAATAATAATGTTCATATTTATAATCCTAGCAATATCTGCATATTAAAAACAAGAACAGAGATTATAATTTTCCAGTCAACATATTTTAATAAAAATTCCTTTCACTTTATCCAAACGCTAGACCGGCTTTTTGTGAACACACACGATTAAATAACGCAATTTAACTAATAAAATATGAAAATCCCTCAGAACATTGATCACCTTTCTCTTCCTTCCATGCCTCTGATTTGATTTCAATAAAATCCTTTGTGTTACCGCTCAAGGATATTGAATCGAACAAAACTGCTTGTTTAATACGTTGAAAATTGCTGTCGTTATCCATAATTCTCTGCGCTTTTTGTCAGCCAATGGAATTAATGACAATATAGCTGGACTTAACGTATTGCCATATATGTGTGCTATATATATAGGTGATACCCAGCAATTTATGTTCGAAGGTCGCAGTGACGCGAAAACCTGACAGTCATCATACAGTGTTGATTACTATGATTTCTCTCACTCTCATATATACGACTCCGAGTTTCATGTTCAGTACAATCCTCAGGTACTTATAATGATTAATATACTATATGACGTTGCTTCCACGAGACCCAGAATTTTTGAAAATACTAACGATTGGAACAATCGTTAGTATTTTGAAAATACTAATAGTATTGAAAATACTAATAGTATTTTGAAAATACTAACGATTGTTCCAATCGTTAGTATTTTCAAAAATTCTGGGTCTCGTGGAAGCAACGTCATATAGTATATTAATTGGAGACGCCAAAATATATAATTATTTTTAACTTAAAGGTAGAGAGAATCAAGTGAGGTAACTTTATAAAAATAAGAAAAATTTGTAATAACTAATTATAATAAGTAATTATAAAAAAAAGAAATATATAAAGCAATAATATAAATAATATTAGATATTTATAATAGTAATATAAATATTTATATTTATAAAGATAAAGAAAGTATATATATATATATATATATATATATATATATATATATATATATATATATATATATATATATATGAATAATTAATAATTAAAATATATAATTATAGAAATAAACATAAAGATAAATTTAAGATTGAGGAGAATAAACTTAGAAATATAGAAATAGGAGTAATATTATAAACATAACGGTATATTTATAGAGAAGAAATAAAATTAAAAATAAATTTATGCCAAGGATTAAAACAATATCAAAAACAAAGCGGGATAAGGGGGTAACTCTGTGAATTGTTAGATTAAATTGAATGGTTAGATTAATTTGGATTATTTGCAAATTTATATATGCGTTCGAACGCATGTAAGGATTTGTATCTATATTTAATTCATATTATATATGAATGGGATCGGATACAGATTAAATATGGATCTTAATCCGACAGAATGAGAGAATAAAGGCAACGTTTATAAATCTAATATGTTTCACTTTTATTAAATCTTCATCAGGGAATGAGATATGGAAAAAAATTCTGCATTTGTCTATATCTCTGAAATGAGGAATTATGATTACTTACATTATTTACATTATTCGGACTGTTATCCCTATCTTCATTGCCATATTCACAAGGTTTCGACCGTTGTACGCTACGGCCTTCTCCAGGTGATTGGAATTTCGAACAACTCTTTATTTCGTCCACCGGGGTAGATTGTTCTAGTTCCACGTGCTATGCCTCTTCTGGGTGTCTCAGTTATTTCCTTTACCTCAACTCTCCAAGTTTCGTTCACCACTGCTGTGGCCTGGTATTGAACTCACAACTCTTCGTGTCGTCATTGAATCTAACCAACGTCTTTATCCACTGGGCCACAGCAGTGGTGAACAAAACTTGGAGAGCTGAGTTAAAGGAAAATAACTGAGACATCTTAAAGATGCATGGCACGTGGAACTAGAACAATCTACCCCGGTGGACGAAAAAAAGGGTTCGGTTCGAAATTACAATCACCTAAAGAAGGACGGAGCGTACAACGGCCGAAACGTTGTGAATATGGCAATGAAGATGAGGATAAAAGTCCGAATAATGTAAAGAATTTAAGTAAAGAATTTCTGGTAGTTTATTTTTGTTTTATTATATATATATATATATATATATATATATATATATATATATATATATTCGTCCATTCATTGAATAATTATGTCATATCTGGTCTGGTGCTTCTGCTATGTATCTAGATATTCTTGATAAAATCAACAACAGAACATGCAATATTATCGGTCATGATCTGACATCTCGGTTACAATCACTTTCCCACTGCCGTAATGTAGCTTCCCTGTGAATTTTCTATAGATATTTTCATGGTATTTGTTCTGATAATCTTTCCTCTTCGGTGCCTTGACTTTACGAATTTAAGTGCAGTACTAGATTGGCAGCTAGGTCTCATCATTTTATAATTGAAATAGTTATGATGTAATTGTAAATGTAACTGTAAGCTAAGAGTTTCTTCTCTCGCACTTCTTGCATGTAGAACTCTCTTTGACCTTTTAGTCTCCAGTCAATTATGACCTCCAAAAATTTTAAAACAACGTCAATCATTATCTACTGACTTCTTAATTCCTTTTCTTTTATTGATCTCTCTCCTTACAAATGTTCTTCTTTTTCTTTTATTCTTTCACACTAAGTAACCCCTTGCATCTTAATAGTTTATTGCCTTCCTTGGGTTGAAATGATTAATAAACTTTTGAAAATAACAAAAGAAAAACTGAAAGAACCCCGGGCCTCAGACGACTGAAGAAAAAAAAGAAATACAAAAAATAAGAACTATAATGCATAAAAGATACAAAATGCTGAATCAACAGGCGGAAGAGGGCAGTACCTGTCGGGCTGGCGTAACCAAGCGGACCTTGACAGGCCAAACATCCGTCAGCCCGAGGCAACCATGTTTGCCAGATCTTGCCTGTCTCAATCCCCTTTGAGCCGCGAAGGAGGCGCTTCTGGCCAAGTGTGTGGGCTTCTCCGTCGCGCAGAATTGTCCGCCAAAATCAAATTCACGCGAATGACCTCGCCAAACTCTCTCTGATTCACAGTCATCTTCGCTACTGCCACCAGAAGGGGAAGAAAGGGGAATAGTGAGAGAGGATGACGATACTGATGCTCGGGTGTGAACGGATGCCGACAAAAACAAGATTAAACCTGTCTGTAATTTGTGTCGCTGTTGACACTGTTCACACTTGTCTAGAAAGGTTCCGTTCACTTCTTTCCAGCTGTAAGTCTTGGTTTTGTCATAGACACTTGTTAAGAGACAGACTGGAATGCTCAGCAAACTTAACATATTTGGGAAGTATATTAGAATGGGATGCCCGGTGGAGTAATAGATAGCGGCTCAGATTGAGGAATCAGAGAGCCGAGTTCGAATTCCAGTCGAATCCTTTTCACTTACGGCCTAATGCCCTTGAGAAAGGTATGAATAATCTTCTCTTTCCCAGCTATGGGTAAATAGCAGGACAGACCGGGTCCTATAGCCTTGGAAAGAAATGGCAACCTACCTCGTCAGTCATGTATCGAAAGATACATGATCGCCTAAGCGTGTATCACGCATGGCACATAACTGAGTGATATAATTCGGAACCTATACTGGCAGCAAACCGCCAGAGTGCGTATATAAAAGGAAGTCAGTAAATAATCAAAATTAGAAACGCCTGTAAGACAAGGATGTGTCTTTTCGCCGGGTTTAGTCAACCGGGGATTCTGAGAGAATTAAAATTCCTACATTCCTAAAACATATTCCTAAAATTCCCAGAATTCATTATTGGAGGCCGCAATCTTAACAACATGAGATATGCAGATGACAGTGTTGATAGTTAGCAGCTATCTATTACTCCACCGGGCCTCCCATTCTAATATACTTCCCAAATATTTTAAGTTTGCTGAGCATTCCAGTCTGTCGCTTAACAAGTGTGTATGACAAAACCAAGACTTACCGCTGGAAAGCAGTGAACGGAACCTTTCTAGACAAGTGTGAACATACTCAACAATGACACAAATTACAGACAGGTTTAATCTTGTTGTTAGAAAAAAAAAATTACAAGATCTCCTACAAAAGGTAGTGAAGAAAGGACTAAACATCAACTGCAAAAAGAGAGAATGCATGGTTCTCAGCAAAGTGAACAGCACAACATGGAAATTACAAATTGGAGATACCAAAATAAAAAAAAAATTACAATTTAAATATCAGGGAAATTGTTTAACAGAGGACGGAAAGTTCAACATCAAAATCCGAAGGCGCATTTGCATAGCGAAATATGCCTTCCAAAAGCTAAGCAAAGTATTAAGTAGCAGGAAATATTCGTTAGAAACAAAGAAAAGAATACTGAACTGTTACGTAATATCAGTCTTCCTATATCTTAGTGGATCTTGGACCATGTCCGTATAGATGAAGAAGATACTTGAGGCGATAGAAATGTGGTTCTGCAGAAGGATGTTGAGAATGCCAAGGACTGAACATCTGAGCAACGGCGAAGTTTTAGAGAAAATGGAAACGAAAAGGACACTTACACTTAACATCAAAAAGAGACTGATGTAATTTCTAGGGCCCATAATGAGGAAAGACGGCTTGGAAGATTTGACACTCACAGGACATATTGAAGGGAAGAGGACCAGAGGAAAACATAGCATGACCTACCTAACGAGCTTGCGTAAATGGATGGCAACACAGGGTTTAAGAGAGATAACAAAAAAATTAAGTACTTGTCTATATTTCTGAGATGAGGTATTGTGTACATTATTTACATTATTCGGACTATTGTCCTCATCTATGTCGCCATATTTATTACAACGTTTCGGCCGTTGTACGCTCCGCCCTTCTTCAGGTGGTTGGAATGTCGAACTGAACCCCTTATTTTTCGCTTATGGCACGTGGAACTAGAACAGTCTACCCTAGTGAGCGAAATAAGGGGTTCAGTTCGACATTCCAACCACCTGAAGAAGGCCGGAGCGTACAACGGCCGAAACGTTGTAATAAATATGGCGACAAAGATGAGGACAATAGTTCGAATAATGTAAATAATGTAAAAAAAATTAAGAGCTGCAAAAGACAGGAAATAGTGGAGAGCTATGACCAGAAACATCATGAAGGGACACGCGCATAGAAGGAGAAAACGAGGAACTCCTTTGTGGACATGTTTGTAACTATGGTAATATCTCCATGTAGAAAAGAATAACATTTACAATTTTCCATATAAAAAGTGCTGTTATTCTCTGGAGATTGTTAGTATTTGTTTAAATATTCGTCGAAGACGATTGCGCACATTGATTCTTTTCTTTGGGGCATTATGCCTAAGATCATAAATGTTTCTTCGTAATGCAAATAAGTAGAAAGTAGATTAATTATATACGATTAAAAACTCCTTTCGTATTGTTGTTTCATATTCAACATATTTTAATGAAAATTCATTTCACTTTATCCAAACGCGAGACCGGCTTTTTATGAACACACACGATTAAATAACGCAATTTAACTAATAAAATATGAAAAGCCCTCAGAACATTGTACACCATTCTCTTCCTCCGTTGCTTCTGATTTGATTTCAATAAAATCCTTTGTGTTGCTGCTCAAGGATATTGAATCGAACAAAACTGAGTGTTTAATACGTTGACAATTGCTGTCGTTACCCATAATTCTCTGTGCTTTTTTGTAAGCCAGTGGAATTAATATAATCTTCGGTTTGAATATAATAACGTTGATGTCTTTTAATTGAAAAAAAAAAAAAAAAGAAAAAAAGAATAATTCCGTATGCACAAATGTCGGACAAAACGGGAAATAACAATTTCCGATCTAGACCGTATGTTAAATGTACGCATGCGTGTTTTGGTATCATAACAGTAACCAAGTGTTTTTAATCATGTATTTGATTGTCTGCTTCAGCTCAATACCCGTAACGTCTGCGCCTGAACTCTGAAATTGTATTCACGAAATAATTATTTCATTTTCTTTTATTTTGTTTCTCTCCTCCATCAGTTAGAGTAGATAGGTTCGCCTATCGTCCAGTTCACACACCTGCCCGGTGATTTGAACAGGAGTAGAGAGGTTCGCCTATCGTCCGGTTCACACACCTGCCCGGTCTATTGAACAGGAGTAGATAGGTTCGCTTATCGTCTTGTTCGCACACCTCACCGGTTTTTTAAAGAGGAATAGAGGTTTATGGCTTGTGTTTGGGCTGCCGGTTCCATCTAAAGTCTGTTTCAGTTCTATATCCCTAATGCTCGTATAACCTTAAGTGACGCTTAGGCCTTTTATTTGGTGAACATTAGTAAAAAAAAATACAAAAGAAAGGTAATCAAATTTTATTTTTCTTCTGTATTGATGGAGAATCATTTTTTAGTATGAGAACAGGTGTCCCCCACTTTACGAAAAATTCGCTTTACGCTACTTCACTATTACGAAAGAATCACGTTAGTACAGGATTTACCCCGAGATCCGAATTGGCGTACATATATTGTTGCCCATATAAATTAGTAGTAATTGCTTTTTTTATTTTACGCCATTTTGCTTTCCGAACGGTTTTATAGGAACGCTCGTTTTTCAGATAGTAGGAGAAACCAACGTTTAACATAATTTCTTTTTCATTCCATGAATCTTTTCCTCTGTACTAGACTGAATGATCTGTCTGAAAAGTGTTCTGCTTTTTTTTTCTTTCTCGTGACATCTGTTTGCCTGATAAAACCCAACTCACGATGTCTGAAGGTGCATCACAGTAGAGAAACCTCCCAGAAACTAAGCAAAGCATTAAGACACTCGTTAAAAAAGAAAAGGGTGGTAATGGCAGTATCAGCCGTTTCCTTATAAGGAAATATTCGAAATTCATTGACCGAGCACAGTCAGTACTTCTGTCGGTTGAAATTTATAAAATATTTCTCTTAAAATAATTTTTCAGAAAAAATAGGTTTCTCGCGTCCCAGTAGCTGTTATCGCTCTTTCCAATATTGATGGGGTTTTCCTTCCTAACTTTTTTATTTGAAGTAATGTGGAACATCAACATTTTGATTATGTCATTATGTTCTCTTCAAGTTACATGTGCTATTCATTTTAGTTGTTGCTACTGCTGAAAGTTCTCAAGTGATGTGGTTTCTGTTAGTATAGTTCTTTGTTTACGTTTCTGTAGCGCCAGTTCACAAGGTTTGAAGAAGCAAGATCTTCGCCAAAAGCTTCATTCGCTGAAAGCCAATTTAATAATTGATCATAGAAAGCGGTTGTATACATCTGACAGTTTAGATATTTTTGAATAGGTTTGACGCCACACCATACTACACTACCTGACCTTGTGCCTTACAAAGATTGACGCAACACAATCTTCCTGCCTCAAATACTACACACCTCGGCCGTGTGCTATACAAAGATTGATGCAACGTCATCTATCTAATACCCACTCTATACCACTTGACCTTACTAAGATTGACGCAACACAATCTTCCTGCCTCAAATACTACACACCTCGGCCGTGTGCTATACAAAGACTGATGCAACGTCATCTATCGAATACCCACTCTATACCACATGACCTTACTAAGATTGACGCAACACATCTAACTCCCGTCCTCACCCCAATACTCGGCTTTGTGCAACACTAAACTTGACGCCACATCTAACTACACACCCACATTAGGGCGGGCGGATTTTGGAACCGTGTTATTGCACTCAATTTGAAAGTTGCGGATTTGAGATGATAAATAATGATAAGAAATAGTATTTCCCAAATCCTTACCGTTTTTTGAGGAAACCAGTTTAAAGATTAAGTTTAGATTCAAAATCGTATCGTTGCAATTTCATTCCGGTAATCAATGAAAGCTTTAGAGCACAGTATTATAAAATAATTTTCCGAAGCTTTAGAAATTTTATATGGACAAGATGCATGGCACAAGTACATTAATAATAAATTATTGTACCATCAAATAAGACCTTCATTTGCTTCAAAGGGAAATTATACTGAACAAATTAGCTATATTATGATGCAATGTTTTATACGGTGTATGATGTAATATATTATATAGTGCAGTAGTGTTAGTGCCATTTTCAATAAACAATGCAAATTTAAAACATTTTCTTATACTTTGTGCCCAGCAGTATTATGGTATTATATACACTTTTCTCTATTTGTTGTTTTTTATTAATTTTAATCTAATAAAACTTATTCATTGAGTAGACTTTTTTGTAATCTTCTACATTTTTACACAGATTTTACTTATCGAATGCAGTAAAAAATTGCATATTTTGCTTGTGGGGATTCCTAATTAGAGTTCTGGTTTGAATATATATTTCCATTCAATGTATCTAATACAAAAACATGAACTTTATTTCGATTTATTCTTGAAATAGTAAAATTTTTAATTCAGTTTGTCAGGAAAAAAACGGAAATCAGGTATTTCTGAACATCTTTTCAAACGATATTTGAAACAAAATGCTCGAAAATTGACAAAAATTATGAATCTAACTTTTGGTGAAAGTACTTATCACCTCAAACTCCAGTTTTTTCATTGAGTGCAATGATGATTTTTCTTGAAAAGTGGAAAAGTCAACCTGCCTTAACCCACATCTCCAACCAGACTATTTCTTTTTGATCCATGAGATAAACTTAGGAAATATCAAAAATAGAATTCTAGTAGTTCTGCAATAAACTGTTGTATGAAAATGAGTTTGTATTTATTTAAGGAACATGAGTGTGTTATGAGAACTAATAATAGGATCTTCTTCAACTGTTGATCGATCTTTCTCCTTTGCTCCTTGATTTGCCTCGTGTAAATTTTCCAAACATTGCCTCTAATTATATTAACCTCCCCCTCTTAATTAAACTTTAATAACGGAATGAGTTAAGTATAGTAAGCTGCTTTTGTAGTCGAACAATATTCACCCCACCTGCTGTCATTATCCCGTTTCCATCTCGTTCATTTCGAGATTCTCGTACTAACCGAGGGTAACATTTAATATTCATGGCTCGTTTTGTTAGCCCGCGTTCGGTCGGTGCTTAACACCAACTGCACCGAACTGACCTCTTCGTGACACCAATCAACACCTCATCAAACTTCTGGCCCGAATTAGTCACACCTTTGCATGATGGTCACTTGGTCTGGCCGAAATCCATGAATTGTTAAAAACTTTGGACAAAGAATAAAACATCGACGATGAGCACTCCTCATTGTTACCTCAACTGCATAAACGCAGTACTAGATTGGCAATTAGGTCTCATCGTTTTACTGTTGAAATAGCTAGATATAAATATAAGTGTTGTGGTAGGATCTACCTAATCTGCATAGGTGACTACCGACTATATAAATAATGGTTGGTACCGGAAGACGAGGAGCGAATACAGAGATCCAGCTAGAGACTCTGCCCGACTGCGACTTAGTCAACACATTCTCCAGGAACGTCTTCCCAGAAAGATACAGAAATACTATATGTAAATATTGTGTACACTTTCTTGTTATAATACATTCTTGTTCTAAGTACATTTTGTGTTGCATTATTATTCCATGCATTAGTCGAGATTCAACAATGAGTCAAGACTCAACAATAAGTTATATTCTAATTGTTTCTTTTCTAGACTACGAAGCCGTCTTCTAGTTTCTTGCTTCCCTTCACGCATGTTCTTCAAAAAATTAAATGCAACGTCAGCCGCCATCTCTCTTCATGACTCTTGTTCTCTTATTGTCCTTACTCCTCAGAGTCTTCTCATTACTCATTGTATCTTAGCGGCTTTATCGCCTTGTTAGGATAAAATAATTGGAAAAAAAATAGAGAGAGATGGAAAAGTTTTCGAGTTTTGAGCTGCAATGAAAAATATGTTTATAAAGAGTGGATGGCTTTTGTTTGAGTTCTAAAATTGTAATTCTTGTAAGCACCTGATTTCCTTCCATATAAGGCGCCCCCCATAACACAGAGCAAAAATCCTCTAAAGTGTACCCTCAATATTATACTTCCATAGCAAAAGGTTAACATCGAAACAACAGAATTTGACACAGACGTCCCTAATGATTCCGAAATAAAATCTATATATTTTAGAAACCATTAAATTATGATAAAAACACAATAAATAAACGTTTCAAACCATTGTAGACACCTAATATAAATTATAACTTCTTATAATTAGGCACTATAAAATATCAGCAACCTAATATAAATTATAACTTCTTATAATTAGGCACTATAAAATATCAGCAACCCTGGTGTATATATATATATATATATATATATATATATATATATATATATATATATATATATGGCATATCGGAAATATCTTCTAATATGTCCCTTCATGGCTTAGGCAATCATAACTCTCCATAATTTTCAGAACTTTGTAGCTCTTTTTTTTAATCAATTTCACCCCAAGCAACGCAGTAAAGCCACTAAGACACAAGGGGTTACTGGGTGTGGAAAAATTAGGAACAAAAACATCACTAAAGATCGTGAAGAGAAAAGAGTAATAAAGAAGATAATAGATAGCGATTGACATTGCATTTTTAATTTTTTGGAGATTAACGCTGACTGGAAAGCTTGAAGCCAGAAGGGAGTTCCACAAACGAGAAGTGCGAGAAAAGAAAGTGTAAGCATAGAATTTACGATTACATCTAGCCAGCTCAACTGTAAATTGATGAGACCTCGACGCCAGTCTAGTACTGTACTTAAATTAAAAACGTCTATGTGCCATAACTAAGAGCTTATCCGAACGATTACCATGGAAGTATTTATAGAAAAGACACAAGGAGGCAACCTTATGGTGGTGGGAAAGTGACTGAAGCCGAGCTGCCAGATCAGGACCAATAATATTGCTGATTCTTTTGGTGGCTTTATTAAGGAGCTCACGGTAACTTCTATGAAAGTTATCTAAACCGACAAGCACTTGATGAATACCAGAGGGCCCGACGGCCAAAACATTGTGATAATAACAACAAAAATGAGGACAATAATCCGCATATAAATAACGATACATCTTCGTGACAGAAACAATGCGACATATACTTAATAAAGAGCGGAGTAACAGCCTGAACAATGTCGATCCAGGTGACAGCCAGAATTATTCACGTTAGGACAATATTCTACTTCGGAACTAAAAAAAAAATTATTTTGCTGATAAAATCGGTTGTTAGTAATTTTTGTTTTGTTTTGTTTTGGGATGTCAACGAATACTCGTTGTCTCTTTTGTAATGATCGTTGTAGTAGAGACTTTGTAATCGCAGATACGACTATAGTAACGCCGTTGTACAATACTGGCGTCAGACGCCTTCAAATATCACTCGCACTCATAGTACTTGCTCGATAATAGTCGCTCGAATAGTAATCCTAATAGTGATCTGAATAGAGAAATAGTATAGTAAATAGAGTAGAGAATAGCGCTCCGTATAGTAAAAGAGTAGAGAATAGCGCTCCGTATAGTAAAAGAGGATAGAGTAGAGAATAGCGCTCCGTATAGTAAAAGAGGATAGAGTAGAGAATAGTGCTCCGAATAATAATAAAGTAGAGAATAGTGGTACGTATAGTGATAGAGTAGAAAAAAAGCGATCAATTAGACGTCACGCGACTTTCTATATATGCGTTTCCTCTATAGTCACGTGGTCTACTTAATTCAATAATGGTACGCCTGTGTTTTCTCACTGGCGATCTATGTTCAAACTCAAGTGTCAGCAGCGACACTTTATTCCTATATAACATTTTGTTTAATTACCTTTGTCCCACAGAAGTTGTTACAGAAATGTGTATGTAAATGGGGGTTAGCCATGAAGTATCAGAGATACATGGGGAGCGTACTTCAAAACTTCAGGTTATTAACATTACATGCAGACACCACAATTTGAACGTTCATTAGATTACGGAACGATCCCTTCCGAAAGCAAAGCAAAGTACAGACAAACCTCTCATCAACGCACCCCTCATCAACGGATCTCGGATGCAACAGCCAAAATCTGCAGACAAAATAAAAAAAACGTTTTGCAGGAAAAAAAATCTTCCAAATCGTCAGCAATTTATTTCAAAATTTGCGAGCTTAGCGGAACGAGTCGTATTAGTTCTCAAAGTGACCGATTGGCGGCGATGGCTGATATTTCAATGGCAAACAAAGACGGGTGTACAGTATATAACGTAAGATACATAATCTATTATTTTTGTTAATTTGATTAATATATCTATATTAAATATATGTTTATTTATGCCATATATACATGTTTATTGTATTTACATTATGATCATAACTACTGGCAGTTACTATAGCGGTTTTATAACTCAAAAATAATCCCATCCCATCTACGGACAATCGGCTTTAACGGATCACCCACCCCAGTTGATGAGAGGTTTGTCTGTTTTATGAAACAGAAACATTTCGTTAGACACAAAGAGTGCTCAACTATTATGTGTTATCAATCCTCAGTGAATGCTGGACAATCTCCTCCATAGATGAAGAGGGAACTGGAGGCATCAGAAATATGGTTACACAGAAGGATGCTGAGAATTGCATGGATGGAACGAGGAAGTAACGAGGAAGTCTTAAGAAAAATGGTAACAAAAATAACACTTATACTCAGAATCAGAGACTACCGAAATATCTTGGGCATACAATGAGGAAAGAGGGCTAGGAGAACTTGAGAGATAGAGGAAGGCAGCAGGCCACCTATTTGACGAGCTTGCATTAATTTATGGCGGCGAGGAGGAAGGCTTGACATACAGATAAACGCTGCTAAAGGCTACAATAGGAGGTGGTAGAGAACCATGATCGCCCACCTCCTGAAATGATATGGCACATAGAAAAAGACAATGGCGTTATACCTGAAAATCCGATATTGGTTGCGATTATTAGCGTCTGAACTGAACAATAAGCATCTCCATTCTCATCTGCTTCTTCCAGTTTGTACACCGTTCAACTCACTCTCCCATATTACACCAGCAATCCCAGCATTGAACTAAGAATTTGTTGAAGCGAGCTAAGCGTTTTTGTAATTGATTAAAGGTAAGATAAAAATGGCGACTGCTAAAAAAAAAGAAAGCTTTACGCAAAAATAGTCTTTTGTAATGGAACAAATCCGTTAGAAATTCATATAAAATAAAGCAACGTATAGAATGGCTTATATTGCTGATTGAATTTTATTTATTTATTTATTGAAAGATCGAGAAGATTGTGTGTGTATGCGCGCGTTAGTAATTCCAATGCAGGTATTCTTGTCCATCAAATGCAAGTACCGGCATAATTATTTCCTTCAATAACCCCCAACACTGGCATGGTGCTTCTTTGGTTCAATACGCATATCATTTTCAAGTAATTTTCTCTGTGGCACGATTATTTGTCCCAGGAAAACATACGCCCTGACGATTATTTTCTTCGAAGAAACACACACTCTTAACATTTTGTTTTATAAATACCGCTTGTACAGCTCCAAATAGTACCTGGGACTTTCTTCCATGTTCGACCTTTACAAAAACCAGATCAGACAAAAAAAAGGATTATTCGCTGTTATATGTGAGTTGGAGCCGCCCAATTCCCAGCCTCGACAAAGTTCAAAAGTATGAATGATGAATCTACGCTTTAGATTTCCTACAGTCGAAACGTTGTAAGCCTCTCTCTATTTTATCGTTATTTCCATTATTTATTTCCGTTATTTATACTGCAGATCCCCGTTATATGCACCGTTTACTCCGTCCTTGTGCGCTTTTACAGCAACCTCATTCAGTTACCCTCTACTTTGAGTCGCTCGTCGGTCTTGCATTGAATGAACAATAGTATTAAACTTTATCACTCTATATGTGACTTCATTTGCTGTACAAAAAGTTTATCCAAGAACTAAAGGCAACTCTGATTCCTGAACAATAGTGCTTTTGAATTGCATAATTGTGTTGTCATACCCTGCTATGGCAACAGAAAACAACTTTGAGTGAAATAAACAATAAGGATACTGCAAGTGACGGGCACTGACAAAGGACGAAGTGGAAAGGGGGGAATAATATTAATAATGTACAGTGCTAAAGGTTAAAAAATCGAAAAAGATCCGCTGGTACTATTCCACACAGTGGTTGTTTTTGGTACAAAAGGGTGTACATTTGACCTCAAATACCCCTCGATTCAAACGCGTATATATATATATATATATATATATATATATAGCGTTTACAGAACGATTCAGAATTTCATGGTCGATCGTATCTCTATCTGGTTTATTTCTACACACACACACACGCACACACACACATATATATATATATATATATATATATATATATATATATATATATATATATATATAAATATATATATATATATAAAATATGGGGTGCAGTTCAATTTATATTACAATAAATCATTCATACAAAAAGTAAATTAGTAAAGTTAAGGATATAAAATGGCGAAATCCGTTCGCTAACAAAATTTGAAAGATGCATTAACCTACTAATCACTCGATGAATGTTATGATCCTTTTTTTTTTTAAATTATAAGCTGTACAAGGTCTTTCTTAAATATGCAAGTACTTTCGAATGTACATTCGGTCATCTTCAGGTATGATTAGTATTTAATATGTAAAACATGGACTTAAACAATGCAATAAAGATACCAGCTCACCTCGGTATGAAGTCCGGAAGTAATAAAACTAAACCGGATGTAGTAAAAAGACACCACTATATAGAAGAGGAGTGTGAAATGCCCTGTTTTCATTGGCTGACGCTGACTGACATATGTCAATAAGAATGGTCCGGCCTTGCTAGTTTATCGTAATTACTGTTTTTTTGCAATGTCGCTTTTGCACGACGCTTTCAAGGAAGCGGCCTGACTCGTCTTGAATCAGGTCGGGGTTGCTGTTGGAGCCGATATGATGCTAAACCCGAAATCGGCGATGAGAACAGTGTATCACTGAAGACCACCCTTGATGCATCTAAAATGTATGATTTAAATATATCAAATATGGGGTGCAGTTCAATTTATATTACAATAAATCATTCATACAAAAAGTAAATTAGTAAAGTTAAGGATATAAAATGGCGAAATCCCTTCGCTAACAAAATTTTAACGATGCATTAACCTACTAATTATTCAAGTACTTTCGACTGTACATTCAGTCATCTTCAGGTTTGGAATTTATTTTGTTTTTGGTAAAATTCAGGTAACATCCGAGACGAAAGTACTTGCGTATTTAAGAAAGACCTTATACTGCTTATAATTTTTAAAACCAAGGATCATAACATTCATTGAGTGATTAGTGAGTTAATGCATCTTTAAAATTTTGTTAGCGAAGGGATTTCGCCATTTTATATCATTAACTTTACTAATTTACTTTTTGTATGAATGATTCATTGTAATATATATATATATATATATATATATATATATATATATATATATATATATATAGTGAATATGCATAATACCCAACATCGATTGCACGACTTGGGGTTTCATGCAGTTTTTTCAATCTTCAGATGCAAATATGTTCTAACCGTTATGGAGTTCGCGTTCTCATGGTGATGATTCAAAATCGTGTGTTAAAACGTGTTTATTTAATTATTTTTGCGTAAGATATTAGAATTAACTATTAATAATTTGCGAACTCCATAACAGTTAGAACATATTTGCACCTAAAGATTGTAAGAACTGCATGAAACTCCAACACGTGATATCGACGTTGGATATTATGTATATTCACTAATATATACTTATGTTACATAACATTGAGTACTGTATTTATAACAGCTGAGAAGCAAATATATTTATGCATATATGCAAGTAGATTTTTTTAGCCTACCCATTATATATATATATATATATATATATATATATATATATATATATTTGAATTGGACAAAGTCCGACAATTTATTTAAAGACATTTATGATATGTTTAACGTTCTTTTTATAGATACAGGTATTTAAGCAAATGCTCTGTTTGTTTTTTTTTTATAATAATAAACAGTATGAAATAACATTTACCGGCCTGAATGTCCGAGAAAGTTTCATAGAAAATTTTCCTTCTCCGACAGGAATCGAACCTGTATCCTATACGGAACCGTCATTTCGCGTGACGTGCCTTAACCGTTCGGCCACAGAGAAGCGTCTGGTTAGCAAGGTCGATTTTACTATCGTTAAACTTAAATCTTCCATGAATCTCTTCTATTCATATCTGCTCTATCGTATCAAATGTAAACAAACGACGTCATATATTTTTGAATTGGACAAAGTCCGACAATTTATTTAAAGACATTTATGTTATATTTAACGTTCTTTTTATAGATACAATATATATATAATAGTGCTTTTATTGGAATCTGGTTTGGTATTTGTAATGTTAGATAAGAACTCAGAGACAACTAGTTCCTTCCACAGAATATTCAAATTCCCCTAAATTCTTCTTCTTTTGTGCGCTGTGTTTCTTCAGGGCGTGAACGACCATGACTCCCAATAACTTCTTATCCTTTGTAGCTCTCACTACCCTTCCCGTTTCGTTCTGCCCTCCATTTACACAAACTCGTAGGTTATTCCCTGATTCTCTTTTCACCTTTTGTCTTCATTATGCCATGTGAGTGACAAACTCTCCAAGCTCTCTTTCCTCATTATGCAATCTAAAAATTTTAACAATTCCTTTCTGATGCTAAGTACAAATGTCTTTTTTTCTATTTTCCTTAAATCTACCACGTTGCTTACATGCTATGTTTAAGCTTCATCTGTGAGGTAATTCTCCAGCATCTACTGCCATATAGGAGGATTGCTCTTATATTACAGTTATGCAATCTTTCCTTTGTTTCTAAAGAATTTTTCTTATCTATTAAAGTTTTGTTTTGTGAAGGAATTTTTGCTACTCCAATGAAACTTCGGATTTCGCTCTCATATTTTCCGTTCTCAGATATTTAAACTCGTGTCTTCTTTTACGGGCCGCGTCCCTTCAGGACGTAAGCAATCACGGCCCTCCATATATTCCTGTCTCTTGTAGCTCTTATTAAGTTTTATCTTTTTGTTATTTCTCTCAAACCCTGTTCTGCCATCCATTTGCACAAGCCCATCAAGTATGTTACGCGCTGCTTTCCTCTGTCCCTCTTTCCCACAATCTGTCCTGTGAGTATCAGATTTTCCAAGCTTTCCTTCCTCATTACGTGCCTCAGAAATTTCACTTGCATCTTCTTGGTGTTAAGTATAAATTTCCTTTTCGTTTCCAGTTGCTCTCACATGTTCGGTGTGTGATATCCTCAGCATCTTCCAGCAGAAATACATTTTTATTGCTTAAAGTCTCTTCTTCATCTTTGGGAAGATTGTCCTGCATTCAGTGCCATATAGGAGGACAGATATCACGTAACAGTTCAGCACACTTTTCTTTGACTCTTCTTAGCTTCTGGAATGCATCCTTGGTTATCATGACACGCCTTCGGATCTCAGTGATGCACTTTACGTCCTATGTTAGAACACTACCCAGATATTGACATTTTTGAACTTGTTTGATTTTTGTGTCCCCGATTTGCATTCTGGATCTATCCTTTTGCTGACAACCACGTATTCTGTCTTCTTGTATCTATATTTAGTTCTTTCTTCTTGCTTTCCTTCGCTACCTTCTGTAGGAGCTTTTATAGTTTCCATTCCGTGTCTGCTATCAACATTGTGTCATCTGCATACTTTATGTTATTAAGATTGTGGCCGTCGCTTGTGTCACTGTTTGCTTTTCACATTCTCTAATTCGTAGGTCGCAACTTGACCTGTTTCTCTTACTAAATATAAATAAATTTACCTGCATAAACATACATATATAATACTTACACCTGTGCATACAGATATATGCATTAACGTAGATAGTATGGGTACGTTTAAGCCCACACATTAATGCCAGTTTTCTCTTTTAGAAAAAAAACTTCCGATTTTCTTCCTCACTAAATCCAATGTCCAGATCCCAACAGTCGATGGTCAGTGATGGCCAAAGTCGTTATAGTCTGTGAGAATAACATCGCTTTACGGCAAGCCTCTTTGCAGCATGTACGCCTGTTGTTGGCGTTAGTACAGAGGTGTAGGTATTTGTAGAATGAGTTAAGGAAGCGTCAGTCTACGCCTGGGAGATGTCCTTATACACCAATTCAGTCTCAGTCACTTATATAAATTTCCATGCAGTTGTGTCGTGCAATACACGCAATATGGAACGTGCAGAGATTGAGAAAACATTTAATAAATAAAGGGGAAAGGAGTCTTTATTCGAATTGATTTTACATTGAACAGACATCCAGATGAAATTAAATTATCTAAATCCCCATTTGTATTTTGTTTACTTATGTATTTTATGGCGGCATCTTTCATTGACAAATCTCTCTCTCTCTCTCTCTCTCTCTCTCTCTCTCTCTCTCTCTCTCTCTCTCTCTCTCTCTCTCTCTCTCTCCTCTTTTTTTTCTCCATCTCCCACTTATTTTATTCTTTCTATCTATTTCTCTTCTGCCTACCGCTTCTCCACCTTCATTTTTCCCTCGGACTACTGCTCTTTCGCTTTTTCCCTTCTGTCTACCGCTTTTTCAATATCAGTTTTCATTCGATCTCCTGCTTTTTCTCTTTTTTATCCCCCCCACCGTCTTCTGCTTTTTTTATTTTTTTATTTTTCTCCGTCTACTACTGTTTCTCTTTCTTTTTTTCCCCTCCCTGTCTTTTTCTCTTTTTCGCCTCCGTCTACTGCTTTTTCTCTTTTTTCCCCACCTCGGGCTTCAAATTATTATTCTTATTTTCTTTTCTTTCCCTTCTGTCTACCGCTTCTTCTCTTTCATTTTTCCTTCCGTCTCCTACTTTTTTTCTTTTTTATTTTCCTTCCGTCTACAGTATTTTCTCTTTTTACCCTGTCTATTGCCTTTCCTCTTCTTTTTTTTCTTTTTTTCTTTTGTTTTTTTTTTGTTCATCCTACTTCCGCATTTTCTATTTTTATCCCTCCGACTCCTGCTTGTTTTTCCTTCGACTCCCCAAACTGTTTTTCCTTTTTCCTCTGTTTCCCACTTTTTTTTCCTCTTTCTTCCGTCTCTTTTTCTTTTTTCCTCTTTCCGCCGTTTCCCTCTTTTTGTTTTCCTATTTCTCTCTCCGTCTCCCGCTTTTTGTTTCGCTTTTTTCTCTCTCTCTCTCTTTTTATCTCCGTCTTCCGCTTTTTTTAAATTTTTCTCTCACTGTCTCCCGCTTTTTGTTTTTCTCTTCTTATTTCCGTCACCCGCCTTTTTTTTTCTTTTTTTCTTTCCGTCTCCCACTTTTTTTCTCTTTTTATCTACGTCTCTCGTTTTTTTGTTTTTTGTTGTTGTTTTTTACTTCTTCTCTCTCCCTCACCCGCTTTTTGTTTTTCTTTTTCTCTCCATCTCCAGCTTTTTGCGTTGTTTTTTTATTCTTTTTCTCCTGCCTCTCGCTTCCCCCTCTCTCTCTCTCTCTCTTCTCTCTCTCTCTCTCTCTCTCTCTCTCTCTCTCTCTCTCTCTCTCTCTCTCTCTCTCTCTCTCTCTCCCTCCCCCCTTACTGCAAAAATAGTCGTCGGTAATTCTGCCTTCTACCGTCGGTGTAAATCACAAAAGCCCGTTTAGATCAGTTGCCATACTTGCGTGATCTATTAGACCCTTGACTTTCGCTTGTCTTCTTTAACATCGATTGAAATCTCATCCCAACACAAAAGGACCGTGCTCTGTTGAGACAATCAAAAAATTGCCTAAAACTTTATTATTATACTCGCAAAAAAATGTCTGACTAACTTTGAATCTCGGGACACAATTCAGCTGTTAACTTTTTTTTAACTGTTTTTTTTAACCATCTGAAAATGTTCGCCTTCAAATACACGTTGATTTGTTTTCTTTTGCAACTGCGCGCAGTGTTTTCTTAGCTTGCAGTGGGAAGACGTCAAACTTTTTTCTTTCTTTTTTTTATTTGGTAAATTCATTTATTTCAACAACTAGTTGCTAGATTAATGATTTGTGAGTGAAACTGAGTGGATATAAACTGTCGATATGTTGTGCTAATACTAAATCACAAGTACTCGTGACCGAGGGTCTGAGCGTATTAACCTTGTTGAAACTGTTGATCACATCAGATAGTGCCTGAGCGAGCGTTTACATTAATAATTAGCTAGCCGCACTTGAAGGCGGATATGATGGAATACCAGCGGCCAGCCATGCTATCATTTGTTGTCTAGTATTTAATCTCGCAGACCTTTGTTCGTGTAGTGTCATTAGCGACGGTCCTCAACTCTCATGTAAAACCATTTTTTTCTTTGAGTGCTTTTTCATTCTGCCTATTAATTCATGTCTATTGGCCGATATATGTCTCTGTTTCAATTCCTGGGATGGGGCGTCGTTTACGTACGGACTATAGTCCTTAGACTAGTTGAAAACGTGACGAGCTATAACTGATCAATACAAAATAAGAATATCCTGATATTATTTTTATTCTGTATTTCAAATCTAATATGAGCGTCGATAATCCCGCTATGCACGTGTCAAGAATAAAATGCCAAATTTATCTCTGGGGGAAAGGATATTCGACTTATGACATGACTCTACAAATTATTACCCTATTACGGTCGTCAATGTGGCAACCATAGCGTAAAATCGACTAGCAATGGCTTTGGAGTTATATCATTTCCTAAATACGACTATCTTATGGAGAATATTTATTTGTGCATATTTACAATTTTTGTCTGTAGTCTACTTGCTGTCAGAAATAAAGTCGGTTAAACACAGACTTAACTTCTTTCGGAACAAGCTTTTCCACTTTTACCTAAAACGTCAGCTCCCATGCCCAACATCATTTTTGCTGAATCTGAGTACTAAACAGAACTGAATTTGTCTTAACTTTTTAAATTATATTGAACTTAGTCGCATCATTTATCTAAAATCATTATGGCACTTTATTTTCAAAAATTTTGAAGTTGAACGTCAAAAAATGACATTATTTTTGCACCAGCCTAATATATCTCAAATTTTTAAATAAGTTATATAGGTCTAATAAGCAAAAAAAAAGTCTATTAAATCATGTCTATTGGCCGATATATGTCTCTGTTTCAATCCCTGGGATGGGGTGTCGTTTACATGCGGACTATTGTCCTTGGGCTATTTGGAAACGGGACGAACTATTAGGTTCGTGCAAAAATAATGTCGTTTTCTCACATGCAGTTGAACGTCAAAAAACGACATTATTTTTGCACCAACCTAATATAACTGATCAATACTAAATAATAATTAGATTTTCGTAGACATGGTCAGTGAAACAAGAACAATCCTCCCCGTCTCCAACGCAGATTAAATAAAGATTTCATTTCTGCATTTCCTGAATATTAGCCGGATCAACAATTATCTGATGAAGACTGGGTGGGGGCACAACAGCCGAAACTTTATGATAATAAAAACAAAGACGATTAAAATAGTCCGCATGTTAATAAATCTTCTCATATCTGTCTGTCAGAACCTCTGTATTTATCATGCATATATAAATATAAACCTTCTGGGTTTTTTTTTTCTTTTTAAATATTTACTACAGGGTGTAGTCGATCAAGACACTCCACAGATTCATTTTCTTTACTATCTGTGAATTTTTATGACGATTTGAGAAAGAGGGTCTTTGCCTTCTCCTCAGAGTTGTCCTCCAAGACCGGCTGCTACGCAAGGGTAGACAGCTCGGCCTGGCCTGCTATTCTACCTACACCTGGGTCTGGGTGAGAAGGAATGGATTCATTCCTTTCCCAAGAGCATTAGTGCGAAAGTGAACGTAACAGACTAGAACGGAACTTGAACTCGGCTCGCTGATTCCGCTTTCCGCTTCGATAACAGTTACGCTATCCGCGCAACCAAATTTACTCACACGAATTCTCCATTTATGTTTCGTATTTCTACTGTGAAAGATATAAATGTATATATAGGCGTGAAACAACCTGAAATAGATACATAGACAGATGGAGGGGGGAGTAGGTCGACTGTGAAATACCGATACCTACTTAAGTAAATAAAGACTTATAGTTAAAGTTTCCAGGCATCCAACCCGAAACAATTACAAGGAGTTATAATTTGATGGTCTACACCAAACTTGTTTTATTATTTCTTATTTTCTAGACTGCACACAATACTGTATTAAATTTCCAACAGGAATTCAGTTGGGTTCACTGTTAAATTACACATTTCATGCTTTTATTTGTTTTGTTGTTGGTTTTGATTTTGTCCATTATCCTTGGCGCCTGGTGTAAAGTAACCAATCTCGAAGACCATTATTCGTCTCGTAACTTTGCCCACCCCAGACCTCAAATGAAACTCTTATACAATATAAAGATGCTGGGAAAATGATCGGTTCATTGTACCGCTCCAGTAAATATCTGACCCCACCCTGCTATACGCTATCTTTACGAAAGTCAAATGAAACCAAAAATGGAGTATTTTTTTTAATAATTTCACTCCAAGTAAAGCGATAATATCACTCGGACATAAGGGTTTACAGGGAGTGAAAGAGAATGAGAAGACTTTAGTGAGGAGAAGCGAGGAAAGGATCACAAAATACCAGGGTTCAGGAAGACAAGATGGCGACTGATGCTACATTTAAATTTTTGAAGACTGTAGGTGGCAGGGAAGCAAGAAATCGGAAAGATGTTCGACAGTCGAGAATTGCGAGAAAATAAAATCTTTGAATAGAAGCGGTGGTTACATCTAGCTAGTTGCAACAGCAAAACGAGGAGAAAATCAAAGTTCATCAGAACGAGATGCTGGAAAAATGGTCGGTCCATTGTACTACCCCAGAAAGTATCTGACTCCCACCTGCTTATCTTTGCAAAAGTCAAATCAGATTAATTAGTTTTTTTTTATCATTTCACCCCAAGCAAGGCGATAATGCCACTAAAATACAAAGAGTTACATAAAGTGAATGAATCTTTAGTGAGAAGAAATGAGAAAAAGGACAATAAAGACACATGATACAGGAAAAACAGATGACGACGATTGACGCTGCTGCCATATCTAAGCTGGAGATGCTCCGTCCTCACTTCCCTTTGTTGATAGAACTCAAAAGCGTTTCCACAGCTTTGTGGGCGATTATTTCCAACCCTACAACCGCTTTCCCACATACGAAACGTCGCAAGCTTCTCGCTAATCTATTGCTATTTTGGGGGCAAGTTTTATGACGAGCTATAGTCCTTGCTACTTCCAGCCTTGACCTTTGCAGCTGGGATCCACTATGCCACGTACACACGGGTGAATATTTCTCATTACCTACGTATTAATAAGAAGTAAGTTCCACTCGTACAACTTCATCCCAAGAACTGCTGCTTTGTGGAACTGGCTCCCGGCAGGATGCTTTCCCGATCATTGCAATTTTGACCTCTTCATGTCTAGGGTTGACTGTTTTATTTCCTACATAACTTCATGAGCTATCTTTTCTTGTGCCCATACGACACCAGACAGTAAAACTCTACCTTGAGGGGCCCTTGGACCTTGTATAGGATGAACAATAGTATAAAATATTTTAACCTTCTCAAAATGCTACATTTATCTTGATGCTATGTCAGACTAAAAACATGGCGGCCATCTACTACCCTCATTGTCATTGAGTGACTAAAGCATATATTTGGGATATATTTTACTGGGAGTTTTATCACTATTCATAGTGACACTTTGAATCAGTTTCAATATAAGTTTTCATGGATAGCGGCTCGGATTGAGAAATCGGAGAGCCGAATTCGAATTCCAGTCAGATTCACTTACATTCACTTGGGAAAGGTATGTATCTTTTTCATCCGACCCCCCTACCGCCCCAGGTATGGGTAAATAGCAAGACGGGCCGGGTTCTATAGCCTTGGATGGCAACTGCAGAAAGAAATGACACCTACTGCGGGAAAATATCTGCCTCGTCAGTCATGTATCGAAAGATACATGATCGCCTAAGCGTGTATCACGCATGGCACATAACCGAATGATAAGTTTTCAAATTTTAAACCACCTCACCCACTTTTAAAAAAAAATAAGCCTGATCGAGGGAGGAGAAAATAAACTATCGATCAGGGAATGCGAGATGGGGAGATCAACATAATACACACACACACACACACACACACACACACACACACACATATATATATATATATATATATATAGTAAACCTAAAAACCCAGACAAACCTACCTAGGTTTCACCTACGCGGATCGTCGCGGATTATATATATATATATATATATATATATATATATATATATATATATATATATAAAGGAAGGAAGGAAATTCGACATATTTTATTACTTAAATGTTATTTTTGGTGGATGCTCATATTTGAGCAGATGCTCCCTTTATTTTTTTTAATCAGTATATTTATTTATTTTCGTCTACCGGCCTGAATCTTAAATTTAAATCTTATTGGAGAAAAATATGCGCTCTCCGGCAGGGGACTGTCATAGATCGGACGTGATTTAGACCTCCCCACCCACTGAGTGCGTCAATGGTCAAGCAAAGCTGAATAGTGTCTTAAAACACAGATTTTTCTCAAACAAATTGTCCCACACAGAAATGTAAACATTTTTAAGAAGGTGGGTATCAAATCGAGTGGATGTTTAAAAAGGTCATATTTTGAAGGTATTTTTTTTAGAAAGTATCGGACTTGCATTCTCTTCTGACTATGCTCTCCACTGGGCTGTCACGTGTTCCTTAGGATCCCCTTAAGTCATCAGCAAATTCTTCCTGTTAAAAAGGAAATTACTGTTTTCTGTATCCCTAAAATAACTTGGTAACTCGCATGACAGGCCATTTGCTAGCGTAGTGAGTCTGAATCTCAATCGATTTCCCATTAATGATATCTGCTATGAGCGTTTGCCTGAGATGGTTGGTTAACAAACAATTCTTGCAGGCTATAAGTTGAAAACACTGAATGCTCCCATTATTTCAGTTTTGCGACAGACAAATCGAGGTTCAGTTAATGGGCACCATTTGATAGGCAACTCAAATGTAATTGGATCAGAAATCGCGAATTGAAGTACACTACTTTCAAAGTCGAGAATGTTGAAAATAACATTAACGTAAGAAAGCAGACACTCTAAGATACATACTTTCATTAGTGGCTTTTAAATCATATATATATATATATATGTGTGTGTGTGTGTGTGTGTGTGTGTGTGTGTGTGTGTTTTGGTTCTTATCTGAAGTTCTACAGCGGTTAAACTTTCTTTTGTTATAAAGAAAAGATTGATGAGGGAAATAACCATTGTAGAAATACAAATAAGCACTAAACAAACACACACACACACACACACACACACACACACACACATATATATATATATATATATATATATATATATATATATATATATATATATATATATATTTATATATGAGAAAAAAGATGGCTGCGGCTCTTACATTCTGGTCAGACATGCTGGCTGTGCATGCGCGTTTATGCTTGTTTCTTCCTTCTTACGATCTTTAGCACTTAATTTTTTTAAAGTGCCTCCCAATTTTTTCATTGGTTGCCAAGACATTCGCTGAGAGCAACCGGAAATATTCGCTTTCTGGCTTTATCTCTTCATCATTTGCACTTTTTGCAAGAGTACAAATAGTCATGCGAATGTTTCTTGTTATCTCTTTTCTTGTCCCATTTACTTATTTGTTTATTCATTTCATACTCAAAGAGTGCTCCACTAAACCTAAGTCATCAGATATAATATTAATCTGTGACCCGAATGCTCGTCAAAAATTATAATTAAGGAGTATTTAGTGAAGCTTCCAGTTATTTTATAACAAAATATTTGTTTATCAAATTTTATATTTTGGTCCAACTAAAATTCAGAAATGTGTTTCTACAGAAAGATGCCGAGAATGCCATGTAAGGAACATGTGAGCAACGAGGAAGTTTTAGGGAAAATGGGAACAAAAAGGACGCTTGTACTTAAAATCAGAAACAAACAGTTGAAATTTATGGGACTGTTTAATGAGGAAAGACAGTTTGGAGAATTTGACACTCACAGAAATTATTGTAAGCAAGGGGACAGAAGGAAAAAGTAGAGTAACCTACCTAACGAGATTGTGTAAATCGATGGCAGGACAGTGAGATGGAGGGATAATAAAAACACTAATACTGCTAAGAACTACAAAGGTTAGGAAGTTGTGGAGAGCCATAATTTCTCATGTTCAGTGGGGATACGTAAAGGAATAAGATTCATATCATTCAGTTTTATACTGTGTTTCGTATTTACATAGCTTCACCTTAACAAAAACTACCCAGTGAAAATCGAAGTCACTATTAATGATCAGCGAGTGAAACCCTAAATGGCAGCTTTTTTTACTAAAATGAGTGCCTGAGATATTTCAAAGGTTTTTGTCAAGGTGTAAGATGGAGGTTGATATACAAATTCCCCAGCTGTGGTATACCTGGAACGGCTTAGGCAATCATAAAGTCCTTTGTCTCAGGTAGGTCTATGAAGGTTGTTGTGAATAGTCAGTCTTCTGAAGCTAACGTTATCAATGCAGGCGACCCCAAAAGTATTCTCCTTCTTTCTTTCTGCTTCTTATAACGATCTGCCTAGGAACATTCTCAGTTAATTAGTAAACATCTATTCAGATGTGGAAGCTGCCGCTCTTCCATTGCTATTTCCACAGCAAACGTTCAGGTGAGCTCAGTTCTTTAATTCCGTCAGTTCAGCCGTTTACAACTAGGATACGTCATGCCACTTTCACAGAACCAAATCGCCCTCATTTCTTCCGTTTTCCAAATGTAACCTTTAGCACTCTGCATTATTAATATTACTTCAAACTGCATTATTTTTCAAGGCCTCTAAATTGCAGTATCCTTATTGTTAATTTCACTTAAAGATGTTTTCTGTTGCCATAGCAGTATATGACAACGCAACTGAGATTGAAACACACGATTATTCAGGGACCAGAAACACCTTCAGTGGCAGGATAAAATTTTTGTACAGCAAATGAATTTACGTACAAAGTGATGAAGTTTAACACTATTGTTCACTCAATACAAGACCCAAGAGCCACTCAAAGTAGAAGGTAACTGAATGAAGTCACATACAGAGGGATAATGGTTAAGAAGAAAGTTCCCCTCGGATAGCTTTTCCCCCAAAACTGCCACTTTTTGGAACCGACTCTCGTGTCGGTGCTTCAATAATATTAATATAACATTACTTCTCTTTAATATTGACCTCTTCAAGTCAAGGGTCAATCATGGTAGGAAGTGAAGGTTATTAAATCTTATCATTTTTTCTTTAATTTTTATCACGCACCTCATTCAACGTTACCATTTCGGCTGTATTTATCTGCTTTGAGTGGCTCTCAAGTTTTGTAGATTGTAGTATTTAGTATAGAAAAGGTTTGTTAACCATTACACTACTACAAGATTCCCAGTATTTGCTCAGTGATGCATAGTTTGGTCAGAAGGCTACGAGTATAGAACACCCAATAAGGATCGATCTCACAACTAAGTAACCATTATCACTGTAACCAACTTCATAGCCACTACACTACGACGTGGGGACACCTCGACCTAGTGTAATGGTTAACAATCTTGTCTCGCTAGAACAATTACGATTGGATAGTGAGTTTGATCCTCACTGGGCGCCCCATATATTCGGCCTTTTCCCACGTCTAAATTATGCTTAGAAAATCAGAGTTACACGATGTGGTACTCTGTATGTTGTCTATTATGTGCGTATGTCTTCTTTTTCTTCCTTTGTAAAATCATCCACGGTGCCATAGGGCGCGATCTGGGGAGACTTTTTGCTGAAACTGGGAACTAAATAGAAAATTAAATTTGTCTTCTTGGCCTCAGTTTATGCCAATGAGCTGGACTTAGGAACATTTGTCTAAAGACCATTGGTCTATAATAATATTTTTTTAATAAATTAACACTTTATTCATGTACAAAATACCCAATATTTTTACGTGATGTATGTCCTCCTGTATGGTAGCGAATACCGGACAATTCCCTCAAAGATGAAGAAGAGACTTGAAACAACAGAAATGTGGCTCTACAGAATGGTGGGCCGAACATATGAGGTCTTGGAGAGAATGGAAACAAAAAGGAAACTTATACTTAAGGGGCAGTTGAAATTTCTGGGGCACGTAAGGAAGGAAGGAGGGCTTGGAAAATCTGATACTCACAGGACAGATTGAGGGACAGAGGAAAGCAGCGCGTAACATACTTGATGGGCTTGTGCAAATGGATGTCAGAACAGGGTTTGGGAGAAATAACAAAAAGATAAAGCTACAAGGGACAGGAATATGTGGAGGGCCATGACCGGCTACGTCTTGAAAAGACACGACACATAAAAGAAGATAGCAACATTAATTACTGATGATACATGTCGTTTATAAGCATTTATTGGTATGAATTGTTTGTATATTAATACAACCCACATTACAACATAACTCGCTTGACGAATATTAGACTTATATTCTTTAGACGAGTGTTCCTTGAACCAATATTCATTAGACCAATGTTCTTAAGACGAATGTTCTGGATATCTAATAAGTTGTATCATTTGCCTAAAATCGTACGGGCCATTAATTTTAAAAATAAATCAGAAAAATTAATTTTCGTTTTATTTTTTCTGAAACATTAGCTTCTAAAACTTTTGTATTTATATTAGCCTCTAAAACTTTTATATATGCGAAAAATAGTCTATCGATCTCATTCCAGAAAATAAGTGCAAGCGAAAAGTAAAAAAAAAAAAGAATAGAAAAAGTGTATTTAAAATTAAGAAAAAAATGTTTACAGTCGGATTATAGATCTTTAAAAAAATGAAATAAAAATGGTTATTTTATGAATGGATAAGGTAAAAAAAAAAAACTCTATAGAATCAGGAATCTTTGAAACTTAATATCTGATCCCGCCCCCGACATACACACCCATTCCAACTTTTATTTGGTGGCGTCCTGTTTGAAAAATGCATAGACAAATTTTAGATATTTGCACGGAAATCTTGATTCAGATAAATTGTCGGTTGTAAACAATGGATTATGAAAATATTTTACTGTTTCTAGTAACTTCTTTTTTTTTTCTTTTAATAATATTCAGAAAACTATATAAAAGTAAAAATACTACTAATAATAATTATACTAATACTAACAACAGATTCATTTTTTTTTTGTTGTTGTTTTTGAATTTAGAGAACTTTAATTTCAAATTTAAAAAATACTGCTTAGGGTGTTCAAATTTTATTTCAGAATATTAACATTAAAAAAAATACACATTTGTTAAAGCGTGAAATTTTAAAAAAGGGAAAATGAATTCATCTGATTGCATCAAAAAAAAATATCTGCATCAGATATTGATCACTATTAGTCGAGCAAGTTTTTAGAAATTCAAATCCCCCCCTACATACACACACGCACTCTTTTTTTTTTCTTTTTTATGTCTTTTTTTCTTTTTTTCTTTATTTCTTTATTATTTTTATTTATTTGGTGATTGTTGGTATTACGAGTTGACTATTTCGACCTCGATGATAATGACTAGCGTCGAAGTGAGGTGAGAGTCCTGACCCTTGAATTACCGAAATCTTTCTTTTTTATTTCTCCTCAATGAATCAATATTCAGTCAGCTTTATTTAGAATCGACCGAACACCATTCTCCACAATTAGGCCTACAGCAAACAACCATCTCCAATGAAATAGCTACAGCCGGAATCAAGAATGCCGCTAGTTTAAAAGAAGAAAAAAAAGCCGTTCTTAAATGATCAAATGCCCATTTCCACAAGAATTAGAAATCGATTTGTGAGAAAGAGAGAAAAAAATAAACCAGAATAGTTGAATAAAAACATTTCATATCTTTGCGTGCGTATGTAAGAATGTCTACTTTATGCACTGTGTCGTCATCATCTGCCCAGCAAATCTCGGTATTTTTCTACAGAAAAACGTGTTCGCGCCAACCTATGGCCTTTAGCGTTGACTGATATCTGTGCTAATTTGTGTACGTACCTAATTTGCAGTGATGTATAGAAAATCTTTACTCACTATATATTTTGTGTGGTTGCCTGTTGTAAAATAGTGGTTAACTCGTTGGCCTCGCAGATTGGGATAAACGTAATCCCCATTAGTTGCCTCTCTCCTATTAGGACATTGTGTCATACTAAGCCAAGCTTACTAAATCGAGTGCTAGCCATAGAGTTAATAAATATCTACGAAAGTCTACAAGACGTTTACCATAGAGATATCACTTCGTTAATGTTCACAGGAGAGCGCTTCACTGTCTATCAATTGTTAATTCAGTCATTTATGTGCCATACGTGATACACACTTAGGTGATCATGTATCTTTCGATACATGACTGATGAAGCAGATTTTTCCCGCAGTAGGTTTCCATTTCTTTCTGCGGTAGACAAGTTTCCGTCCAAGGCTATAGAACCCGAGAAGAGGATTCATACCTTTCCCAGGGGTAATTAGCACGTAAGTGAATGTGAATGTAATGGACTCTCCGATTCCTCAATCCGGGCCGCTATCCATTACTCTACCGTGCCTCAATTGTTAGTTATCTTATTATAATTAGAACATTGGCGAACATTTTTTGCCTTTTCGTTATCTCTTTCAGCTTAGGTAGTTTCAAAATAATATTGGGTGGGTTTTTCTCATTTTTGCAGCTTATTTAAAGCCACAAAATATTTTTAAATTGTAAGATTTGGCGAAGTTGGTGAGAAAATAAGTATTCAGTCATACAAGTCCTACTAATTAATCCATAGCTGGGGGAGAAGAGATGGATTCATACCGTTTTCCAACGCTATTTACGCGTAAGTGAATATAAGGAACTCAGCTGGAATTGGAACTCTGTTCTCCGATTAACAGTTCCGAGGCATTATCCATTACACTATCAGAACACCCAGTGTTACAGCACCTGGTATTTCCAAACAGTCACTCATCTAGGTACTGTCCAGGCTCGATGTTGCTTAACTTCGGTTATCGTACGGGAACCGGTGTTTGAACGTGATGAAGTCGTAAGTTTTGAACAGATTAAGATATTCTTGAAAGTCGGTCGATTATTTTTATTATTATTATTATTATTATTATTATTATTATTATTATTATTATTATTATTATTATTATTATTATTATTATTATTTAGAAAAATAAACATTTGCTGTATAAAATAAATGCTTTTTTATCAGACAACGGACATAATTTAACTACGTATATCGTAGAGTGATGGATACCATGTCATAATTATAGTCCATTTGCTAGTATTATTATAGAATTACTGTCCATTGGTAGTGTAGTTATTTTACTAGTGTGCACTTGTGTCAAATTAAGATGAATTTTGTCTCTTCTCTTTTCAAATGTTTGTATAAACGCAAATGCGTTCTCAACCACTCCCAGTGTTTGATATTGTACACAACAATTCTCTTAGCGATATATGAAACTGTCAAGTTTCCTTTAAAGCAAAAGAAAAAAAATAAGAAATAAAAAAAGACAGTAAGGGCTATGATTACGAAGAATGGAATAACTAATTTGATTTTATGAAATGTGCGTGCACGCAAATATCTATACAATTTGCTTCCTAGCGCTCGCACAAACATCGCTATAACTGACAATATATTTCTATATTGACGTGATCGCTGGTGGGCTATAAGTGCTGTGCTGTCTGAGTACGCGAATTCAAGTGATATGTTGAATGGCATATGCCGCACACCTATCTTGAATAATTTCTAACGTCGGCTCTCAGCTCAGGATATAAAATAACATTACGTGAATTTCGAGAATGAGAAGAGACGGGGACAGAGGAGGCAACATATGTCAAAAGTTTGAGTATGCATAGCCTTTAAAGATCAAACAGGTGAAGTGGTTTAGCATCACGTCTTCGGAGACGCAACATGTATTTTCATTGAAGCTGTTCTCTGGTTGAGTTTTGTGCATATTTTTCTATGTCGGTGTTCTTGGCACTGCGATTCATAAAGCAGTATTCGTTGGATTGGTATCTATTTCGCGATTGATGAGCCTGTAGATAAAGCCGCGGGCAACATGTTACCTGACTTTACATTTTTTTTTTTATTTTGTATCCTTTCTCGGACCGCATTGAGGAAATTATAAAGTAAACTAGTTTTTTCAGAAGGACAATTCTGATTGTTAGTTGGTTGGTTGATTTTATTTAGTCATATCAAACTCTATAGCTTATTTAATGCCGAAATCTAAATATTTTGTACGTAATTTTATACTTTCAGAGTAAATATGTATTTTAGATGCATAGTTTGTAGATCATAAATTGTATTATTGGTAATTTTACTATAAAAATGTATTTTAATGTCTTTTTAGTACTGATTGCTATTTTGCTATAAAAATGTATTGTTGGTCACTTTATAAATAATGTACTGTTGATTTTTGTTTGGGGGTTCACTATTTGCCCATAGCTGGGACCCTAACAAGTGCTAGCACCCCGAGTTAGGGTAGACCTAGGAACAACAGCAGTTCCCGATTATAGGACTTAATGCTGGAAGTAGTTTATCATCATACCAAAGACGACATCTGAATTCAACAACCGTAGATAAGACAACGGGAAGCCACTCCACTCTCTTTTCCAAAAATTCATGACATTTTACAGATAATAAAGAAAAGGAAATTGCGGAGAACCATGATCGCCTACATCATAAAGGGACACGATATTGTGAAAAAACAATAATTATATATTTATACTAATTACATTCAGACTATTGAACGTCTTTAATGTTATTATCAGGTTTCGACCGTTATACCCTCTGACCTTTATCAGGTGTATATCAATTTGTAACCTGTAATGAATTCCGAACTGAATCTTTTATTTAATCTATAGTGATAGACTGTCCTCTTTCAACTAGCCCACAACTAGGGATATCTCGTCTAGTTCTTATTTTTAGTACTGATCAGTTATTGCTCGCCCCGTTTTCACTGAATCCAAGTGCACACTTGCTCGGGACATTTTTCTTAGTCGATTAACAACAAAGATGAAAAGAATAGTACGAGTGTAAATCATGTAAATAATAATAACTTCTCATCCCAGAAATTCAGGCAGAAAGCAATTATACAATGTGCATTAAATCATTTGACTTACAAAGAATCCCCGGAATCTAAATAACATCATCGTCTTGGGTATGACTATAAACTACATCTCGTAGCAAGGTCTCTGATACGGAGGTTTTAAGAAGCATGGAACCACCTCTTAGTTGCCGTTGTGCCCAGGTCCACACTGACCGGGGGTGGTAGCACCTGTTAGGGTCCCAGTTATGCCCCAAACTGGAGTCAAAACACTATGAAGGTATAAAAATAGATTTTTTATAGTAAAAATACCAGAAACATATTTTTTTTTTAAATATTACCAGCAATATATTTGAATCTCGACAAAAAACCCTCTTTATAAAAATACGTCAATAAAACCTAATCTACAAATTGATTTCTTAGAAAGAATACTTACTCTATTCATACGAACCTAGCTGATAAATCTTGTCGACATTTAAAAAAACCCATTGAGGTTGATATGCCGTAAAACGGAATAAATCAAACCAAACTAGAAACGCATCAATGTGTACATGATGAAAAGAAACACTATTCCGTGCTATAACTAACTGGACAGAATATAACAGTCTGTAGTAAATGCTTCTAAAGTTATTAAAAATGCCTGGTCACGGACTTGGCCAAATCTCTGATACTTCATAAAAATGCTTTATACCTCGTCAATTCTCTGATACACTCATAACATTTCAATAGCTAATACTTTTTTTATCCTGTTCTTTTACTATTTGTTGTATTTCAGCACCTTTTAGGAATGCTGGACAAAAGCAGTTCACCCACGAAGGAAAGAAAGGAAATAAAAATAATGAAAGGCTGTACGTCAAAGTAATGTGCGGCTATTTGATAGGATTTTTATAAATGCAGTCTCTATTTCCCGGAAGGAAAACCCAGTCCTCGGTTTTTGCTAAATATCCTGATATTATTTTTATTCTATATTCCAAATCTAATATGAGCGTCGATAATCCCGCTATGCACGTGTCAAGAATAAAATGCCAAATTTATCTCTGGGGGAAAAGGACATTCGACTTATGACATAACATGACTCTACAAATTATTACCCTATTATGGTCGTCAATGTGGCAACCATAGCGTAAAATCGACTAGCAATGGCTTTGGAGTTATGTCATTTCCTAAATACGACTATCTTATGGAGAATATTTATTTGTGCATATTTACAATTTTTGTCTGTAGTCTACTTGCTGTCAGAAATAAAGTCAGTTAAACACAGGCTTAACTTCTTTCTGAACAAGCTTTTCCACTTTTACCTAAAACGTCAGGTACAATGCCCAACATCATTACTAAACAGAACTGAATTTGTCTAAACTTTTTAAATTATATTGAACTTAGTCGCATCACTTATCTAAAATCATTATGGCATTTTATTTTCAAAATATATCTCAAAACGTCATTTTTGGTCTATTTTTTAAATAAGTTATATACGTTTTATATGCAAAAAAAGTTTATTAAATCATGTCTATTGGCCGATATATGTCTCTGTTTCAATCCCTGGGATGGGGTGTCGTTTACATGCGGACTATTGTCCTTGGGCTATTTGGAAACGGGGCGAAGTATAACTGATCAATACTAAATAAGAATTAGATTTTCGTAGACATGGTCAGTGAAACAAGAACAATCCTCCCCGTCTCCAACGATATTTATTTGCATATATTAAAACATATACAAAATGTGGCACAAGGCCTAAAAAGGGGGGTGGGGAAGGACGGTCATCATCTGTCTTAAACTAAAAACTTAGCTAGTCGCAACCACTGACCCAAACATACCAACAATAGTCCTAGCACCAAAACAACACATTCTTCCATACCTTTCTTACTACATCCACCATAATTCCTCAAATTCTCTATGAAAATCTAACTAGTCCCCATATGTACAATACAAAGTCAGTGGGGGGGGGGATAACAATTTAAAAAACCCCAATGTATATTTACAAAAAAAAATGAACTATTTACAAGAAAACTAAACAAAATAAGATTAGTAATAAAACCCCCCACAGTACCTAAATGTGGCAGTAACATCAGTTAAGTGGACGAAAAAATTGCGAGATTATAAAAAGTATGGTAACAGTCATCCATCCAAAATCACTCACACAGACACACACTCATTCAGACACAATAACAAATACGAAAAAAAAACACACGCACGAACTCCCCGTCTCCAACGCAGATTAAATAAAGATTCTAGGTCTAATATGCAAAAAAGTCTATTGATCTCATTAAATGTTTATAGGTCAAATATGCAAAAAAGGCTATTGGTCTCATTAAAGAAAATCAGTGCAAACGAAAAGCAAACAATTTTTTTTTTTTTTGTATGTAAAATAAAAAAAAATAAAATGTTAGGTTTAAAGATCCAAATTCATAACTGAGAATTGTCCTACGGAACAATAGCCTGGTGAATTAAAGTCCATGAATTTGACGATATAGTTAGTATATGTGAATTTAATCCCCGGGCATGCCAGTGAACTCAATGGAAATAGAGCGAGCAATAACTGAGCAGTGTTAAAAATAAAGAACTAAACGAGATATTTCTAGATATGCACAGTGGAACGGTAACAATCTATTAGAATTCGGAATTCCCTGTAGGTTATCCGGGTCGACAAACAACTTGATGAAGGCCGGAGGGCACAGTGGTCGAAACGTTGTGATAACAACAATAAAAATGTGAACAATAGTCTCCATGTAAATAATGTAAAAAAGGTTTGTAGTCGGATAAGAATCTAAAAAAAAAACAAAATATTCAATTTAGGAGTGGATCAGATAAAAAATATAGATTCAAGAATCTTTAAAACGTAATATCTTATTGTCCCCTTCTCAATTTCAACATCTGATTTAGCCCCCTACTTGCTTTTAATATCACATTTAGCCCACCCCAACATCTTATTTAGCCCCCTCACCACTTTGAACATATCATTTAGCCCCCTCCCCACTTTTAACATATCATTTAGCTCCCTCCCCACTTTTAATATATCATTTAGCCCCCTCCCCACTTTTAGGATCTAATCTGATTTAACTCCCACTTTTTTATTCTGTGACCTTCTACTTGTAAATATTCTGTTTATTAATAATAACCTTCAATACAATTTCTATATTGAATTAAGGGCCTACACAATGCCACACCTCTAGGCTACCTTGAGAGGATCGAACAAATTATAACAATAAAAATCCGTGTGACTGGCTTTCTAATAAGGGCGAGGCACCTTGAATTGGATCATGCTTATTACTGAGATAACCCTAAGAACAATTCAAATATCCAGATTTCATTTGCTGTATTTTAGGGCATATAAGACTCTACTTCATTTCAATATGAAATATGAAGACAATATTGTTGGATGATAATTAATCGGATGTTATATCCATATTGTTTATTTGACCAAGTTCTAAACAATGCAACTAAATATGTTAGCGCTATCGCTGATATTGAGCGCTTTCCAATAAGTAGAGCGCTTATATAATATATAAATTATATATATATATATATATATATATATATATATATATAATCTCAAACAAATCCTTTTGCTTCATATGGGAATAGGCTATTTCGGCAGGGGTTACAGATTGAAGAACAGTTTATGGGGATATGTGGGGAAGATAACGTAGACTTGAACAGGTTAAAATTGTAGTGATCCGATAATCATCCTCTTGGGACTTGGTTCTGCTACTTTAAAGATTATTTTTCATAGTTTCCTAAGTTTATTTAATGATGCTGTATAATCTTCAAAAATATAATTCAGAATGTTCTAACTGACAATTCCTTGAATACATGAAGAGTTTTTTTTTACATCGATCTTGATTCTCGCGAATTATACGTTTATACGTACTGTGAAAATATGCCGGCTTTATACAAATAATGTAGCAATTGCATTGGTTATATTTTCTTCCTGAAATATCTAGGAATTTTTATCTCCACATTTAACGTTATTATTGCATGCAAGAAAGAATTCCGATTTTTAAATCATTAAAACTTCTGGTTCATACACCTCCCCTGGATTTTGGACAGAAGTAGCGGTTTATCTCTTGCTTCCTGTTCAGGATTGAGTTCCAGGTTCCTTCTAAAGTTTTCTCATTCTCTTTCACTCCCTTACGCCTTAGTGGCATTATCGCGTTACATATATATATATATATATATATATATATATATATATATATATATATATATGTATATGTATATATATATATATATATTACAATCATGTTCACGCTATACAAGGCGCAAGAGCCACTTGAGTTTGAGGGTTACGGAGTAAGGGACAGAGTTTGAGAAGATAAAAATTTGATTAAAAATGTGTTTAGAAGAGTGTTGAAGTATTCAAGAAGACTTTCTGTCAATGGATCTCTTGAGGTGAATCGAGTAAATATACTGATAAATTTAAAATTCTAAAATAACTATAGCAGACCGCGTTCGCGAGTTTTTTAAAAGTCACTATCATAACGTTATCCAGATTTTATCGCAGTTACAATAAGTTTGCCTTTGTAACTTACCACTGAAGATGATCTTAGAAAAGGTCGAAAGTACTCGGGTTAAAAAAAAATGACTGCTCCTTCCTTCATGAATTTCATCTTAATATGAAGAAACTGATTAGACAACTGGAATATATATATATATATATATATATATATATATATATATATATATATATATATATATATATATATATATAATTATGCAGCATATTTTCGTTCAAACATGTTTCATTGAATAATACAGACATATTGTGTTTATTTATTTTTATTCTGATCCTATCTAGTTCTCTAATTAGCTTACGAAAAAACATCATATCTACAACGGATAAATTAAAAATTTAAAAATAATTATAACAGAACGCGTTCGCGCATGTTTACAAAAATCACCATCGCAACGATCACAGTTACATTAAGTTTGTCTTCTCAATTCACCACTGAGGATGATCTCGGAGGATATCGAAAGTACTTGGGTTAACAAAAACTGCAGTGCATTCCTTGATAAATTTCATCTTAACATCAATAAGCTAATTAGAGAACTAAATTATTATTGTTGTAGCATACCTACGGACGATAATTGGTATGTCCCCATTCACATAAATACAGTAGGAAATACTGTATGTTGATCTGCAGTTGGAGATTCATCGGAATCGCAGTTCCTGGAGGGTCTCGAGCCAGGGTTTCTGCTTATGCCGATGACGTATCTGCTTTCGTGTCGTCCCGCAGCGATATTGAGGCGGTACTGAAGGCGCTTGATCGGTACGAAAAGGTGACAGGGGCCTAGATTAACTACGACAAGTCGTCCGGCTTGCAGTTACGTGCCTGGAAGGAGGTCGATCTTCCAGGACCCTTCGGTTGGACGGACGGTCCTGTCCGCATTCTTGGAGTGTGGTTTGGACCCGACCTCCAGCTGGAGAAAAATTGGTCTGAAGTACGAGCAAAGGTCGACGCGGCCGGTCGACGGAGGTTGTCCGTGAAGGGCAGGACGGAGACGTGCCACTTACGTTTTTTCTCTTGTCCTTTATCGATTGTCCGTACTTCCTCTCTGTGACGACCATAGGAAGCCACTCGAGCGCTCGCTATCCTTCATTTTATGGAGGGGACGTCCGTGTCATGGGGGCTGGGAAAGCTACACTTGGCGAGCCACAAACTCGCCTTGGGGTTGGCTTTCCTACGCCGCGCATTGACAGGAGATTCGATTATGGCGGGGATTGTTAGGGACGCGTTCCCTCGCCTTACTATCAATCCCCCCATCTCGCGGGTTGAGCGCCTTCAATCGGATTTCCTTTGCCTTGTTGGCCGTTCCTCGGTCCAGTGACCTTTCACCGCCTAGGGAGGTCTTCTATCGTCTTCTAGTGGATGGGGTTGCAAAGGATTCTCTACGTGAGCGGCTCCATTTGTCGGAGGAAGAGTTTCACTCTTACTGGTCTTGGGAGCCAGCGGCGGATTATCTCAGTAACCCTGAGTTTTCGCTTACCTGGAGATTGGTTCAGAATCGGCTTTCTCTCAATGACAAGGTCTTCATATGGGTCTTGGTGGATTTTCCAGACTGTGAACGGTGTGGCCTTGGTCTGGAAGAAACGGCTTCGCACGCCTTCTACCATTGTCCCCGTGTCCGCCCCTTATGTGACCATGTCGGTGAGCTGACGGCTCGTCTCGCTCCCGAAAAGTTTGTGCTCATTGATCGTGCATACGCGTGTGACAATGTGTCGCCCCCGTATTCTGGGGTGAAACGAATGGTGTTTCTGACGCTGCTGGCCACGGCCCGAATGGTGATTTGGACGACGCGACAGGAGGAAGTTTTGCGAGGCAATCGTCTTTCTCATCAGGATCTGAACCGATTCTTTGAGCATCAGCTCAAGATGAAGATTAGAACTGATAGAAAACGCTTGCATTCGACAGTCTTCAGCGAAAGGTAGGTGAAAGAGGCAAGCTTGGTTCGTTTGAACGGGGCTAGCCTTGATTTTCTCTTTTAGGTCAACCTACGTCACATCGGGGTGGTTTCCTGCGGACCCCTCCCCTTGGTTAGGTTAGACAAGCTTTTGTGTACCTAGTTAATGTGCGTAAGTGTTGTTCCTGGCCTGTTCCCGGCTGCCTCTTTGGTTATGATTCAAGTCGAGATTCCCAACCTCCCCTGTTTGTTTTGGCCCCCCTTTTCATCTCAAGTGGGTCAGCTTTATATTTTCCCATGTCCGTATTATTTCTTATCCTTTTCCCACTCCCATAGTGAGAGAGCTTCTTGATTTTGTCCAATGGGCAGAATACAGCGACCTCCCTTTTTGAGGGTTGGACGGGCCCTACTAACATCAGTTATGTTTAGTTTACTTTGTGTTGAGTTTTAGTTTATTATTGGGTTCATCTCCCCTCCCTCTGATTCTTCATTATCAGAATTTTATATATATATTTATTATCATTAAAGTTTTAAGGCATGGGGGGGCACGTTTTGTAGGTTCCCCTTGAAAGGATCCGGTATTATGGTAGATGGAGGATTGATTGGTGACGGACGAGTTCTTATGGTGAATGTGGAAACTGTAATGTGTGAATGGGTCGTGAATCAGATTAGCTAGGTATAAGATAGTGACGACCAGTCTCAACCCCTCCCCATTTTGGCCTTGTGCCAGAATTGTATTTTAAATACAATAAATATACTGCAGTTGCAGATTCATCTCCAGCTGTGCTGGTCAAACTCTCTGCCTCCGGGCAGTGAGGATCTCCAAACGAGGCTATGTTGAAGGGCAGGGTCTCGTCTCGGGAAACAGCTACACGACCCCGTTTTATACGGGGTCTGCGGAGAATATTTGGCTGAGCCTACGGGCTGGGTACCCCACATTAAATTCGGCCTTGTGCCACATCTGACCGTGGGGCGGTTGGTAGATATCCTGCATGTGGAATTCATTTGACTCACTTCTAGCAGTTGACTACTTCTACGCGCCGCTGGCGAATCTTATGTGTGCTGTTCTTGTCCTAAGTATTATCGTTCATTACCAACCTTCGTTTGATTATTCTATTCAGTAACCTTTCCTAGGTTACAAAAATTATAAAATAGTCATAATATGTCTATATTATCCATTGAAACATATATATATATATATATATATATATATATATATATATATATATATATATATATATATATATATATACACCACTAACACGAAACAAAATAAATATAGCAATTTGTCATCTCCTGCTCTCCTGTTGACTAATGAGACATTCGTCGAGTAATGCCTCCTGTTACCACAACACAAGAATATTTTATTACTACAAATAGGAAAACAGATTGCGTGACCGATGTATAAAGCTACAATGTATTTTATATTATAGAATAGATGTTTTGTACTTTTACGGATTTCTCTTATACTGATAATAACTGTGATATCAACGCGGGAAAGTATACTTAAAACTTTAAGTAATTTGAATCGTTTATGATCAAAGTTAACTGGTACTTTTTTTCCGGTCCATTAAAAGGATTACATTATTTGCCTAAAGTCTTCACCGCAACAAATTGGTTCCACATTGCAGCCAGTAAGTGGCATCGGTTGATGTTCCAATTAGTCCAAGAACAAGTCTTAGAAATGTTGCGGTCAGGAACGATAATTGCAGTCGCAACCCTGCAATATACTTATTTCGTGTCTCTCCCCATCTTTCCAGCGTCTTTCGTCCTTTTTTTCTCTCTTTTTTCATTATATTCTTCTTATTTGGTGGTCTTTTGTTCTCTTTCGTTTCTAAGCTTTTTAGCTGTCTCTCTTTCTCTGTCACTGCACTCGTCTCTCTTTCTCTACTTTTGAGGTGGTTTATCTCTTTTTCTCACTCACAGAAAAAAAAGAAGAAATGTGAGAAGAGAGTGAACGTAAGACAGGCCGGGAAAGAGTGAATGGAAAAAAGATGAGGAAAAGTGAAGTATGGTGGGAAGGTGGAGAGTCTGTCGCAAAGACAGAGAGAAAGAGCTGTTCGCAAAGACAGAAAAAGAGACACTCTCTCACTTTGTGGTCATCTCTCTTTCTCTGTCTTTGCTACCGTCTCTTTTTCTCTATCATTGCTACCGTCTCTCTCATCCCGACAGACTCTCTACACTTTTCTTCGTCTTTTTTTTTCATTCACTCTTTCCTACACCACGGCTTGTCTTATATTCACTCTCTTCTTCCCATTTCTTCTTTTCTTTTTCTACTTTACATTTTCTTTGTCGCTTTTCCTAGTTTTCCTTACTCCTATCTCATCTTTTCTGTCTGTCTGTATCTCGCTTTCTCTCTCTCTCTCTCCTTCTCTTTCTTTCTATCTATCTATCTATCTATCTATCTATCAGTCACTGTTTTCCCTGCTCACAATTTGACTTTCATTCGCTCTCTCTTCACACCCGGCATGCCTTAGATTTACGCTCTTCTTTCTTTTTCTACTTCACATTTTCGTCATTTTTCCCAGTTTTACTTACTCCCCTCTCTCTCTCTCTCTCTCAGTCACTCTTTCTCTTTCGCTTTCTCTCTCCACCTATCTATCATCCAGTTTCCCCTTGTCCAAATTTGTCTTTCATTCATTCTCTCTTCGCTCCGGGCCTCTCTTACATTCACTCTCTATTCACATATCTTCTTTCTTTGTCTATTCACTACTTCACATTTTCTTTTTCCTTTTCTTATCAGCCCGTCCGTCCATTTTTTCCCGCCCTGCGTCCGCTTCTGCTATTCGTTACTTAGAATTATTGTCTCTCGTTATCGACCTTCGCTGTTCCAATTCTCTTGAAGCAATCAGAGACTCTGGGTACATAAATGACGGAAACTGAAGTGTTCTTTTTAAAGCATATGCCGACTGCGGCAGACAGAGAAATGAAAGCTCTGTGTATTAAGTCTGTGGCCTAAACAAGTTTTCTGATCCTTCGTCTTCATCTTTGAAGCGTTACCCAAGGTCCTTCATGTTTGTAAAATTGACATCGAGTAGATAAACAACTTTGTCGGGCTACCCCACCATTACACTTGCCTGCACCCGTATCTCGTTCTAGGCCCCGTCGTGATGGGGACCATATGTTACCAGCCCAATAATTAATACTACACATTAATGGATAACATGATAACTCGAATTATAACCCAGAACTTTTGATAAGAATGCACTTTGAATGTGTGCTACGTGTATGTCCTTATATGACAACTAGTCTGCATGAGAGAGAATGAGAAAGAGAGAATACCAAAGAGAGATGAGAAGGAGAAAGAGAGATGTGTTACTGCAAGAAGGCTTTAAGTATTCTACCATCCACGAACTTGGTTGGCATCTAATTTTTTTTCTCTTACTAGTAAAAACGCCCCCTCTCGTCTTTCTGTCTCTATCTCCCTCCTTTTTCCCCCTCAGCTCTCATCTTCTCTCATTCACTTTGTTTTGCGATCCCTATCTCTCACCTTCTGGCATATCATTACTCGCACTCTCTCTCTCTCTCTCTCTCTCTCTCTCTCTCTCTCTCACACACACACTCACACACACACACACACACACACACACACACACACACCTTTGCCCTTTCTCACTCCTACTCCTCAGCTCTCTT
>OZ038483.1:72039064-72281564 GCA_964036315.1 Acanthosepion esculentum
TTTCCCTCATTCACATCGCTCTCTCCGTCCCATACTCGCTTTGTCTCTCTCTTTCTTTCCCTCACTCACTTTCACTCTCTCTCTCTCTCATTCACTCTGACCCAGCTGTTTTCTCACTCTCATTGAATCTCTCTTTCTCTCTCGTGTTGTCTCTCTCTCCTCCTCACACGCCAACACTCTCTCTCTCTCTCTCTAATAAGCGTCTGTTGCCAACTTTCTTTTTTGTATAGGTGTCTACTAATCGAGGCTCTGGGATTGAAACATTGTCATTATTCCATGATTATTTTGAGTAATGTCCTTCTCGTTATTTTTATCCCGAAGTTACAATAATATAGACGATAATAATATGTAATAATTTTAGCAGAAGTCTGTGACAGTCATTAGTTCATGAATTGTTGCTTCCATCCCTGTTTCTGCCAATGTGTGTCCCCCAGCCTTTCAACTGTTGTCTGAAATTATCAAGTGAATTATTGTCGTCTTTAGAATCTGTATTCAGAGGCGCATCCTCGTCTTTCCTTGTTTCGATCAGAACATTTCGACTCGTGCATATTCCCGCCTTTTTCGTATAGCCCGATCTTTATGGGATGAGTTATTCGTTCGTATCTGCTTCGTTTCGTATTTCTCGTCGATTTTCGTGGTCGGTGTTTGGAGGGGTAAAATTCACTATTTCGACTATACTGTCTTTCAAGGCAATCGGGATTCACCATATAGATGTTTGACACAGCATAGCCTGTTTTCCCCCGGCAGATGTGTGTTTAATCCCTGGGTCGGGTAATAAGGAAACGCTATAAATATATATATATATATATATGTGTGTGTGTGTGTGTGTGTGTGTGGAGAAATATAGTTTTAAGGTGTGCTATATTTATGGGATAAAGTGCTCAATATCAGAGATAGAGCGTATGTAAATATAAATATAAAAGTAAACATTGACGTCAACACTCAGAGGCGACAGGCTATTTCATGCTGTACGCAATATTGCGTCCAGCATGAAAAAAGCCTGTCGCCTCTGAGTGCTGACTTTAATGTTCACTTATATATATATATATATATATATATATATATATATATATATAGTTTAGTATATTGGTCCAAATGGAATGGCCTATCATAAGTTTTATATACACCCCGACTACATGAATTTAAGTGTACTACTAGAGTGGCAATTAGGTCACATCTTTTTACTGTTGAAATAACGAGATGTAATCCTAAGTTCTATTCTAATAATTTATTTTCTCACAATTGTCAACCATGAAAATCTCTTTTCATTTCTTGGTTTCGCAGCCACCTACAATCTTCCCAAAAACCACTGCAACGTCAATCGCCATATGTCACTCCTAATTTCGTTCTTTTATTGTTCTTTCTCCTCATTAAAGTTTTCTCGTTCTCTTCCACTCCAAGTTACTCGTTGCGTCTTAGTGTCATTATTGCCTTGTTTGGGGTGAAATGATTTTTATAAAATTACAAATATGTTCACTTATATAAAGAGTACAGAAAAGAAAATGCTGACTCAGAAAATATATATATATTTGTGTGTGTGTGTGTGTGTGTGTGCAATTTTACATATATATTATTTATATATGATTATATAGGCGCAGTACTCATTGGAAAGCGCTCAATATCAGTGATAGAGCTAACATATTTAGTTGGATTGATGTGAGTTTGTGACCATGGATTTTAGCTCTTGCTATCGTCAGATTTGTCTGAAAACCAGGGTGAAAACTTATATCAATCCAACTAAATTATATATGGCGTAAAACCCAGTGGTCGCAAACTCACATCAATCCAACTAAATTATATATATATGTATATATATATATATATATATATATATATATGTGTGTGTGTGTGTGTGTGTGTGTGTGTGTGTGTGTGTAGTGTGTGAGTCTGCGTGTAAAAAAAATTTTACATAGCATATCTGTAAAAGAACAATAAGAGGGACTTTATCAAGGCAATTTACTTGATAAAGTCCCTCAGAGAACAAAACGCGTCGACTAAGATGTTTTCCTTTTGTCTTTTTATATATATATATATATATATATATATGTATGTATGTATGATAAAAGAATAACTAGTAAACGTATATCACTCTGACATGCTTCACTTTTATTCAAACTTTGACAGAGATTGAGAGAAAACAGACATAAAGACAGAAAACACAGGTATTTTAATTACATTTGGGTCAGTTCTCATTGGTCAGATATGTGTCACGTGTATTAAAAACCCTGGATTATTCTATTAGCATTTAAGTTTGTGAAGATTCTTGCATGTCTAAGCGGGTAACGGATGGTAATGTGTATTTGTAATTGCGTGCGTGTGTCTGTCTGCTTGGGTTTTGGGGGGGGTTTTTCACGATTGTGCGGCCAGCCCTCGCAACGGTAAGTCGCAGGGTTCTGATTTATGGCTTGTCTTTTAAAGAAAGTATTCTTTGTATTAAATAGATATTGGTTAGATTCTTTAAGAATGGATTCAAAGAAAGATGGCGATGCAATGTAATGTTTTAGGCGTGTTTTTATAGTTGGTAATAATGTTATTATTAAGTTTTCAATGTATTTTCGCCTTAAAAAATTATGTTCTTTTTTAATTACGTTGGCATTAGTGAAATAAAAGTTATGTCTAGCATCGTTTCGATGCAAAACGAGACTTAGATCGGTTGTCCAAACGCAAGTGTTTGGTTCGTTGATGCGGGCTTTTAGATTACATGATGTCTCCCCCACATAAACATTTTTGCATTGTAAACAATTTATTTGATAAATCCTGATATTTGAATTAGTGCTGGGTTTATTTTTCTTCCTAATTATATATCCGACTGTCTTGGAGATGGTGGTAACTATCCTCATATTAGAAATGACTAATTTGTTTGCATGCTTAGTAGAAAGAGTGTCGGCAGGCAGGATTATGAATTTTGTGTAATTTTTTTTTAGAAGTGTTATTGCTGGTGTGTGTTTTTTGTTTTGTTTTTTGTCTTGTTTTTTTTTAGCTTTGTTGTTTTTGTAAGCTCGTTTTGCTTTTGTTTTTGTTTTTGTTTTTTGGTTTTTTTTGTTCTTTTTAGCTTTGTTGTTTTTGTAAGCTCGTTTTTTTGTTTTTGTTTTTTTAGCTTTGTTGTTTTTGTAAGCTCGATTTTTTTTGTTTTTGTTTTTGTTTTTTTAGCTTTGTTGTTTTTGTAAGGTCGCTTTGTTATGTTTTTTTGTTTTTTAGCTTTGTTGTTTTTGTAAGCTCGTTTTTTTTGTTTTGTTTTTTTGTTTTGTCTTTTTGTTTTGTTTTTTGTTTTGGTTTTTTTTTGGTTTTTTTGGGGGGGTTTTTTTGCGTTTCGGATAAAATGATGTGGGTAGTGGAGAAGTTTGAAAGTTTTCTCAATATATATATATATATCTTCTTACAGGCTACATATCCTAAGGGCTCTAAGATAAAATCCTATGACTAGTCCAGATTTTATTTTTTGGTTGTGGTGAAAAGACTAAAAGTGAAACATGTTAAATTGATATACGTTCCCTATTTGTTCTTTTATTGCATTATCCTGTCGGATTCTGCTCCATCTTTCATCTACATTTGATCTTTAGGCACTAAATATTGTATTTTGGGAGTTTAAGGCTGACAGACGGACATGCGCACATCGTCCATACTTATATGTTCAGTCCATAGTATCTTCATCATCCTTCTGTGGAGTCATATTTCTGTTGTTTCAAGCCTCTTCATCTGTGAGGAAATCTTCCAGCATTCACTGTCATATAGGAGGACTGATACTGCATTTCAGTGATCTCTTCTTTCTTTTTAATAAAATTTTCTTGTTTCTTAATACTTTATTTAGCTTTGGCAAGACCTCTTTCGCTATCCTAAATCGCCTTAGGCTTTCGGTGTCGCACTTTCCGTTCCAGTTATCTCTCAGTTTCGTAAATATTATCTCAAGCGATTGGAAAATACATAGACCGATATGAAAGCATCTTACTTATGTTAGTACCTTTAAGTGCATCGAATTTAACTTGACCGAAAATTTTCTTGATCAAGTGTTAAAGATAACAACGTAATCAAGTAAAATGCGTATGTCGGTAATTTTGATTCTAATCAGGAAAATGAATCATAGTGTATTTTGGCAATAAATTTTAAAATTACATTGGAGATCGTTATAATTTTATCTAATTTCCTGAACTGTATTGAACAATGTTTATGGTTTAATCATAATCATTATGGAAAAGGCTTTTACTTGTAGACGATTAAATAAATAGTTGCCTCGTTGTAAATCATAAGTTAGTCATATATTTAGGTACCACCGCTGATTCGCTAAAATAATAGCATACATTGATGAAAAAGATGCCCCAAACTTAATAAAAACTACGTTTTATCACCAAAAAGTTTGTTATTACGTATTAAAAGGAAAGACCAAAGGAGTTTTTGATTATTAAATTATATTTTTTATCCTTTATAGAACGTTCGAAAATTTGGTTAAAATCTTTGTTTTTTGCATCAGCGCGATGGCCAAAGATTTGTTGTGGTATGTTAACAAGTATGACCATTTGTAGATGTCTGTTTATTAACATGACCACACGATTTATATTTAACATAAAATATAAATATATTTAACATAAAATACCACAAAATATGAAACACAAGAAGGAACAAAAACGGTTTTATAACAACAACATTTATATTTATTTTTGTATAATGATGTACATGCGTAGAGGTTAATATTCTGTTGGTGTTATTCCCTTTGACTGAATAATTTTTTTATCTGAGCTCACAAAAGTTGAATGAATTATAAAGCTGAGAAATGCTGAACAAACCTTAGCTTTAGAAGAGTATTTCAAAGAGAAAAGTTCTTGTTGCTTGTTTGGAAATGTCCTGTATGCTTGTAATGTAGTTTGGAAAATGTCGTACGTACGTGCATGGTTGATTGTGCATGCCAACTCTTGTTGGGATATTTAATATCGAATTTTGCATAGTGCACCCAGTGAGGATCGAACTTACTACTCAATAAGAATTGTTAGCCAGATTAGACTCGTTAACCATTACATAACGATGAGTAGCCCAAACTTGTTAACTTCTGAAGATGGTTATATTTTGTGTGTACACCTATTAGATTGGTATTTACTAATTTAACTTAGACTGCTACCATAGGCGGATGCTTCCGGGAAGATTGTGTTATGCCGATCCTTCACATGGTGGGACTTGTTTTGAAAAATGATTATTCATGATCTTGGCTTATAATTGTTCTTGATTCCTGTATCAATGCAAAGAATCCAAATACTTCACTCGCAACGCACGCAGCCATTTTTTCTCATAATTTTCGAACAAATATCTGGTGTTAATTTGTTTTGTTTTGTTTTGTTTTAACTTTAAAGATTAATTTTTGTAATTAAACACCGAAATTGTCACCGAAGGCGACTATTGATTGATTGAGGATTTTTTTTCTACGGCTTATTAACACGTTTTGGGTTCTTTAAAGCCGAAAGATAGTCCGTACAGTACCTAGTTTTCCTAAGCAGTCTCCCATCTAAATTAATGCCCGGGCTCCATACTGTTTAACTTGGGTGATCGAACGGGCAGTAATTCAAGACAATCTATAGACAGCGGGGACGGTAATGAGGGTAGTGATCGTCCTGTACCGACTGAAGAAATATTTAACCGGTAACCATTCAAGAATAAACCAGACAAGTGATTAGGAATCATTCTTACAAAATATACAAATTCAGTTTTCCATACTTAAGGCGAAGTTTCAATATCGCATCAGGTTATCTCAGAACCGACATTCATATAAAAATCAATGAACCAAGGCGACTCTATGAAACATTTCGTATGTGTAAATGGCCTCAAAAGGGAGAACCTGTCAAAACAGTCAAAAAGGTACCCTACACTGACCACTTTTCTTCTTATTCCACGAATCTTTCAATTCGATTGTTTTTTATAGCTTATCAACTTTTTGCGAGTTACTTAAAGCCAGAAAATATGTTTAGATTGTAAGAATTTGGGGAGAGATAATAATGATTTAATGATACAAGTCCTACTAATTAACCCATAGCTGGGGAGGAAGAAGTAGACTCATGCCTGTCCCAAGGGTACTTGCGCGTAAGTGAATATAACGAACGCGACTGGAATTGGAAATAGGTTTTCCGATCTTCAATTCCGTGCGGTTACCCCCGGATCCAAACTTATTACACCTAGTATTCCTAAGTGGTCACACATCTAGGTACTGACCACTTTCGACGTTGCTTAACTTCGGTGCTCGTACGAGAATCGATGTTTCAACGAGATATGACCGTAAGCCACTAATCTTTCGTGCTAATATGTCTTTCACTATTTACATTATTCGGACTATTGTCCTCATCTTTGTCGCCATATTTATTACAACGTTTCAGCCGTTATACGCTCCGGTCTTCTTTAGGTGGTTGAAATGTCGAACTGAACCCTTTATTTCGCTCACTGGGGTAGACTGTTCTAGTTCCACGTGCCATGTCTAATGGATGTCAGTTATCTCCTGTTACTTTCCCCTCTCTAAGTTCTCCACCGACATAACCAGGTATTGAACTAACATTCTTTGGGTCCTGTTACGTGATGCCATGTGTCCTTGAGGACACATGGCACAGTGGAAAAAAGCGTTAGTTAGATCCAGTGACAGGACCCAAATACAAGGGTACATCCTGCAAAACAAACCTAAGAATAAGTAAGATCATTAAGACAGGAACTTATTCTACGACCTTCACACTCATTAGATTTAGCGCCTACAAACGTTCATTTGTCTCGATCGCCAGAACATTCTGTAAGGGACAGAAATTCCAGAAAGAAAGAAGCTGAGAAACAGTCTTTCGAACTTTTTCAGGAGATAAAACCAAGTAAATTTCTTTAAGCGAGGAAATGAAATTTTACCGTCGAGTTTAGCTGCAGTTGTTGAAAATGAAAGTGATAACATTCTTGGTAGATAATAGTTAAATAAATTTTAATTGCTTTCCGAATGCCTTAATACTCCGACAGGTGCATGCTCTGCTTAGAATAAATGTGATTAGTCGATGAATTATACTGAACAGGAATGGTACAAAGACCCCCACTCTACTACATCTCAATTTTCATACGGTAGTATTCATATAAAATACAAATTTTATTGTAAACCAGATTTTATTGTGCAATAATGGAACACATGCAAAACAGGTAAACAATTCAACTAGAAAAATTGAAAATGAATATAATGTACCTAAATGATAATTTGCCTTGATGAAGTCCCTTATAGGACGAAACGCCTCGGCTAAGATAAGTTAACCATGTCTCTTTATTCATAATGTCCTTTTACAGATATACTCTAGCTGACATTTTTACACAGCATATCTAAATAGAAATTAGAGACCTGTCATAATAGATCATTCCATCTTAAATAATTAGAGACATGTCACAATATATCATTCCATCTTAAATAATTAGAGACATGTCACAATATATCATTCCATCTTAAATAATTAGAGACCTGTCATAATAGATCATTCCATCTTAAATAATTAGAGACATGTCATAATAGATCATTCCATCTTAAATAAATCAACAACGTTTTGCGGCAATTTTTAACATCAACTTGAGATTTTTCTTGTTATATAAAGTTGAATTTAACACATTCAATATTATGGATAAAGAATAGTGGATTTTATATAGTGTTTTTTTTTTCAAGACTTAGCATGAGCAAAAACAATTTCATGGATTTGGGCGAAAAAAAAAGGCGCCAGAATGACGTAAGAATCCGCGAAAGTTTTCATTAATAGTTGTGCTTAGTTTAATTTGTAACGTATATAAATGTAGGTAAAACAAAGCAAATGTTGATAAGATAGCGCAGGTCACAAAGCACTGCCCGAAGCCCACAATCAGGCTTGAACCCCTTCCCGGTCGGAAGGTTCGGGGTAGTACGCACCAACCCTAATACTGAATAGTATTCCCATGTTTGTTGCGGCTAGTATGTTTCGGTCGGTATATTTCCCATTCTTCTTCAGTTTTTTGTACGGATATTTCCTTCACATTTGGGGGGGGGGGTAATTAAATATGAGAACGCGAGACCGAATAATATCTTGAACAATGACAAAAAGGAAAGACTGGAACGCGTCTCAACCGAAATATAACCATTTTAACAACAAAGATAGGGATATCACTTCAACTATGACTGGAATTCTGAAGAGAAGTTACGGCACGAAACAGTTCGTGGGCCATCAAAGTCCACCTCTATTGTTTGAACGAAACACATCACGTAGAAGTTATTTACTTTTAGCCTGTTGGCTTGAGGGCGACTGGTATGGTAAGAGGAGGATTTTGAATGCTAATCTTGGTGGGCTGGATATTTATAAAGGTTCATCTCCAGCCACACACCCACGTTTGTCGATTCCATTGGAAGTGTGGGGATCGGTAGGGAAGATGCCGGATGACGGGTTAAGGCGAGGTTGGTATGATAAGGTTAAACCGGGGTTTACATACGAACTGTCCGTGCCATTTTACTTTTTGGGGAATCATTATGTGGGGGCGATAGGGTAGAGATAGGAATAGAACAAAAAAAAGAAGATAAAGAAAACCGGTAACCAAGAATATCAAAAATAAACAGAACAAAGAAATAGGTGGGTTTTCAAGAATTTCCCCCTATTTCGTACGAGTTTTGAAACAAGCATTTTTCAGCAGAATGAAGAAAGAGTAAAAGAAAAAAATTGTTTGTTACGAAAAAGAAAAGAAAATAATTTGTTCGGCTAAAAAAGTAACCATAATTTTGAGTTATCGTTAAACAGGATCTGAAATTGGGATGACATTTATTATTATTATTATTTCCTTGGATTTCTGTTGCATACACATTTCCTTCCGGGGCCCAACCAGAGACATGAGGTCAGAATTGGCTTCATGACATTTTACACTGAACATTTTTGTAAAACAGAAAAAAAAACTCAGATCACACACATTCTACATAGATAAAGCTCTTTGTGAGTGAGTACAATTTTTGGTATTTATTTAAGGCGTGGCCGACCAGAGTTCCCTTTAATGCGTGTATCAGAACATTTTCCAATCAATTCGAAGGTTCCAACTACAACCGAAAAAAAAAATGTTGATGTCCTAATGTACCACATCTTATTATTATTCCTATCATTATCATCATCATCGTTGTTGGTTGCTCACGCTAGGAGTAACTGGTAGTTTACAATGGAGATCAAGTGACAGCAAGTCTTCTTGAATACTTCAACACTCTTGTAACCATATTTTTTTAATCAATTCACACCAAGCAAGGCGATAATGCCACTAAGACGCAAGGCCCTAGTGGAAGTGAAAGAGAATGAAAGACTTTAGAAGGAACCGGAAACCCAATCCTAAACAGGAAACAGGGGATAAACCTATTCCTGACAAAAGGCTGTGGAGGAGTCTGAACCGAACGACAGCTTCATAATTATTATTCCTCCACCTTTGTCAGACGGTGAGATGATGATGATAATGTTTACTAACATATTTAAACACGGACACGTACCATGAAAAACGACGATGTAACTGACAGATAATAAAACCCATGAAAAAGATCAAATCTAACAAGTATAAATATATAGATATTAAAATATTTACAAAATCCTATAAAAATATAATTATAAATAATAAAGTATGGTCTTCCTACATTATATGGTCTACCAAAAACACATAAAATTAATATTCCTATGGGATCAATAGCCTCTGTAAATGTGAGCGCCCCTCACAAAATTACTCATGAGCTGTTTTCAGTAATGCTATCGTCTGAATGGCTCACATTCTTCCATTGGATTGGCTTGCAGTTCCTCCAGCCCTTTTTTCTGGGCCTTTTTAGATCGTTCCCAGTCGTCTGATAATGACAGGGACGACAATCATCTTTGCGGTCCACAACCTCGTCTGCTTCCCTGTCGAACTTGAGATATTTATCTGTCTTTTTAATTTCTTTCATATCCACAGTTCCCCCAGCCTTTTTATTTGATTTATAGGCTTTTCTGAGATCGTTCCTAGTGCTATGATAACGACTGAGACGACCGTCACTTTCACTTTCCACAACCTCGTCTGCCTCCCTGACGAAGTTGAGATATTTATCTCTCTTTTTAATTTGTCTCATATCTGCCAGAACAGATAAAAATCACACCCTTTACACACACACATATATATATATATATATATATATATATATATATATATATATATATATATATATATATATTATTTGCTTACTGGTGAACAACAACAAAAGAGAATGCTTGGCTTTGTTGCACAGAAAAACACACGTTCTCAACGCATGCATTTCGCGCGCAAAAATCTGTAACGCTTATCATCCAGTCCATCTAGGCTGGTTCCAATGAAATATAACGTAAAATGTCAGCCATTTAAAGTTGAATTTCACAATGGCCCTTTTTTGTATCAAATAAAAGTGCTGTCTGGAATAGTCATGACAGTTGGGATTGTTCTTCTTCAATGTCCCTTCAGGACGTGGTTAATGATGGCTCTCCCCAACTTTTTATCCCCTGTAACTCTCGGCAACGTTTGTACTTTCGCCATCCTTCCCATCCCCGTTCCGCCATCCATTCACACAAGCTCGCCAGGTAGGTGGCCTGCTGCCTTTCACTGTCCCTTTTGCCTGTGATATGTCCTGTGGGTGTCAAATTCTCCAAGCCCTCCTTCCTCATTATGTGTCCAATTATAACTGTCTCTATCTGAGTATAAATGTCATTTTCGTTTCCATTTTCCTTAAGACGTCTTTGTTCCCTACGCACTTCGTTTATGGTATTCTCAGCATCCTTCTGTAGAACCACATTTCTCTTGCCTCCAGTTTTGTTTTCATCTGTGAGGAGATTGCCCAGCATTCACCAGTTCAAATAAACGTCCTACCGAGAATCTTTAATAAACGTGGTACAAGATAACTGTGCTGAGGAGAAAAATGAAAAAAATGAAAATCAATATGTATGCCATACTGTAACGTGAGGAGTCGAATTGAAGAAAACAATCATGCCGGCACTCCTATTTGGTAAACAAGAGTTATATAAAAGTTATATAAAAGTTAACTTGATTCTCAAAATCTTTATGCCAATAAAAAAGGAAAAATTGAGGAAAAAATTATTACATAATTTTTTTCAGATTAAACAGAACTAGATCTATTATTTTTTGAAGGCATCTGTACTAGTGGTCGGTGCGTGGGTTACACCGACTTGGCTTCGCCAAGACGCCGTTAGAGGGAGCTGTTAAACAGTTATAAAAACGGTACACTCCAGTCTTTTTGCTCTTTTCTCTCTTTTCCTTCTAGCAGTGGCAACATCAACCGGGACTTTGTCCCGGACATGGGGGTATCTTTTCTCTTGGTAACTGAACTTTCACACACACAATTTATAATTGTTAACTTTTAATGAATTCTTTCTTTTAAATGCATACTACTGTGTTTTCTCTCCTTTGTTACTCAATCCTATAAAAACACACGGAAATATTGTCTTCTTGAAATTCATTCCCTTTCCTGTCGCCTCTACTATGTTGTAGACATGTGTAAATTTTGTTTGCCACTGCTTTTAGTCCAACAGTATCCAAACAAGTCTTCAAGTCCAGTTATAAAAGCTAGAATTTCGAATGCATCTCTGTAAGGGTGATACACTTGTGGAGTCAGTCTACCCGGATTTTAGGAGGAAAAATAAAATCCAAGTGTCGTGTTCACAAATACAACACAATTTTTATGCAACGTGAAGAGATGATCTCCGCAGAAAAGGAAGAAAACCAACCTAAATATGAGAGTAACATTTATACATGATACATGTATTTACATATTTAAAAACAACATTCTTTGAAGAGACCAATAGTTCGAGTGTTCGAAATGATTTGTCACAAGCGGGTCTGCAAAGTTTCGAAGTGTTTTTTGTTACAAGGAAATCAAGTGCTATGGTACGCCAATAGTTGTGTGTGTAAAATGCAACGCTAATGAAATGTGTGTGACTGCTGACTGATTGCGAACGATACCAGTAATTTTAAAACACATCGAACAAAGAAATAGGAGACGAGACTTACTTCTGTCGTGGCGTTGCATGTGGAAAACTATCGCCGACATGCGTTGTCAAGATATGTATGTTGCTGAACGAGGTTGGTCTGATTCGCCGACTGTCTTGCGCTGGCTGTGTCGTTGCTGATCTGGCCCCTGACGACCCATTTTTCATCGCTATTAGTTGGCTCCGAATCGCTGAGTTTTGCGCGAGAATGTACTCCGTAGACTCAGCCCTGACTTAGTTCCAGGTCATTTGAAATTCAATCCTGCGGACGTAGTAGAGAGCCCATCACTTTACTTATCATATCCAATCCGGTTCCAGAAACGACTTATTTAATTTAGAGCCATGATTGTATAGAATTGTAAAAATGTTTTTCGTATCTATTGAATTTAGTAAGATTTATTTATAAATTACTCTTAATCGTTTACGCTTCACTTGTTGGCCGTAAAATATATTTTTATATTCTATACACTCCGATTCACCCAACACCAGAATGCTCGCTTTTCGCAGTAGATGGGGGCGAACTGAGCCGAGTTTAAATATTTATCTCGTTTCTGAAGAAGCTGCTCAATTAAAATTAATTAACCATATAGAAAATATTAATAGACTTCAATAAATGTTAGTGATTTTTTTCTTGATAGTAATTAAATTTAAATTTATATATTTATTAAATTCCTCTGTATTAAGTTGTAGATGGAATGTTTTCTTTAATCTAAATATCCTTTTAATTAACTTTATGAAGTCACAAGTTAATTATCAATATACAACATTACGAGTAAGAAAAGTCACGGACTTCGTTTGCGCCTCTATGAACACAGGAAAATTAATCGAGTTGTTGCAGTCAAAGAAGGTTCAAGCCCAGCCCACGAAAAGCAGAAAAAAAGGGTCTTCCTTGAAGACTGGCGTAATACAATCTTCCAACTTCCATTGCTACCATATGTGGCTTTTTGCCATAATAAACTAAACTTAATGAATATTAAAACGAGAAGAAAAGGGATTCTGGTTTTCTTTCTGTTACACGCAGCATCCATATCGACACACACACATACGTCTATACATACATGGGCGTGTGCGTGTGCGTGTGCGTGTGCGTGTAAATAGATACAATTGAATGTTGGCACTGTTGATTCGGCTTCTTCCTCAATTTACTTATATTCTATATTTATTTTACCTGCAGGCTACCCAGGTTGTTTTCTCTTTCAAGTTCCTTTCTGGGGTTCCCTAATTTTTCGGTTCCTTTCTTTGCTGTTTTTTTTTTTTTTTCTACTTCTCGGTTCCTCTCTCTAACATCATTTCTTTCTTTTTTTTTAACACACACACTCTCTCTCTCTCTCTCTAGTCTTCTAGAACCACTCCCTCTTTTTCTTTTTGATTTCTTTCTCGCTTTCCTTCTTTCTTTCAAAGTACTCGTTACGACGAATTCACTTTCTTTCTTATATGCCCCCACTTTATTTAGTTAAGTAATAATTATTACTTTTTCTCTCTCTACTCCTTTCTATGTCTTCCACTCTCTCTCTCTATCTCTATCTATCTATCTCTCCATTTTCTTTCTCTTTTCCTTTCTAATTCTTCCTGTCTGTCCCTGCGTCTTAAGTTAACAACTTAAGGAGAACCCAACTCTCTCCCTCTCTACGTGAACAGTTTCAAACAAGACAAAAAAAAGCAAGAGAAAGCGAACCTTACTTGATAGCCGCCGGAGGCTGGGACAAAATAAGATTGGGTGGGAGAGACATTGCAACACTACAAAGCGACCTCTTTCTCTCCGCCTTTTCCTTCTTTCCGCCTCTGCTGAGAGTGGCTGGTCATACACCAGCCCACATCAACTTTCACCATTTCCTTTCGCCCAGAAGGAACTGCTCATTTCACTGTCACTTAGAAGAAGAAGAAGAAGAAAAAAAGGAGGTTATCTTACTCTTCGCATACGAACTACAGAGCTCTGCTACTAAGATCTCTCTAACCAAAGCCGATTTTATCTGCCAGTTGTCGAGTCTCTTCTTACCTCTTTATGAAATTTACTCCCTCCGAGAACTGCTTCAAACTGCCTTTGTTGTTTTCTTTACATTACTGACGCTGAAAAGTTTTGAAACTTTCTTTTCTTTACCAATTCAACCATGAAAGATGGCCGTTGTTGATTTTATGGTCAGTACACATATTTACTGTTATTTATTTAAAAGTGAATGATCTGTTTTTTTTATTTCTTTTCCCAATTTTGATTATAGTTTGTAAATGTAAATGTATGATACAAAACAAATAATATATGTTTAAGACGGTGTTTGCTTGATTCTTTAGAAAGGTATTTACCACCGGTGCCAGTGTTTAATGGTCGAGCCCAGTTATGAACTACGATTTCGGATGTTGTCTCTCAAAACAAGTTGGCTTTTCTTCCGATAGGGGAGAGCTGCAATGCAATTTTCTTAATCCCTTTTCAATCAACAGTGCTACAGGGTAGCACTGATGACAACAGTCCCCCGCTTCTTTTATTGAAACTCAGAAGCAGAACTAAACAGAAGACTAAGTTTGACTTCTCTATCTATGTCATATGACAATTGTTTTGAGCTGGGTCGAGTCATTTGCACCATTTTTAGTGCCATTAATTTTCAAATTAAATCAAAACTTCATCTTTTACATTTTTTGTTTGTTTGTTTTCGGAACATTAGCTTTTATTTAAACCTGTTATATAATTCTTAAATACGAAAAAGGTTTACTAATTTATAGAAAATAAATACAAATGGAAAGCAAAAAAGAAATTCTGCATTTTAAAATCAAAAGAAAAGTTTTGTTTTTTTACAATAGGGTAATTAGTTAAATCTTTAAAACTTCTAGTTTACCTCCCTAAACTCTTTATTTTGCGGCACCCTCTTGCTTTTTGCAATTTTACTAAACTTAAATTATCAATAAGATTATAAGAGTGTCAACTAGTTTGTCTTTATTTTATTGTTGGTGTTTATAACAATATTCAGGTCGTTTTTTTGGGGGGGGGGGTCACAATTAAACTACTTCAGCTAAAAAGACTTCATATTTTATTATTGAAGAAAATCATGTTTATTTTTATTTTACTTTTCTTTTTTTAAACATATATGTGCAACAATGACTAACTTCAGGTATTTTGGATTACTTAGTGCTAAACTTATTTTAGTTTTCTTTTTCACTGAACGCAACGACTATATTTTCTGCTGAGTTAAAAATATATATTCGTTAGGAATGGATTGTTTGGTAGCAGAGGTAGTTTCTTATTCTAATTGATTGTTTATTTGCTTAAATTATTTGAATTTGAGTCTTGGAGTTGTTTGGTAGTTTTTTACGGGAAGGGAAGTTACACATAACAAATTGTTGCTAATGGTCGGCATTTGGTACCCGGATAAAATCCAGTATTTTGACTTTTGCGAGTTTGTTTTCACCTGAAACATTGACAGAACACACTCTTCTTCTGTTTGTTTGGTTCAGTAAAGCTTATCTACACGTGTTTTGAATATATTCAATAAGGAAGATTTTATGTAAAGTTAAAAAAATACAACCGATATGTCTCTGCTGTTAAACTTTTTATTTATATCTTGTCAATTATTTTGGGTGGGGTCGTACACTGCACCAGAAATAATCACTTTTTTTCTTCATATCAGCTATGTGCCATACATGATACATGACGGACGAGGCAGATTTTTTCCCGCAGTAGGTTGCCATTTTCACTTTTTGCGGTAGACCAGTCCATAGCTGGAGGGAGAAGAGGATTCATACATCTCCCAAGTTAAGCATGTAAGTGAATGGAATGGACTGGAATTCGAACTCGGCTCTCCATTCTCTCCATGCCTCCTATTACTAAACAACAACAACAACAACAAAAAAGACAAAACAAACATGCTCATTATGATGTTATCTTAAAAAGTAAGTTGTTAAAAATTGATAATCTGAAGTGCGTAAATTGATATGAAAAAAGAACTTTTTGCAATCTCGCCCATCTCCCCTCTTTTTACATTCTAAAAAATCACGGCGAATGAATGAAAATACTTGTTTTGGCTTCCGTATGGGGATCAATATTTTACAATGAATTTACATAGCAAATTGCCCCCGATACCATTAACTTTTATAAAATTTAAATAAAAATACAAAAATTATCTTTTATCCGCGATGCTTAATATTAAAATCTATTTTAAAGAAATTATTATTTCTTGTCGCAGTGCCCAACTCAACCATATTTATTTTCTGATTAATAAAGCAACATCAGTTTATTATTAGGTTGATGCAAAAATAATGTCGTTTTCTCACATGAAGTTGAACGTCAAAAAACGACATTATTTTTGCTTTGCACCAACCTAATAGCTTACCTTACCAGTGTCGTCAACAAAGGACGATGTACGTACGTTTTTGTTTTGGTTTTTTTCTTTGGGGGGGGGGTTCGTTTTTTTTTTTTAAATAAGTAAAATCAGGGATGGTGCGTACTTCCTCCAAGCACCCCACCCGAATTGGGGGTGGGCGCAGTGCATTGTGACCATCTTATCAACATTTGCTTTTCTTCCTCTACATACGCTACAAGCGAAACTAAGCACGACTGACTATTAATGAAAAATTTTTGCGCGTTTTGATGTCTTTTTTTTTTTTTTTTTTTTTTTTTTCATCCACATCCGTGAATTTAAGTCTCGAACAAAAACAAAAAAACTATAATTCTCTACTTACTTTTTTTATCCATGATAAAAATTCAACATTTTTTTTTTTTTTTACAAGAAAAATCACAAGTTGAAGGCAAAATTTCCAAGAAAACTTTGTTGATTTAAAAAAGTTAAGAATAAGATGGAATGATCTATTCTAAATGTCTCTAATTTGTATTTAAACACTGTATTTATTTTCAGTTTTTCTACTAGTTGAACTGTTCACCTATCGCATATGATCCATATTGTACATAATTAGGTTACAATATAAAATCTGTATAAATACTACCGTAGGAAAATTGAGATGTAGTAGATTGGGGGGGGCTATCATAGATTTTTTTTATTTTAATCTTGGAGATGGGGCACTGGCCCTGAGTAAAATACAATTACAACATTACTGTTCATTTATCTATGAGCTAAAAAATAATTTAAGTCATATTTACATTTTATTTTCAATTAAATTTGTTTACTACTTTCATGTTGCATTTTCAGTAAACAGTAAATATTTACATCCAAGATAAAAAAAAATAATAAAAATTCTCAACAGTTCTGTAACAACTGGGAATAACAGAAATGAACTAAATAATGACTGATTCCTCTGGCCATAGATATCTCATGAGTATTAAAAGTGTTAAAAATAACAGAAAATGTTATTTACACCATGTCATAGGAGTCCAATCCACAAACTGGCAATTCGCCCAATACTTATGTAGTGGATTCTTCTGTTGACAAAAGAAACAAAACTTAAAAACTAACACACATTTTTGCTTTCAGACAATATTATCCAAATTCATAAAATAAAACTAAAAGCCTTTGAAATTAAATAATATCTTTGTTTTATTGAGTTTTACTTTTGTATGTTACGATTCAGAGCTAAGTTTTTTAAAGGTAGAGGGGGGTCCAACTAAAAAAAAACACACAAAACATGATTTACTTTCCTCAAAGCCTTGTGCTTTTAACTAATTAATCACTAAAATTGTACAGAACTGGCTTTCTAGAGTTTTCATAAAATTAGTTAGGGGGGTGGTAATGAATATAAAAGAAATTTTTACTATGACTTTCAAAAAAATAAATATATTTATAATTTGTGAATAGTTTCTGAAAGTTTCATTAAAATCTGAAAATTTTTTTTTTTTTTTTTTTTTGCAAGATTTTCAAAATTAATGTCGGTCATTAAAACATGCACTAAAATTTGCTATGTTATTTACTAGTAATTCTGTTGAAGAGAAAAAATGTTTTTGTTATTTTTTTTAATCAAAAGTCAATGTTCTAAAAAAGACAAAATTTTTTAAAAAGAACTAAAAATTACTTTGTTCTTTCCTCTTAATAGCAACATAAACATTTTGATGTTAAAATTTTGTTTTTGTCAAGTTTAAGGCCGTTATTATCATGCTATGATGCTCATTTTCCAGCAATCTCCTTGTGGTGCTTACATGAAGCACATATATTTATGGATGAGCCTTTTATGAATTTTTTTTTTTTTTTTTTTCAGAGGGAGATGTTTTTATGATTATCATTGATAATAATTTTTTTTTTTTTTTCCAAACCATTCAGTCATAATTTTCAAACGCATTTATATATGCAATCATATTAATTTTAATTTAGATTAGAAAATTTTTGTTTTCCTTAATCTTTGATGTGTGGAAAAGGTTATCATTATAAAAAAAGAGAAATCGGCTGTTGTATCCACTTTCACATAAATGCCCTTGTAAAAGGCTTGAATCCTTTCCCGTTCCCCAGATATGGATTAAATATCAGGGTAGATTGACTACTCTAGCCTTGAGTAATAACCAGTCTTGGAGAACTCTGAATTACAAACTGAGAAGACCATAAGAAACCACTCCCTTATATTTTCCAAGAGGTCATTGCAATATACACAAATAATAAAAATTAAAAGATCTGTAAAGAGCCTTGATCAGCCATGTCCTGAAGGGATATGTCATTAGATAAAAAAAAATGTATAGCTTGTGTATCACAAAAACAAACTGAAGTAGAGGCTGATTTTACTGAATTTGACTACTTTGGAAATTGGCACCAAAGACTCACTAAAAAAAATGTGCATGCATGAAAAACTTAAGGAAACCAAAGTTTTATCATCAAAATCTTTGTTACTGTTAATATAATAACAAAGAAAAAAAGCAACAGATTTTTTTATTTTTAAATTATATTTTTTTTTTATCCTTTTTAGAACCTTAAAAATTTTGGTTAAAGATTGTTTTTCTTGCATCAACAGATGACCATAAATTAATACGAGGAAATTTTAGCTTCTTTTTATGGTGCAAAACTCAATTTATAAACTGTTGCAAAAATCAAATAATTGTCAGATTTTATTGAAACTTTCAGGACTTATTCAACAATTAAGTTATTTTTTGAATGTTTCCTTTTAAGAAAATTTTTGTAAAAAAATTTTTTCTTTTACACCTGCTAACCCCCACTTATTACATTTTTTTTTTTTCTCGTTACATACCAAACAAGGCAAAAATGCCACTAAAACACAAGTTATTTAGCGAGAAAGAATAAAAATAAAATAATTATTAAGGAGTGACACCAATAACAGAGGAATCAAGAAGACAGTAGATGACTGTTTCATTTTGGAAAACAAAAGGCCAGAAGAGTTCCACAAGCAAGAAGTGCAAGAGAACAAACGCTTAGCATAGAACTTAAGATTACATCTAAAATGATGGGACCTTGCCGCCAATCTAGTAGTAAGCTTAAATTGATAGTCTGTACCAAAGAGTAAAGCTCGTCAGAAAAATTACCATGAAAATATTTATAGAAAAAGCACAGTGAAGCTATAATCCAACAGTGGGAAAGTGACTGAAGCTGAGATGCCAGGTCAGGACCAATAGCATTGCAGATTATTGTTTTTTATCAAGAATCTATAAATGAACCAGATCAGATTTCGCAGCAATATTCAATGTATGGATGAATGATAGACTTATAAATGTTTTTGAAAAAAAAACAAAAAAAACATTTAATTGTTACAGGTAACAAAAATTCTCACATTGTCTATGTGTGCATTTAGATAGGTATATAAATACTGTATTTAGAACTACTTTGTGACCAAGGTAGTTGTGCTTTTCCTGCTGAGGTTGTGGTCTGGCCCCAATTAAAAATCAAGATTTTTCAATGTTGATTTCCTAAACAAGCAAGTTTTTCTTTGCTGGAAGATTTACTGTTTGACCTTGTGCCAAACTAAACTTTTTTTTTTCTTTTTTTTCTTTGCCTACATATAAGATTTTGTTTCTTTCCCCCAAAAGTATCTAGATTATTTTGTCCAATATGCAAATATGCAAATTGTATTGAGTAGTCACCTATGGAATAAATCAAATGTTACTGATTTATTCATATAATTAATGCAACAGCAAATATGTCTGTGGCACAATGGTTATCAATGCAGAAAGTGGGATTGACAGGCAGGGTTCAAATTCCAGCTGAGTCTGTTGCATTTGCACAAATTAGGAAAAGGTATAAATCCCTCCTGGTTAATTGCTGTTCGTTTGGTCTTTCTGAATAGTGCACTGAATTTCATAAGGAAAATAATGTTTCTTAAAATTTTGTTTTGTTTCCTTCTCCCATGTTCCCCTTACATTCTCTATATATCTATGGTGTGTTTGTGTTGTTTACATGATTTACATGTGGACTATTATCCTCGTCTTTTGTTATCATAATGTTTCAGCTGTTGTACCTTTCAGCCTTCATCAGATGTATGTCAATCTGGGTAACCCATAGGGAATTTCAAACTCTTTATTTAAAACCTTTCAAACCCCTTTATTTAATCTACAGGGGTAGTGTTCTTGTTCCATCTACTTATGTCTAGGGATATGTGTCTATATTTTTATATGTTTATTTATATATATATATGACAGCAGTCACTCTTTTATAGATGTTTTATTAAAGACAACTGAAAAGATACTGTGATTAAGCTTTCTATTGAATTTTTCTTGCATTCATACAAGTATTTTCTTTTCTGGACATAGTGTGTAAAAACTTTCCAAATGTTCTATATATCCAAGTGCTTTCAGCTATTATCAAGAATTTTTTTTTTTAAACTGAATTTGTACATTTTTTATATATGCTTATCTATAGCATTGCTTCTCAACATTTTTCAGCCCATGGAACATTTTTTCTTCAAATAATTCAAATGAACCGCTCCTACTTTTACTTTTAGGCTGATCAATTTTCACACTAAAATACTAAGTGAAAATACAAAGTGGTCTACTTTAAAATTTATTTTAGTAAACAAGGATAAACACAGGATATCATAATTTTGATGGTGTCATTCAGTCTGATAGTTCTCCTGCTGTTGAGATCTAATTTATTTCTTTATATATATATATAATATATATGTAGCACTGCAAAATATCTATGTAATTTTGAAATTTTCAAATATAATGGACATGTGTGTAATTAAACAAAATATATTTCTTAATTCTTCAAAGTGTGAATAATTTAGATACATTTTTGTGAAATGGTACAATTTTTTATTTTTTTATTTTTTTTTAATGGCTACAAATTCTCTATGGACTACTAGAAATGCTATTTGGACCACATTGAGAATCACTCATCAATAGTAATGGGAATGTGTTTTATTTTTCAAACATGGTCAGCATGTTGTGGCTGTATTGAGAGTTGATACTGAGTGTTGGATTTTTCTTTTTTCTTATTAATGCTTCCCTTGTTTTGTTACTCTGTGTGTATGTGTTTTGTTTTTTTTTTGTTTTTTTTTGTTTTGATGTGAATGAGGATATGGCTGCATAGCCGGACTTTGGTAATTTCCATGTGCATTTAAATAGGTTCTAATTGAGCTATGATCCGAGAGATGTAAGTCTTCTTGATGAGCCTGTATTAAGATGTCCAATATAATTATTCATGAATTTGTTTTGATCCGGAATAAATTTTAAGATAGGATAAAGAACAAGAAGGAAACAGATGTTAATCTAACATGTTTCACTTTATTAAAGCTTCGGCAGAGATCAAGATGATCATCCTTGATCTCTGACGAAGCGTTAATAAAGTTCTTTATCCCATCATTTTGTCAGATTTCTATCTATTTATTTATACATACATACACTCACACTGAATTACTTCAAGTCAAATATTGTACAAAGGCATCAAATATCAATGTTCCACACTTACAGGAACCATTAAAAAAAAAAGTAAAATTTTAATGGAACTTTTCTGTTTATTGACAATTATTTTGAAATTATTTTTCCATAGGCAAGATTTTTATTTATTCATTTATTTTTTTAGCCTGCAGAAAAACAAACATTGGATATAAATCATCACCCCCCCCCCAAATCTGAAAAATAGTTTATCATTGCCTTCATCCAAATATATTTTGTCATCTACTAAAATATTGAATATTGACACGTGAGACACAAATATTTTGTTGGGAATTGTGAGGCGGGGGGAATGGAGATTTTTATAGATTCCCGAAGATGCAGTTTCTTGTATAAACATGCTATTACTCACATGCATGTATTAACATGGCCATGAAAAATGGACACATAATATATTACTCTTATAAATATCAGCATATTCAGATAATGTTACCAATATTGGTTGGTTAAGACCAGTTTTATTGTGGAAAAAACATTCACTGGCATAATAAAATCTGATCTAACATAAAGAGAAAAAAAATCATATTATTTATAAATATATTATTTATAAATATATTGTTTTAAAATCTGTTGCATATTATAGGGGAAAATGTTCAGTGATAGGGACAGGGTTTATAGTTACAGTGTAGATATAGGAATCAAAACTGCATGATGACTGTCAATTGTCAGATCATTTAGGAAATAAATGCTAATTTTGAAGTCTATGCCAGAAATAGAAGAGGATGCACACACACACACACACACACACAGGAGGCAGGGTTGAATATTGAATACAGGCTCTGATTGAGGAATCGGAGAGCCAAGTTCAAATTCCAGTTGAATCCATTACATTCACTTACGTGCTAATACCCTTGGGAAAGGTATAAATCCTCTTCTTCTCCCTCCAGCTAGGGGTAAATAGCAGGACAGACTGGTTTCTATAGCCTTGGATGGCAACTGATCTTGGAGGACAGCCCTGAACTCAAACCCTGTGTAGGGTCATTTGGGGACCTTGTAGCATGTAGTGCACCAGGTCTCTGTATTCAACTCTTCAAAAAGTGTGGATGGTTCCGTGCAAAGCCTTCACCACTATAATCAAATCCTATGTGCTGGTGTCTGGGCTGTCGGTTCCTAGACTCTGAGCTGCTTGACCCTTATACGACAGGAGAGTCCACTATATATGTGTGTGTGTCAAAATGGTCCCTTCTTCGTAACCAAATAAGTGTACATTTCCCACCAATTAGCCGTTTTAGAAATAAGATGTTTTCAAGAAGTTGGAGTGGGGATGGAAGATTGATTTAAATAAATTTCATCCAACTTCATGAAACTTATTTTGAACTTAATTTTGTGGGTAACAAATGTTCTTATAGTGGATACTCATATTTGAAATAGAAGCCTTGCTTTTTTTTTTTTTTTAAACAGTGAGTATTACATCTATTGGTCTGCGCATTCAAGAAATATTAAAGAAATGTGCTCTCTTTGAAAGTTGTGTCCCACTTTGTAGGAATAAAAATATCAGATTCAAAATAAATTCATTAAGGAATCAGCACATATGCTAGGCAACAAAAGTTTCCTGAGCCAATCAAGCATAAAAATGAATACAATATGGGAACCAGTAATAAGGAGTGTCAGAGAAAAGCGATAATAACAAAATTTGCAATATGAGCTCTGGTAAAAACATGCTGTGATAACAGCAAAACTGCAATATGAAAACTGGTAAAAAATGATTGCTGAAGACATTAGGTTTATAATACCCAGAAATTCATACACAGATGTTCCCAAGGACACATGGTACAGTGGATAAAGGCATTAGTTAGATCCAGTGACAGGACACAGTGTGAGTTCAATACCTGGTTAAGGCGGTGGAGAACTTAGAGAGGAGAATTAACAGGAGATAACTGACATCCATTAGACATGGCACGTGGAACAAAAACAATCTACTCCAGTGAGTGAAATAAAGGGTTCAGTTTGACATTCCAACCACCTGAAGAAGGCCAGAGCATACAATGGCCAAAACGTAATAAATATGGCGACAAAGATGAGGACAATAGTCCGAATAATGTAAATAAATAGTGTACATAATACCTCATCTCAGAAATATAGACAGATAATAAATTCATTAATTAAATATTTTTTATATATCAAGAACAATTGTTTCATCCTTTAAGATTTCATGTCTAGAAAGTTTTAACTGCTAAATCATCTACTGTAAGTTTGCATCCAGGTTCTTACATTTCCCCTTTCCCGTCCTGGGTATGACGATAAACTATGTCCAACAGCAAGGCCTCTGATCAGGAGGTTTTGAGGAGCGTGGAACCACCTCTTAACTGCTGGTGTTCCCAGGTCCACCGGGGTGGTAACACCTGTTAGGGTCCCAGCTATGGGCAAATAGTTAACACCCAAACTTGTCTAAAAATAGGTTTTAATACCAGAAATACTTTGTAATAATAATAATAAAAAATTATTTCCAGCAATAATTTTTGAAGGAAAAATTATTATCAGCAATACTTTTAAAAAAAAATACCAGCAATACAAACAGCTGTACATTTTTTGAAAAAATATGACCAGCTATACATTTCTTCAAGGAAAAATATTCCCAGAAATAGATTTTTAAAGAAAAACATATTACCAGCAATAAAAATTTTGTCGGCATTAAATAACCCATTGAGGTTGATATGCTGTAAAACAAAACACAGAAAACATTTCCCCTTTCTTAACATCACAATGTGGGACACTTAATGACAAGTTATAAAAATAAGCAAAAAGAAACTAAATGAAATTAGCTTAACTATATAACCAAACACACACACAAAAAAAATTCCAGCATCCCCTGTGTAGTTAATGTAAACATCACAATACACACCACACAAAAAAAATTTCCATTTTGTTATTGATTTAAATGAATTGAATTGCTTAAATGCAATTGTCAGATGATGGCGTTTAAACATGAAACAGATTATTCATTTTTATATTTACATATGCTCTATCCTTGATATTGAGACCTTTTAACCCATAAATACCTTAAAAGTATATTTTTATTAACTTTTAAAGGGATAAAAAATATATATAGTCATCAACAACTAGTCAAACTGAGAAATTGATAGACCCAGCTGAGTAGACATCTAGATATATAGACAACTACACAGACTGATAGAAAAATATATGTTAATAGATGTAGTATTTCTACTTTATTTATATCCATCTTTTTTATGCTAGCACACATAGATTTCCTTTAAGAGAAAAAAAAATCTCTCAATGACTGAATATTACCGGATTTTCATTCTTGCCTTTTTTTTCTTTTTTTTCTTTTTTTTTTCTTTTTTTTTCCCTTTTTTTCTTATATTTAAACACCTTTTTTCCTTTTTTGCTTTCAATTTCTGATTTTATGACATTGATAATTTTTGTTTATACCAGATCAAACAATTTTCTCTTTTTTTTTTGTTTTTTTTTTTTTTTTGCTTATTTACAATTCTGTCATATTTTTCTGCTGCCAACTCTTCCATACCCTAAAATAAAAAGTAGTGTAAAATAAAATTTTAAAAATGTCACGGTATTATCTTAGAAATGAAAGATTCCTGATTAGTGACCTTTGCTGCCAAAACTGGGTAAATATGTCAACTGAAAATGCTGTGGTATTCAAAAGTTTTTGAATGCATCAACAAAGACTAGGAAGGCCATTTGCAAAAGTTAATCTGCAATGACAATAAGAGATTTCTGTAAATGTAATTATTCAAATCCCTATTCATTTGACTCATACCAGCTTATCAAAGACAGAAGAATCTGATTTCCAGTTGACACTTCATCTCAACTTTGTGTGATTATAAAACAAGAATATAATAGATGAATCATCAATAATGAGTTATTTTCCTTTTATTTCTGTTTTCCTCTATTATTAATCATGTATCTTATTTTTATCAAATGTTATTTTAATAAATATTATTAATATTGGGAAAGCATTTTCTAATTACTTAATATTATGAAATTACTCAAATAACTGATATATGGATTTTAAGTTTTTCATATAAGATATTTCCTTGACATTTTAAAACGTTAGTTTTAATTATTTTCTTTAGCATTTTAAGATATTAGTTTTAACTATTTCCATTAACATTTTAAACCATTATTTTCCCTCATATCTTAAAATATTGTGAAACATATTAACAATTATTTTGATATTCTTTCATTTATTTATTATTAAATTTTTATGCTTTTCATAATATTTGTTCATCAAATACTTTAAATTACTTTTATATTCTGCTTTTACTCCATTTTTTTTTTTTTTTTTTTTTTTTTTTAATTCTATTATAGAACAGGGATAAAATAGATGAATCATAAAAGCTGACCCAGAATTGATACAAGGGACACACATCTTCCCACTTGCTTCCCAAGTTGTGACTTCAGCTTTAGGGGTTGGTAGGTGAAGAATTAAACATGATTCACTAGCAGCTTTATGTCTCCCTACTTTGTATCATAAAGCAAAAAGATAAGAATAATAATGAAGAGGGGGGGGGGAATATGGCTGCATTTCAGGGAGGCTGCATTCAATAAAAATGTTAGCTATTAATGTTTTCAATTCATTAAATTTAGAGGATTTTACTGACTTTACAGGCATCATCATTATCATCATCATCATTATAATAATAATAATGATGTTAGTAGTACTACTATTATATCTTGAGTATTTACACTCTTGTGACACTTACTGAAGATCAAGTGGCAGCAATTCTATTCAAAACTCCAACACTCTCTTAAGTATTCTTGCTGGTTTTTATAAATACTGTCTTCTGAATGTTTTATTTCTTTAGATTTCCGATTCTTATCATCCTGTGTATGGTTCTTCTGAGCTGTTTCAAGCGTAGCAATAATAGGGAACAGAATTGTCACTTTGATATTTCACAACTTTTTTCTTTTAGCAAGGTCCAAATATTATTCTAGAGGATTATAATTATTAGCATTTTGTCTTAGTAGTAGTTTCCTTTCTCCTTCTTTTTTTTCCTACCCTTCTCCTTCTTTTTTTCCTACCCTTCTCCTTCTTTTTTTCCCACCCTTCTCCTTCTTTTTTTTCCCACCCTTCTCCTTCTTTTTTTTCCCACCCTTCTCTTTCTTTTTTTTCCCACCCTTCTCCTTCTTTTTTTTCCCACCCTTCTCCTTCTTTTTTTTTTCCCCACCCTTCTCCTTCTTTTTTTTCCCACCCTTCTCCTTCTTTTTTTTTTCCCCACCCTTCTCCTTCTTTTTTTTCCCACCCTTCTCCTTCTTTTTTTCTGTCTTTCCATTTTCCCATTTCATACCAATAGTAACTGGTGGCTTTCATTGGAAATCCTATGACATCAAATTTCTCCCTATTCCAGTACCCTGTTCATTATCCGAGAGCGTTTTAATAACGTTGTACCCTGAACAGTTTTGATTCTTCCTCAGATTTGCAATTCTTCTAGTGTTGTTTTCTTTTTCTTTTTAATTTCCCTTTTTAAATTTTTCTTTTTCTTTTTTTTTCTTTTTTTTTTATGACTCTTCTCGATGTTATAATGTCAGGAACAATTTTTCACCTTCATATTACACAACTTTTCCCAATTCTCTCTCTCTCAATCATAATTTTTAGCTTTTATTAATCTCTTTCATTGTTACTACGTGGCCTTCTGGAATAGTAAAATTCATTCTCTAACAAGTTTTCTTCTCTTGGTTAACAATGATTTAATCAGGTTTTCTATTTTTATAGCATGTTTACACTCACAATCTGATGATAATCAACTAGGAAGTGAATGAAAACAACTCTGTTAACATTTCCAGTACCTTCCATGGAACTCGGTTTCATCCCCAGGACTGCAATGGTTATGATCATCTCAGCTGTTCCACAAATCTCAGATCTTGACACACACACACACACACACACACTCTCTCTCTCTCTCTTATATATATATATATATATATATATATATATATATATATATATATAAACCCATTATCAAATCACCTGTTATTATGGACATGCCCTCACCTTCAATTTTCAGCAAGAGCTACATCTACAAAATTTTCTTTGATGACAATCAGATCTGTTTTTGCTTTTCTTTTTTTGTTTTTTCCCTCTATTTTGATCTTCTTAAAAATTCCATCACCCTCCAGGGCACAGGTGATCATGGCTCTCCACAGCTTCCTTTTTTAATATATGTAAATTACCATGACTTCTTTGGGAAAGATAGTGGAGTGGTTCCTGTTGCCTTTTACATGGTTTTAAATTCAGTTTTTCTTCTCTTAGACTGGGTTCTACCCAAGGTAAGAGAGTTCAGTTTACCCTACAATATGGATTCATGCCTTTTCCAAGGGCATTTGTGTGAAAGTGAATGCAACAGACTAGACCAGAATTTGAACTGACCTCACCAATTTCATTGTTCAAAGAGATATCTGATACACTACCCACATTTTCTCTACTTTAATAAGTAGATTTTAAATATGAGTTTTAGATAAAATTGTTTAAAACCGCATTATTTTGTGTTGATTTTACTTTCAATTCTTAAATCCAAATAATTTCTTCATATCAATTTCTAACCATTGCTGATGAAAAATACAACCAAACATTTATGTTTTTTCAACTATTGTCCTCTTCCTTGTTGTTATCACATTTCGGCCCTCCAGCCTTCATCAGGTGCGTGTCGATCCCGATAACCTTCAGAGAATTTCAAAGTGATGACTTTATTTAATCTATGAGAGCAGATTGTTCTGAAATCTGCTGACCCTGTTCAATGATGTCTAGTTTTTATTTAGCAGTGCTCAGTTATTGTTCGTTTTGTCTCTACAGAGTCTAAGTCTGCACTACCTGAGAAAAAAATGGTTTAATGTTTCAAGTTCATTTCTCTTCTATTGCTATTTCCATGGCAAATGCTCTGATGAGCTGTATCCCGTTCAAACATTCAAGACACACTATACCATATTACACAAGGTCAAATTATACTCATCCCTTTCATATTCCATTGGTAAAAAAGGGTTTTTCATTCAGTCTTGTCCTGAGAAATCCTACTTGGTGGAACAGTCTCTTAAGAAGGTGCTACCCTGATCACTACAATTGTAATCTCTTCAAGTCAAGGGTCAACTACAACCACCTCATTCATTAACTCTCTACTTTGAGTGGCTCTTGGGCTTGTATTGGATGACTGATTTTTTTTTTTTTTCTTTTTCTTTTAAGCTAAAGAATGTGGAAGCTGGATCTTTATTTTTATATCTCTTTCCTCCACATGACATTGAAACGCCATTTCCCATATCATCACCAAAGTTAAGCAATGTTGTGCCTACTCAGTACTGAGATGGTTGACCATTTGGGAATACTAGGTGTTGTAAGCTTTGAATGTGTGGCTGGAGTAATGGATAATGGCTTAGAATTGTTAGTCAGAGAGCCAAGTTCCATTTGCTGTTGGGTTCATTATATATTCACTGACATGCAAATAGCCTTGGGAAATGTATCCACCTCTTCTCTTCCCAGCTAAGGGACTAATTAATTAGTAAAACTTGTATGACTAAATCATTCTCAAAAAAAAAAAAAGATTCTTAAAAATAATCTATAAAAGTAGTAAGTCGTAGAAAATTAATCAATTTATTTTTATTGTCATACAATTGAGAACAAAGGACAATTAGAAAGAAACAATGCAGTTCTTAAGAATAAGAAATGGTGTGTGTAAAAATGGAAAATTTACTGACAAAAATAATCAGTTAACTTCAGATGAGAAAAACGGGCACTTCACTTCATTTCTTCAATATTTCAAGTTACTGTAGAAAGGATGTGGGCCGATGGTTATAATTTCAAGACCTCTGTTTTAATTGATGAAAAGATTAGCAGATACTCTGTAATAATAGATGTCTGGGTCTCAGATTAATGATTTTTTTGGCTTGTTTTAATATGATATTGTACCTGTCCACTCACCATGTGTAACCAAGATATTTATATATAAATCTATTGTTTAACATTGAAAAAAAAATCCCTTAATAAAATAAAATCAATAAAATTCTATTTTACATGAACTCCTTGAAAGAGTTCATTGTTGAACTGCATTGGAATTTAATAACAGGAATCTTTGGTAAAAATGTCCATCATTATTGGAGTTCATTGACAAAAATGAGTGTGCTTTGAGCTTGGTTGGTGGCTGAGATAGCCGGTGTCAATGGTCAGCATTCAAGTTCAGAAAAAAATTAGATCTGTAATTTATTGATTGATATTTGGGGGGGGTCACGGCTTATCAATCCATTGCGATTTGATTGTGAAAATGTTTTTCTAGAAGCAGAGTGAATATTGCACTAACTATTTTTGTTCTGATATTAATGATTATTCCAGATGCAAGTCCTACTCTTTAACCCATAGCTAGTGGAACAAGAGTGATTCATACATTTTCCAAGGGTATTTGCATGTAATTTAATATAATGAACCCTACTGGAATTTGAACTTGGTTCTTCAATTTCTCATTTTGAGACTCTATCCATTACACCACCACCACTTTATATCTTCATATGTTGAATTTAAAAATCTACACATAGGCTCTTCCCACTCAAAAGTTTGCCATAACACAATCTTCATACCTCCTTTTGGCCTTGTTCCACATCAAGCTAATCTTTGTAAAGCTTTCACTAAGTGTCTTTTTTTGTCTGCCTGTCTGTCATCATTTATATCAATGGCAATAGTTATGGCTACCAAATTTATTTTAGTTACACTTGGGGCAATAGTATGTATTTATTTATTTATTTATTTTTAAAGTACACTAAGGATTTTGAGGATACTGTAAACCAAACATTTGAGTAATTATGTAGTTTGGGAGAAAATGGAAACAAAAAGCACTTAACATCAATACTTAACATCAGGAAAAATGAGGTTTCTAGAGCATATGATGAGGAAGCAGGGGTTGGAAAATCTGATACTCACGGGACAGATGAAGACAACACTTGACAAGCTTGAATAAATGGATGCCAGAACAGGGGTTGGAAGAAATAACAGGACAAAGCTAGAAGGGACAGGAAGTTGTAGAGAGCCATGATCGCTTACATCCTGAAGAGACACAGCACATAAAGGTTTCAGAATTCAGATGTTTTCAAGATTAAGGGGTCCAATTTACAATAAAAGCATAAGGACAAATTGAACCCTGACTTTGAGTCCCTCATGTAAGCTAAACTTATTTAAGTATATATGATAGATCTAGCTGAAAATTCTCATCAGAAACCAAAACTTTTTTTGAGGGGAGGGTGTTTTTGTTTTTTGGGGGGTTTTTGGGGGTTTTTTGGGCGGGGGGTTGTGACATTTTCTTCTGGGCATGCAAAAATCAAAACTGAAGAAGATATCGATGCATATACATTTGTAGTATGAGAAAAGTTCATCAGTGTGTGTGTTGTGGGGGTGATACATGTCTTAAAAGTCGTGATAAAATGTACTAGGATAAAATTAAAGCTCTTCAAAAACTGATACTATGAAAACTAGCTTATGGCAACTGTTTTTCTTTCTGGAGATTACGGTCTACTAAACGTAACTTAGAGTTCGCACAAGGCCATAAGTTTGGAGCGTCTAGTGAGCATTGAACTTGCTACTAAGTCATAATTGATCTAGCAAGACAAGCTTGCTAAGGACTACTCCACTTGGAAGGGCTCTTCTTTTATGCAGATATATGTCAAAATATTGAAATAATTAAAATACCTTGGTGTAATCATCAGCCAAATCGGATCCAAACCAGAAGTCATTGTGAGATTTGTGTTGACAAAAGCAGCGATGTTGGGGTTGAAACTGATCTGGAAAGGCAAAAACATAAACTGTCATTGTTGCATGTCATTGTCTTGTCAGTTCTCTGACAGTAGGACTCCAAAGGCAGATCCAAGTTGCAGAGATAAGATACTTCAGCTGTCTGCTTGGTATTTTATACACCAACTTTGAGGGAAGACATAGAAGAGTGAATTATCAGATAAATGGCTATTAAAGAGATGTTGACTTCAGGAAGCTGAAGGAGTATGGCCATGTAACCAGATCACAAGGCCTCAACAAGACCTTGCAACAAGGAAGGGTACAGGGAGGAAGTAGAAAGGGGAAACCAAAGAAAGATGGTCGGACAATGTTGTTGAATGAACCAGCAAAAGTACTGGCCAGTGACTGGATCAAGTGGAGGTTTTTTGTTGACCAAGCCACCATGCAGTGCTCTTACCACCCTGGCAGGTTACAGGACAAGAGGAGGAAGATGCCAAAATATCAACTACTGTTTGTTATTTAATCCAATAGTTTTTTGGGGAGGTTTTTTGAAATGTTAAAAGTGAGAGACAATGTTTGAGCAACACTTTATCTTGAATAAAAATGCAATTAAGCAAAAACGCAAACAGCCACATCACATTGAAATATTAGTTCCCATACGATCACTGCAGTCAAGCAAGAACCAGCCTGGTCAGTACCTACACAAGTCACTAGTTGGGAATATCAGGTGCTGTAAGCTTGGATGTGTCTGTGTAATTGATAGTGGCTCAGTGTTGTTAATCTGAGAGCCGAGTTCCAATTCCATTTGTGTTTGTTATACTCACATGTGCAAATACCTTGTAATAGATACGAGGCCACCTCTTCTCTCCTCCTGCTATGGGTTAATTAGTAACACTTGTATCACTACAACCATTATTATCTGACAAAAATAAACAAACAATAAAATTGCACACAAATTTTTAAAATTTTAGCATTGAATAACCTATAGAGGTTGAAATGCTGCTAAAAAACAACCAATTAAAAAACAAAGAAAAAAAATTGTATAGATCATATCATTGGTCATTTGAACTATTTTTTAAATAGACTGCATCTCTAGGCTTATATATATATATATATATATATAAATGCAACACCTTTCAAAAAAAAAAAATTTATTACATTCTTTTGATGGCCATTCTCTCTTTAACTGACCTACTAGGATTGGCATCGTCACCACCAAATAGACTCTTCAACTAATGACAAATTATTCAAGTAATGTCAGCCAAGAACCAACTTCCTTAGTGGCAAGTTCCTTCTGTTAGAGACAAGTATGATTATTGGTTTCTGTTGGCTGCAAAGTCACTTTCTGCAGTCCTGTTTTAAAAGATCTTTTTTTTTTCCTTTAAAAAGTATGTGGGAGAAGTTTTAGGTTATTTCTCAGCTATGGGTGAAAAGAGAAGACTACTCTTCCCCTCACTCCCATACTAACCTTTTTCTGTGTATATTTTAATTTGCCAAAACGGCAGATGCCATTATAAACATTTTAGATATAAGAGTCTTGTGTTCAGCCATCGTCATCTTTCCCACTGAACCATTTTATCTCAAGAAAATGTATCGGCATTTCACGCTTTATAATTCTGTCTCATACTTAATTTCTTTTAATTTTCAAAATAAAGACTGTTACTTATATTTATATATATATTTATTTATATATATATATATATATATTTATATATATTTATATATATATATATATATATATATATATTTATTTATTTATATATATATTTATATATATATATATATATATATTTATTTATTTATATATATATTTATATATATATATATATATATATTTATTTATATATATATATATATATATATTTATTTATATATATATATATATTTATTTATTTATATATATATATATATTTATTTATTTATATATATATATATATATTTATTTATTTATATATATATATATATATTTATTTATTTATTTATATATATATATATATATATTTTTAGGCATTTAAAACAACATGTCTGGCCGCATACACAATTCCTGAAAATCCTCGTCGAAAACACAACTATACTTAAACTTGAAAACAATAAACAAAAACTAAAAATTCTTGAAGCTATATACATAAAACATTTGAAACCTAACCTGAACAAAATAAATGCCTATAATTAGTAACAGAAGCCATTGTTTCATACCAACGGCTTTCCATACTCAATACTCATCGGAATCACTCTCGTGTGGTCATGTGTGATGTCATGAGCTGTTGTGCGATTTTCGCTTTCAGCGTCTTATATGCACGTGTTTATCGTTGCTTGGAAATCATCCATGTAAACAAAAACAGACGATCATCAATTTCTTGTTCGTGTATTGCTTAATATATTGTGTATTTGTCATCTTTGATAATGGCTTATGTAAGCCGAAAGCTTAGATTGGATTAAAAAATATGTATCAATATTGTGATTTTCTTTCATTGTTTAATGATAATGTTATTAAGCTTATCAGACGATATGAAAAGAACTTACATAAAATATATAGACAACACTTATCTATATTATTTAATGAAACCTGTATGAATATATATATATATATATATATATATGAAATGTCACTCCATGTCAAATCAACAAGTGTCTGAGTGTCAACAACACAGATATTTTTCAAATTTAGTACACTTATAGGACATAGAATTGATAGAATTGAATGGTACCTATTTTTACATATATCTCAGAAACCCTTTGACCTCTTACCAAAAAGGTGAATTTTGGAAAATTGTCACAAAATTTAAATATCAATACCTCAGATTTTGGGTCTTTTTCACCTACAAATCTAAATTATATACCATTTTAAAGTACTGAAAGGTGATCTATTTATTTTTTTTTTTAGTTTAATGATCAAATACTATAATCTGACCTTAACCTTTAATTTCACAAAAAATGTATCTTTTTTTCTTTTTTTTTATGACAACAAATTGACTTCTTCATGCAAGATATGTACAAAATTTTTGTGGTGACCTTTTGACTGTGACTTTTGAATTTTTACAAGGATTTTACTGAGTTGGGCCAAATTAAAAATGCCGGATTTGCTCATCTGCCACTATATGCTAACATTTTTATATCTACCAATATGGTCAAGTTGTATATCTTTAGATCATTAAATCAACAGAATTTGTTTATATTTGTGGTTAAATGTTGACCAATTCAGCAGAGAATAAACAAGCTTATATTTGGTTTCGTTTACATTTTTTATTGTACAACAAATAGATTTTTATATGAAAAAGTGTCATAATGAAAATTAATTAAGGCCTAAAGTATGGAGTATCCAGTGGAAATCGAAATCACTACTCAGTTTTAATTGATCTAGCAAAACAAGCTTGCTAACCATTGCACCACATCAAGTGCCCAAGGTGATGAATGTATTGATAGAAACGATAGGGGAAAAAAATAGTGAAGCAACTGGCAAAGAAGCAGAAAATTAGAAACGGAAATGTCTAAACAGGCAGTACTCTCTTTGAAGCAAAGGGAACAAGCTCTGATATCAATTGCCATTACACTTGAATACTTGAAGATTATAGTCATCGGTGGAGCAAGTAAGGGGAAGGGAGTTCCACAGATGGGAAGTGCAAGAGAAGCTGTTTGAGTAGAAGAGACGGTCACATTTATCCGTTTTGACAGTGAAAGGGTGGGACTGAGATGCCAGCCTGGTAGCTCACTTAAATTCATGCAGTCTGGGAACCAACAAAAGTAGCTCACCGGAACAGATGCCGTGAAAATACTTGTAGAAGAGACAGGGGGAAGCCACGGAATGTCCATGGGAAAGTGATTGTAGACTAGATGCCACATCAGGACCTATCACATTGCAGATTTGTCTCTGGATTTGACATGCACAAATACCATTGGGAAAAGTATGAATCCATCTCCTAAACAGCTGACTCTATAGCTTTGGTTTACAACCAGTCTAGAAGGAATACCTTCAAGGATTTCAAACCAGCCTGGTAATGGCTAGGTTTTATCAAGCTAGCTTAATCAAGACACCTGTCATCCTGAGTATGACAATAAATTACATCTGGTATCAAGGCCTCTCTTAATTGGTGTTGTTCCCAGGTCGACCCTGACCAAGGGTGGTAACACTTGTTAGGGTCCCACTTATGAGCAAATAGTTAACCCCCAAACTGGGGTGAAAACACTATGAAAGTATAAAAATAGATTTTTATAGTAAAAATACTGGGAATGCATTTTTGAAAAAAAAAAAAAAATTACCAGTAATATATTTTGACAAAAACTCTTTACAAAGATATGTCCATGAAACCTGGTCTACAAATTGATTTCTTACAAAGAATATATATTCTATTCATACAAACCTATCCTAAAAATCTTGTCAGCATTAAATAACCCGTTGAGATTGATGTGCTGTAAAACAAAATAAACCAGACCAAGACACCCAACTGCTGCTAAGTGCCCAGTAATTTACTAAGCAAAGTGTAGATGCGGCAGAATGCAAGGAACACCCAGTGAGGAACAAACTCACTACTCCTCAGTAATTGATCTGGTGAAACGAGCTTGCTAACCATTACACCATGTCAAAGTACCTAAATGCCTACAATAAATAACCAGTATGAATATCACCAAGAACGATTAAAGAAACAAGAAACATTTGCAGTGCTATAGAAGTGTGCTTAATGACTCTGCCAGTATTTGCTACAAACAAAACAATTATTGAAGATCGGAAAAAGAAAACCTGTTTAACTCGTCTATATGAACCATGGCTAAAGACGCTGGAAAAAATGATCCACACTTTATACTTCACCAGAAAGAACCTAACTCCACTTGCCATGCTCAATCTTTATGAGAGTCTGATCAAAACAAAAATGGAGTATTGCTGCCATATGTACTGGAGCTGCCAAATCCTTTCCAGCCTTGACAAATTTCAAAAAATGGTTACAAGCCTATCACTACTCTGTTGCTATTACCATGAAAAAGTTTAGATAAGCTACACTCCATAGTTCTACCAGCTAAGATCTGCCATGTTGCATACACAGGGGCAAACCGTTCTCATTCCCTTCATATTCCATTGGTAAGGAGGAAGTTCCATCTGGACAGATTCATTTGTAGTATCTTAACCTCTTCAGATAAAGGTCAACTGTTATCTATCCTACATATACTTATAATCTACAATACTTACGTCCATAAAATACCCCCCCCCCATTCAGTAACCCTCTTCTTTGGGTGGTTCTTGGGCTATTTTACTGGGGTCAAAACACTATCGTTTAACTCTTTCACTGTGTAATTAAATTTCATGGTCATTCCTGTAATGTTAATTATCCACCAAAAAAATTTTAAAAATATCTTAACAGGAATAGAATTTGGGGCAAATATATCTGCTTTCTGCAGCAAAAGGGTTTTTAAAAAAATCTAGTAAATATAAAGACCTTGAATTTGAAAATAAAAAGTTGCCATGGTTGGTGCAGTGGGTAGGATCAAGAAAGGCACTGATAAAAATCTTAATAAAATCCCCAGCAACCCTTTCTGCCATAAAATCCTCACAATGATGCTTAGCGGTATTGCATGTATATTACAAAGAATATTGTTTATGCAATTTTCAGATTATATGTTTAAGATAAAGAATGTGGAAATATCAACTTTCTGTTGTCTTAAGTTATTAATAATTTGACCCTTTTTTTTTTTTTTTTTTTTTTTTTAAATTCCATATCCCTATAAGGACATTAGCAATCTTGGTTTTCCACATGCCATTTTCCTTTATTATCTGTGAACTGTGATGAATTCTTTGGCAAGAATTGAGTGTTGCCCACATTATGGTCTGGAATTTAAAATTTTCTTTCTATTAGACTTGTTGCCTCCCACCCAAGGCTAAAGAGCACAGTCTACTCTGCTATTTAATCCACAGCTGGTAAAAGTAGGGAGAGATCCATGCATGCCCCAATGACATTTGTGCAAAGGTGAATGCAGGAGAATAGGTTAAAAGTTGAACTCCACTCACCAATTCGAGTTTCTACACCAATAACTGCTCTGCCGCCTGAACATCTCTGGAAAATAAAATAATAATGATGGTGTCAAAGATGGTTTTTAGATGTATACATGAAATAAATTTTTGTGTAAATGTCTGTGAAAACAAAAATGCTTTTAATACAACCCAATATATTAAATGTAATTATCTATGATGACTGATTTGATTTAACCGTCTGTATTCCTCTACATTTCTCTTGTGATGCACGATGATCATATTTATTCAATTTTGCTTACTCTCCAAAACTGTTTATGCATGAGATGCATCGAGATTATGAAAGCTTCTTTTTTTTCTTTTCTTTTTTTTTTTCTTTTTTTTTTCTTTTTTTTTCTTTTTTTTTTCTTTTTTTTTTCTCTTTTTTTTTTCTTTTTTTTTTCTCTTTTTTTTTTCTTTTTTTTTCTTTTTTTTTTCTTTTTTTTTTTCTCTTTTTTTTTTCTTTTTTTTTCTTTTTTTTTCTTTTTTTTTTTTTCTTTTTTTTCTTTTTTTTTTCTTTTTTTTTTCTTTTTTTTTTTTCTTTTTTTTATATATCAGACATTTATTCATCTTCTCTTACCATGAAAAAAAATAAATAAAAAATAGAAACTGGTCTTGCATGGACATGCCCTCCCCCATTTTTTTTTTTTTTTTTTTTTTTTACGTTAAATTTATCTGCCAGTCTCCATCTCAACCTTGTTTTATATTGTATTTGTTTATGCCTGCCATATTGTCTATAGCCTTGGGCAAGCATTTCCTGTCTACAAATGGTCAAGTACCCAGTTCAACCAAACATCATCGTCACATCATCAGCAAACAGACTTATTCAGCCTCTGGGAAGAGAGACTTCCTGTAGTGAAGCAACCTTTTCTTTTTCTCTTTTCGTTTTTCTTCAGCACCTTTCTTTTAGCCACCTTCATAGAATATATATATATATATATATAGAGAGAGAGAGAGAGAGACACACATTTTTTTTATGATTTCAATCTATTTATTTATTTAGTTTATTTGTTTTTTTAAAAAGTTATTTCACATGGGTTCAGCCAACACTATTTTTTTCTGACCTCTTACACTTAAGTTAGGTCAGGCGACAGCTGGGCTGTGACGTTAAAATTTTGCATTTGCTGTGTCTCTCTTCGCAAAACAAATTAGTTACTAACATCTATATATCTCTGTGGGTGTCTGTAGTGATGTATACATATGTGCATGCACATACCTATATATATATATATATATATATATATATTTACACACACACAGACTCATACACAAAGGGGATGCTTTAAAAGGTTTTGGACTGGCCCACTTCCTAAAATCCAAATTTTTTTAAGGGCTTCTTGAAGAATTTTTAAACACCCATCTTATATATTGTCTATGTATAAAAGAGACATGTCTATGTAGATAGATCAGTATATAGATAATGAAAGCTTATGTTTTATATATGTATACATACTATTTGTATATAAATATATATTATGAGACATTTTTTATGTTTATACATTCTTTTTTTTATAGATACAGATATTTAAGTAAATGCTATAAATATAAAAAAAGAATGTATAAACATAAAAATGTCTCAAAATAATTGTCGGACTTTGTCCATTTCATTTTATATATATATATATATATATATAAATCTCCATTCTTTTTATTTATTGTATACAATGTAGACTCATCAATTAGTTGATTACCTCATGATGAAAAATGTACATTGTGCAAAGAATATAATCACCTTCCTTATCAATGCTTTTAGGCTCAGTCTTTCCCAGAGATCAGACATTATACAGTAAAAACTTCAGATCTAATTTCACCTATTAAGCCTCAGGCTACAAACTTCTTGATCCACCCTCAATATGTTATCAAGAGTACCAGAATGCTAAATCTCTGAGTATTTTAGGCTTAAATCACAATTTTATATTTTTCAGTTTTTGTTTCTGTTATCTTTTTCTAAAATTAACAAACTTTTCAGTATTTGTGTTTATGAACTATTTTGTAATTTGTCTGGCTTTCTAGGGTTTTGTGTACCTAACCTACATATTTTTAAAAACTTTTTTTTTTAGTTTAAAATATGTAATATATATATATATATATATATATTATATTGTCCCAAAAGTTGTTATAGCAAAGGTTGTTAGTAGGGACAAGTTTCCAGTGTCTATAAAATGCTTTGTGACATGTCTCAACTAGCCTCTGACAACTCTCTCCAGCTCCAAGTTGGAGAATGGCTGAAGTTAGAAAACTGGTGCCTCCTAATCAGCTGCTTCCAGTAGATGGAACTCAACAGCCCAGGAAGGCAGTCCAATTAGGGGAAGGAAAACCCAAATTTTAATCTGTCACTGCCTTGTGAACAAGGAAATGCCATGTATTCATTTGGATCTTGTCAGTGCAGCCAAGAGGGGAGCCATTTAGCCTTGACAGCTCACGGCTTCCATATACTATTGCCCAGGTCAGTGCCCTGGTATGGTGACTTAGTTTCACTGAATCTTGACCACTTCATATAAACAAATGATTTATTTCTTCTAAGTTGCAATTTTCATTTTGTTTTAATCATTTCACCCCAAGCAAGGTCATAAAGCCACTAACACGCAAGGATGTTGCTGAGTGTGAAAGAATGAAACTGTTAGCATATAAAATGATGAGACCTAACTTCCAGTCTAGTACTGCTGTTAAAGCTCCGCCAAAACAATTACCATGAAAATATTTATAGAAAAGACTCGATGAACATTGCTTAAAAACTTAATATTTTACTCGTCAAAAGAATTCAGTCCAAATTAAAATTATTTTTCAGGTTAGCCTAAATAATTATAATTTTGAACAAAAATGCAACAAGTTTTCTGAAAATGTTTAAGAAAAATAACATTCATTATGCATTAATACTGCAAAAAGTAACAATGACCCCCTTATGTATTTGATATATATTATCTGTTTATACATTATTTTTAATAAATACAATTATTTAAATAAATGCTCTGTTTATAATAAACAGTATTAAGTACATTTACTGACCTGAAATACAAAATTTCTCGGACATTCAGGCCAGTAAATATAAGAAAACTTTAATCCTGTATCCCTGAAAGATGTAGACATTTATGGCTCTCCACACATTCCTTTTCTCTTTAATATCTGTGAATTGTTATAATGTCTGGGGAAAGATAATTACAATTTCTCATTGCTTTCTCCACAGTTTTTGAATTCAAAGTTGTTCTTTTCCTTGGCTGGCTACTATCCAAGGCTAGAGAGCCCTTGTGTTTATCCCATAGTTCCAAAGAAAAGAGATGGAATCAAGCTTTTTCCCCAAGATCATTCATGCAAAATGAATGCAACTGGATAGGATGGAATTTGAACATTACTTGCCAAGTTCATTGTCCAAGCCAGTAAGCATTATGCTACAATTTAAAACAAGAGATGAAGATATTGGTCTGCACAATACATAGAATGACATCATTTGCTCCTCTCTTTGTCAAACATGTCAGACTTGCTACGAAGTAAAATTGCCAACTGCTCTCAGAAAAGAACCTCCAATCAGTGATTAAATGTGGTAAGGAATTGCTTGTAAATTTTAATTCCTCTAAAACAAAACTGCTTTACTTTAATCTTCACAGAGAACCTTTTCTGCCTACTATCAGCATGGCTGATGCTAACCTCCAGATGATCAACTCTTTGCACCTTCTTGGGCTAACATTTTCCACTGACATGAAGTGGAGTGATTATATTGAATCAATTGCTAGGTCTGCTGCTAGGAAAATTGGTTCACTGTGTCAGACAATTTTTCTCATCAGAATTCATCTTGCACATTTATAAAACTACCATTTGCTCATGCTTTGAATACTGCTGCCATATCTGGTCTGGTGCTCCTGCTATATATATCAAGATTCTTGATAAAATCTAAAGAACGGTCTGTTACATAATTGATCCTTACCTGGCATCTCTACTTCGGTCACATTCTCACTGATGTGACATGGCTTCCCTCTGTCCTTTCTACAAATATTTTCATAGCAAATGAACTTTCCTCCTTGATGTCTGAACTGCATGAATTTAAGTGTGCTACTACATTGGAAACTAGACCTCATCATTCTATTGTTGAACTAGATAGATGCAACTGTATGTTCTATTCTAATAATTTTTCTAGCCTGTGGAACTCTCTTCCAATCTCTAGCTTCCTTGCCACCTACAATCTTCAAAAATTTAAATGCAATGCCAATCGACATCTGTCTTGAAACTTGTTCTTTTATTGTCCTTTCTCCTCACTTCTCACTCACAAAAGTCTTTCCATTCTCTTTCACTCTCAGTGACCCATTGCATCTTAGTGGCATTATCACCTTACTTGGGGTGATATGATTAAAAATAATCATTGCATCTCAGAACTTTAGACAGCATTCAACATGAATGACATAAACATCTGGGGAAGTTTGAAGAATGGCTCAGCTGAAATGTTGTGTTTAAGATAGATATTATTTTGTATAATATATGGGATAAAAATGTGGCAAGTTTGATTGTTAAGTGGCTTGTTTTACTAGCCTGAGTATTGGTAGCTGATTTAGGAAAGGATGTAATAAGTTTTACTGGAGAACAAGCAGCACAATTTATGTACCGAGCAACACTTTTGATGGTGCCTTGGGAATTCCAACAGAAATGTAAGCAAAAATGCATCGATATTTGAAACAAGCCAGGCTTTTGATAACCTCAGAGTTTGAAACTAAATCCTCAATGGTCCGTTCTGAGTGAAAAATCTTTGTCAACATTATAAAACGATCTTCAATTTGTCTGGGGAGTTTCCAGTCTGTTTTCTTCACCTTTTTTGGTTCAAGATCTGTTTTTTAGGATTTTCTCTTGAAACCCATTTTCTCTCTTCATCTTTTCTGCAGGTTGAATGAATTTTATCTTTTTCAACCAGACTGAAAATTTTCAGTTGCTTTGATTTCAAATAATATATATATATATGTGTGTGTGATTTTTATTTCAGATGTTATTTTTAGTGGATATGCATATTTGAATAGACATTCCATTTATATATTATTTTTTTTTAAATAAACTGGACGTCTACTGAACTACAAGGATCTGCTAAAAATAAAGTTTGAAGTCATAAATATGTTAGATTAAAAAATTATCATTCCTTAATTTCTTTAGAAATATAAAATACCTGATAAGTTTCAAGCTGAAATAAAACAAAATGTATAAATAGCTAAATAATAAATTTTAAACATTTGTGATTCTAAAATGTTTTTTTTCTTTGCTAATGTAGACATACGTCTTTGTTTAATGTTTACTGGTTTTTAAAAGATGCTTCACCCACCACACAAAAAGTATCCCAGTAACTGGTCTGGTGCATCTGCTATGTATCTAAAGATTATTGACAAACTCCAAAGAATAATCTGCAATGTTATCAGTCCTAATTTAGTACGTAGGTTTCAATCAGTTTCCCACTACCATAACTTAGCCTCACTGTGCATTTTCTATAAATATTTTCATGGCAATCCTTCTGATAATTTATCCTCTTTAATATCTCAACTTCATGAATTTAAGTGCAGTACTAGATTGGCAGTTAGGTCTCATCGTTTTATTGTTAAAATTGATAGATGTAATGGTAAGTTCTATTTTGATAGTTTCTTCTCTCATCTTTGAATTTCTCTTCTGGCTTCTTGCTTTCCCATCAACTTTGATCTTCAAAAATTTAAGAGCAATGCCAATCATCTTTTGGCCTCTTGAGTCCTATTCTTTTATTGTCCTTTCTGCTCAGTAAATTTACCTCAGTTACTCTCATTCCCAGTAACAACTTTGCACCTTAATAGCTTTATTGCCTTACTTGCATAGAGTAACTACTTCTGTATTTTTGGTGAAGTGGGTGCAGAAAGAATATTATGATACTTTTTATTCAGACCTGTATACTAAACTTGGCAGTTATATTCACAACATTTCGGTCACAATCTGTCGTCGCACTCTATGACCATCTTAGAATTTTTAACTTTTTTATTTTTTTTACAGATAGATACACCCTGTACAAGGCCCTCGAGATAGAGGATTACAGAGTAAGAGGCACAGTTTATGTGGACAACTGGAAAAGTTGCCAGATATCTTTGCCCTCTGTGAAACCAACTTGAATTCTTCTATTACTATCAATGAATTCTTGGTTTCAGGGTATCTTCCCTTTTGCCAAAAAGATTCCAGCATTCACATGCATGGTCCTGGTTTTTACATCCGGAATAATCTTTCGATGGCCAGAGAATTGTCTCTCCAGGCTGCTGACTACTCTTTCATGTGCTTTCGTCTTCCACTACTAAACTCTGTCGACTATCTCTTTTTTCCTTTATCACTCCCCCTCTTCCCAAGACTGCATTGTGTTAGACACAATAGCCCACAGTATAGAAAAGGCACTTCCTCTCCATCCATCTGCAAACATCTTTTTCTTAAGATGACTTTAATGCTCACCACAACATGTGGCTGAAACATTCTAAATGTACTGATGTTGCCAGTACAACACGTGGCTGAAACATTCTAAATGTACTGATGTTGCCAGTACAACACGTGGCTGAAACATTCTAAATGTACTGATGTTGCCAGTACAACACGTGGCTGAAACATTCTAAATGTACTGATGTTGCCAGTACAACACGTGGCTGAAACATTCTAAATGTACTGATGTTGCCAGTACAACACGTGGCTGAAACATTCTAAATGTACTGATGTTGCCAGTACAACACGTGGCTGAAACATTCTAAATGTACTGATGTTGCCAGTACAACACGTGGCTGAAACATTCTAAATGTACTGATGTTGCCAGTACAACACGTGGCTGAAACATTCTAAATGTACTGATGTTGCCAGTACAACACGTGGCTGAAACATTCTAAATGTACTGATGTTGCCAGTACAACACGTGGCTGAAACATTCTAAATGTACTGATGTTGCCAGTACAACACGTGGCTGAAACATTCTAAATGTACTGATGTTGCCAGTACAACACGTGGCTGAAACATTCTAAATGAACTGATGTTGCCAGTATACAGACATTAAATGTTTCAATTGCCCAATCCCTCAATCAAATCATGGACTTCTCTACTTGTTTCCCTAGAACCAAACCGAGCAACATTCTTCTCTACGGGATCTATTTCTTACCGCCTCTCTGCATTCTTGCCAATCTTCACAATATTGCCTTCTTAACTCTGATCACTCTGGGGTTGCTATTGGTCCAAGCAGCCATTAAACAGAAACACCCTATCTATAACACCGCTTTCCGGTACCAGCATTTGATGTTTGCTATATTTATGGGAGAAGAGTACTTAATATAGAGCAGCATCTTTACTTGTATATGTGTGTATGTTTTGAACAATAAAAATTAAAATCTTCAGACACACCGGGTTGTATATTAATGTTCTTTCATTTTTATTATTTCAATTAGATTCCTCGACTAGTTTCAGCCAGCATGGCCATCATCAGGAGAAAATAAAATTCTGCTTGTTAGTAGAAGTGAACTACAGAAATGAATGATTTGATGGAGAAAATGAACTTTGTAGTTTTCATTTGTTTTTTTTATTTTTTTGTCATGAATTTTGGTCAGTCCTTGTGTTGGTCAAACAGTCTCTTTTAAGTTGTTATTTGAGGTAAGAGCTGGATGGATTCATGCTGTTCTGAATTCCCTGGGTCATTTTGACAGTTTTATTGGTTCCTGGAAATGGAATGTCTCTGTTAAGTGTGTGTATTATTTGGTTCTTAGGGAGTGAGGGAGTATGATGTATGTATGGTGGACTCTACTGTCGTATTCCGTATATGAGGGTCAGCAACTCCATTCCTAGGAACCGACAGTCCAGGCACCAGCACATATGATTATAGTGGTGAAGGCTTTGCGCAGAAGCAAACACAACACAAGGTTCCCAAACAACCTTCTGCAGGTTTTGAATTCAAAGTTGTCCTTTTCTTAGACCAGTTGCCATCCAAGGCTATAGAATCCAGTCTTTCCTGCTAATTACCCATGGCGGGAGAAAGAAGAGGATTCAAGGGTATTAGCACATAAGTGAATGTAATGGATTCGACTGGAATTCAAACTCAGCTCTCTGAACCCTCAGTTCGAGCTGCTACCCACTATTCCACTGTGCCTCCTTATATATGTATAAAAGAATGTTAAAGATCAAATATGGATAGGAATCTGACAGTAACTTTTATTTATCTTGACATTATATATCAGCTGAAAGGTTTTATAAAATATAATGGTAACATTGGTAATGCATGTGATACATGCCTGACTAATAAGAATCGAACCACACAAAATTAAAAATACCAGAATTTCTGTCTTTTTGTCTGATTTCTCAATCTCTGACAAAGCTTTAATAAAAGTGAAACATGTTAGATTGAAAAGCCTTTCTTGTTTGTTCTTTATTTTAAATATCTTGTATATATCCTTTGTTATCACACACACATACATATATACACACACACACACACACACATATATATATATATATATATATATATATATATATATGTGTGTGTGTGTTACCATTATCTTTTATGAAGCATTTCAGCTGGTATATAATGTCAAGATAAATAAAAAAAAGTTCAGTCTTTTGAACTTTTCTTTAACTTTTGTTGTTGTATATTTAGCACCTTCTTTACAAAAAGTTGCTCACCTTTAAATGCATTTAATTTTTGTGAATTGTTTTTTTGTCTGACTTTGTGTGTGTGGAGGGGGATATATCCATAAATTAAATCTGCATTGAAAAGCTAATGATGAAAAAACATTTATTTTACAAAACAAATATTTTAAACTGAATTTGGTTCCTTGCATACAAAAATCAACATTGTATAATGTGTGATGACTTAGTTTCATGCCTTAAGTGATCATATGACCACATATACACACGTGTGTGTGTATATATATATATATATATACATATATGGATTCCTCGCATCTGACAAACTGAAAAATTAGGGTATTTTTTATATATATATATATATATATATATATATATATATATATAAAAGTGAACATAGAAGTCAACACTTAGAGGCGACAGTCTGTTTCATGCTAGATGCAATCGTCAGGCCTGATGATTGCATCTAGCATGAAACACTGTCGCCTCTAAGTGTTGACTTCTATGTTCACTTTTATATTTACACACGCTCTATCTCTGATATTGAGCACTTTATCCCATAAATATAGCACACTTTAAGACTATATTTATATATATCAGTAGGGGGATTCTAGTTCTTTAGGTTGTCTTTTCTTTTAGATCCGAAATGTTTTGCCTATAAAAGTAAGAACTAGTTGTTATTTTGGTTTTTGTTTTTTTCTCTGTGTGTGTCTCTTTTTTTTTTCTTTTACAACTCTAAATTTTTTTTCAATAGATGTAAATCAATAAACACATCAGAAGTTCTGAAGTCTTTTGCTCAATTTTAGTAAATGGTTAGCATGATATTTGAATCCTCTCTCTCTCTCTCTCACATGAGGTTTTGCAAATAACCCATAAATACAGTATTTACATTAGTCGGACTATTGTCCTCATCTTTGTCGCCATATTTGTCACAACGTTTCGGCCGTTGTACGCTCCGGCCTTCTTCAGGTGGTTGGAATTTCGAACTGAACCTTTTATTTCGATCCCTGGGGTAGACTGTTCTCATTCCATGTGCCATGTTTGATGGATGTTAGTTATCAGTTATCTCCTGCTAATTTTCCCTCTGAAAGTTCTCCACTGCCTTAACCGAAATGTTGTGACAAATATGGCGACAAAGATGAGGACAATAGTCCGACTAATGTAAATACTGTACATAATACCTCATCTCAGAAATATAGACAAACCCATAAATACTCGTGTGTGTGTGTGTGTGTGTGTATATATATATATATATATATATATATATATGGGGGGGGGTATTTGCTAACCCTCATATAAGCCTGGCAAATGGCTGCAGTAGAAAGGTACAACTCACTGCATTGGTAAAATCTTCTGTTTGCTAACCATCACACTCCGACAAGCGCATTTAAAATTAAATGTTTTAAGTCGCAATATTTACTAAACTTCTTCTAGCAGAAGGTAACAGTTACAGAGGCTTCAGTATGGATTGAACTCGGTTCTGCAAGTAAAATAAGCCTACTCACTCACACTCACACACACACACACACACACACACACACAACCTTTTTTTATAGCTTTTTAACATTCATTTCATTTTGTCACTTTTTTCACTTCAACAGACAAAACAGAAAAAAAAAATTCCTTTTATTTTTTTCCCCTACTTCTTGCTTTCTTCTCTACAAACAACCAAATCTCAGAGGTGACTCTGAACCTTTCAACTTGACAATTGCCAGAACCCACTCCATCCTGCAAAGAACCACACCCTTCCTGCCACCTTCATTTCCCCAATGGAGTTTGAGTTAGACATTTTTTTTTTTATCCTTAAAGAGCTTCCCTGCCTATAAAGATATTATTTGCAGAATATTCATAATATTTTTTTCTCTTAAACAAGGAGGTAAAAAAAAAAAAAGGTAACGCTTTTATTCATTTTCTTATTGGAAACAGTAAAAAAGAGATTTGATAAAACTCTCCTTCAGATTGGAATTGACTGGAACGATTTGCAATAATTTAGTCTTGTTTTTGACAAAGAATTCTATATAACATTTAAATTAAACCACAAAGATACTTTGAAGCGGGACTTGTAAACTTTTTTATGAATGATTGTTTTGGTGGAATTTACTCTTAACATATTAATGTATATTATGTGTAATCGACCATTGCAGAATGGCTTCGTTGGATTTATTCCAAAATTTTCAAAATCGCTTTTCTGAAAATACATTAATTCGTGTTCTATTTTCATCTTTTTTTTATATTTTTTCATTTTAGAAAGTAATTTATTCTCTGCAAAAACTGCCTAGATTTAACTAGCTAAGCTTTAAAAACTATAAAATAGAAGTTTATGTTGAACTCCTGGAAGTTGATTTTATTTGGCACATACGAATTCTTACATTAGCTGGTCTTTTATGAAGCAGTGTATGTATGTATGTATATATATATATATATATATATAATTTCATTGATTTTTAAGTAATTTGGCATTAGCCTCTGAGATCAGTTAGATAAAAACAGAATCTCCGATTTTAAAAATCGAATTCGATTTGTTTTTTGTTGTCCTTTTTTCTTTTTTTTTTCATAGAACAAAATAACCTTTTTTAAGGCAGTTGCAGTAAAGATAAATATTGTTTGAAAATCTGAGAGGAGTTCATGTTACAGTATTGTTTTTTTTTTTTTGTTTTTGTTTTTTTTTTTTTTTTTGCTACAATTCTCATTCCTACATGTCAGCCGATGTGTTCTCTGGTCTGTTAATGTTGGTTGAAATTCTAAAATGGGTTAAATTATTCTGATTGTCAATCTTTTTACATTTTTTTTTTGTTTCTGACAATTCCTTCTTCCTTTGACTTTGAGATGAAACATCATTATTTTACATGTTTTTCTTATTACTATTTTCACCCTTATTGTTTTTTATTGTCTTTATTGTGTGATGTCTGCAACTAAAAACTTAAAAGTGAAAAGCACTCAGAATGATTTTCAGAATCTGACTGATGAGTTATTATACAATGAATGTGCATTTTACAAAATGAGACAGTTTCTAATATAAAATTCTATAAAAGTGTTACAGGTCCAATGTCTCGTCTAGATGGTGATTGTACTTTTCTTTCTTTTTCTTTCTTTTTCTTTTTTTTTTCTTTTCCTTCCAATAAAATCATAAAAATTGCAGTTTTTCCAGTGCAGATATTAGCCCAACCTGTAATGCCCATTTTTATATTCAATAGCTGATAATAACATAACAGCCAGATATTATAATTATTATTATTATTATTGATACTCATTGAATATCCACACCAGTAGCATCTGATGATTTTTGGCTGGAGTTACAATGACAGCAAGTCACTTCATGCTCCAAGACTTCCTTATTCAAGCTGATTTGAGTAATGCTGTTATCTGGATGGTTGTCATTTGTTCTTGGATTGCAAATTTTTATTCTTCTGATTTCTAGACTGGTGTGTCAAGATATTTTAACTCAGTTGTTCCTAATCATTTTTTTTTTTCAGCGACTCTTTTTCATATATTGACACAGTTTTCACCTCTGTGTTACAATTACACTGGTAAATGGAGTAAGGATAATGTAATATCACACGTTTGTATTTTGAAACATCACTGGAAGTAAGCTGTTGGGGGGTAACAGCCAAACGGCATTTACAGGATCAGGCCGTAAAGCTATCTGTTTGTCGCTCTACACACACACACACACACATATATATATATTGCATGGTGGACTAATGGATAGCATCTTGGATTGAGGAATCTGAGAGCTGAGTTTGAATTCCAATCGAATCCATTACATTCACTTATGTGCTAATACCCTTGGGAAAGGTACGAATCCTCTTCTCATTCCAACTATGGGTAAATAGCAGAACAGACTGTGTTCTATAGCCTTGGATGGCAACTGGTCTAGGACAACTCTGAATTCAAAACCTGCGGAGGGTCGTTTGGGGACCTTGTGGCACGTAGTGTACCAGGTCTCTGTATTTGGCCCTTTCAAAAAGTCTTTCTGCACGAAACCTTCACCACTATAATCAAATCTTATGTGCTGATGTCGGGCTGTTGGTTTCCTAGGAACTGATCTGCTTGACACTCATACGTTGAATTTGACTGGAAAGTCGAGTAATATATATATATATATATATATATTGCAGTTACGTTTAAATATATAAGTTAAACAAAAGCATACATAAAATACTTTTATTGGATTATTTCTTTTTTATACTTTTTGAATGATATTTTTGCCATAGACCACACAATGTGTTGCAGTCTTTTTTTCGTTTTTAAATTACCAATTTAAGCACTCAATTGGCTGCTTGGTCTTAACATTTTGCAGTTGAAATTGCAACATATAACCATAAATTCTATGCTAACAGTTTCTCTCTCTCACTTATCACTTGTGAAACTCTGCTCTGGCCACCTGCTTTCCATTATCTTTGATCTTCAAAGATTTATTTGCAATGTTAATCGTCATCTTCCATATTCTTGAATCCTGTGCTATTAATCTTTCCCTCTCCTTAAATTTTTTTTTTTTTTTTTTTTTTTTTTTTTTTCACATTCTTTCACATTCAGTAAGCCATTGCGTCTTAGAGGTTTTATCACCTTACTTTGGTGTGAAATGATTAAAATAAAAGTTATGTTTTGTGAATATAAAGATTGAAAAAAAAAAAAAAAAAAAAAAGAAACTGTTTCAACCTCCTTGCAAGGCTCTTCCAGAACTGTTAATGCTCTTTTTCTGTTCATGGCCAAAGTTCAGCTGTTTTCCCAGTTTTTCTGTTTCTAACAAATTTTGTTTATAAGGATGACACTTGATCTTCAGACACAGATTGGGTGATCAGTTTGAATTTCAAATTCCATTCAGTTTCATGTCAGAGCATGGACAAATAATTTGCCACAAGGGAGTATTGAACTTACTACTAAGTGGTAATGTTCAACCAGACTAACTTGCTAACCATTGCCCAACGCCCAATACACAAGCAAAAAAAGCTGTGTTTGCAATGGATTCTATTCCCAACACTGTCATCTATTTTCACCCATTTATTTATGAGGACCTCTCCATAATTAATTCCATCTATTTTATTGTCTGTCCTGGGTATGACGATAAACTAAATCCACGTCCTGGGTAAGACGATAAACTACGTCCAACAGCAAGGCCTCTGATCAGGAGGTTTTGAGGAGCGTGGAACCACCTCTTAATTACTGGTGTTCCCAGATGGGAAAATACTTAACCCCCCACCAAACTGGGGCCAAAACACTATGAAAATGTAAAAATAGGTTTTAATACCAGAGATATTTTATAAAAAAAAATATTACCAGCTATACATTTTTGAAAAACAAAATTACCATATATTACCAGTGAAGGAAAATTATTACCAGAAATAGATTTTTTGAAAAAAATATTACCAATGAAAATTTTGTCGGTATTAAATAACCCATTGAGGTTGATATGCCATTAAAACAAACCAAACCAAACTATTTTATTGGTGACTCATGACATCAAAGGTGGATATTAGTGATGCAATCATCTGACATAATGGTGTCTGAGAGTAAAAAGTTTAAGAAACAATCCTTGTTGAACTTATGTGGAAACCAATCAGTGGATGTAAACAGAGGTGGTGTGTAATGCCATTCTGCTGTGATTGACAGCAAGATGTGTGAAAAGTCACGTTCCAGTCAATTCTGAACAGCTGTCAACCTACAAAATGAAGACGGCATATTGTTACGACAATGTGGAAAATATTGTTTTGTAACTGAAAACTTGTTTTGTGTATATGTGGAAATAAATGGCAAGCATTACTTTCGGAGCATCCTGCATGTGTGATTGATGTTTCCATTATATTGGATTAGTTGATATTATTATTATCATTATTATTATTATTATTATTTATATATTGGCCTTGATATAATTTTTCTATAAAATGATTCAGAAATGCTGTTAATAGAAAGTCAGTTTCCCACTCCACGTAACCATGTTCATATTTTGCCAGCAATTCCTTTGCTGTTGGTACAAATGGTAATATCATAGTCATACCATTTTTGGTTTCTTGTTTTGAGTTTTCAGATTGCTCATTCATCATGTTGTCTGATTTATTGTAACTTTTGTTTACCATAAACTTCCATTTCATTTTCCTTGTGTAGTCCTTGAGTTCTTTGACGCAATTCCCAATTCAAATGAGTCCTCCTCTTTACTTTTCAAATAATAATTAGTAATGATGAAACACAACATGCCAATATTGAGCAAATGAAATGATTTGAATTGTCAAATTATCTCCCTTAAAGCTATTTTTATGGGTATGAGTATCTTTTATTTTATTTTATTTTATTTTTATTTGTTTTTAATGAAATCATTTTTGCCAAAATTATAATTTCTCAAGTACAATGTTTTATTAAAAAATAGAGGTAGAAAGTAACTTTTTTTTTTCTATTTTTGAAAGTAGGTCACTACTATTTATCTGGCTGTAAATGTCTGTCCACTGACAATGAAGTCTCACCTTTTTCTTTTCTATTTTTTCTCATTTATTCTTACTGGTTGTTACAACATATCGAGATAGCCTCAAAGGTCAAAAATGGTCATCTACTCACTTTTATGAAAAGTGAGAAACACCCTTTTCCGGGGCAGGAACTAAGAACAAGATTCTTTAATAAAGAAGAACAGCTTCAAAACAAGAGTTGAGAAATGTTGTTATATTTTTTCTGTTTAGTTTATTGTGTCAATTTTTTTTTCTCTCTCTCTCTCTCTCCCTCTCCCTCTCTCTCTCCCTCTCCCTCTCTCTCTCTCTCTCCCTCTCCCTCCCTCTCCCTCTCTCTCTCCCTCTCTCTCTCCCTCTCTCTCTCCCTCTCTCTCTCCCTCTCTCTCTCCCTCTCTCTCTCCCTCTCTCTCTCTCTCCCTCTCCCTCTCCCTCTCCCTCTCTCTCTCCCTCTCTCTCTCCCTCTCTCTCTCCCTCTCTCTCCCTCTCTCTCTCTCTCTCCCTCTCTCTCTCTATATATATAGTTTTTCTTTCACTCTCTTTCTTTGTTTTTCTTTCATTTTCTCTACATTTCTTCTCTTTCTTTATTCTCTCTCTCTCAACTGTTTCTTCAGTTTCTTCACTCTCTCTCTCTCTCTCTCTCTCTCTACTGTCTTCTTTGCCACATCTTTCTCTCTTCTCTTCTCATATTCTCTTTCTTCTTCTCTTGAGCTGTCCCCCTTTTCACTTATTTCTCTCCCACTCCCAACACAATGGGTTCACGTGTTTCTATTTTCCATCCACACTCTCACTTTTCTCCTGCATTCTTCTTTTGCTCTCTTTGCCACTCTTTCTATTGCCTCAATCATGCTCTCCTGTTCTTATTCTTCATTCATTTCTCTTTCATTCTTTCTCTAATTCTCATTGTTACTTCTACTTACTTTCTCTTCATCTTGATACAAGTGGTGACATTACTTCCCACTGACCAAACAGGAAATCTGTATGCTTAGTCAATGCATTTGAAAAGAAACCTTAAGTTGCAACACATTTAATTTAGCAGAGGACAAAATTAGAACTACAAAAAAGTAGTTCTTCTCTATATTCTTGTAAAATCTTCAGAGGTTTTTGAGATTAAGGAATTTTAAAATTTTCAAAAATGAATCCAATTAGCATCTTTGTCTGTCTTTGTTACAACATTTCGGTCACAAATTTCTTTGAACTTTCTCAGATGCCAAATGTAAAAAAACATAAAACAGCAATTTTTTTTTTTTTTTTTTTTTTTTAATATATGGAAAGCCTTAACAGCTAAAAATTGTTCTCCGGAATACTGATTCCCATATGATTTTATTTTTGGAATATTTATAACCATTACTAACAAACTTTTTCCCTTGAACTGATTCAGTCTTTCCTATCAAATCGTGAAATGAAAGTTATCCTGAATGGATACACGTCTAGATCGTTTCATACTAACGCAGGTGTACCCAAGGGCTCCATTCTTGGTCCTACACTGTTTTTAATTTTGTCAATGACCTTCCTGATGACATCAGCTATCAACTTAGTATCTATGCTGTTGACACAATTTACTCCGGCTTCAATAGTAAGGCTTATCAGTTCGACAAGGTCAAAATGGCTGCCAATGTCCAAAACGACCTTGAGTCCATCATTAACCGAGTTATTAATGGCTTGTTAATTTTAACACCTCCCAAAACTAAATTTCTATCCATTAATCATCTGAGAGACTCCACGCTGCCTTCCATCAGCATTGGCTAATGCTAACCTCCAGGAAAGTGACTCATTGCACCTTCTTGGGCTCACATTCTCTGCGCATATGAAGTGGAAAGACTACATTCAGTCTTGGTCAGCTGCCAAAGAAGTCAGTTCACTATGTCGAGCAAGACAATTTTTCTCTCCAGCATCTATCTTGCATATCTATAAGTCCACCATTCATCCATGCTTAGAATATTGCTGCCACATATGGTTCATTGCCCCTGACATTTACTTTGAGTGCTTTCATAGGATCCAATAAAGAATCAGCAATATTACTAGTCCTGATATGGCAGCTCAGCTCCAGTCACTTTTTCACCACTGTAAGGTTACCTCGCTTTCTTTTCTATAAATAGTTTCATGGTAATTTTTTGAGATTAGCTCTTCGCTATGGTACCTAAACTTTTTGAATTTTAGTGCAGCACTAGACTGGTGTCGCGATCTCATCAATTTAGAGTTGAGCTGGCTTGATATAACCATAAATTCTGTGCAAACAGTTACTTCTCTCACAATTCTCACTTGTGGTACTCCCTTCCAGCTGCATGCTTTTCAGCTTTAATCTTTAATCTGCAAAAATTTAAATGCAATATCAAACACTATCTACTGTCCTCCTGATTACTCTCTTCTCATCATTATTATTTCTGTTCCTAATTCTTGCACACCTTTAACCCTTTGTGTTTTAGTGGCTTGCTGGGGTGATATCGATTTAAAAAAAAAAAAAAAAAAAATAGTGTATAGTTTCACTAACCCTAAAAGAAAGTTTGTTCAGTTTGTTCAAAATCAATGCTTTCAATAAGAATACAATGAAAATCTTATATCAAAATTCAGTTTAACAATTGTATGTCATGGTATGTATTGAATGAGCCATTTTCTTTCTCTACACCAATATATATATATATATATATATATATGTGTATGTGTGTGTGTGTAATTTGGCAGCAACTTTTCTTTTAAACATGTAGTATTGAATGTTAAAGACAACATAGTCTTCCATATTTTCTTTTGAATTTTCTCAAAAGAAAATATGCAAGACTATGTTGTCTTTAACATTCAATAGTACATGTTTAAAATATATATATATATATATATACACACACACACACGTTCTGATCAAAAAGTATCAGGACTGGTGCTATAAAAAAAACATCAATTCGGCATTTAATCTCCTCTGAAGTAGTCCCCCTTCTGAAGCTACACACTTTTTTTTTTTTTTTTTTTTTAAGGAGAGCGAGCAGCTGTATCATCATATTCTCTTGGATTTCCTGATGTATTGAAATCTTGTTACTTTCAATGATTTGATTTTTGAAGAGGAAAAAGTCACAATGAATGAGATCTGGGAGATGTGGTGGCTGTCGGGCCTGGGGATTGTTGTTCTTGGCCACAAACCACTACACAGGCTATGGTCACTGTTTGAACCTCTGTGGTGTGGTGATGACCACACTATACACACTTTCCTTCCACATACTGCTATAAACAACGAAAGTGAGCGAGAACATTCTAACTTAGTGTGCATGCTCGACAGGGTTCAAAGTTAATCTCGGTTAATATACCAACAGTCCTGATACTTTATCTGTGTGTGTGTGTGTGTGTGTGTGTATAATATATATATATATATTAAGTATAGGATTGGTGTATACAGAATACATTCCAATAACCCAAAAATACTATTCTTAAGAGTGCTTAATGCAGAGTACAGCAAATATAGTTTATTCGAAAATTATAACATAAATATGTTATAAAATTACTACAAAAATAGCCATTTTGTTTCAGCACTTCTGGTGTCTTATCAAGTGATAAGTATATTCAACACCATCACTTGATAAAACATCAAAAGTGTTGAAACAAAATGGCTATTTTAGTAGTGAATTTGCAACATATTTGTTATTATTTTTTAATAAATTTTATGTATGTATGTATGTATGTATGTATGTATGTATGTGTGCATGTGTGTTAAATTAACAGAATGTTATTAAATAATGTAATTTCTGTCACCTTCCATACCTGAATGAAGGAAAATACTTGATTATCACGAGTCCCGTAGCGCATTAGTTTCGTAGGGGCACCATATACTACAGAAGCAGTGGTGTTTCCTGAGCAAGACCGTCTGATGTATCCCAACCCTTTCTAGGCTTGTTTGAATTCAGATTTTTTTCTCCGAGATTGGTTTTCAGCCATGGCTATAGGACCCAGTCTGAACTTTTTTTTTTTTTTTTTTTTTAATCATATCACCCCAAGCAAGGCCGGAGGCCACTATCACGCAAGGGGTTAAAGAAGGGTTGGAGGAAGAGCAGATAGGAGTGGCAAGGGAGGGGATGTGGAGAAAGAGAAAGACAGTGGGTCGATCAAGGCAAGGGGCCACAAAAGATCCGGAGCGAGAGCAGATAGGAATGAGAAATGAAAGGATGTGGAGAAGGGAAGTGTATAGATCAAGGCAACGGGAGATGTCGATTGACGCTACACTTAAACCGTTGGAGATTGTATTTGTCAGGGAAACAGTAATAGGGAAGGGAGTTCCATAGGCGAGATGTGCGAGACATGAAGCTATTGGAGTAGAAGAGACGTCTACATCTAACAGTTTCCACGGTGTAGGGGTGGGAGCGGGATTCCAGCCTGGTGGGGCGTTTAAATTCACGAGGCCTGGGGACTGGGGGAGAAGAGAAACCATACTTAGGTTATTAGCACGTAAATGAATGTAATCGACTGGAATTTGAACTCTGCTGTTTCCAACCCGAGACTTATCCAGATTTATGGCACCTAACGATGTAGTCAATATATTTTGAGGAAATGTTACGATTATTCTCAAGCGACCTGAAAAGCCGGTTACAGCGAAACTTTAGTAGCTAGATTGTGTGTTTGAAAAGGTTTTAATTTCTTTTGTATTTTCACTAAACGAGGCCAGACAATTTCATGTGAAGGCCTCAGATTTGGTATGCGTGGTTACTGGGCTAATGTGAATGAATGTTTCAGCATAAAAAGAATTGTTCTTGGGGAAAGAGGGTGATTACCTCTTTTCAGGAAATTGGTCCTCATCATCCACTCCACGGCTGTAAACCAATGACAAAGAGACTCAAATCAAGACTCAGCTTTTTACGCTCAGCCAAACCACTGAACAACATAGATCTCAGTCAACGTCTGTCCCTGTAGTGCAGCCACCTTAACAACGTTGAACACAGGCTCTCTCTCAGCCCTACAGAATCACTCTCCTTGGTTTCAGTGATCCATGACCCTTCTGGTACTGCCTAAATCGCCTCCAAACAGCTGTTGATCACTTCCTTCAGAAGTGGAGATATGTCACCGATGTTGATCCTAACTGCCAATGCAGGCAGTCACAAACTGTGAAACCTCTAGTTTGCCTCAATCTTGAAGGTCCATGCATGCTTAACAATCTTGAAAACTTAAAACCCAGGCAAGGCTCTGTGTGCAACACTGGATGGGTGTTGTGTAGCGATACGATAAGAAGAACCACTTTTCTGGTATGTAGAAACACCTTTTGATATTTTGAAACCGTTAGTGTAAGACACTAATTTCACTTTTATTATTAATCCCCTGACGAGAAAAATGAGCTTTGAAAGAGCAATTTTCACAGAAGATTTTTTCCCTAAAATATATTTTCTACGTGTACCAAGAAAGAAAAAAAAAGTAATTTTATTTCTTATATTTTTTATGCTACTAATTGTTATTAGCCATGACTGGTGTCGCTGAAAATGAGAAAGGTACAGTAAAACAGATTTATTTTTTTTGTGAAACAGTTCTCCTTGTACAGTATTTACATTAGTCGGACTATTGTCCTCATCTTTGTCGCCATTTTTGTCACAACGTTTCGGCCGTTGTACGCTCCGGCCTTCTTCAGGTGGTTGGAATTTCGAACCGAACCCTTTATTTCGATCACTGGGGTAGACTGTTCTAGTTCCACGAGCCATGTTTGATGGATGTCAGTTATCAGTTATGTCTTGCTAATTTTCCCTCTCAAAGTTCTCCACTGCCTGAACCGGGTATTGAACTCACACTCTTTGGGTCCTGTCACTGGATCTAACCAACGCCTTTATCCACTGTGCCATGTGTCCAACCACCTGAAGAAGGCCTGAGCGTACAACGGCCGAAACGTTGTGACAAAAATGGCGACAAAGATGAGGACAATAGTCCGACTAATGTAAATACTGTACATAATACCTCATCTCAGAAATATAGACAGTTCTCCTTGGTATTAGAAGTTAGTCTGAAAATGTCATATATGTATGCTGTGGTTTCGCTTAACCTGACTCTAACCTAGTCTTAGCTACTCACCATAACATTAAGAATGTGTTCTGTATTATTATAACAATTTGCGTATGATGTACGTTTTCACCTCCTACTCAACATCAACTAATATGTTACGAATACGATTATTAGTGACAAAGAAAACTATATATAGAAAGGTGTGCATGAAGTTTGTACACGATATTCTTCGTACCTGTGTGCAAAGTCCATATGAGAAACTGAGACATATTTGAGAAGAGTTCTTTGTTTTGTGAAATTATTAGCGATGTCTGTGTGTAGTCGAGTAAACTTACTTCGTTGTACACCGCGTAATATTACGTCCAGTGCGACATTGCATTCGCTGGGGATTGAAAAGTCCCCTAACCGAGAACGTGACATGTCCTATTTCTAAGTCATCCTGTGGCTAAAAGAGAGGAAGAGATCTTCTGCCATCTATTTTTATATACCGCTTTTGGCAATGCCATTTCGCGGTTGTTAGAATTTATTTGACAGACAGCTGGGGTAGACCCACAGGTATTCCAACTAGCAGGATTTATGTTGACTAGATCTCGGCCCAGTCAACAAGGGATCTAAAAATTAAATTCTGATGTCTGGGTTAGATTTGGGGAAATACATTTCAGCATTCCTAGTGTATGGGGTTTTGCATGCGAGCGTGTGTGCTAAGCTTTTTTTTATGATGTGAGCATAAGAAACCAAAATTTTTTGAAGCATTTGTTCTTCTCTTCGGCGATTGATTATCTCCCTTGAATGCAAATGGAAGAAATGAAATCCAGGTGAAATCAACAAGAGAGCAGAGGGAATTAGAATATTAACAGTAAATTCTATTTAGGGTGCCGTTTCAAACATTATTACTGCTGTATTAGTTAAGTCATAAAAACAAAGCGATAAGCCAATTTTCTGAAATCCTAATCAATATTGGAAAGAAATCAAGCAAAACATCTTAGTGTTTTTTCTTTTTTTTCTTAATTTCTTTTTTTTTTTTTTTTTTTGCAAATCGATTCTTACTTTGAATATTCGCAAGGAAATCAATCATCTTGATTTTTAATTAGAGATAAATTGATCAGATAAGCCTACGTTTGTGGTGTAATTTCCAAATAAACGGAATAATTTTAACAATGGATTCTTCAACGTAGCTGTAAACCATTGCACTCAACAAACATGTAAATAAGTGAATATCCATTAAGCATACACATATTTATTGGTGCGCGCTTAGTAAACCACATACACTAACATTATTCAATTGCACTCGCATACAATTGTGTAAATGAACACGCAATCACACTCGTATAAAAGCATAAAATCGTCTGAGGGAATTGGCGGGGACTATTTCATTCATATGAAATAAATTGATTCTGTTCGTTGTGTCCATGGGAATTGTTTTTACGTTTTAATTCTCCTCATTAACGAGATGGAAAACCTTTTTTCTTTTCTTTTCGTAAAATTACATTGCCTTTTGGTTTCATTTCATTGACAAGGAGAAAAGGAAGAACGCTTGAAAGTTTTCTCTAGAGACACCTTGAAGAAACAAATACTACAACAGACATTTAAAGAGACATGCATCCTGTCTAAAGTATGTTGCTTTCTTTTCTCTTTCTCTCCCCCCTCTGTCAGTGTTTTCTTCTCTCTCTCTCTCTCTCTCTTCTTTTTTCTCTTTTTTTTCTCTTTTTTCTCTCTTTTTTCTCTTTTTTCTCTTCTCTTTCTCTCTTTTTTCTCTTCTCTTTCTCTCTTTTTTCTCTTCTCTTTCTCTCTTTTTTTCTCTTCTCTTTCTCTCTTTTTTTCTCTTCTCTTTCTCTCTTTTTTCTCTTCTCTTTTTTCTCTTCTCTTTTTTCTCCTCTCTTTTTTTCTCCTCTCTTTTTTTCTCCTCTCTTTTTTTCTCCTCTCTTTTTTTCTCCTCTCTTTTTTCTCTTCTCTCTTTTTTCTCTTCTCTCTTTTTTCTCTTCTCTCTTTTTTCTCTTCTCTCTTTTTTCTCTTCTCTCTTTTTTCTCTTCTCTCTTTTTTCTCTTCTCTCTTTTTTCTCTTCTCTCTTTTTTCTCTTCTCTCTTTTTTCTCTTCTCTCTTTTTTCTCTTCTCTCTTTTTTCTCTTCTCTCTTTTTTCTCTTCTCTCTTTTTCTCTTTTTTTTCTCTTCTCTCTTTTTCTCTTTTTTTTCTCTTCTCTCTTTTTTCTCTTTTTTTTCTCTTCTCTCTTTTTTCTCTTCTCTTTATTCTTTCTCTTTTTTTTCTTTCTCTTTTTTTTCTCTTTTTTTTTCTCTTTCTCTCTTTTTTTTTCTCTTTCTCTCTTTTTTTTCTCTTTTTTTTCTCTTTCTCTCTTTCTCTTTCTCTCTTTTTTTCTCTTTCTCTCTTTCTCTTTCTCTCTTTTTTTCTCTTTCTCTCTTTCTCTCTTTTTTTTCTCTTTCTCTCTTTTTTACAGATACTCTATACCCTGACTAGTGTCAATACATATCTATTCGCTTTTAGGCACAGTAATAGACATAGAGCATTCATTTTTGTCCCTCTCTGAATAAGATAATGTTTATGAAGAGTGCTTGCTGCAGTGTGATCCTTAGCGAGTCGGACTCATAGACTGTTGTAATATATTCAGCAGCTTGATCTAACCAGAGAAAGTTATGGTGAGACATGTTAATATAATGTGTCGCCGAATGAGAGCAAACAACATAATCACGTTGCTTGATCTATGTACACTACGCCAGATTTCTTTTTAATCATTTCATCCCAAGCAGGGCATTAATTCCACTAAGACACATGGTATTAATGAGTGGACGATAAGTTTTTCGTGAGGAGAAAGGCCAATGAAAAGAACAACATCCAGGAAGACAAAAGATGGCGATTGACGTTGCATTTAAGTTTTTGAATATTATGGGTGGCAGGGAAGCAAGAAACCGAAATAGAGAATACCAGAGGAGAGAAGGGTGAGTAAAGAAACTGTTAGAATTGCCAGTCTAATCAGTTCAGTTATGTGCCATGTGTGATACACACTTAGGCGATCATGTATCTGTCGATACATGACTGACGAAGATTTTTTTCCCGCAGTAGGATGCCATTTCTCTCTGTGGTAAACCAGTTGCCATCCAAGGCTATAGAACCCGGTCTATTTACCCATAGCTGGGTGGTAGAAGAAGAGGATTCACATCTTTCAGTACGTAAGTGAATGTAATGAATTCGACTGGAATTTGAACTCTGCTTCCGAGCCGCTATCCATTACTCCACCGAGCCTCCCTCCCAATCTAGTAGTACGCTCAAATTCACGTGGTCGAGGTACCAAGGAGGAGAGCTCAATAGAGCTGTCATGATATATATAATATATATATATATATATATAATGGTGGTACTCGTTTGGAAAACCTCAGATAGCTCAACATGAAGTATAACAAATCGGTACCCGAGAAAAAATGGGGAATTAAAAAAAGAACGAACCACGAAAACTAAAACAAGGCGCAAACAATCGTCCAGTGTTCAAGCTCAAAGTACAAAAAAAACAAAAAAAACGGCACGAGTAAAAAGACAACTATGTAAAGTGCTCAATACACTAAGAGCAAATCCTACCTAGGTATCACCTAAACGATCTTCAGGGTAATGCTGGAGCCAGTATATATATATATATTATATATAAGACAATGGTGGGAAACTGTCTGAAGTCGAGGTGCTATGGCAGGATTGATAACATTAAAGAATCCTTCTTTGGGTTTTGGTGAGAATCTCGAGGTATATAACCGGAGCACTTGACCAGATACGGCAGTAATATTCAATGCATGGACGAATGGTAGATTTATAAATGTGTAAGATGGATTCTAACGAGAAAAAAATTGTCTAGCACAACACAGTGAACCAATCTTCTTAGCAGCAGACCTAGCAACTGATTCAATATAATCACTCCACTTCATGTCGGTAGAAACGTAATACCTAGAGGTTAGCATCAGTCATGCAGATGACTAACCAAAAAAGTCAGTATTTTCACCAAATAATGCTGGCCTTTAAAGATTTTCAGTTATATTTATAAGCTGAAATTCAGTCTATTTGTGTTTATTTGATGGTGTTAGGTTTTGTTGTCCAAATCGGGTGTTTATTGTAAATAAATACGTATTTTTGAATTTCATATATATATATATATATATATATATATATAATGCTATTTATTTGTTAAAGATTGCTATGGGTCATTAGAAAGATATAACTTCAAAAGCGAAACAAATATCGTAAAGTTATTGAATGATGAGAAAAACAAAGTTAGAAATCGAAAAAAAATTGGATAGAGATCACAGAAGGAAAAAGAAATTGAAAACCTTGGCAAGATAAGAATAAGAAAGAATTGACTTTAAGAATATCGCAAAAAGAGATTTGAGAAAAAATTAAGAGTAATAAGCAAAAAGAATGTGAATTGATCAGCTAGACAATACTCGAATAATCTGGTGCGAAGAATGTAAACAGAGAAAAGGTAAGACAAGAAAATCAAGCAAGTAAACACCACAGTTTGAAAATTCTAAGACCACTTATTTCTTCAGTTTTAGTGGTAAATATTACTTACTGTAAATGCCTGTGTGTATGCACGTGGCCGAGTGGTTAGAACGTTCGCTTTCCAAAGCTAGTTTGAACCTCACTACGGTCGATTTGTCAGTGGTCATGACTTTTTGATGTTATCACACTGGAAAGGCGATCCAAACGTGCGGTTTCATTGGAAAGTGACTGAAGACCATACAACGGAATCATGGTCGTGTTAACACAAAGTTACAAGTCATCGTGACCGAGGTTTTGAACGTACTGGCCCTTCTTCAAACTATTGATCACACCCCAGGTTATGCTCTCTTCTAACCCAACTAAGATCCGCTCTGTATGAACCACACGTGGGACCATTGGGTGTTGTACGGTCATAAATGTGCCTGAATGAACTAGCGTTTGTGACAGTTTCGCAAGTTGCAGGTGGGTGTGTTTAGAAACGCGTAGCCGGCCATTATTTATTTATTTATTTATTTATTTATTTATACACTTTTGTACGGGGAACTGACCACCGGCACAAGTGGCACCTCATCTTCGTTTCAAGGACGTCTGTATAAAAAGGGGACAGGAAGGCAATGAACATAGATATCTAGAGATGGGAAGACGTCGCCAACCCTCGCTTACGCTGGAGACGCAATTTACACTGAGGGCTAGGGCGTGGAGAGGAGAAGCGAAGGCCTGTCATTGGGGAGAAGCGTGTTCGGTGGAAAGAAAGCAAGGCAAAATCGAGGGAGAGCGTCTTCGCATTCATTGCAATCGAGACTGTCACCCTCTCAAATGCTGCACCGCCATCAGCTGCTGAGGTATAATACTTTAAGCGAAGATCCTTAGTTTCTAAAGAACGACGGATGAGCCCAACGCCACCCCACCCCACCCAGTTTATGTGTATACAAGCTAAGTAAAACCATAACCATCACATTTTGGCATTCGATTAACTCGTCTTCAAGCCATTACTGATAAACTCAATCTTGAGAACTATAATAAACTAAACTTATACAAGACTAACTGATTAAATATTTAATCTTTAATTTTACGTCAACCATTTTATAGTGTCATCATAGCCTGGAATGTCAGAAACAAATTGATGGCTTCACTTGGATCAAGAATGGCGTATAAATAAGAAAAACTCATAAATTTCTTGAACTCTTTCGTATGCCCATTAAGTAACATCGATTAAAAAAAAAACTTGTTTGTTTTCTGAATTCTCAGCCGAATTTACGCATGTATAAATGAATTCATCTACAATTAAATGCTTTGGAACATTTCAATTCATAATTTGTCAAATTGCATTAACTTCAAAACGCAAATAGTTTAAATATTACAAAAATGGATGTGCGAGACATTTTGTCTTCTGTAAAAAAAAAAAAAAAAAAAAAAAAAAAAAAATATATATATATGTTTCCCGGGAACTTGGCCAATGAAAGCAGCAAACTTCATCTTCAAAACGCCGAAGAACCTTACTTTCCGCATATTTCCTCTCTGGGTAAGACGATAAACAACATCCAACAGCAAGGCCTCTGATCGGTGGTTTTGAGGAGCATGGAACCACCTCTTAATTGCTGGTGTTCCCAGGTCCACTCTGGCCCGGGGTGGTAGCACCTGTTCGGGTCCCAGCTATGGGCAAATAGTTGATCCCCAAACTAGGGTTGAAACACTATGAAAGTGTAAAAATAGGTTTTAATACCAGAAATACATTTTGTAAAAGCAATGAATTTTTAAAGAAAAAAATTATTACCGGCAATAAAAATCTTGTCGGTATTAAATTACCCATAGAAGTTGATTTTCTCTTTATTCATTTCTTTTATTTAATCTCTATAATTCTTTCGCTTTCTTGATCCTTTGCAACCAGAAAGTCTTCGGAGAATGTCAGCGAGTTTATTTCCCCATTCCACTTTGAAATTCCAACTTCAATCATTGCACACTTTCACCTGCCCATCGCTTTTATCCCGAGCCTGAATTTGCTTTTACGTGACATTCAACATAACTTGTTAATTTGCATACTCCCATCCACAAATCATTATCAATGTATACGCATGTATATGCGCGTCGAATTTGTATATGCATATACCTATGTACAGTTCTCTCTCTCTCATATATATATATATATATATATATATATATATATAATATAAAACACAGTAATTTTTTTTATTACTTTGAATGTTACTTTTAATGGATACCCATATTTGAGTAGACGCCCCGCTTATTTATTTTATTTCGTCAACCGGCCTACGTACTAGTGAAAACTTAAGAAAATGTAGCCTCCGGCAAGATTCGAACTTGTGTCCCCTTTTGCAAGAGGAATATCCGTCTGATCGGGTGTGCTTTTACCGGTCGGCTACGAAAAGTATTTCCATGTTGCCTTTAAAATACGCTGACTCAGATTTTCCCGAAACGCATATATATATATATATATATATATATATATATATATATATATATATATATATATATATATCAAAGGAATTAATGAATTTATTTTTAATCCGACGCTTTTATTACTTCAAACGTTATTATAGCGGCACTCCGTATTTGAAATAAACGCCCTATTTTATTTATTAAACGTGTGTGCTTATCGACCAGCGCATTCGAGAAACCTTAGTAAAGAAAAATGCGTTCCCAGATTCAGCAAGCAAGTTCTATTTAAGGGAAAATAGAATCTTGCTTGCTACGTCGTTCTTCATGACAGTGTGGTAAAGCACACTGAATCAAACAGTTGTTACTTTCTTTTTTATAGCACTAGTACCGATACTTTTTAATCAGACCCTGTGTGAACAGGCGTGTACCTGTAAACGCATCTGTGTAGACAGGCGTGTACATGTAAACGCCTCGGCGTCGACATGCGTGTATACAAATGTAAGCCTCTGTGTGTATATATATATATATATATATATATATATATGTGTGTGTGTAAAAAAAATATATGCATATAGATGTAAAAATATGTGTAACTGTAAACCTGTATATGCAAAATTCTGTAAGTGAATTAATACAATCCCTAAAACCATAATTTTATAAATTTTGTTTCTCTTATTTGTATCCATGAGTTTTCGTTCCCTTAGTAACTCGTGGCTTTCATTGTTTGTCAAGTGACAGCAACTCTCTTTAATTCTGCAATTCTGACCTTTTTTAGTATGTCGCATTCCAGCTGAATTCAGTAATGCAGACTTCTTGAAGGTTTTTTTTTTTCTTTAACTCCGGCTCTTTCAATGTTTCGCCTATAGTTCCACCAATTCTAATCTTCACGGCTAAGACCCCCTCCATGCTACGCACATTGTAAGAACCACCCTCGTTTCCTTCATATACCACTGGCGAGATGGAAGTTCAAGTAACTTCTACCCGCGAATCGCTGGTTTATGAAACCGACACTTAAAAGGATGTTTCCCAATCACTAAAATCTTAACGGTTAACGCTAAACTTGAACAGGTTATCTTCCTCCAATATCCGCATAGTGGAGTAAGGGATAGCGGCTCGGACTGAGGAATCGGAGAGCCGAATTCCAGTCAATTCCATTCACCTGCGTTCTAATACCCTTGGGAAAGTAATGAATCCTCTTCTCCCACCAGACAGACAGACCGGGTTCTATAGCCTTGGATAGCAACTGGTTTACTGCAGAAAGAAATGGTACCCTACTGCGAGAAAAAATCTGCCTCGTCAGTTATGTATCAAAAGATACATGGTCACCTAAGCGTGTATCACGCATGGCACATAACTGATATCCGCATAAACTGTGCCTCGTACTCTGTAAACTTCTACATCCCGCGCCTTTTACAGGGTAAACATCATTAAAAAAATTACTATGTGGACTCTATTCCAAACGTTCATATGATTGGTGTGACTGTCATATTCCATCGCAAGATTTTTATTTATTTTTTTTTTTTATCTCTTTTTACACTTCACTCTGCTAAAACTGTGAAATCCATTATCTGCAATCTTTTCTTGCTTACGGTTGGCTTGGATTAAGTAATCAGTTTTAGTTTCAAAGTTTCATTTTTTTTTTAATTCTCTAACAAAGCATATATCATTTGGTTTGCATGCTCAAATATCAGTATTCACAATGATCTTAAAAATTAATAAAAAGCTTTCATCAATGACAAATACCAAAAAACAAAAACAGACCAACAATTCTCTTTTCTTGAGTGTGTTTCTGTAATGGAGTATTGTTACGATTTCACGCATTAGCTTTCTTCTTTTTCAACGATTTTCGTTGCCTTTATCTCTTTTTCGACTGTCAAAATATAGAAATTCCAAACTTTCGACAAAACTTGAATTTGAATCACACACCGTGGAAGCTTGTCATTCATGGATTACAACTTAAGTGAAATTGTCAGGATTAAGCAAAGTTCTCATCTTGAAACTCTGTTGCCTTCTCTTTTTCTTTCTGTCTTAATTCCTTGTATAAGGAGATGGGTGGTGACCTAAGAGTGCCGGGCGAGTAGGACCCCAAGGAGACAGTGAACTTCAAACTAAATATAGAACTCCCCCAACTCCGGCTTTGTTGTATAGAACCAAAAAAATGTGAGACGGCTTGATTATGCTAATTAAGAAAGTTAATTAGTTTCGGGAAATTAGATGGGTTCTTAAGTAATCGAAACTGAATATTAACTTGGTGATAACTATAATCGATTCCAGTTCTATATTAATCTGCTACACTTTCCAATTTAGGCGAAAACGATAATAATTCCAATGAAACTGCTTTTCGAAAATCTCCAAAGCCGATATCAATTAGTTGCATGATTTGTGTATCTCAATTCATTTTCGATGGTTTTGCTTAGAGGAAGAATAATTTTACAGAACGTCTGTGATCAGGGCTCGTTCAAGTGTCTAGCTGGCTACGGGTTTTTTTCCCGGAACGAAAGCGACCTTTAGATAACATAAATTAATAGCCTAATCTTAATATTATTTAATTTGGACAAGCCAGCAGGGACCAGAGTTGTTGGGTGTAGATTACGTAGACGGAAAATAGAAAACGTGCTAGATGCGAGAAAGATACGAGAAGGCAAATCACAGCAGCAACCGTAAGAGCAAAACACCATATACCCACTACCTTTGTAAAGTGAGAGAGCGGGCTAACACGCATACGAATATTGTTCTATCCTCGTCATAGTTACTAACGATGTATTCAGACGATTGTATACTGCCATCAAGCATCTGAATTTCAGCATAGTGTATGCTAGTTTGAAATACCCATATAACAGCAGCTAAAATAAACTTGTTTAAAAAAAATTATATATATATATATATATATATATATATATATATATATATAAAGAAGTGATGGATTTTTTTTTTATTTTTAGTGGATACTCATATTTGAGTCGACGCTCCGTATATTCAGGCCGGTCGACGAAAATAAATAAATATACCGCTTAATAAATAAACGGAGCCTCTACTCCAATATGAGTATACACTAAAATAGCGTTTAAAGTGATAAAATATTATGCAATGTATAAGCCAAAATTGAATAAAAACAAACAGCTGAAAATCTTTTTAGAATCGTTATAGGGCTGCGTGTACGCTGTATTACTTTAGGCATTTAAGTCTGTTGGTCATACGTATATATAGCTTCTATCTACTATTCTTGCTTGACGGCAGTTGATTTGCTTTTGCAAACTTCCTTCCCACCATTCTGTGCTAAATATAAGCACAGATTCTCCTTTGCTTATAAATCCATTTTCCATCCATTTATATTTTTTTCTTTTGTCCTCTAACCAATCTTTGGTTGTTTACGCAGTAAGAGCAGGTGCATTATCTCACTAAAAAGAAATAAGATTCTTGTTTGACTTCTAAAAAAAAAAATAACATTTGGATGTTGGGTAGTGATCCGTTCTACAAAATGTCTGGTATTGTTTAGCATTGAACGAATGGTCACATACAAGTGCAACAAAAAATAAGCTCTCCACGATCCCTCCTTCTATATTATCTGTGAATTACCATGTTTTCTTAAAGATCGTGGAGTGGTTTCGCGTTAACTTATCTACGGTTTAGAATTATTCATTTTTCCCTATCTTACACTGGTTGCCAGCCAAGACTAGAAAACCCCAGGCTACCCTATTGTTTATTCAACCCATAGCAGGAAAATGTGAGTACCTGTCTTTTCTAAATGGATCTATATATAAAAGTGAATGCAACAGACTAACACGGAATTTGAATTCGACTCTCCGATTCATTTCCCGCTCTTATTACGATGGAGGCATGGTGGAGTAATGGGTAAAGGAATCGGAGAGCCGAGTTTGAAATCCAGTTGAGTTCATTACATTCACTTACGTGTTAATACTCTTGAGAAAGGTATGAATTAATCTGGGCCCTATAGTCTTGGTTGGCTACTAGTCTAAGAGAATGAAAACTTTGAATTCAAACCACCTTGTAGATCTTGCCTCTTTAACGTCTGAGAGGAGGAACAGCGTAACCTCAACAACCCCGGTGCAAAAGGAACTGGCAAGCCATTGCCTTATTCTGCTTTTAATGTCACCATGAACCACAATTGTCAGAGGAGAGTGGTGACCACAGCGGCGGTGCAAAATGCACTAACTGAATAAATGAGGATGATTTCCATTACGCAGCCCACACATCTCTCACCAAAACTAACTGACGAAAAAAAATTCTCCAGCATATTACAGTCACGATTGAATTGTTCACCAGATTGACGAAGGCTGAATTCAGGAGTATTACCACAAGCTGGAATCTGAACTCGTGACTCCACAAAAAAAAATCTAAAACTAGTTTGAATTGCTTTCCATAAACTTTAATATTAACTGAAATCCGCTGCATTTAAGCTAATCTTTTTGAGCTGGAACCAGCTACTCTGTTTCCTTAAGATTGGTATTTCTGGAAACTAGCTCATTGTTAGCAGTTTTGAACTCCGTATAGTAACTCCTGCAGACTTTACTTTCCCTTATGTAAAACTGCATAGTTTAGCCATCTGTTACCGTTGGCGGTGTGGTCGATCTAGGCTCGCTAGATTCCTTATTTCTTGCTGTTGAAACCCGTCTGTTGGAAACCTAAACTGCTTAACATTTTTTTTTGTATCCAATAACAAAGGAATGTTTTCTCTTTGTAGGGGCGTATGCATATCAGAATATACCATTCCATGTAGCAAACTGAAAAACATAACGCATGACAATATTATTTCAGGAGGTTACTTGGAGTGAGAGAATGGGAAGACTTTAATGAGGAGAAATAATAAAAGAACAGGTTTCAGAAAATATATACGGTAGCGATTGGAGTTGCATTTAGATTTATGAAGCGTGTAGGTAGCAGGGAAGCAAGAAACCGAAAGAGTTCCCCAGAATACTAGCAGTATAACCCATCTTTGACAGTGTTTTTCATTACTGGGAATTTTTGGATCAGTTTAAGTTTAAAGTCAGCCCACTCGAAAATCAATACTAGTAACAACAATTGGGTGCAACTGAGTCATATCCCCAAATGGTGGGGTAACAATTCGAATGGGGGTGGGTGGCCCTGAAAAGGGAACTGTATAATAATAAATATTATTGTAATAATTTAAACTATTAATTTTTATTAATTTTTTTTTATGAAAGATATATATCCATAAACAGACAATAAATAGTAAAACGTTGCTGATAGTTATAATGGACAGGAAGTAGTGGAGAACCGTTGTCGCCAACAATTTGAACTGAAAACCAGCACTGAAGAATTATCAATTTCATCAAAATCGGATGAAAACTGTGGAAATGCATAAACAATATCCGATCACACACACATACCTTGAGAATTATAGATATAAGTAATTATATAAATTTAACTGTATAATAATATTATTGTAATAATTTAAACTATTTATTTTCATTAAAGTTTTTATGAAAGATATAGTGATTTTCCAAGCGTGGCTTAGATGTAGCACAATGCCGAAAGTATGGGGCATCCAGTGAGGATCGAACGGACTACTCAGTCGTAATGGTTCTAGCGAGACAACCTTGCAAACCATTACATCGCTTCGAGATGCCCATTTTTTTATGAAAGATATATATCCAAGAACAGATAGTAAATAGTAAAACGTTGCTGAGAGTTATCATGGACAGGAGGTAGTGGAGAGCCATTGTCGCCAACAATCTGAACTGAAAAACGGCACTGAAGAATTATCTATCAAACAAAAAAATTCATCGAAATCGGATGAAAATTGTGGAAATGCATAAACAACATCCAATCACACACATACACACGCATCTTGATAATATATATATATATATATATATATATATATATATATATATATAATATATATATATATAGTTACATCTAGCTAGTTCAGCGGTAAAACGCTGAGACTAGTTAGCAGTCTAGTAGTACGCTTAACTTCATGCGGTCGAGGTCCCAAGGAGGAAAGCTCATCAGAATAATTGCCATGAAAATATTTTCTAGAAAAAAACAGAGGGTATGTGACTGGAGTCGAAATGCCAGGTCAGGACCGATTATATGACACTCTTCTATGGATTTTGTCGAGAATCTCGAGCTATATAGCAGGAGCCTCATCCAACATAACGAGAAAGATTTTCTGGCAGAATAGAGTGAACCAATTTTCCTAACAGTGGACCTAGCATTTGATTCAATATAAACACTCCACTTCATGTCAGTTGGAAAACGTGAGTCCAAGAAGGCACATAGTTACTGCCATGGAGTTTAGCATCAGCCATGCTGATGGCAGACAGAAAAAGTTCTATATAGGAATTAAATGAAAGCAGTTTTGTTTTGTAGCGTTAAAATTTACAAGCCATTTCTTGCCCCAGTTAACCACTGATTTATTAGAGCTTCTAGCACATTGCCATTATGAGGTAAAAGACTAACTGGTTCATAATTCGAAGTTTCATCCTAGTTCTTAAAGACAGGAATTAAATATGTATTATTATTTTCATCATCATCAATTAAAAAAACAGTGAAGTTGTTTTGAAAATCTGATAGTGTTTAATCTGTTACTGTTATTACGCACTAGCGTATAAAATGACGTGATATATATATATATATATATATATATATATATATATATATATATATATATATATAAGAATATGTCGAATCCGTTATTTTTTTAAAATCTTTATTATTGCTTTTCTAGTTTTGTCTGTGTTTTGTTTGTTACAGGTTCTTAAGATTGAGACCGTCGTCCCTGTAGAGTCCTGTGTCATTTCTATATATTATTTTGCTTAATTCGCGTAGTAAGTAAATACCTAGGATTACGAAAACGCACCGTCAAAGCTTCTCATTGTAATGTCAAATATCCCATCTTTCTTTATCCATGCTTCTTCATTGTGAAATGGTAATGATTTACGGGAGTGCTTAATGATGTCGATTTCGTTTGGTTTTATTATTATTTGTTCCTGGGCTAAGTTGATGGCCTTATCTAGCATGCGTTCTGTTACGGATGGGTAAATTTCTTTTATGTTTAATTGTAGGAATTGGCAATTTTTTTTGTTAGTTTGTTACAGCATAAATAAACAAAACACAGACAAAACTAGAAAAACAATAATAAAGATTTTCAAAAATAACGGATTCGACATAGATATAAAAACTAACCTAAACAAAGTAGATTTTTTAGATGTTACCTTCAACCTAAGAAAAGGTACATACAAACCATACAGAAAACCCAATGATAAACCACTCTATATACACACATCTTCCAACCGCCCGCCTTCAATAATCAAACAGATACCAAAATCGATTAACCGTAGGCTTTCCGACAATTCCTCCAATGTATCCATATTTAACAAAGCTAAGAAAGACTACGAAACAGCCCTAAAAGATAGCGGATTCCCAGCAACACTCACATACTCACCACAGAACACAAAAAAGGCCAACAGGAAAAGAAATATCATGTGGTTCAACCCACCGGACATCAAAAACGTAAAAACAAACGTAGGAAAAATATTCTTCAAACTCTTACACAAACACTTTCCGGAAGACAAAATATTCAACAAAAACACAGTAAAAATCAGCTACAGTTGCACCGAGAACATGGCACAAATAATAAAAAAGGACAGCAGGAAAATTATCAACAAACCACACGAACAAATTAAACCCACGTGCAAATGCAGAATAAAGAACGAATGTCCCTTAAACGGTAATTGTTTACAAAACAACGTAATATACCAAGCCACGATAAAATCACCAGATAATGAAGAAAAAGTATACATAGGAGTAACTGAAGGACCCTGGAAACAAATAAATTATGCACACAAAACATCTTTCACAAATAGTAAATATGCGAACAGCACAATGTTTTCTAAGTATATCTGGGAAATTAAAAACAAAACGCACATCACACCAAAAATATCTTGGAAAATAAGGAAAAGATCATCAGCCTACAACAACCAATCAAAAACTTGAAAACTTTGCTTGAAGGAAAAAATAGCTATCATTACCTTCCCAGACCAAAACAAATTATTAAATAAAAGATCCGAGCTCATCTCAAAATGCAGACATGAAAATAAATTTTTACTACGTTACTTAAAAATCGAAAACGGAAAAAATAAAATGAAAAAAAAAATGTTATTAGACTGAAGTTTATCATTTACGTAAAATCATTATTGTTATTAATTTTTAAAATAAGAAAATTTCATTTTCGTTTGTTTTTTGATTTTGTTGTTTTTTTTTGGGAGGGGGGGTTCGAATCATTAGCTTCTAAAACATTTTATATATGCTTTATATACGAAAAAAATCTTTTATCTCATTCCAGAAAATAAAAAGAAACGAAAAGTGTGTTTAAAATAAAAACAATCAATGTTTACAGTAGGATACTTAGTCTTAAAAAATATTCAGTTTGAAAAGATCAGATGAAAAATATTCAATTTTAAAGATTTCTAATGTTTTATCTACACTTTTTAATTGGTGGCAATCTGGTTTTATATAGTGTTAGAAGTGATAATTTTTTTTTTTTTTACTACGACAGATTTTATTATTTACGTTATTTTTAATAGACGTTCTGTTTATTCAGGCCGCTAAAGGAAAATAAATATACCGTAAGTCTACTCAAATATGGGTATCGACTAACTTTTTCAGATAACAGAGGAATAACGTGCAGTCTCAAAACAGACTTCCTCAGGTTTGAATTCAGATTGTTTTTCTTTTAGACTGGCATCAAGTCTATGACACCGAAGACAAGGAAAACAGCTCGCCCTGCTATTTAACTCCTAGCTGGAGTAGGATAGTTTTCATGCCTTTTCCAAGAACATTAGCTCGAAATAAGGAGAAACCTAATCGTCTTGAATCTAAACGCAGCTTATTTGTCATAAGCGACATACACAGATCTTAACGCTGACCATTTTTGCCCGCCATGTTTCCCTCTGCGGTGATTGTTCCAACATGAAAACGCAACTTCTCCATCATGATCTGGTGACACGAAACTTGTTCTCTGACTGACTTCTGTTGGTTCCTGTACTCGCCAGCTTGAAACTCGTGTTTCATGTTACAGGCCATTAAATTACCTGCAACCAGACACAAAAACGACAACTCAAGGGAAACCTCTGTAACAGTCCTAGACAGATATACAAGTGCAACGGCTCTAGTACATTGTAGACTCTATTCCACGCTGCGCCGTCGCATATTCAAATAAAGGGTGGAAGTACAAGTTATTAGGTTGACCTCTAGTATTCCTATATTTCAGTCGATGTGTGCATTCACAGTTGCATGTATATCTTAACATGAACATCTTTTTTTTTCTCCTGCTTTTTCGTTCGCTTTTCTCCCTTCCTGCTTTTGTATTTCTTCAAAAGCAGACTGTTTTCATAAATCTTCTAGTCAGCTGAAGTTTTATGTAACCCTACCTAGTACAGTTGACCTATTAAATTCTCTGTACACTAAATTTAGGATTTGCTTGGTTGAGCGGATGTTTCCTCTCAACCTTCATCATTGACTATTTATCTCTTTACATTTGAATTCAATTGTACATTGTATACCTTTCCACTCCCATACTAAACCCTTGACATTTTTAACAAGGCAAACCATTGTATTAACTCCCTTGAGATTATTGAATCAAGTCGAAAGCACACACACACACAGAGGATGATTGAAAAGTAACTCCATATTTTATGTATGATGGTCCCTCCCGTCTTATATACACGTTACGTTAATGGCTGGCGAGCTAATCTCTATTGTAGCCGTTTACCTAGTCACATTATTGTTTGTTCAACACCCACCTGTGGTTTATACTGCAACTATGCTGAGCAGAACTTAACACGCTTCTCTCCCAGAAACAGTGCCTATCTAGCTTGATCAACAATCTGAACAATGCCAGCGTGCACAAATCCTCGGTCACGATGACTTGTGACATCGTGCTATATATATATATATATATATATATATATATATATAACAGGTAACCTTATCAACAATAACACATCTGCAAGATCGAAATTACAGAGAACAAATATTATTTATGAATTCATTTGCCCTTTAAGGAACTGCGTTCCTGATCAAAACAAACCCATGAATAACTATATTGAGTATACCACTATATGACTATCAAGAAAACTCGAGTTAGAGATCTCTGGCCATAGCTCAATTTGGATCCATTTAAAGGCACACCGAAAACTACCAAATTCTATTTGCAACATACTTGGAGAAAATACAAGGATAATAGCCTCATCCACATGTAACAAAAGAATAAAAAATAATGGATGCACTCATAATAAAAAAAGAGCCAAAATTCAATAACATCAACGATGAACACGGCTACAATGTCCTGACAGTGTTTCGAAAATAAAACATTCGTACAACTCTAGAAACATACCTAAAAAAAATCCATACATTCAGTTAAAAATTAAAAAATAGAAATTCATCCACGATAGTGGTTAAAGGAATAGCCGAAACCGTTCGAATATGCAGAACATTTGGATAATTTTTACTCACTTTGTTCAGAAACGAAAACAAGAAAAATTAAACAAAAAGCTTAATCGCGGATCTTTGTCAGCCGTCTTTAAGGAAACGTGTATAAAAGGTGGATTGCTATCCAAGTACACAATTATATACGTAATATCCTCAGATTCGTATCCAAATTGTAAACAAATAATGTATTTCTATTTATTGATCCGACATATTTTTATCACTTTAAAAGTTATTTTTAGTGGATATCTATATCTGAAATGCAACCTTGCTTAATCGACGACGCTTTTTCCTACAAAGAGGTATGCAGTTTCGAATCCTGGCAGAGAGTGCATTTTTCTTCAAAACGATTTCTCGAATATTCAGGTCGGTAGACGAAAATAATATACCGTTTAAAAATAAATAAATAAACGGAGCGTCTACTCAAATATAGTATTTATGATAAATGCATGCTGTTAAGATTTTGTTGTCGCTTGTTTCCAAATTGATGTTCGTTATGATCCAAACATTGCTGAAAACGCGACGCAACGAAATCACAAGTAGCATTCAACATTTCCATGAGTATTTGGCTGCATTCTTGCTCTATGAAAACTTTCATTTATGCGATTGTTGCTGGCTATGTAGCGTAGACTTTATCTTTTAAGTATCCCCAAAAGAAAAAAAGGGTCTAAATAGGTGAAATTCGGAGAACGAGGAAGATATAAAAGCGTGTATACATTTTTAGACACCCTGTACATATTAGGTAGTCAAAGTTTAATTAGAAAAAATGATGAGTTTTGATTGATCTAATCAATACAGTGTAACCCGGATATAAGAGAGTTGTCGGGACTGGAGAAGAAGTATCTTATATCCGGGTTTCCCTTATATCCGGGTTTGGTCTATTTTGTTTTATTAACACAGGCTCTAATTTGGGACCAGAGAAAATATATCTTATATCCGGGTTACACTGTATTTAGATGTTTATTATGAATATTATGTAAAGTCCACACTTACATATAAAAACAAACACTAACATTTACGCATATTCTGACATGTATATAATTGTCCATTCAAAAAAAATCCACATTTTGGGTTATATAATCACAAGTCATCGTGACCAAGGGTTTGAGTGTGCTGGCCTTGTTCCGATTGTTGATCACGCTAGACAACATGCTCTCTCCCAGAAACTGTAACTAAGGTCTGCTCATAACAGTTGCAACAGAAACCATAGGTTGGCTCTGTGGGGGTTGAATAAATACAAATGTGCCTGAGCGTCTGCGATAGGGATTAGCTAGTCGCCATAATAGACGGGTATCCTCGAATACGAGTGGCCAACTATTATATACTTCTATACAGGCACATATACACTTCTATACTCGCATATACACACACAATTATATGCACTCATATACCTCTATACTTACGCACAATCATACACACATGTGCTTCTATACACACACCCAATCATACGCACATATGCACTACTATACTGACGCATACATACGCATCACATACACACGTCTCTACACATGTAGCCAGACATATTCAAATGCATTATTACAAATGTGAGCATACATATAGATGCATATACACACGCACACACATTCGCCTGAATAAACGCACATATGTCTGAACACAACTAAACGAATGTACTCTTTTCAAAAATACAGTTTTAATTCATAATGAAAACCATTTTCACAAAGACACACGTTTTGCTCGGGCATTTCACAAAGATTATTTTGGATTCCTATACAGCTGTTTCCAAAAATAACTTAGCACTTGATAACTTCTTTTTCTTAACCTAGAACATTTACTTGCGGACAAAGTCTGCTATTGAAACCATCTTCTCTGTTTGTCTTTTACTGACTCCAGTTCTGTTCCATGATCGCATATCCGCTCCAGTGGTTTAAAGTTTGGTATTTTAGTGACATTTAAATTTGAACAGTTTTGTTTGCTTAAGTAACAAAAAATAATTTCAAACCGATTTAATCATGGTTCGATAAAACATCATAAATGAACTCCCAAATGTAAAAGGCCAATTTAATATTTTGTTAGATATAAAATGTAAATCTGCGCATCAAGTTACACATAAAAGGTCTTGCTGTTTTAATTTTTTTGTTTTTTTGCATTTTTTCAAATTTTTGAAAATGTTGCAAAAATTTTAGATAAACTGTTCAAAGGTCATATTTTTTTTGTTTTGCTTTCTTTAAATACTTTAACCGTCTCGCTCATTATCCCGAATTAAATATTGTTAGTATCATAGACAAAAATTTTCTGAGCCGCATCGATAATTTTTTTTTATCTTGATGTGCACTAATTTGCCTTTATTTTTTTTGTTTTTTTTTTGGGGGGGGGTCCCAGAAATTTCAAATTTTTTTTCTGTTTCCAAAAACAAGTGCTCTTTTTATTTCTATTTTCCTTAAAAGTTCCTCATTGATCACAACATGCTACGTCCAAAATATTCTCTGCTCTTTTTTTTTTTTTTTTTAAATCTCTGTTACATCAAATCACTGTTTCATCAGTGAGTAAATTGTTCAGCGTCCGCCGTCAATTGATAAGTGTGTAAGAGTGATATTCCATAACGGTTCAGCACTCTTTTCTTATATGCTACTGTGGTCGTATTTCTACCTTTTTTTCTACCTTTTTTTTCACGAAATTTGCGTTGCCAACGTATACGTTTTCAAGACTTCGTGAAACGTCGTTCCCTGGAGTTTATAAACTAACCCATAATGTTTTTTTTTGTTTGTTTTTTTTTTGTTTGTTTTTTTTTTTTTTTCGAACCAGTTTAGACCTAAGCCACCGTACTATGCGATCTGTTTTATTTTTTTTTTTTTTTTTTTTTTAAGCGTATCACCCCAAGCAAGGCTGGTGGCCACTATCACGCATGGGGTTACAGAAGGGTTGGAGGAAGAGCAGATAGGAGTGGTAAAGGAAGGGATGTGGAGAAAGAGAAGGACGGAGGGTCGATCAAGGCAAGGGGGTTACAGAAGATTTAGAGCGAGAGCAGATAGGAATGAAAGATGAAAGGAAGTGGAGAAGGGAAGTGGATAGATCAAGGCAACTGGAGATGACGATTGACGCTACACTTAAACCGTTGGAGATTGTATTTGTCAGGGAAACAGTAATAGGGAAGGGAGTTCCATAGGCGAGAAGTGCGAGACATGAAGCTATTGGAGTAGAAGAGACGTCTACATCTAACAGTTTCAACGGTGAAGGGGTGGGAACGGGATGCCAGCCTCGTAGGACGTTTAAATTCACGAGGCCTAGGGACAAGCGAAAGCAACTCCTCGGAGCAATTACCGTGGAAGTACTTGTAGAAAAGGCAGAGCGATGAAACATCGCGTCTGTGAGAAAGCGACTGCAGACGAGATGACAGATCAGGGCCAATCACATTGCATATCCGTCTCTGGATCTTATCAAGAACCCTGAGGCAACACGCAGGGAGTGGGTGTGTTTGTGTGTGTCGTTTAGCATAGTATTGAAGAGTACCCTGCCGAAACCAAGATGGTGATGCACAGGACAAATCGCCGTCATTGTCTTTGTAGTCATTTACTCAACGAGCTTGTGTAAATGTTAGGCAGAACAGGGATTAGCAGAGATAGCAAAAAGCCAAAATGTGCTAAGAGTTACAAAAGACAGGAAGGTGTTGAGAGCATACGTCCTGACGGGACACGGCACATAGAAGAAATGCCAATTTCTTATTTTTGCACAAAACAAGGCAACACAGTCAGGCAACTATATTATAACAATATAACAGTGACAAGGTTACAAACATTTACTATACATTATAAACTCTACCGTTTCCTGCCTATGCGGACAGGTACCTTAAATATAGTTTTTAAAAACTAAAGAGGTCAATGTTTTCAAATTATATACTTTTAAAGATATGTTTTGTCTACTAAATGACCAAGTTGCGCCGTTGATTCCACTGTTAGGTTTTTGCCATTCTTCAATCACTTAATTCTCATGATCTTTTATTGTTTGTTTTTCCCAATCTGACTTTAACTTGAAATTTTCGTGCTCTTATCTTTTTTATTTTATTTATTTGTGTCAAAAACATTAAAATGTGTTTGGCAAATATTGATGTCAGAATAAAATGGAAAGGTTTCTTTTCATTGTTGACTAATTAAAGCAGTCTAACAGACCAATTACAATTACAAATATAATGTTGTTTACTTTTTTTTCTGAATTAACAACACCAACAACAAAAAGGAAAACGAATGCAAATATCTTGCTCAGAAATGAACAAACTCATTAAACAGAAAACTAATTAAGACACTGGCTTTTCTTTGAGGACAGAATTATGGTAATTAGACTTTTTCTCTGCGCAATCAATTTTGTGCAGCTCATCTGAACACTATCTTCCTTTAGTAAAGGTTTTAATTCTATCACCGTTTCAGTAAAATGGCTGTCTGTGAAATGACTATTGAATGTCTTCTGGTCGCGTTCTGTTGATATCAGTGATAACATGAAAATGATTGGCATAAAACTGAGACAGTCATTGTAAATCTACTTGTAAAAAGAAAAAAAGTAATTGATCTTTATCGGGCTATCAGAATAAGTTTCGATACAGTAACGAGAGATCTTTTCTGAATAAGTAACTGGCTTCGCATCTCGCGTTACTAAAGCCTTTTCACAATTTTGTACGTTAGTACTATCTTAAGGTCGTCGTTATATGTGGCTCTAATGGGCACGTGGTTAGAACGTTCGCTTTCTGACTGAGACCCTGGTTCGAATCTCACCATGGTCAATTTGTCAGGAAGGTGACTTGTTCATATCAAGTCATTAGAAAGTGCCTGAAAACCATACTGCTAGTTGTGAGTGAAATTGGATAAACGAAACTCTTTGTGGGGGAAGTGGGGTACTCGATGGTTATGCTAGGACGAAGTCGGTCATTGTGACCGAGGATTTGAGCGTGCTGTTCAGACTGTTGATCACGCTAGATCAGAAACTGTAACTAAGACCCGCTCAGATGTGATGTGTGTGTGTGTGTGTTAAACAAACACAAATGTGCCTGAGCAGGCGTCTGCAACAGGGATTGGCTAGCCGTCCTAGTGGACAAGCATCTTCGGATACGAGTGACCAGCCATTATACGTGGGTCTTGTGTGTCACTTCTGGACTCTAGTGCGATCTATCCGCAATTCCTCAGTAGGAATCCCAACGCTGTATCACAGACTGAATCAACAACTAGCAACTTTCTTCGGGTTTCTCTTTTACTCCGGGCGAGTACATAGCAAACATCGTTTATTGGAAATATGGAGAACGCATGTCAAAAGGTCGGCAAACTACCTATTATTTATACGCGATGGTTCGTCTCCATGGAGAAACGCAAGGGCATTTGGGAGGGAAATGTTCGGTCGAGCACAACAGCTCGTGGCTTCTACACTGTCGCAACCGTATTGCCTGTTTTTTTATGCACTCTTCGGTCTTAATCCATCATTCTCAGGGTTTCACACCCACTTGCTTCTAAAAAAAACCCACACATTTTGGTCGTCAAAGTTCTGATCTGTACGGTAGAGTTTGCCGTTTTCATTTATTTTTTTTATTCTGTAATACATTTTTGTTGTTTTCTTCTAAAGTTTTAATCATCTTTCTTCAAATTAAACAACCGCAATCCAATACCAAGGAGTATCCACAAAGAAAACTATTACTCGTACCTTCATACCACGGGAGTTTGCTATTTCATATAGAACAATATTTTTTAATCATATCCCCCCCCCAAGCAAGGCAGTAAAGCCACTAAGACGCAATAGGTTACTAAGTGTGAAAGAATAAGAAAAAAGTGAAACCTTATTAAGGAGCTAGAACAATAAAAGAGAAATCAAGTAGATAACGATCGACATTGCATTTAAATTTTTGAAGATCGAGGTTGGATGGAAAGAGTTCCACAATCGAGAAGTGCGAGAAAAACTCTTAGAATAGAACTTACTATTTAGCCATTTTAACTGAATTAATAAGACCTCGCCGCCAAACTAGTACTGCACTTAAATTCATAAAGTCTACATACCATAGCGAAGAGCTCACCAGAACAATTACCATGAAATTAGTTATTGTAAAGGCACAGGTAAGCTACATTACGGTGGTGGGGAAATGACTGAAGTCGAGACGCCAGGTCAGGACCAATAATATTGCTTATTCTTTATATTTGATCAAGAATCTTTAAATATACAGCAGGAGCACCGGACCATATGTGGCAGCAATAGTCAAGACATGGAGGAATGGTAGACTTATAACTATGTAAGATAGATTCAAGATAGATTAATTGTCGAGCACGACACAGTGAACCAACTTTCTTAGCAGCAGGCCTAGCAATGGATTCAGTATAATCTTTCCACCTCATTTTAGTTCGAGAAGGCGCAATGAATCACTCTCATGGAGGTTCCCATCAACCATACTGAAGTTTCGTTTTGGAGGCATTAAAATTAACAAGCCATTCCTTGCCCCAGTTAACAACACTCTACTTTACTATTTCACCCATAGAGTAGGGAGAACATATCCATGCTTTTCCTAACATCATCAGTGTGAAGTGAACGCAACAATCTAAACCTGAATTTCAGCCCGATTCGCAGATTCATCTTTCCACGCTGATAACCGTTAAGCTACCCACACATCCAGAGAGAATCTCTTTTTTTTTAATGCCCTGTCCCTTCAGGACGTAGACCATGACTCTCCACTGATTCCTTTTCTGTAACATCTGTGAATTGTTGTATATTCTAACTTTCCTGGCTGTTAACTTGGCAGCCATGCAAGTTGTAGGGCTAAACAATTTTTCTCGACAGAATTTATAAGTATAACCATTCCTCCTTGCTTTGAATATTGCTGCCAGATAAGAATGTGCAATGTTATTGTTCCTGACCTAGCATCTAAGATTCGGTCACTTTCCCTCCGCCGCAACGTAGCTTCCCTGTGCCTTTTCTATAAATACTTTCATGATAACAGTTCTGATCCTCTGTAGTTGTTATTTTTATTCCCCCCACACAACAGACAAATTGTACATATGGGAACTAGTTAGAGACTGAGGTATTATGGTTGCTGTAGTAAGAATGGTAAGTAAGAAAGTGTTATTGAATACCAGCCTTCCTCTACCCACCTTTTGGCCTTGTGCCAAACTTTTGTATTATCAAGATGAATATTACTTTCCTCTATGGTACCTGGACGTTATGAATTTAAGCGCAGTACTAGATTGGCAGCGAGGTCTCGTCATTTTACAGTTGAAATGGCTAGACATAACCGTAAGTTCTATGCTAACAGTTTCTTCCATCGCACTTCTCGTTTGAGAAATTCTTTCTGCTGCTTGTTTTCCAAGCAAGTTTGATTTTTAAAAATCTAAACGTAATGTCAATCGTTATGTTCTGTCTTAATTCTTGTTCTTTTATTGTCCTCTATCCTTAATAGTATTTTCTCCTATTCCCTCACACTCAGTAAACCCTTACGTCCTAGTGGCTTTATGGCCTTGTTTGGGGTGAAATTTTTCGATTGGATGCCACCCAAAGTTAGAGAGCCCAGACGGGACTTTTTTCCAGGAGCATTTGTTCGAAGGTGAACGCAACAGATTAGCCTGGAAATCGAATTCTGTTCGACTTTCCGCGCCGATATTCGTTACGCTGTTTGCATAAAGGGTCTTACTAGAAGGATAGATTCCTATAACAATAGGATATCGATACCCCACGAGTCTCTTAACCTATGAGAGACGTATAGCAGTGCAGCCGTAGCAGCTCTGGTGTGTCTAGTACAAGTTCACATTCCTCCCCGGTATTTTGAACAGGAATAGAGGTTTCTCCCTTGTTTCCTCTTCAGGATTAGGTTTCCGGTTTCTTCTAAAGTTTTCCCATTCTCTTTCACTCCCAGTTGCTTCTTATGTCTTAGTGGCATTATCGCCTTGTTCTTTCGGCTGTTATTTTAATTCAGATTTTCAAGTCTGCCCTGCTATTTAATACATAGCTGGAGGGAAGGGAATCCATGCCTTCCCCCACCGCCAAGTGTATTAGCGCGAGGTGAACGAAGCAGAATCGATCGGTGTTTGAACTCGGCTCATCTATTTCACTTTCTGTGCTGATAACCGTTACGCCATCCTTGTATCAAATAATGGGAATAATTCATTGTAAACCTCAGACAATGTAAGCGTAGTGTTGTAGTATGCACAAGTAGAAAAATGGGGTCAAATCACTCCTTGTTGCTTTTATTTATTTACTTATTTTTTATTTTATTTATTTATTTACTTTTGCAGGTCATCATATTTTTAGACACAATTTTGTTTGTCTTGTTTTTGGCTTTGAGTTTTTTCAAAACTGCTTCCCGACACGTGTCTCGGGGTCCATTAACGTTGTAGAGACACCACAGGTAATGCGGCCATAACAGCAGTAGTAGTATGTCTAAGGCATTGATAGCCTGACGGAACCCATCCCTCTTCAAGCTGGATTTGAATATTTCCGCCTCAAGTCTAAACCGCTCAGTTTTTGCTGCTATTTAACTCAAAGCAGGGAAGAAAAGATATGACTGATTCGTTTTCTACGGCTTATCAACCCTTTGCAGGTTATTTAAACCCAGAAAATATTTTTAGATTGTAAATTTTTTTTTTTTTTTTTTTTTTTTTTTTTAGATAATAATTTAGTGATACAAGTCTTAATAATTAACCCTTAGCTGGGAGGAGAAGAGGTGGATACATACCATTTCCCTAAAGCCTATTTGCATGTCAGTGAATTTTAGACGAACCCAACGGGAATTGGAACTTGGCTTTCCGAGCCATTATTCATTACACCAACCGCACATACAAGCTTACAGCACCTGATATTCCCAAGCGGTCGCCCATCTAGGTACTGACTAGGCTCGATGTTGCTTAACTTTGGTGATCGTACGGGAACCGATGTTTCAACGTGATATGGCTGTGAGCCTGAAAAGAAAGAGATACTTGTGCTAAATGCACTCGGCCGGAATTTGAACTCCGTTCTTCGATTTCTCTCTCCAGATCGTTAACCGTTACAAATCTCCTGATTAAAATGGCAGGAGATAAAACAACATGATCTAAGTTATCAGTGTTTTGTTTGGTTTAATCAACAATCAAGTTAAGAAAATTAACAGGGAAAAAGAAAGCTGTAATGGCGCCCAAATTTCCAACCTAGAGATTTACTGATTAGAATGTTATCTTCAATTCAGTAATAAGTACAAACTCTACCACAATTTCTAATCTTAAATTAATCTAATTTATGTTTTATCTTTTCAACTCAGCCCACAAAACCAAATATTCAGAAGAAGATTATTAACAAAGCTCAGTTAAGAATAAATTAAAAAAAAAAAAAAACAGGAAAAAAAAACATGCTTTCCTGTCCAAAATATGATTAACACTTTAATAAAATGCGTTCTCTTGTTTCTTGTTTTGGCAGATCTAAGCAAAAAATGGTTGGATTGCATACAACAGTGGACGGATTCTTTAAACTTGATACAGCCAACTGGTAAATAATATTTTTATTCCTTATTTGTTCATTTCGTTTCCTTTGACTGCTCCTTGATAAAGCCAGATATAATCGCTGAAAACAATCGGGTACCCAGCCGCGCGAATGTGAATTCGCTTACAAGTATTTCAAGCAATTTCAGTTTAAACCAGAAAGTGGTGGCTGCGTGAATAAGATTTTGTGAAAATAAGATATTGGATGAACGAGACTCAAGATAACAGGGAAAATGATTTTTCAAGTATGTTATTTTTTATTTTAATCATTAATCCGATCTTCCTACCTCTCTCTCTGTTTCTTACAAACCCTTTTTTCAAATTTTGTTCCGCACAATTTTTAAACTAGGGTCTTTGCAAATGCTCAACATCGATAACATCAAAATACACTCGCTCTTCTTACCTCTCATTTGCCTTCTATTTTTTCTCTCAGCCTGTTACCTTCTATTTTTCACACTCAATCTTCTAGTTTTCTCATTCTCTCTCTATCACTCTCTCTCTCTCTCTGTTACCTTCTATTTCTCTCTCTCTGTTACCTTCTATTTCTCTCTCTCTGTTACCTTCTATTTCTCTCTCTCTGTTACCTTCTATTTCTCTCTCTCTGTTACCTTCTATTTCTCTCTCTCTGTTACCTTCTATTTCTCTCTCTCTGTTACCTTCTATTTCTCTCTCTCTGTTACCTTCTATTTCTCTCTCTCTCTGTTACCTTCTATTTCTCTCTCTCTCTGTTACCTTCTATTTCTCTCTCTCTCTGTTACCTTCTATTTCTCTCTCTCTGTTACCTTCTATTTCTCTCTCTCTGTTACCTTCTATTTCTCTCTCTCTGTTACCTTCTATTTCTCTCTCTCTCTCTCTGTTACCTTCTATTTCTCTCTCTCTGTTACCTTCTATTTCTCTCTCTCTCTCTCTCTGTTACCTTCTATTTCTCTCTCTCTGTCTGTTACCTTCTATTTCTCTCTCTCTGTCTGTTACCTTCTATTTTTTCTCTCTCTCGGTTACCTTCTATTTTTTCTCTCTCTCGGTTACCTTCTATTTTTTCTCTCTCTCGGTTACCTTCTATTTTTTCTCTCTCTCGGTTACCTTCTATTTTTTCTCTCTCTCGGTTACCTTCTATTTTTTCTCTCTCTCGGTTACCTTCTATTTTTTCTCTCTCTCGGTTACCTTCTATTTTTTCTCTCTCTCGGTTACCTTCTATTTTTTCTCTCTCTCGGTTACCTTCTATTTTTTCTCTCTCTCGGTTACCTTCTATTTTTTCTCTCTCTCGGTTACCTTCTATTTTTTCTCTCTCTCGGTTACCTTCTATTTTTTCTCTCTCTCGGTTACCTTCTATTTTTTCTCTCTCTCGGTTACCTTCTATTTTTTCTCTCTCTCGGTTACCTTCTATTTTTTCTCTCTCTCGGTTACCTTCTATTTTTTCTCTCTCTCGGTTACCTTCTATTTTCTCTCTCTCTCGGTTACCTTCTATTTTTTCTCTCTCTCGGTTACCTTCTATTTTCTCTCTCTCTCTCTCTCTCTCTCTCGGTTACCTTCTATTTTTCTCTATCACCTTTATTTTCTCTCTTTCTGCAACTTATATTTCTCTCTCTCACCGTCCATTTTTCGCTCTCTTAATTCCTCTGTTTCTCCCTTCTTCATAGTGCTCATTTTATTTCTCTCCCTCACTCTGGTGATACCATCATCTCCCTTCTCATTTTCTTACATCCGTGTCTTTCTCTACTACTGTGAATTTTACCATATCCAGCTTCCGTATTGGCATCTTTAGTCCTGTTGACTTTTACCCTATTCCCATTCGGTTTCCTGCCATTTTCCCTTCTCATTCGGTTTCCTGGCATCCCCCCCCGCTCCGGTTTCCATTCGGTTTCCTGCCATTCCATCCTACCCCAGGTTTCCATTCGGTTTCCTGCCATTTCTCCCCAACAGCCTTTCCCCTGTTCCCATTCGGTTTCCCTTCTCATTCGGCATCCTGCTTTTTTCACCTGTTGCCATTCGGCTTTCTGCCATTTGCCCCTATTTTCCTGTCATTTTCCCCTCGTATTTCCATTCGGCATCCTGTCTTTTTCTCATTCGGTTTAGCTTCTTTTGCCCCAACAATCTTCACGTTCTCACTAAATTATATTCCTTTAAAGATATGCATTTTTATCTTATTTATGATCACTTAATTTTCTTGTTCTCTATTTTCTCTTTAATTAAACTACCCCTTTTTTATCTATCTTCTGCAATGAAAATCATACATTTTTTTTGCCTGTCTTTCTCTCCAGTCAAACCATTCACTCTAATCCCCATCCTTTTCCACTCACCTCGTCGGAATCAACCAATCAGCACATCCAATATACATTACCTCGTTTTCTCTAATATCTCATTACACAGCTGCCACACTTTATAGATTTGCTTCAATGTGCATTCTCCTGGAATCTGTTGAGGAAAGCTCGGCTGGTGTCAGCCTCTGACGAGCTGAGTGGAGATGAAAGCGGATTGGAGGGCGGGTGAGAGGAAATATTAGTGCAGTTGAAGGGAGAATGGGGGATGAAATGATAGAAAGGCAGGTAAGCGGAAAAAGGAATGCAGGTGGAAAGTGTGTGGGGGGGAGAAAGAATCAGAAACAGTACAGATCATATATCGGAGACAGGCAACGTGACATGACAGATGCAAGTTATATAACACCCCCTTCTCAACCCCAATGCCTCCCCTGTGACCTGGCCCGACTACCGTCCCATCCCATCCCATCAGCTTCCCCCAACCCTACACCAGATTTTTTTTTTTTTACTACCTTCTCCATCTCCTCTTTCCTCACCTTTCAGCTTTTACAAGAGTCTTCGATTTTTCCCCCCAATCAATAAGCGTGTCCATCAATCGTTGACTTAACCGTATAAAATATTGCTGTATTTTGTTTCTGGTTCAAACCCACACAAAGGCTCTTTTCAGTTAGGTGTGACACTGTAGAAATGTACTGCAGATGAAATTTAAAATGCACATTACAAATAGAATAGTTTGTTTTTTGTTATTTTTTAAAAAATTTGTAGAGTAGCTGCACATTTTTTAAATGATTTTAAATTACACAAAATCTATTGATTAAAAAGTGCGCCTGCATTTATTTTTATGCATGCATTTTATGCACTTATGTCTTTTAAAAAAATATCTCTACATTATTTTATCATTTTTCATATTTTTTGTTATTGATCAAAAGTACTCATGAATTTATTCCATCTAACACCTGCCTCGTTTTTACCTCCGCGTGGTGTAATGTTTAGCAAGCTTGTCACCGTTACTACTAAATAGTGAATCAGATCCGCAGTGAGCCTTATATCAAAACTAAAGTTAATAAATAACAACACCTTGTTGCGGTACTATATATATATATATATATATATATATATATATATATATATATATATATATATATTTGAATTGGACAGAGTCCGACAATTTATTAAAGAATTAATAAATCTTTAATAAATTGTCGGACTATGTCCAATTCAAAAATGTATGACGTCATTTGTTTACATTTGATACACTAAGAGCAGATATGAATAGAAGAGATTCATGGAAGATTTAAGTTTAAAGATAGTAAAATCGACCTTGCTAACCAGACGCTTCTCTGTGGCCGAAAGGTTAAGGCACGTCACGCGAAATGACAGTTCCGTATAGGATACAGGTTCGATTCCTGTCGGAGAAAGAAAACTTTCTATGAAAATTTCTCGGACATTCAGGCCGGTAAATGTTATTTAATACTGTTTATTATAAACAGAGCATTTGCTTAAATATTTGTATCTATAAAAAGAACGTTAAACATATAAAAAAAATGTCTTTATACATATATACACATATATATATATATATATATATATATATATATATATATATATATATAAAATGTGTGTGTGATCTTGGTAGTATCTGCCCCCGCAAAAGCACTTAATTTTCATCATTAAAAGAAATATATAAAATTAAAACAGCTAAGAAGACGTCTGAAGAATTGTAATTAAGTTTTTTATTTTTCTATAAAATGAACCTGCTTATATATATATATATATATATATATATATATATATATATATATATATATATATAATCTGTGTGTTGCATCCCCGACACTGAAAAATAAAGCTAGTCGATGTTATAAAAGGCTGTCTTTATTCATAATTCGACCACGTTATGTTACGTACCCACGATTCAAGAAGGCATATTCTTTAAAGTCTACGATAAACTACATCCGGCAGTAAGGCGGGAGATTAGAGTTTTGAAAATTTTCCCTGGTCCATTGTGACCCGGGGTAGTAACACCTGTTAGGGTTCTAGCTATGCACAAATAGTGCCCCCCCCCCATATGTAAGTTTAAAAATACATTGCATGCTTTCTCCCTGACCCTAATAATATAGCTAGCTGGTATTATAAACGGCTATCTTTGTTCATAATTCAATCACGTTATGTTACTTACCTACGAATCAGGAACGCATCTTCTTTAAAGTCTGTCTACTAAAAGTCCGTGTTCTGTGAAGACGGGACACCGTTGACTCCGGCCAATCGGGGTAAATACTGAGGAAGAAAAAGGAACGTTATCCTAACAACCTGAATTATTTTTGTCGAGTTTTAAGCACTTAAAAGTATATTAATTACTCAAAGGTTTGGCTGACTTATTTACTCTTGATAACCAAGGATATGCACACGACACTGTGTTGATCACAGACTTAGAAGGAAAACTCTAGGTCAAGGAAAACAAGAAGAAAGGTCTATTAACTGGAAGACAGAATAAACGGACATCAACAAGAGAACCAGTTGAAATCGTAAGTTACGAATTGGAGTCGTAAGAATCGGGTAGATACAGAAATTTTATCTAGTGTAGTAATAGACAACTGAAAATTTTACGCATAAATCCGAAGGTCTGTTATATCAGTGAAAGATGCCTTCCTGAAACTAAGCAAAGTATTAAGGTAGGAAACATTCGTTAAAAATAAAGATTGCTGAACTTCTATATAATTCATCTTTTACAGCAGTAAATGCTGGACAATTTCTTAAAGACTTCAAGGAAAATCGATATACCTCTACAGAAGGATGTTGAGAATGCCATGAATGGAAGATGTGAGCAACGAGGAAATTTTAAGGAAAATGGGAACAAGAAGCGTACTTTTACTTACAATCAGAAAAAAAACAGTTGAAATTGCTAGGGCACATAATAAGGAAAGACGATTTGGAGAATTTGATACTCACAGGATATACTGAAGGCAACCCGAATAGAGAGGGAACATCGAGCAGCGAACTTGTTTTTACGAATGGATGGAAGAACAGGGGGGGATAAAGAGTCAAACGTTGCTTAGAGCTGGAAAGGACAGGAAATTGTGGAGAGCCATGATCGCCAACGTGACAGTAAATCATATAAGAAGTCACCATTGGAGTAATTTACTATTTCGGAAATCTTTCAGTGACCTATTATTTTTGTAGTTGTAGGGTGATTTTTTTTGTCATGTGTCGGCTTTTAGGTTATTTCTTTACTATTACACGAATCCTTGAGTAACCTGTTATTTCTGGAATATTTAGCTGATTTATTGATTTTTAGAGCTCTCGGCTGATTTATTGACTTTTGTCGGATGCCTTCGGAGATCATTCTTTACTGTTACGAGAGTTCTTAGGAGATTTATATACTCGTGTAGGAGTAATTGTGACATTAACGCTTTGAATGATTTCTTACTGTTGTTGAAGCCCCCGTGCGATCAGTTTCTTCCAAATTGACATTAGCCGAAAATTTAACAGCAGCGATAATATTGATGATTTAATATTAGTGGATCAGTGATTTAGACCTAGCTGAATTTTTTTTTCTTACGGTTATCTCGCGTTGAAACACCGTCCGATCACCGAAGTTAAGCAACCCCTTGGAAATACCAGGTATATTTCCCTGGACTCCTCGACAAGGCTGGATGTAACACGAGGTCGTTTTAACGTGGGGAGTACCATACACATACTTATGCATATGGGACAAGGACAAAAATTGATTTTTGCCCAGCCCCCGCGACCAAGCAGTTATCGGTATTACAACGATCCAACCTCTTTAGTGCGATGGGGAAGGTGCTGCCGCAGGGTTGAAATTCCCGGAGCTGAGAAACTTTTCCCATATAAAATGACGAGAATCATAGCCCCACTTACAGCACAGGGACGTTAACGCCACCTCAGTAAAGCCTAATTGGCTTATGGTTAACTCCTGTGCCGTAAGCGTGGAAGAATAACAGCTCGTAATAAGAAATTAGGAGACACGGTGGAGTAATGGATAGCGGTTCGCATTGAGGAATCGGAGAGCCGAGTTCGAATTCCAGTCGAATCCATTACATTCACTTACGTGCTAATACCCCTGGGAAAGGTATGAATCCTCTTTCCCTTCCCCGCCAGTTATGGGTAAATAGTAGGTCAGATCGCAGAAAGAAATGCGGGGAAAATCTACCTCGTTAATCATGTATCGAAAGATACATGATCGCCTAAGCGTGTAACTGACTGAATAAGAAATTACGCGCAAATGCTCTTTGCATTTAGAAATGCTCGTTCTGTAGAAAGTAACGGCAATCCACAACGAGAATTCTTCTTTCAAGTAAATCATGAATCGAAAAGATACGACATGCAAAACAGTAAAGATGGAAATCTTTGGAGTAAGCCTACCTCCAATAATAAACATTCACAGGCTGAGGGGAAGAAATTATTTTTGCTGTGCATGTTTTAAATCTTCATTAATGGAGATGGTTTATATAATTAAACTGTATTTTAAATAAAAACCTTTGATATCCAATAGATTTTTTTATACATTTCACCCCAAGCAAGGGGTTACCGAGTGTTAGAGAATATGAGAAAAACTACTATTAATGAGAGGGGACAATGAAAGGACAATAATTAAGGAGACAGGTGACGATTGGCACTGCGTTTAAATTTTTGAAGATCAAACTTCACAGGGAAGCAAAAAGCTGGAAGAGAGTTCCACAAGCGAGAAGTACGATAGAAGAAACTGTTAGCATAGAACTTCAAATTTAAAATGGTGAGACCTTGCTGCCAATCTAGTACTGCGCTTAAGTTCATAGTCTAGGTACCATAGAAGAAAGTTCATCAGAACAATTAGCATGAAAGTATTTATAAAAAAGGTATAGAGGAGCTACGTTACGGTGGTGGGAAATGGACTGAAGCCGAGATGCCAGGTCAGGAGCAATAACAATAAATAAATATGTGTGACAATTCAGTGTCTGGGATAACATTTGTACACGAAAACATCCGGACTTTTGCTGTTTTGAGATGCAGACCAGATGAATTATTTGTTGCTAAATAGAAGTGGTAGCTGTACGTGTTCACGTTATAATGTTGGCGAATAACAAATTCAATGAGTATAGAGCAATGAATGCGATATTCACGAGACCGATTAAAGGCAAGACGGACAGATAAAGACAACGCATAACAAACTTAGTGAGCTTGAGTATATGGATGGCGGAACAAAGTTTAGGAGAAATAACAAAAAAAAAACTAAATTTATTAAGTAAGACTTACGAAGGATAGGAAACAGCGGAGAGCCATAATCGCGTACGTCCTGAAGGGACACGGCACATAAAGAAGAATGAACATCGTTTTGTATTGATAAAAAAAAATAGTGAAATTTATCCCTATTAAAAATGGCTAATGATTAACATACCCTGAAAGCTTAACGGCATATCAACTCCTTATGGGTCATTTAAACCGTAATTTAATTTCCTTGCGGCCTTTGAAGTAATAAAATAGGATATGTTATTCTGCTTTCACAATGTAAATGTGGTAGATGATACACAGCATTGGAGCATATTACATGTTTATGTGAACATAATTACTGGAGGCGGTGATATGTGATATTGCAGTTTTGTTGAAGTTATATATTTAGTAATACAGTTTGATTTCTTTAAGAAATTGTAAGATACTATATGGATTATTGTCATGAAAGAGTTCTTTCATGTTGGTTGGTGGGTTGATTTTGTTTAGTGACATATCAACCTCTATGGATTATTTAATGCTGGAATCTAAATATTTTGAACAATTTCATGGCTTCAACTAAATATATTTTGAACACATATATGCCTTCAGTTGGATAACAAGTATTGTTGGTCACTTTGCTTTAAATATGTATTGTTGGTAATTTTATATATAAAAATGTTTTGCTGATATTTTTTACTATAAAAATATATTTTTATACGTTCATAGTATTTTGGGGGGGTCATATTTGCCCGTATCTGGGACTGTAACAAGTGCTGCCACTCGAAGTCAGTGTGTACCTGAGAACAACAACGACAACAACAACAATTAAGAGGTGGTTCCACGCTCCTCAAAACCCCAATGTCCCGCTTTGGTGCCTGATGTAGTTTATCGTCATACCCAAGTACGGCTATGAACGAACTGAGTAGAACAGGCTGTTCAAGGAAATGTTTGTATGTTTTCCTTTATTATTGATGGATAGTATTCTTTGACTATAAATGATACTACACATTCTCAGCACAAGAGGAAAGCGTCAATCAACATGTTTATTTGGAAATGCTGAAAGGGTTACAAGAATTTGTTCGATGGGGGAAATGATCCTAACATTGGCCTGGTAAGCCGATTCTTCACTATGGCAATACTCCTGTCCATGATGCGTTAAGAGTTCGCGAGATTCTCGCTAAGAAATCCATTACAAAAACGAGCCACCCACCTTATTCCCAAGACATAGATCCGGCGATTTTTGTCCATTTTGAAAATTGAAAAATGCGCTGAAATGACAAAGATCGGCTGACATGCCTGACCTGCAGCAACACGTGAATACTTTACTGAAGGTTATTTCAGAAAACGTGTTGCAAATACGTTTCCAACAATGACACCAACGTCTCACGAAATGTATAGCGTCACAAGGGGAGTAGTTTGAGTAAGAGGAGTAAAGTGGCAGTAAACCAGGTAAACAAAAACTTTTACAAGCTATTCGGAGACTTGCCACACCTCGTACACTAGCCATTTTGTTGCTTCTATGTGCTGTGTCCATTCAGGACATGGGCGATGATAGCTCTCCACAATTTCCTGCCCTTTGTAGCTCTTCATAAAGTTTATCTTTTTGCTTAATCTCCTAATTCCTGTTCTACCAACAATATACACATGTTTCTTCTAATATGTGCAGTATCCGTTCAGGACATCGGCGATCAAAATTTCCTCTCCTCGTGAAAGGTATGATTCAACCTCTTCTCCCCCAGCTATGAGTTAATTAGTAAGAGATGCGGCTAAACAAATTCAACCAAGCAACAATATCTATAGTAAAATTACCAACAATACATATTCATAGTTAAATGAGCAACAATACATTTTATCTGTAGTTGAAGGTATACAGTTGCGTTCAAAATATATTTTAATTGAAGCCATAAAATTGTATTCAAAAGTTTTAGATTTTGGCAATAAATAACGCATAGAGGTGTTGATATGCCACTAAATAAATCAATAAACATGAAAATGCAAGAGATTTTGATACTTTAGAAACACAATGCATTTGCGAAATTACTAAAATATTACCATTATTTTTGACAGTAGGAACGTTGACAAGGATATCCTAGATTTTAGTATAGCCTCTAGGTTTTCTCGCCACTTTTATTGACTTTGATGTACAAGTGTAGTGGATATATATTTTAATAGATTTAGATTTCCGATAAAAATTCTGCAATGTACTCGAGCCATATGAAGATGGTTTGCTCTGTTCGAAATCTGATATTACCTATAATTAAAAATGGATTTTTCTATGTGAAATAATGTTTCACTGCTATCAGGTGAAATTTCGCTAGTCGAGAGTATTGACTTGAATGATTTTTGGATGAATTTGATAGCCGTCATGATTAATCACCCAATTAAACCGCATTAAATCTACAAAGATGATTACTGAACTACTTTGTCATTATTATTATTACTGCCGTTTACTCTATGAGAAAAGTTGTTTTATTTGATAAAGTTTGATGAAAATAATTTATTTTTAATTATATTAAACCGGCAAAAATATATTCTTATATGCACTTTCAGATTTACTGCTCCCATTCCACACACCCCAAGTGCCCCTCCTCGATATTCTGATTGCTAAATGTTAACGTTTTGTTAAAAAGAAGAAAAAAAACGAAGCTACTCTGAATAATGTGTGAATTTCTGGACGTTTTCATCTTGCATCTTCAAACATTCATTCATTTATATCAGCGCATTTTTGCACTGCTGTGGTCACCACTCCCCTCCATCTCCTAATTGTGGTTCCTGGTGATATTCAAGGCAGAATAGTGCAATGGCTTACTGGTTCCTTTTGTACGGGAGATATTGAGCTTACCTCCTCTGAGAAGTTAAAAAGCCAAGACCCACAAGGCAGCAGGTAGTTTGAATTAAGTTTTCCTTCTCCCAGACTGGTTTTCAACCAAGGCTATATGGCACAGTCTATCCTGCTATTTTACCCATAGGTGGAGGAAGAGATGGATTCATGCCTTTCCCAAGGTATGCGAACGCAATGAACTCAAACCCAATGTAAGTGAATACTGTGAACTCGAATGGAATTCGAACTCGTCTCTCCAATTCCTCAATCCGAACCGCTATCCATTACTCCACCTTCCGACAATAGTGGTTTAAAATATATCCCAGTGAACCACATCAGTATTCATAACGATTCTCAATTTTTACAGATCAGCAAAATTTGAATAATTATTCTAATAATGTTATACTCTAGAAAATCCAACGCTGACTTTATTAAAAGGAATATTTGCATTTTTCTGAATTTCCATAAAAGGTTATTTTTAAAAACGAAAGAGGATAGATTCGCCTGGAAACGAAAACATAAATCTTTAGGTGAACCAGTGTCAATATTTTTTTCTTTCGATGCCCAGAGAACAATACCTGCTAAAAATGGACATTGTTATAATGAAGAGCTTGTTTGCCACAATAAAAAGCTTCTGCGATTTTTTTTTTTTTAACTTGAATACTTATCTTACTGAAATCTTCACATTTTCTTTAGTGCTTCTCAGAATTCAGAAACATATATTGAGGACAGAAATATATATAAAATGCCATTTTGTTACCCAACATTAAATTACTGCTGGATAAAGACGTTGGCCTTTTCAAAAGAGATTTTGTAAAAGCATTTTTTTTCTTTTCTTTAGAGACTAACATTTCTTAAAATCGGATTAACAGAGCCATGTAAATTTCCGAATATTCTGAAGTGGATTTTCGCCTGTCTTTTAGCATCTTAGACAAGTTTCGTAAAATTTTCAGAAGAACATATGCCTCCACACTAACACTACAATCTTAACCCTTTTCAAGTTTAGGGTTAACCGTTATCTTCCCCACATATCCTCATAAACTGTCTCTTACCTCGAATAACTCTTATGTCCATATTACGGTGAAACACCGGTTCCCACACGATCACCGAAGTGAAGCAACGCCGAAAACCGCTTGGAAATACAGATTCTGTAAGTTTGGGTGTGTGGATGGTCTAATGGATAATTGCTCGGAATTGTTAATCGCAGCCGTGTTCCAAATCATTTGGGTTCGTTATATTCACTTAAGCGCAAATACCTTTGGGGAAATGTATGAATCCAGCTCCCCCCCCCCCAGCTAAGAGTTAATTAGTAAAACTTACAATCTAAAAATATTTTCTGGCTTTAAATAATATGCGAAGGATTGATAAGCTGTAGGAAACGAATCGATAAATAAATAAAGCGAATGGTTCTTGGGCCTTGTAAAAAAAAAAATCTAAATGGATACGTTTCGAATCTTTTGTGTGAAAAACAGAACTACTTAGAATGTTTCTTTTTAAATTTATAATTGACAAGCCTTTCGTTTTAGAATGATAAAAACACCATTTTTTTTTATCAAGAACCCGATCAATTTGATTTTGATATTAAGTAGAATATTAAGAATATCTGAAAAGGCAAGAATTACCGCAGAAAAAAGTTTTCATTGATTTATTGAAAAATCGAAATCTTCTGAATCAAGATTTGAAAGATTGTAAATCCCGCTATAATTTTTGTTTTTAAAAAAAAAATAATGAATTGGGGCCAGGTTTAGGCTCAATGGAAATTACGTATTTAATAGCAAATTATTTGCTTTATAAATCTACATATTTAACTTTGTTGCAATTATCACCACCTGCCGGCCGTTGTGCATTCCGTCTGAAACGTTGTGATAACAACAAGTAAACCTACGAACTGTTGTCCTTATCTTTGTTGTAATTATCACAGCGTTCTGAGCACTGTGCATTCCATCTAGAATTATGCACTCAGAAACTATAACTAAGGTGTGCTCAGCATATTTTAAATGTAGACTTATTGCCGCATCACGTTGAAATACCGGTTCCCCTATAAAAACCGAAGTTAAGCAACGTCGAGCATGGTCAGTACCTAGATGGGTGACTATCGTTTGCGCTGGCCTAGGTGCGAGCACCGATCCCTCTCTCTGGTGCAATGAGAGGGCGCTGCTTCGAGCAGCTGTTCCCCAGGGCTGGGCACCTCTCAGTATAATTTTTCTCAGTTGTGACTCTGTGCTGTAACGGAGTCGCCCCTGAGCGCACTCTGTCCAAAGACAGACACGCAACTGAGAGATGATAAACAGGGTGTTACAAATTACTTTAGAGTAATTTACACTCTGAGTTAATTAGTAAATATCAGTAAACCAATATTATCTCAAAAAAATTCTTACAATCTAAAAATATTTTTTGGCTTTATATAAAGAGAAAACGGTTGATAATCCGTAGAAAACGAATCACACAATCAATATTTGCAGTATAAACTACAGGTTGGCTCTGTGAGTGTTAAAAAAAAAGATAAAATGTGCGTGAGCTAGCCACCCTAGCATACTCTGAAATTGGCTGACAGTCATATGGCCGCTGCAAACAGTAGTTAACTCAAACGGGAAAAAAATATCACATGGACAATCTGATTTGGATGAATGCAGTCAAGTTTGAATGGTTATTCCATAACTTATTCAGAGTAATATCCACGTTACTTTTTATCGCTATATTTCAGCACCCGTGCTCTTTCACAACTTTTAATTTATGACATGTGTTGTCATTGATCAATGTATTATTATTTCTCACCGACGTGGCGTGGCTTCCCTCTGCCTTTTCCACAAATATTTTATGGCACCTTCTCTGACGAGCTTTTTTTCCCTGGTGCCCCAATTACATTAATTTAAGCGTGCTACTAGATTGACATCTAGGTCTCACCCTTTTATTGTTGAAATAGCCAAACGCAACTGCACTTCAACAGTTTCTTTTCTCGCACTTCCCACCTGTGGAACTCCGTTCCGTTTACTTGCTTCCCTGACAACTACAATCTTCAAAAATTTAAAGACAACGTCAACGCCCATCTTCAGTCTTCTTGAATCCCGTTCATCTTTTATCCTTTCCTAAATCCTCCTTATTTTCAATTTTCCCTTTCATTCTCTGTAACTCCCTGCATACTAGTGGCATTCCCGCCTTGCTTTGGGTAAAATGATAAAAAAAAAACTGGTATGGGTTCGAATGGTTAGAAGGTACGCTTTCTAACCATGATACCCGGGTTCGAATCTCGCCATGATCGATTTGTCAGGAAAGTGACTACTTGATTTGATCGTTATGGTGAGAGGTGATCCTAGCGTGCGGTACCTTTGGAAAGTGTCTGAAAACCATACCCCGAGCTGACACTAGCCTTGTGAATGAAATTGAATAGCCGGAAATATTTGCGAGCTGTCGATGGGTGTGCTAGCACGAAGTCACAAGTCATCGTGACCGAGGGTTTGTGCATGCTGGCCTTGTTCAAACTGTTGATGACGCCAGATAATACGCTCTCTCTCCCAGAAACTGTAACTAGGGTCAACTCAGCATAGTTGAAGTATAAACCACAGGTGGACCCTTTGGGTGTTGAACAAACACAAATGTGCCTGAGAAGGCGTCTGCAACAGGGATTGGCTAGCCCCTCTAGTAGACAGGCATCCTCGCATACGAGCGGCCAGCATTATTTGGACTGTTATCCTCACCTTTGTTGTTATTTTTGCCAATGCATTCCCTGGCCTTTTAATATCATCTTGTTCAATTATTGTAATGGTTCTGCCTTTTTCTTCATTGTATGATTCCCATCTTAGTTGTTACGATCAGCATGTTTCAGTTAGTGCGCAATCCAGATTTTCTCGAGATGGAAATTGTTATATAAGACTTTATCTTTTAATCTAGAAATTAATCTCATACCTTCATTATTTTAATAGCATCTATATCCACTAGAGTGTTAGCGTGGTGTAGTGGATAACGGCTCGGGATGAGAAATCGGTAGAGCCGAGTTCAAATTTTAGTCGGGTTCGTTAAATTCACTTACGAGTTTAAGAAAGGCATGCACCCATCTCCTCCTCCAACTATAGATTAATGAGTAGGCATTTTATATGAAAAAACATTGTTATTCTCTAAACTAATAAAGCAATATTCACTCTCAAAAAAATAATTATTACAATCCATTTCCTTAGATAAGTAATTATAAGTTATTATTAATGCTTGACTAATATTTCTTTTATCTTAATGTTAGTTGCTTTACTTACACTAATGTTAGTTGCTTTACTTACACTAATGTTAGTTGCTTTACTTACACTAATGTTAATGGACAATGACTCGAAATGAGAAATCAGTAGAACCTGATTCGTTACATTCACTTACGCGCAAATATCGTCAGGAAAGGTATAAATCCATCTCTTCTCTCTCCAGCTATGTGTTGAATAGCAGGACAGACTGGGTCCTATAGTCTTGGTTGGCAACCAGTCTATCGCAGAAATCTTCTGTCTAGTCAGTCATGAATCAAAATGACATGGTTGTCCAAGCGTGTATCACGTATGGCCCCCTAACCGAATGATATCCACCAAGATGAGAACTATAGTTCGAAATAATACAAGAATATTAACAATTACTCATTTAAGAAATGAAATACTAAATGAATATAAAAAGCTTTAAAAATATCACTAATGTCCTACGGTGGCGTAGTGGATATAGATGTTACTGTCATCTAGAGGTCATGAGTTCCATCCTTAGATCAGGTAGTGAAGCATCAATTCAGCAGGGGAAAATCTCACAATAATCAATAGATAATCCCATATCAGCCGATTAATTGTATTTAGTCGAAACGTTGTGTCTGTAAAAAAAAAGTTCGAAATAATACAAGAATATCACACCTACTTTGTTTGCATTATTCACATTTGGAATTGTTGTTGTTGTTGTAATGTACCATTAGATACAAAGAAAACAATGCAGAACTGGTATTTAGGTCCTCCTATATAACAGTAAATTCTAGACAGACGAATGCTAAAAATACCATAGTCTGAACATATGAATAACGAGGAAGTTTTAAAGAAACTGTAAACAAAAAAATACTTAGAATCAGAAAGAGACGGTTAAATTTTCTGGAAAGTGCTTGGAGAATCTAATACTCACAGGGCATATCGAAAGCGCGAGAGACAGAGGAAAGCAGCGAGTAATCTAGATCGTGTGTAAATGTTTAGCAGTACAGTGATTAGGAGGGATAGCTAAACAACAAAGAGCTAAGAGCTACAAAGGACAGAAAGTTGCGGAGAGCCATGATCACCCACGGACACGACACATGCAAGAAGTAGAAAGAGGCTTTACTGTACAATATATTTCTATGTGAAACTTTTTTTTTGTCATTTTTTTCAGAAAACTTAATAATTTCATCTGCTTAGAAATTGTTTATCTTTCTGAACAAATAACGGTTCTGGGTTGCAATCTGTTTTTTGTTTTTGTTTTTTCTTCTTCTTTTTCTTCCTTTTTTTTTTTTTTTCTTCAGTTAATTGAATTCTTGTTCGTTAGGCACATTCTCTATCTGTTTATCTTGCCAATATGGCGGATGAGTGAAAAACTTCCCGGACAAGCTGTAACAATTCTTTTTGTCTGGTCACAGAAGAAAGACGCAATCAAGCGTTAGCATGATAGAATATTACGATCTTTCTCTTGACCAATTCCGGACATTCCAAATGTCCTTTAACCGCAGAAACAGAATGAAGTTTTTAACCAAACTAATAATCGATGTTGAAGCAACATCTCTGTTGGACACTGCACCATAAGACTAATTTAATCCATGCTGTAGTACCAAATCTGGTTGTCTTTCTTATATTATTATTTTAACTAAAATTCACTCAATACAAGTTTCGAGAGCCACTCAAAGTAGAGGATTACTGAATTATATGAATGTGTAGGATATATAACGATTGACCTTTTTGACTTGAAAATGTTAGGATTTTAATGTTAAGGGGAATACTCCACGTAGGAGTCTGATCCGAGTAGCCGTTAGGAATAAGCTGTCTGAGTGGAAATTCTTACCTATAATTGGAATACGGAAGAATTACTAAAAAGATAACTATTATTGCAAATGTATGCATAGGTAAATGCGTACATTTAGGATATATATATATATATATATAATATATATATATATATATATATATAGTACACAAAACGGAGTTTGTAAATTATAATATGCACTCAGATGCTGAAGAGATTCTGGTAAAAACACTTTGCATAGATGCATGTCTATACATGTATAGATATTACCGCTATCCCATAATGCATTTTTAAAAAATAAAATCTCCTCTCACCTACCCCCCGTACTGTAGCTGTATAGAAATTCAAAATCAATAATTCTCTTTTGCTACGTATCTAACTGTACTTATATATATATATATATATATATATATATATATATATATATATATATACTATTATTCTCCACTCTTTAGTGAATTGGGAGAGCGGGGTAAGGAAGGGTAATGATGAAAAAATCTACAATAATGATAGGTTAGCTGTTTGTGCACCAACCTCTCCGTCCCACCTTTCCTTACCTATTACCTACCTTCCCCTACTTCTTACTCGCTACCTCTCCATTCACCCCCTATATCTCGCTGTCTGCTGAGTGCTGTACATGTTTGCACACATTTTATATGTCCTTATGTCTAAATACTTGAGCTTCTACGTATAATAGCTAAATTACTCTAGCTATTTGAATAGAAAATTTTAAAAGTTATATATATGATCACTAGTTTTTATTGAATGTAATCTCTTAATTGAACATGTTTTACTTCATGTTCATTGTTTTAATCAGTGCCCAGATTTCCTTGCTGAAATATTATCAATTCAATTATATAATTCAGACTGGCATCTTAATATGTGTGTTGAGCGGGCGTCTGTCATAGGGATTTGCTAACCGCACCGGCAGACTGGTGTGCTCGGAAACGAATAGCCGGCCATTTTTTTTTTGCTGCATGCAAAGCTTTTGGCCTTATTAGTAGTATAAAGAAAATGGAGGTAATCCACCAGCCTCCGTCTCCTCCAAAGCAGTCAGACAACCTCCACCAGTTCATCAATTCCCAGACATTCCTATGCAAATTGATGGGAACAACTTGAAGTATGTGTAGTCATTTACATATTTAGGAAGCAAGACGAATGTAAATCCATCCATTGATGACGAAATAACAAATCGGATGGCAAAAGCTACAAGTGCATTTGGGAAGCTTTGCCGCCGCCTATGGAATGAGAGAAGTATTAAATTGGACACTAAAATACGGGTTTATGGAGCAACCGTTTTGACTATACTATTGTGCGGCTCAAAATCGTAGACCCCAGTTAGGTGCCATATCAATCACCTGGATGTCTTCCTCAAAAGTTATCTCCACATGATCTGTGGCTATACTTTTGACGATAGGGTGTCCAATGCGGATCTTGGCGCAAAATGCAACATTTATGGAATTGAGACTTTCCTGATGAAGTCACCACTTCTGACTGGTCATAATGCAAGGATGAGTGACAGCAGAATACTTAAGGTCCTCATATATAGCCCGCTTGACAGTGGAAAAAAGAACAGCTGGGTGACCGTGGCTCAACTATAAAAAAACAAGCTAACGAGTAACCTCTCCGCTGCCAATGTGCCTCATACTAACTTCGAACTAGTTGCCCTGGATAGAAATAGCCGAAGGTACTTGTGCCAGAGTTTTATCAGAAATTTCGCAATCAGTCGTATTGACCGGTTAAGAGACGAAAGACAACGACGAAAAGCATCAGCAAATATTCCTGTTGCTATGTCACGATATTCTCGCTGTTGCACAATATGTGGTTTTGTATGCGGGTCACTAGCGGGACTGAAATGTCACATACGACACAAACATAAAAACCGAGGTTGTCAGATCCTCATACGTCGAAACTGATGAGAGAGGCCATTACACACACGCATACATACATACACACACACACACACATATATATATATATATATATATATATATATATATATATATATAGTGGGAGGTATATCTGCCATATCCTGTGCCCATGTGTTTATATATATATATATATATATATTAGTGAGTAAACGTGTTTAAGTAAATATTTGTTTTTTTTTCCTCTGAAACAATGAAACTGATATCTACCAGCCTAAATATTGAAAGTCTTACTACAGGAAATACTTGCCGACAAAAGCGAACCTGTCTTCACTTTTTAATCTGACAAACCACTTTCCAGCTAAGCGATAGCATGGTTTTAAAGACTACCCCAATAAATATAAATAAAGAGAATCTTAATACAAACAAAATATTTGCCATGTAGCTGATTAAAATACATGCATATATATCTGTCTATATTTCTGACTATGTATTACAACTATTCACATCGTTCGGAATGTTGTCCTCTTTATTGCCATATTCACGTACGCTCCAACTTTCTTCAGGTGATATACGTTAGAATTTCGAACCGAACACTTTTAGTCCACAGAGGTAGAATGTTCTAGAACAATTTGAATATACCAATAAAAAAAAATGAAGACAAAACTTCCGAACAATAAAATAAAATTAAACTAATTTACCTCCCTTACATATCCTTACTATAACAGAGGGAGGCCATGCGCATTTACAAAAACATTCAAAACTATCAATTATACTAATTCACCCCTGAAAATGATCTTTGGATAGGATTGAAAGTACTTGGGAAAATAAAAGAAATAACCAAAACTACGGCGTCTTTCTTACTCAGTTTTGTAACAGCACCAAGAAAATTATCCGTGAATTTGAGAGGATTAAAATAGAAATAGACATAATATGTCTAGATTATTCAACAAAGCATACTTGAATGAAGATATGCTGTCTAAATATATAAAATGTGTGTGTGCGTGCGTGTTATTTTGGCAACAAGTGTTCATTTAAATATTTTATTGAATTCAACCCACAAGACGTGTTTCCTCGCCCCTTTTGTTTCGTCTACGCTTGTCAACGTATAGCCTACTGCCCAACTAGACCATGTGAGTGTATCAATAAGTCCGTAATCCGATGATATAAACATGTAGTTTCAACCTAATTTCCTTCTTTTCTCAATGCATTTAATTCAACTTTTCGCCAATTTTATCGATCAGAATGCAGTTAAATTTTCAAGTCAAAATAACGCTAACAACTGTGTCGTGTTACGGACTTATTGATCGAGTCTCGCATGCGCGTGTGAGGTACTCACCAGAATTTCCGGGAATCCAACCTTGAAAATGTCCAATTTACACTATATCTTTCAAAGTGATTTATTCAGGTTTCTTGCACACTGATGATAGCACGTCACATAAAGGTTAGTTACTAAAGTCTGTACACCATACGATTCTGGCGCCTGATGGTGGTACTGTGTGTGTGTATGTCTGTTGGTTGGTTGACTTTGTTTAGCAGCATATCAACCTCTATTGGTTATTTAATGCCGAAATCTAAATATTCTGAATGCAATTTTCTGCTTTCAAATACAGTTATTTTGTACACACTTTCACAGCAAACTCTTTTGTTTTCTCTTTTTTTTTTTTTTCAAATATATAGTTTGTAAATGATAAAGTGTATTGTTGATAATTTCGCTACAAATATGTATTGCTGGTAATTATACTATAAAGATGTCTTTTTATACCTTCATTTAGTGTTGTATTGATTTTTATTTTCCTATAAAAATGTATTGCTGATCAATTTACTATAAATATGTACTTTTGATTTTTTTTTGGGGGGGGATTCACTAATTGCCCATAGCTGGGACCCTAACAGGTGCTAATACCCCGGGTCAGGGTGGACCTGGGAGCAACACTAATTGAGAAGTGATTCTACATCCCTCAGAACCTTCAATCTCCCGACCAGAAGCCTTACTGCCAGATGTAGTATACATATATATATATAGGAAACATGTTTTTGAAACATGAGAACTCTTATGTAGCCAAGGAATCATATTTTTTTTAAATAATTATATATAAATATATTCGTGGGTAAGTAATCCAAATGAATTCTATTGATATAAAATATTAAAACTGATCCACAAAAGAGAGTTCAGTATATTTATTTTAGAGCATAGAAATGAATTACATAAAATTGAAACTCAATCGTACCGCATTTTTATAGACATTTCGCTCCTCGGGATACATTCCCTGGAGCTTGTCAAAACTAAAACGTTTGATTTATTTTTTATTTATTTATTTTTTAATCAAACGTTTTATTATTGACAAGCTCCAGAGAATTTATCCCGAGGAGCGAAATGGCCATAAAAATGTGTTACAACTGACTTTCATTTATATACATGTATGTATAATATATCAACAGTGTAGACATAGGAACCGGCATTGCATATTTTCCCGCATTTAAACTATCATCAGATTGTATATTTCGACAATAAGTATTTATTCAAACATATTTTACTGAATTTCACCGACTATGTATTCTTCTCTTGCAAAAGCCCGTACGACATTCGATTTTAATGATCGCTTAACGTGTAAAACTGCACTGTTTTCTTTCACCATAAATATAGCAAATTTTAAAGAATGCACGAATAAATTGACAAAAGTCATTATTCTATTTTGTCTTGAATGATGAACAACGCTTCTTGAGTTTGTTATTTACGAAATTTATTTTAACATCAAAACTCGCCTTTGTTACCGTGATTCGCGCTGTTTTCATCTGTGCCATGAAATAGACAGATTTCTTTATATATCATTGTGTTTTGTTTGAAATCGATCTTAGAATATTGAATAAGGAATAGCTCAAAGAGTGAAACACTGAGCAAAGGCAGTTCTACTAAGTTTCTTAATAGAATATTTGCCTTATGAATCTTGGGAAAGTTTACATAGAAATATTTCGTTGTCACGTTATACCAATTGTTCTCTTTAGGGTAATGCGATCCGTGTTTATTTTTCCGAATTTGAGACAGTTTCCTCTCGAGAGATAAGGTTTATAAAGACATAGTAACGTTTGCTTTTAGCTTTTTTTTTTGCTTTTTTTGCTCATTAATCAAGCAACAGATATTTCACTGACATTGTAAATATTATATTTATTTTACCACTCGTTTATTTTTATTTTGCTGAAGAATTTTTTGTTTTTTTTAACATAAAGCGACTGAGAAGAGAATTCTTCAGCTTTCGTCAGGTTCTTTTCCTTGAATACACATGATGACGGCTGAAGCATTGATCGACCGAAAAGTTATGTTAACAGCAAGTATACAAAAGAGAACAATATTGGCTATAAAAAATGACAAAACACACACACACACACGCTATTTTAAAAATTTTGGCTAAGAAGTCATTCGGCGTCAAATTAACAAGGGTCTGACCATCAGTGACACATATTTCTTTTTCAAATTTGGTTCACTTATAGAGCTTAATGTTAAAAAATTGAATGGTACCTATTTTACATCTCTAGGTCTAAGAGTTCCCGACATATGACCCTTTGAGCCTGCTCAATAGGTGAATTTTGGAAAATAGTCACAAAGTTTAAATATCACTATTTCAGTTGTTTTTTCACCTACAGAGTTAAATTATATACCATTTTAAATTCTTATTTAGTATTTTATAAAGTTTGAATCAATTGACAATTACACGATGTTTTGCCAACCATGCAATATAATAGTGTAAATAAACAATCTAATAGTGTTTATTATTTTTATTCTCGATTCTCAAGTACAAAGAAAATGTCAAAATTCACTTTCATATGTTTACGTTTTATTACAATTCTAATCGTTTTTGAAGAAGCATTACTGAGGAATGAAGGTAGTTTAAATAATAGCGGTGTAAGTGAAAAAAAAAATAGTTCTTTTGACACTCTGTTTTTTGCGGGGAGGAAAGTGCAAATTTGCCAAAAATCAATCACTGCTTAGTATTGGTTGTTAAATAGTTAATTACATAAAATCAAGAAGTTGTTCTTAGCAATTATCATTTGAAATGTCAAGTCGTTATTAATTATTGCTTTATTTATACAAATCCGAGTCAGTGGTTTGCAAACAATAATTTCATTGAATAAAACTAGAAGTTCTTTTTCTTCGAGAATGGGGAAAATAAGAATTGTTTAAATGAGATTTTAAAAGATGTTCTTTATCGATTTCAGCACCATAGACCCGAAATATTCTGAGAGTCGAATAAATTTCATTTTTGATGTCGAAGTATTAGCATTTTAAATTTTAATGACATTTAAAATACCTACCAATTTACTCATGCCGTCAAAAAAGGTGGGATATTTTAAGTCCTTACTATTATTAAGCTTACACATGTGAGTTTTTTTATATACCGGCTGTAACAGCAAATTGTCCAAATCGTGTAACAGCAAAATTGTCCAATTGTTAGATTAAGCTTTGAACTGTTGTGTCTAGAAATGATTAAAGATATATTACTGGAATTTTCCGAGGTTTTTTTTAATAACACTATTGGAATCTACTTTGAACAATATGAATGTATTTAGCTCTAAGTTGAAGTGATGATCCCTCTTAGTGTTGTAACCTACTGGTCTAATTTTCCTCTCTACTATTCACTCTTTTTTAAAACTTATTCACCATTCCCTTGATGGTTCTTGAATGAACTTTGAAGATGGAAGCCAGAGTATGAATGTTGGTACCATTACTGATGGCCTGAATGATCTTTTTCCTCATTGATCATTTGGGAAGACATAGCGGGGCTGACACAAAATGATTTAAACCTGTTCTCTTTCTAGATAAATAACTCCAAGGGTTTTTCAGTGATTCTTACATGGCTAAGCATCTTATCTGAAAACCTGGAAAAAAAAGAATTCAATTAGTCTAGTGGATTTTTTAGATATTAAACATTTTATGGGATGGACAATTATGCTGTTACACCCGGTATATATTTAATCGAATTCACCCCAACCAAGGCAGCAAAGCCACTAAGACAGAAAGGGCTACTAGGTGTGGACGAATTAGGAACACAAACATTACTAATGAGTGGGAAGAGAAAAGAAAAGAATCAGGAGGACAGTAGATAGCGCTTGACATTGCATTTAAGTTTTTGGAGATTAAAGTAGACTGGAAACATAGTCGGAAGGGAGTTCCACAAGCGAGAAGTGCGAGAAAAATTGTTAGCATAAAATTTACGGCTACATCTAGCCATCTTTAATATATTCCGTTCTTTCACAATCCATTTTTTCACCTTATGGCTTTATAAACACTTTCGAAAACTCCGCCATTGTTATAATGAAGACACTGCAAGGGAGATAATTCTAGTATCTAAAAAAACTTTCAAACACAACAGAAGAAAAATATACAAGAACAATTGTATTACCGTATACACTCTAGTATAGTGCCATTTTTTTCTATAATCAGATTTTTACCCCCCCAAATAGGGGTTTGCACTAAACACAACTTTTTACTGGATAGGTTAAAATTCATGCATCGTACTGTACATGAGGTCGACTTATACACGAATATATACAGTATATCTACAGATTCTTTATTGATAATAAATGTTCACTAAACTTAGTTTGGCACAAGATCACAATAAAAGATTAGCAAGTGAGCGCTGAACTTATTACCATTACGTGAAACCGGTTTACATGAGTAGATATTTCCTTAGCCAAATAACTCTACAAGGACATGATAATGATAATAGACTACTAAGTAAATTGAATTCATTAACAGTGACCTGTGAGAGATTTCTAACCAGTCTTCGACAACACAAGGACCACAATAATGGTAATATTAGCCGTTTCCCTACAAGGAAACATTTGGCATTCATTGACCGAACAAACAGTACTTACTTTACTGTTGAAATTTATAAAAAAAAAACAATTTTTCAAGAAAACAGGTTTCTCAAGTCCAGTAGCTGTTAGCGCCCTTTACATTATTGTTGGGGATTTAGGTCCCCTCTTATGGTGATGAGTTGTATAGTAACGATAGAAAGTGTGACCGGGGAATCTGAAAGCAAAGAACAATAGCAAAAGATCCCTTGCAGAAGCTAAGCAAAAGTATAAAAGAGTCGGCATTTGTCCCTAGAAACAAAGAAAAGCGCTAGATTGTTATCTACAATCCAATCTTGTAGTTATTTTCCAAGCGTAGCTTAGATGTGGCACAAGGCCGAAAACATGAGAGACCCAGTGAGAATTGAACTCACTACCCAGTCGTAATCGTTCTAGCGAGACAAGCTTGCTAACCAGTACACCATCACGAGGTGCCCCTATCCAATCTTGTATATGACAGTAAATGCTGAACAATTCCTCATAGATGAAGAAAAGACTTATAGCAATAGGGGTGTAGTGAGACTGAGGAAGGGACAGACGATCCTTCAACGAAGACGCGCGTTCTGGTCCGACAAACATTCAATTAAGATGAGCGTTCTGGTCTGACAAGCACTCAACTATGACTAGCGTTCTGCTCCGAATAGCAAAGAATATATTCATGATAATTCCTCATCTCAATAACTTTGACAAACATTAGCTTGCTTTTTTTTTTCTACAGCAGGCGCACTTTATAATCTTTTTGCGAATATTTCTAAATCTTAACATTATTATGCTTTAACATTATCTGGCACAAGTTCATGGTAATGTGGAACCTAGAGAAAATGGGATATTCTAAATATATTAACAATTGTCTGTAAGACTACCTTATTATGAATTGCTTGACGACACTCGACTTATATAGATACTTGCGTCGTCTAATCTCGTCCATGAAAAATCCAAAAGAATGTCAACTTATTAGAGATAGTTCATATGTATGGCTATCTATTTTTATCTTCGGTATTAAAAAAAAAGTTTGAGCTTATTTAATTTAGTGTCTACATTTCTGAGTACGTTTATTGACATGCTTATATTTATCTATATTTTTTAGGCGCTTCTTACCAAAACAAAATTCCTTCACAAAAAAGCGGGTTTTAGAATATACATTTCCTTTATATCCCGAAAATTCAACCGTATTTTTGTGCATATATATCAAGAATTTATAGATCTCCTGCCTTCGAAAATCGAGTCACTATTAGTTAAAACATTCTTTTTTTTTATGTGCCATGTCCTTTCAGGACGTAGGCGATCATGGCCCTCCACCTCCCTCTATCCCTTGCAGCTCTCAACAAGTTCCTCCCAACAGACCACGTTCTGTTATTCACTTGCTTAAGTCCGCAAAGTATGTCACGCGTTGTTTTCCCTTGTCTCTCTTTCCTTCTATTCGACCTGTGAGTATCAGATTCTGCAGGCCCTCATTATGTGTCCCAGAAACTTCAGCTGCCTCTTCCTGATATTAAGTATTAGCTTTCTCCTTGTTTGCATCCTCTCTAAAACCTCACACGCTCGGTCACTGATATTCTAAGCATCCTTCTGTAGAACCACATTTCTGTCGCCTCGAGTCTCTTTTTCATATTTGAGGAAACCGACCAATATTCGCTGCCATAAAGAAGGACAGATATCACGTAACAGCTCAGTATTCTTTTGTGCTACCAAAGATAATAACCCTAAAATCTTTTTTTCTTTCATGTGCTGCGTCACTTCAACACGTGAATAGTTCTGGCTCGTCACAACTTCTCTTGTTGTCCCTAATAATTTCTGAATCTTTAGCGCCCTTATTTGTCCTTGTTCTACTATTCATTCACATAACTTCTCCAGTCGATCATTCTGTTAAATAATAGTTTCAGACTATTATTTTTTGGTGGCAGTGTATTTTGGCTCAGACTTTCTGAGGCTAACCTCTTATGGTCAGATGGTAGACAAAACAGAGGAAGTCGTTTCTGATTGGTTAAAACTAGCGTAGGAAGATTAGAGAGATAAAAAGTGATTTCAGGGAGTTAAGTTTTACACGTCATACAGAGTAGACGTGGTTATTTCGTGTCTCGGGGAACTTTCTCTCCAGTGGGGGTGATAGAGCGATCCCACTAACTAGTTAAAAATGTACACGTCGACGTGTTTAATAAAATAGATAAGTTTAAAATCCCTTTTGTTGAAGTTCTCTTTTTATCTCCGAACAAAACTGCTGTCGATCAGCGACCGGGAGACGACGAGAAAGAGAAGATACAGCGTTATGGAATCGACCCCGTCAACGAAAAGACCTCCCCAGAACGAGGGGGGCTATGCAACAATTGGTTGCTTTCCCCTTGCGCTACTTGCCTACAGTATGTCTTGTGAGTATCAGATTCTCCATGTCCTCTTTCTTCATTCTGTGTCCTCCTTTTTCCGTTTGTTAGTATCAGTTTATTTGTAGTTCCTATTTTCCTTAAAAACCTCTTGTTTATATATTGTGTCCATATTTATTTCCAACATCCTTCTGCAGAACAACTTCTCTTTCACTTCAGGTCTCTTCTTCGTCTGTGAAGATAGTGTTCTGCATTCACTGCCATATACGAGATTAGATATTACATAGCAGTTCAGCACACTTTTTTTCTTTTTTTTAAAACAATTTTTCTATTTCTTAATACTTTGCTTAGTTTCTGGAAGATATTATTTGTTATTCTTAAGCACCCCCGGATTTCCGTGTCACATATTCCGTTGTGAGTTATTACACTATCCACATCGCTGAATTTCTGTACCTGCTTTATTTTGACGTCCCAAATGTGTAGCTCACACTCTCGGCTGTCGCTTTTGCTGGTAAGCATGCATTCTTTCTTACAGTTAATAGACCTTTCTTCATACATCCCTCTACTATCCTATCTAATTCTTTTAGTTTCTTTTGAGTTTTGTTGTTAAGATTAGGTTCACTGTCATGAATCCTGATAGATTACTTGAGTTGTCTCAGGATCGACTCGTTGCATCAGGTCTCCGGTGAGAAAACACCTATGTATAAAAGTAATTTTCGTCTTTTTATAGACCTTTACTCCAAAGTTTATTTCGTGTTAGCATCTGAAGGCAATGGTAATATTATTTTAATAATTTCACTCCAAGCAAAGCGATAAAGCCACTCGGACGTAGGGGTTACAGAAAGAGAATGAGAAGACAACGAAGAGGAAATAAGGAACTTGATTCAGGAAGACAGAAAATAGTAATTGACGTTGCATTTAATTTTTTAAGATTGTATATGGCAGGGAAGCAAGAAATCGGGAGGGAGTTACACAAAGGAGAAGTGCTAGAAACGAAACTATTCGAATAGGACTGACGGTTGCATCCAACTAGTTCAACAGTTGAGACCTAGTTGCCAATCTAGTAACACGCTTAGATTCGTGCAGTCAAAGAACTAAGGAGAATAGCTCATCAGATCAAATGTCATGAAAATATTTATAGAAAAGGCAGAGGGAAGCCACGTTACTACGGTCGGAATGTGACGGATGTCGAGATGCCAGGTTAGGGTCGATTACATTACAGACGCTTCTTTGAATTTTGTCAATCTCGAGATATATAATAGTAGAACCAGACCAGATATTGTAGCAGTATTCAATGCACGGTCGAATAGATTTATAAATGTTCAAGATGGATTGTGATCAAAATAATTGCCTTACATGATACAGTGAACCAACTTTCCCAGTAGTAGACCTAGCAATTGATTCACTATAATTACTCCACTTCATGTCAGTGGAACACATGAGACCAAGAAGGCATAAAGTGTTGCTCTCCTGGTGTTTGAGCATCAACCATGCAAATTGCAGGCAAAAAGGTTCTCTCTAATGATTAAATTAAACCAGTTTTGTTTCTGAAGCGTTAAAATTTACAAGCCATTCCTTGTCCCAGTAAACCATTGATTGGGAGTCATTTTCGAGAACAGTTGCCAGTTTTAATTTGTTTAATCTGTTTGATTGTCTACTCAGAGAGGAGTAAATATTTGTAATCTGCATTGAAATCTTGTTGAGAACTGATGACATTGGGAAGGTCGTTGATGAAAATCAGAAACAGCGTATGTCCGAGTATTAGTTGGTTCCTTACAAGAGCCAGATCAAGCCGAAAATGAAATACTGTTGTCATATTTGGGCGGGCGCTGCCCAGTCCTCACTTTCCCGCCTCGATAAAGTTCAAAAGCGTCTCTGAGTCCTTTTAGATGACGAATTATTTTTCCACCCACCGACCTTTCTCTCACAGGCGATATGTGCCATTCCTCTCGCTTCTCTATCGCTACTTCCGTTGAAAGTGCTCGGACGAACTACATTCCTTGGATCCGCTAGGTCTAACCTTCACGACTAGGGTCCGCCATGCCACATATATTGTGTCAAAACCTGTTCAAGTCTAGGGTTAACCGTTATCTTCCCCCTCTTATCCGTATAAACTACCCCTTCTTGTAATCCTCTACTGCGAGTGGCTGCCGGCTTTGTACAGTGTGAACCTTACTGTAACAAAAATTAATAACAAAACGTTCGGCATTCACTGACCAAGCAGCCAGTGCTACTGTTGGTTGAAATTTATAAAACCTTTCTATTAAAACAATGTTCCATAAAAAGTCCAGTAACTGTTATCGCTCTTTTTACTATTGATGTGGGTAAAACTAAACTTTTCTTTGAAGTAGTGTGGAACGTCAAAATTTGTAAATATTTTCTTGTAAAACAATTTTTCAGGAAAATACCTTTCTCAAGTCCAGTCATGATTATCGTTTTTTATAGTATTGATGAGTGTTTCCTTCCTAACCTTTTCTTTGAAGTAGTTTGGAATCTCTATCTATAAAAGTGTGTGTGTGTGTGTAACGAATGCACGGCCCCAATTTTCGACGGATTTGCACCAAAATTTACATGCACATGCTCCAAGTTAGTGGAAGGTCAAGACCGACGTTGCATTTCCCAACTCCCATCGATAGTGGAAATAATCGATTTTTTCATTCTTCTACGGCAGTTTTCATGTAGTTTGCGGCCATTTTCTACTGGCCAGAGTGAGAGCCTATAGCTGGCTGCCACGAATAGCCAGGAAGATTCTATTGGCCAGCGTGAGAGCCAACAGCTGACTGACACGAATGTTAACTAGCATGCTAGCATGCAAAAAAAATCGATAGCTGTATTCGTCACAAGTGGGAAAAATTTAAATATGCATGGCACTTTACTCCAATTGGTTCATTCGCTTGCTTAAACTCAACGTTGATTCTTATTCCGCGGAACTGGGTTGGCTGTGAAAAAGTATTTGTTGTTAACATTCTTTTTTCATTCGGTTTTTCCAGTTACGAGTACTTTTTTAAAGCTGATCCTTTTGTGTTCATTTTGTTTAGTTCTTTTTTCGTAACAGATTTAATGTTTAGTATAGAGCTTAGAAAAAATTCGCAGTGTAAGATAGGCAAGAAGTAAGGCATGTAGCAACATCAGCACGGCAAAGGGCACTCCTTTAAAGGCAAGGAAGGGCAAAAAATATTTTATGTCAAGTGACAGCGATTGCTGTATGAGTCGTACGATTTTTGAATCAAGCACGGGCAACGCCGGGCCATGCTGCTAGTGTAAAATTATAAGCGTCGTTTTTTTTGTTTTGTTTCCATTTCCCTTAAAAACCGCTCACATATTCACTCCATGGTATTCTCAGCCTCCTTCTGTGTAACCATATCTCTGTTGTCTCTTCTTTATTAGGATATTGTCCAACATTCACCCACATGTAGAAGAACTGATATGACATTTGTGTAATTCGATGACATCTTATTAAAATTTACCTTTTCTTTTCTTTCTTTTTTACTGTTAATCTATGATGGTAGGAAAAACGCCTGGCCATTTCTATTTTGTGACATTATAATTTTATCAAAAACTTGATATTATCAAATTTCGTTCTTGTTAGTCTATACGGCTCCTCGGTGTAGTTTTCAGTTAAATAGAAGGAATTCGGTTAACAAAATACCATCCATTTGTCTGCTCTGGAATTGGTGAAATAAAGCAGGTGTGATTTGGTAAGAATGCTAACACTCCGCTATCATGTGTTGGGTTGAGTTGGTTGATTTTATGACATGTTAACCCCTGTTTGCTTATTTAATGTCGAAATCAGTCATGTTTCAGGCTATATGCATTAACTTGGTCTGGTGAGAGATAAATATTGGTAGTCTTTAGTTACTAAGCATTTTCTTAGTTAATTCCGGTCGTTTATATTTCTGAAAATAAGCATTCACTTGGTTCAGAAATAGGTAAATATTAGTTGTTTATATTTCAGTTTACAAGCATTTACTTGGTTCAGAGATAGGTAAATATTGGTCGTTCATATTTAAATCTAGAATCGTTTACTTGGTTCAGGGACAAGAAAATATAGCTCGTTTCTATTTGAACCTATACTTTGGTTCTGGAATAGATAAACATAACACATTTAGATTTGAGTCTATAATCATTTATTTGATTCAGGGATAAAGTTTGGTTGTTTATGTTTGAGTATTATATTCTATAATTTACTTGGTAGGAGTGAGTTGTTTGCGCGTGGGTCTCTTATTCTCCTTCAAGGAATACGATCTGTGTATTCTAGATCCATCCGTCCGTCTGAGGAAATTGTGTATATTGGTGTAAATTGAGTAAAAATATCAAATGGTTTCATTTTCTGTCGTTCCATGGAGGAGATGTTAAAAACTTAACCAACGAATGTATGGTAAGTCAGCATAACGAAACTTGGTTGCTTCAGCGTGTGAAGCTACTGCTCATCGTTTCATGACTAATTGGCATGTATTTTAAGTCTCCATCATTTACTGGGAGTAAAGAGTGAATATTTTTTTTATCTTTGAAGCTGGGAGTTATTTCTGTGCCTTCCGAATTTCAACTTAACAAAACTATTACTTATTTACAGAGATGAACCTGGCCTCAATTACTATGTCGAAAAGTTTAGTTCTAACTCCTCGACTTGTGTATAAATATATACGAGAAATTACATCCTATACTGATGAGATGGCTTATGGCAACATCACATTGAAACACCGGTTTCCGTATGATCACCGCAGTTAAGCAACGTCGAGCATGGTCTGTACCTAGATGGGAGACCGCTAGGAAATATGAAGTGCTGTAGGCTTTGCTGTTCGGAAGGTGTAATGGGTAATGGCTCGGAATTGTTAATCGGAGAACCGAGTTCCAAATCCCGTTGGGTTCGTTATAGTCACTTATGCGCAAATAATCTTGAGAAAGGTATAAATCCACCTCTTTCCGCAATCTATGGGTTAATTAGTAAGACTTGTAAAATTAAATCATTATCCCCAAGAAAAAAAAACCTTACAATCTAATCCTAAACTGGTGAGACGGCTTACGGTTGTATCACATTGAAAACCGGTTTCTGTACGATCACCGAAGTTAAGTAACATCGATCACGGTCAGTACCTAGATGGGTGACCGTCTGCGAATACCAGGTGCTCTAAGCTTGCATGTACTGGTGGTATAGTGGATAATGGCTCGGAATTGTTAATTGGAGAACCGCCAAATCCCGTTGGGTTCATTATAGTCACTTATGCACAGATACCCTTGGTAAAGGTATGAATCCACATCTTCCCTCCCAGCTATGGGTTAATTAGTAAGACTTTTATCACTAAATCATTATCTCCAAGAAAACAAATTTCTTACAATCTAAAAATATTTTCTGGCTTTAAATAACCGACAAAGAGTTGATAACCCATAGAAAACGAATCGGTCAATATACTGTTGAGACGTAAATGTAAATTTATCAAATAATGACACGTGACAGTTTCCAACAGTTGCTCATTATCTTGTGACGTTTTTTCTTTCGATTAACATGTTAATAACAATGGAATTATTTTGTAACTGGTCGATATTATACCATGTCTAAAATTAAAAGTTACTCATCGTCTTTTCCATCAAGTATAATGTAGATAGTTTTCATATCTGAAATTAAGAGTTACTCTTTGCCTTTTCAATCATGAAAGGACTTCAACCAAATCAAACTAGTATTCCTATATAAGTGAGCCCAAGTCTGTTTCTTACTTTTCTTCCTAAAATCCTATCTTTTAAAGTTCTATTTATACCCAACTATATGACACTTATGATTGATTCATTCTAACGGGCAAGATGACTCAGGATACTATGTTGTTTTATGGAAATGCATTTGAATGCAAACGCAAAATCAAATGTCATTTCCGCCATTGGGTATATCTACTCAATTCCCAGCAGGATACTATATTCGCCTAAAAGTTTCAGACACCACAGCATCATTGAATAACTTCTGTAAACCGAAAAGAAAAAGAGTATTGCCATAAAACAGATTACTGTTAACAATTACGTTGAAAAAAGTTTTCAATATACTCTTTGAAAGTTTTTATCTGAGTATTCGAGAAAAATTGTCTGAACGTCTTAAATGAATTATTTCCATCACTGTTCACTTTCAGACCAATTTATTTTCATGTTTTGTTGCCTAATTACAACCCTTAGGTCGTTTTATATTCTACGACAGTTAAGTCAGTACCATGAATCGGAAATAAATGCTTTTTCTAAGAAATTTGGCTAAATTAAAACTATTATATCTACTACTATTAATAGGGTGGACGCATGTTATATGATATGAAATCAGAATCGGTTAATGAAGATTGTAGATTATATTTGAATTTCGTTTGCTGATGAATCTCCGTGACCAGATCGGTAAGTCATTGCCAGGAACACACTCAAGGATACAGGATTTGAGTTCAAATCTCGTCGGAAGCTTTTCATTTTTTTTCTTCGATCTTTGCTTTTACTTAACAGTTTTAAATTGTAAAAAAAAACTGAGTTGCGATTAAAAAGAAAGAACAAAATAAAATGAAAAATATACAACTCTAAAAAAACGTTATAAAAGCTTTTTTAATCTACATATATATTTTGGTTATTCTTGTTTTCAATTGCTTTTTTTTCTTTCCGATGTTTTAACGAGAGTTCTCACCAAAATTCTTCAGATGCAATTTATCTCATGGAATGTCTGTTGTTTGATAATTCTGTTTATATAATTCCATCATTGGTCAATGCTATACTTTTTCTGTGTCATTTTGTTGACTTGGAGAGCCTCAATCTGGCAACCATTTCTTCCTTTTTTTTTAATCTATTTCTTTGGTTCTTAAAAATAAAACAAAGTAAATTCTCCAAGGCATTTAAAATGGCCAGAGGAAGAGATACTGTATAAATCAGTAAACGTGCTCCAGACTAGGACTAGATTATTTAGGCGTCTCCCTAAAATATTATCTACGCATACCTCCAGTTTCAAAGATCCCTTCTGCTTAGCGATATTTTTTTTTTTTTTTTTTTTTTTTTGCGTGGGTTGGGGTTATTTAACGGAGAGGAGTTTTACTGTCACTGAGATGGAAAAACGCTCCATATACAGTATATTGTGAAGTGTTAATGAAACATTTCCAGGCAGATAAAGAAACCATGGTCAACCACACGTGATATTTTCTTCATGAATATATACTTTCATTCATTCACACAAACGCACGCACGCACACAGAGGCACACACACACTTTTAGTCTCTTGGTCTGCGTTTATAAATATTTTTGAGGGCTTTTAACACTTAGATTTATTTCCCCATTTATCTTCCAGTGATATTTACTAAGCTTAGTTTAACAGTATCCAATGACATTTGGATGGAAATAGGCGTTAAGAAGATCGTATAACGCCAAATCTATGAAAAATCTGTATTCTAAAAGCTTGTTTTACCTCAATACCACAACTATCTCAGCCGCTTTATGCTCTTTAGTAAGCATTACTTGGGCTGACCCAAGGAGGCAAAGGATGAAGGGGGGAGAGAATTGTCTTATTTTCCAAGTAGGAAGAACCTGCTAGACTAAAAAAAAAAAAAAAAAAAGAAAAATTCTGCACTCAGTATCAGCTACATGGCAAACCCCTTTGTCTTGTTTTCTTTCTCTCAAGTCAATAACTCAAACGATGCGGATTTAAATCGTTTTCAGATCATTTAGCAGGCTTTCTACTTCTTCCTGGTAGCCGCTGCCGATCCATACACACGCAAATTCAAAGAACGAAAAAATGTACATAGAGAGAAAATATAAAGTCACTAAAAAAAAAAAAAAAAATACAAACTCCCCTCGCGTCACTGTGTCCAATATTCCCTTTTCATCTGCAAAGAGAACTTGCAATTTACTTGCTGACCTTTCAACCAAAAGAGACAACAACAAAAATAGCACAAAAGCGATGTAAGTACACGTGAGGAGACTGCCCGGTGACTGAAATCGTTGCCTACTTCCCACCAGTGAACATGTTTGTCGTTCAAGCCCAGGTAAAAGTCAGGATTTCAGATGCTGATTTTCTAGGCAGGCTGGCTTCCATGCCACTTTGAGAATTGGTACAGCACGAGCCAATCGTTTCCATTCCTCTCCCGACCCTATTTAGCTTTGTAATGTGCTAAAGCTTTGATAAGTATCACTACACACTAGTGGCCGAGATTGTAACGTATTTTACACGTGTACCTTCAGGTGTCGTCCAAGCTGAAGTAAAATTGCAAATACTGACTTTTTTTTTCTCCAAGGACAACAGACAGTATTTCTTCACTTGATATATTGGTGCAATATTATCTTTTTTACCTTTTGTTCTCAAACCTATTTGGCTAAGAGACACCTGCTATGTCATGTGATACTTATTATAGTCAGACATTCAGATGATCACATGTAAAAACTAAATATGCTAAGATAATGCTTTCAAATATGCATTTGTCATTTTCGTTTTTTTAATTAAAACTTCTCTAGACCAGATTTTTATCTGGTCAATTTTAAACAATGCCTGAAACACATGAAGTGTTCCTCTCCATAAGATATATGAAGACAGCTACTTGTTAGGAGTTTGACACTCTTTCCAAAATATTTTTCTTCCCTTATTTGATTTCTCGTTTAAATTTTCTCATTGTATATTAAATACTTTCTTGCCGCTCAAGGAAAATAGTTTTCTTAACCATTTCACACCAAGCAAGGCGATAAAGCCACTAAGACGCGATGTAGTAACTGGGAGTGAAAGAATCTGAGAAAATATTATTGAGGATAATAAAAGGACATTCGAGGAGACAGAAGGGGACGATTGACATTGCATTTAAATATTTGAAGATCGTACACTATTTGCATTGTTCGGGCTATCATCCTCATCTTTGTTGCCACATTTATCACAACGTTTCGGCCGTTGTACGCTCCGGCCTTCTTCGGGTGGTTGGAATGTCGAACTGAACCCTTTATTTCGATTGCTGGGGTAGACTGTTCTAGTTCCACATGCCATGTCTAATGTATGTCGGTTATCAGTTATCTTCTGTTAATTCCTCTCTCCAAGTTCTCCACCGCCTTAACCAGGTATTGAACTCACACTCTTTGGGTCCTGTCACTGGATCTAACTAACGCCTTTATCCACTGTGTCATGTGTCCTTGAGACATGGCACGTGGAACCGACTCTCAATAGGCCGTTTCCCTGGTCACTACAATCTTAACCTGTTCAAGTCTAGGGTTAACCGTTACCTTCCCCGCATATCTGTGCAATCTGCTTCTTGACATAACTCTCTGACTTGAGTGGTCCTCGGGCTTTGTTCAGTGTGAACCTTACTGTAAAAAACCTGTTTTATTTCTCTCTTTCCAATGTAATATGAGCATCCTATGTACGTAAAAGTTATAAGAATTTAAAAATAATAAAATATTACATGAATGCGTTAGATTACAACGAATTTTGCTAGCTACGAAATCAGTGTGTTAGACTGCAACGAATTTTGCCTCTTAACATAATTCTCTACCTTGAGTGGCCCTCGGGCCTTGTTCAGGGTGAACCTTACTGTAAAAATATCTCGTTTTTATTTCTCTCTTTTCAATGTAATATGAGATAAGATCATAGCATCTCATTAATTTCTTCGATGGGTCCCATAGTCAGTTTTACAAGATCGCTAGAAAATTTTGGCACACTTAGACAGTTCATCAAGGAAGAAACATTGCCTATTGCTTGACAAAAACATTCCTTCATCCTTTTATTAACAATATGCTTATTTTCCTTTTAAGTGGAGTTTTCAAGAATATGTCGATGTGCGTGCACTATAGCGGTCATCCGTGCAGAAATTAAGATTGAGGGTGCCGATTTCAATTTCCAGTCGAGGAAGTTGCGTTCGCTCAAAAATATCTAAACTGTCAGCCGTATCCGGCCGCTTTAAGATCAATGGTTGGTTGTTTTTGTTTAGCAGCACATCAACTTCTACGGATTATTTAATACCGAAATCTAAATATATTTTACTCAATTTTATTTTTTATTTTGAGATAATAATAGTTTTAATGATATAAGTCTTTCTAGTTAACCCATAACTACGGATGGAGAAGAGGTGGATTCATGCCTATCCCAAGGGTACTTGCGCGTAAAAAGCACATAAACGAATCCAACTGGAATTGAAACTCGGCTCTCCGATTAACAATTCTGTGACGTTATTAATTACGCCAATAAGTCCGTTATCAGTTGTCTCATTTATAATCTTAAACCAACATAGACTCGTAGTTTGGCGTAGATGATTGGTGAGTTGTTTTTGTTTAGCGGCATGTCAACCTTCAGAGGTTATTTATTGCTGAAATCTTAAATATGTTGCGCGCAATTTTTATTTTCTTTTAAGTCACTCTTAAGACATTAGGGAACCCGAACTATGTAGTATTTCGAATACGTCACAGTATGCGTGTTAGAAAAGGAAAGAAAAAACTATATTGATAACGTAACGTACCTCGTTTAAATTTTAATTACGGTTTAACTAGACGATATCAATTGCAGTTACGACGTAAAGCGAAATGAAAAGTTAAACCTTTGACAAAGAATTTTTTTAAACTTTTCACTCTATTCGATATTTAAATTTAACTTTAAACAAGTTATTTATTTAATTTTTTAATCGTGTAACTACAGTAGTTACTACCTGTTCCTTCAGGTTCTTTATGATTCGCCGAGATCGAAAAACGGACGGACGGACGGAGACTCGTACACTGCGCTTTATTTATATAGAAAGATTAGAAACAATAATGGATTTTAGTGATACAAATCTTACTAAATAACCCATAACTGAGGAAAGAAGAGGTGGATTCATACCTTTCCCAAACGTGTTCGCGCGTAAGAGAATATAATGAACCCAGCTGGAACCTCCTCAAAAATATTACCTGTCCGATACCCCTATATTTTCCGTAAAAAACTAATTAAAAAAACTCGTACTATATCCGAGTATATTCGTTATATATGGAGTTGGAAATCACCCGCAGAAAGAATAAAATAACATTGAAATTAAGCTGAATGGATGCGTGTTTCATTTGGATTCCAAGAAGTGACACAATTTTAAAAACTATCGTAACTGCTTTTAATAGTAATAAACAAATAATTTACACAATGTTCTCAGGGTTTGTGCATGTTTGTTATACAATTAACTCTCCCCAACCATCACCACCACTCCATGCTGTCAAACTGGAGTAATTTTGAATTCTAAATCAATCTGTTACCATTCTTATCTTTCACGCCATGGCATATCGTGTGTCCCTGAAGACTCTGCTTAATTAAACAACCAAAATAATCTTTTTTATTTGAAAATCTTTTGCTTTAAGGAGGGTGAAAACCTTGAAATGCTGTAGATGTTTGTGAATAGTTGTGGAGATTCTTTGCATGTCAGTGACACAGTTTAAAACTATATTCTTCGTTTGTATTCAGTAGTTTTAAGTGGATGTTTTTACTGATTATTCTTATAAATCTATAGTTTGTGTGTGTATGTATGTATGTATGTATGTGTGTGTGTGTATATATATATATATATATATATATATATATATATATAAAATGTGTGTATGTATGTATATATATATATATATATATAAAATGTGTGTATGTATGTATATATATATATATATATATAAAAGGTTGAGTCAAAAAGCAGTGCAATTTATTATATATTTGTTTTATATATTATCATATTTGGTTTGATGCTCATGCAATATATCTAAAGCTTCTCTGCAAAATACAAAGCATATGAGACATGTAATGTTATCGGTCCTGATCTGGCATCTCGACTTCAGTCACTTTCACACTATCGTAAGGTTGCATCTCTCTTTTCTATAAATACTTTCATGGCAGTTGTTCTACTAAGCACTCCTCTTCGCTACCTCGACTGCGTGGATTTTAACGTACTACTAGATTGGCAATTAGGTCTCATCGTTTTACTGTTGAACTAGCTATGTTTTTATAGTTTCTTTTCTTTCCCGCAGAACTCCCTCCCGGTTTCATGCTACACAGACACCTACAATCTTCAGAAATTTAATTTAAATGCAATGTCAATCGCCATCTTCTGTCTTCCTGAACCCTGTTCTTTTATTGTCTTCTAAATGTAAGGCAAAAACTGAAATCCCCCACCCAACCATAAACTGCTACTTTTTTTGACAGACTCCCGTGTGGATGCTTCGCTGAACGCAACAATCTTAACCTTCTTGTCAATCGTTATCTGTTTTCCTTATCCTCATAATCCTCATTTCCTACCACCACCGCTTTGACTCCTACCACCTCTTTGACTCCTACCACCTTCAGAATAACTATTTTAACAGTAACCCTCTACATTGAGCGAATCTCGAGCTTTGTACTGAGTAAATTTTAGTATAGAAAACTATATCAAGGCGCCTGTCAGAAGATAAGCATAGACTCTTGAAATAACGTTGTACTGTAATTTTGGTAAGCTTCATTTGCTGACGTTGAAGCACAGCTTTTCGTGACTAATTAAAACAGTCTTGAAGTCTTCATCGTTTCCTGACTAGTAACTATCTTGCATGAAATGAAGTGTCTGTCCCAATCTTGTGACAGGGCTTTAAACGAAGCTGTTACCCAAGTATAATTTGAACCACAGATATTGCCTGAAAGTATAATCTTGAAACACTTGTACACAGTAATAAATGGAGTACATACATACATAAATGCACACACTCACTTACTCACTCCCTCTCCTTCTGAAAGCTGAATATCATTATTGTTGTTCTTAGGTTATCTTGGACACTTCCACGTGGTGTAATGGTTAGCAAACTTGTCTCGCTAGACCGATTACGACTGAATAGTGAATTCGATCCTCATAATATTTATGGGTAAAACTGCTTAGTATCTTAGAGCGTATGTAAATATAAAAGTGGACACTGAAGGCGACAATCTGTTTAATACTTGAACGCGATCTTCTGAATGGCCTGAAGATTGCGTTTCCGCTTGGAGTTTATATATATATATATATATATACATATATATATATATATAAATATAGGTAACTATACTCGTGTCGAAAAACCTTCGAACTCTTGATTTAACAACAGCCAAATCAATCACGAAGGAAAAGAAGGTTTTAAAAAAAGAAAGAGTCAGGAACATGAAAGTCTGTCGAAAATAATCGCACAGATACAGGTTCAAGGCCCAAAGAAAAAACCCCGATACGAGTAAACAACTAACTAAAGAGCTCAATACAAGCGTAGAGCAAACCTAGTCAAACCTAATGAGCCAGACACACCTACCAAGGTTTCACTTAGGCAGATCTATATATATATAGATAGATAGTCATCCCCAGACATACTGTTTCGCTGTATCACAGCTCATCAGTGTGGAAAAAGTTGGTATTAATATTTTAATACGATCATGGATTGTTCTGTTTGCACATTGAGTATCTTAATATATTTTTAAATAATATTTGATTAACATGTTATGCTTGCAGGTTTGTCTATAGATCCATAACACAAATTTTACGTTACCACCTGTCTTCCGGTTCCAAAAATTCCAAATGATTTTTTCCATCATTCTGTTTCATTGAAATTTTCTCTTAACTCCAAATCATTTTTCTGGAAACATTTCCTTTGTTTAAAGTAATTTTTTTTTTTTTTTTTTTTTTTTTTCACTTGCTGATTACCATTTCAACTTTTCCCTCCTCACCACCCACTTTTGTCGCAACCCCTAATTCGTTGTCAGAAACGCTCAACTACCACCACCAATACCCGTTCACCATTTATTTTTTACGTCGACATTTCTAACAGACTTTTTACTTAACTCTAGTCTAATCCATGCCGTTTTCCCTAATTTTAAATAGGAATCCAATAATCATTTTCCTTGAAATATGCTCACGCCTTTCTACTGAGGAGTTATTTACTGCATTTAAATTCATTCATTTTCGATCGTATGAAACAAAAACCGTTGATATTTTGATTTCGCTTTCGTTTTCTTTCAAAACATTTCCTAATTTATTCACTCGACACATCTCGTTTATTTCGTTTGTCTCTTTGTTCTGTTAAATACCATAATGTCGCCTCTTTCAATTCCCACTTCTAACCTCATTCTCTCAATCAGTAATTACTACTGTTAATACTTTCTCCATCCATGAATAGATAATTCCTGTCAGTCTCTTTTCATCTATGAATGGGTGACTCCCTCCCCCCGCCCTCACTATCTCTGCTCCTTCTTTCCACGAATGGGTGATTTCTGGCACTCTCACCATCCATGAATGGGCAATTGCTGTCTCTCTCTCTCTCTTTCTCTCTCTCTCTCTCTCTCTCTCTTTCTCCTTCAATAAATGGGTGATTGGTGGTTTCCCCCTCTCTCACTCTCATTCCATGAATGGGTGATTTCTGATTTTCTCTCCTTCAACGAATAGGTGATTTCTGACTTTCTATCTTTCCATAAATGGGTGATTGCTGGCTCTTTCTCTCTCTCTCTCTAAATGGTTCATTTCTGACTCTCTCTCTCTAAATGGTTCATTTCTGACTCTCTCTCTCTAAATGGTTCATTTCTGACTCTCTCTCTCTCTCTCTCTAAATGGTTCATTTCTGACTCTCTCTCTCTCCTTTCATGAATGGGCGATTGCAGTTTATCTTTCTCTCTTTCTCCTCTCTCTTTCATGAATTCGTGCCTTTTAACTTTCTCTCTTTCTCCTCTATAAAAAGGTGATTTCAATTTTTCTCTTTCTCTCTCATTCCATAAATGGATGACTAGTTATTTTCTCTCTCCTTCGCTTTTTTCCTCTATCAACGTTCCGTCTCTCTACTTCCACCCCAAATATAATATTCCTACTTCCCCCACCCTCTTTTCTGAAGTTGTTTCTCCCCACTCTAGATCTTTTTCAATCTCTGCCTCACTCTCTCCTCTCTTTCGCCTTTTTCCTCAATAAGTAACTTTTGTCTCTTTCCTTCCTCCCCCCAAATGAAATACTCCTACTTACCCAGGTTTTCTGAAGTCGGTGATGCTTGTTTGTCCTCTATTTCCCTGCTTCTCTCTCTCATCTATAAACTGATTTATGCTCAAAGGTCAACAGTTAAATCAATTCAACCATAGAAACTTCAGAAAGCATGCTGAAACGTACTCCATCCGGCCCACTTTCCACTGTCTGACCAAATGACCAAACTCCAGATTTTCATGAATTCGCTTTAAACGGCTTCCGAGTTGGGTCGAAATCTTTTCAGCATGCCCTTGTAACGGCAAAACTAAACTACTTCTAGCGTCTAATTTCTTTATGACGCTGTCTCTGTCTTGCACTTCTTTTCTATTCAAGAATATTCCTTGCACTTATTCACCGCTGGAAAAACATTTCCAGACACACCCATTTCTTTACCGATATTTCTATTTTGTTTCCTTTTTCTCTTTCAATAGTTTTCTAGTGTTCACAAGCGTAAAAAATGAGATTGATAATGGATTATAATACCGTATTGTTTTTAATTATTTTCCCTGGAATTATATCTAATATAATATTCTTTTTTATCTTTCGCTTAACTTTGACGCCCCAAAACCCAGTAAGGATCAATCTCAGTGCAAATAATAAAGGTTTGCGTTATGTGCTTTTCATTCTATTTCTTTTTTAATCAGGTTGATTTTTTTGATTTGGTTTTCATTATTATCCAAGTTTTATACACTTCCAGGAATTTTGCTACCTACGAATCGGGTTCGCTAGATAGCTAGGAATTTTGCTAGCTAGGAATTGAATGCGTTAGATTGAAACGAATTTTGATAGCTAGGAATTATTTGAGGTCTAGGGAAGTGTGCAAAATTAATTAACAGACGGATGCATAAACGATCGTACTCTCATCTATTAGGCACCTAATAGAAAAATATTAACCTATTTCATTCACCTTATTAATGTTTTCAAAAAGTCTAGTGTGCTTAAAATTATGATAAATTTTATAAGAAAATATTACTTAAAATGGGAAATCTATTAATCTACTATTGTATTAAAATTATTCCCGATATTTGGTCATATCTTAGGAAGTATATATATATATATATATATATATATATATATATATATATATATATATATATATATATGGGATTTCCAGAAAAGAATCTTAGTGGGTAAATGTGCTTTCCTTAAAATGGCTGTGAAAGCCCTGACTACTCCTGAAGAGTTATTCGCGTGAATTTGATTTTGGTGGACATCTTTGTGCGGCGAAGAAGCCCACATTCTTGGCTAGAAGCACCTCTCTCACGGCTCAAAGAGGATTGAGACAAGCGAGGTCTGGCAAACCTTTCGGATGCTTGGCCTGTCAAGGTCCGCCTTTATTACGCCAGCCCGACTAGCGCTGCCCTCTTCCGCCGGTTTGCCTATTTCGCCGTTGTGGGTCTTCGGCGGGTGGTCGCGCTCATTCTTGTCCCACCCCCTCGACCTTACCGCCATGGGTGACCCTACAGGAGTTGAAAATCCATACGGCTTCCCTCTTGGGATCACTGTGAAAATAGAGCTTTGCTACACTGTGACGCTCTTGGTATCCGAGCAGTAAAGCACACTGAATCGAACAAATGCTGGTTTCTCTTGGTTTGTCTTAGTGGGACACAAGTTCAATTCCTGTTGGAGAGGACCTTTTTTCTTTTTTTTTTCTTTTTTTTTTGTGAGATTTCTCGAATGCGGAGGCCGACAGACGTAGTACATACTTAAAATAAAAATAAAATGTCTACTTAAAATATTAGTATCCACTAAATATTTACGTTTAAAGTTAGATAAATATCGGATTAAAAATAAATCGCTTAATCTTTGAAAAATATATATATAATGACAATTCGTAAAAACTTATGTTGACAAGTTTTGCGGACCAGGCAGCGTTATCAGAAACATATCAATATAAAAAGTTATCGCTTTTTTGCAAATATATAACCACTTTCTGATGATGCTGTATGATCGATAAAGCCTGACAACATGAACTTTTTTTGCAAACTGTCATATATTGTAAAAATTGTCATGTTTCGAGATGTATATCTGTGTGTGTGTGTGTGTGTGTGTTAATTATCATAATGAACCGCGTTTAAGTTGCACCTTTGTTTTAAATTAATGAAAAAAAGTGGTATTTAAATATTACTCCTCTTTAGGATAAAAGATAATAGAAATGTTTAAACATTACATCTTTGGATCAAAATAAGTTACAGCAAACAATATAAACATGTCTTATAACCCCACCCTCCACAAAAAACGACAATTAGAAATTTGTTACTCACCTCTTAAACTCTTGCATTTTTATCACGTTTTGTTCCATTTCTTTTATTATTGATATTTACTACGTTTAGCTTTGTCTGACAAATGACCAAATCTAGGAAACAGAGCGGGAAATATATTCAACTATTCTTCCGAATTAGATCAACCTGTTTTCCTTTTTTTTTCTTTTTTGGATTTTATCAAGGAGCTCAAGGTAAATAGTAGTGGCACCGGACCATAAGTGAAAACTATATACTAAGCATGGACGAATGGTAGACTTATAGATATGTATGATAGATTCTGGAGAGAATAGTTGTCTCGCACGACATAGTGAACCAACTTTCTTAGCAGCTGACCTAGCAATTGCCTTGAATTTCATTATTCAAAATCCTGATTATTTTTGCCCGGTTTCAAACACCAACTACTGACATCGGAGTTGAGATATGCATCTATCCCAGTCGCTGCATCGCGCTAGATTTTGTATATTCTGTTTGAGTTGGCCTTTTATTGATTCACTACTTGGCAAAGAAAACGCCTGTCAGTGACCCCCGAATTCCCAGATGCATTGCTTTGTCTTTTACTTTTTTGTTTCCCCCCCCCCCCCCGCACTTTTTTTTTTTTTGCTTTCTCTGCAAAGCCATTGTTTTTTTTTTAACTAAAAGCTTTTTGGAGAAATGGTAGACAAGGAAAGAAATTAAAAGAAAAATCCGTCATGGTCTTATATTCAGTTTAAAATGTTTTCAGAGATCAATAAAAAAAACAAAAAATTGTCACACTGGATCAATGAATATATCTCTTTAAAAAGTGCCTCCCAAAACCAAACTAATGTAAAATCAAACAATGATTTCTTTTTCTTCGAAAGGATTCTTAAATAGCTCTTAATTTTTGTGTGATGAGGTATTGTAACTATTTACACTATTCGTCGTTCGGACCATTGTCCTCATCTTTCTTGTCATATTCACGACGTTTTGGCCGTTGTGTGCTCCGGCTTTCTTCACTGAACTAAAAGGGTTCTGTTCTAAATTACAACGTATAATACCTGAAGAACGTAGAGTACAACGGCTGAAACGTCGTGAATATGGCAATAAAGATGACAACAGTCCATACGCTGTAAATAGTTACACTATCAGAAATATAGACAAATCCATTTTATAGCAAAATGCCCAACAATACATTTTACCTGTATTTGAAGGCCTACAATTGCGTTAAAAATGTATTAGTTGTGGTCAGGTATTGAACTCAGAACTTTTCAAGTCACATTTCGGATTACTTAGACCAACGCTTTTATCCACTTGCCCATGTGTACTTGGGGAGGACATGACAATAAAGATGAGGACAACAGTCCGAACAATGTAAATAGTATAAATGCTCTTAAGTTTTATTGTAAATTTTCTTTAGATGTATCTATGATTGCTATTTTTAATATTCTTCTTCTAACTGCTTCCTTAGCCGATTCCTTCGTATGTAGGTTAAATTTTCATTGTTAAATCTACTGATTCATAAACATCACCCTTTAACATTCAGAACTTACATATGTGCGTACAGGCGTGCGTGCGTGCTAATCCTGTAGACTTCTCTGTGGATTATATAACCACAGCTTCACCACGCTAGGTGTTCCTACTCTGGTTTTCGTAGCGAACATTATAGTCGTTAGCCCCATGCACAACCTATTTGCAATTCAGAGTTGTCCTTCTTCTAGAATGGTTGCCAATCAAAGGTAGAAAACTCACACTTGCTTGCTATTTAATACACAGCTGGGAGGAGAAGGGGTTGATTTATACCTTTCCAAGGTTGTTTGTGAGAAAGCGAATGCAATGATGTCTGTTGAAATTCGAACTTGGCCATCTAATCCCAATTTCCGTGCCGATAACTGCTACGCTACGCACAGGTAATTAAATTAAACAGTGAAATTAATAACACTCGTCCTAAATTGAAAAATTCAGCCTCCGTCAGGAATCGAACGTGGATTGCTTTTTTTACCTCAGAGAAACCATTTAAGCTGAAGTGTATGGATGTATGTATGTATGGATGGATGGATGGATGGACAGCAAGAATTCATGCTAACAAGTTTTTATTAAATGCCACCAACAATGTTTGTCTATTCAAATATTTATGTCTTTCCAATTTCTGAATGAAATGAGTTAATGTACATTAGGATCAAAGTTGTTAATAAATTGTCCGCAGGTCATGTTATGGATTTCTTTTTTCTTTTGCTATACTGAAGAACTTTCAGCGACTTATTAAATAGTGGTATTTAATAAAAGTTGTTTGTTTGAGTAAGGGAATGCAGAAATTGTCCATTGTCCCAAGCGCTTTCGGCCAATTCTTTAATCATTTTCAAGTGGGGGTTGCTTTAGATGTTAATTTTTCTCCATGTTTTGACTGTTTAAGGTGTATTTGTTGTGTTGATTTGAATACTAGTAGGAGCGTTTATTCCGAACCATCGCGTGTTGAGCGCTGATAGAATTCCAGTGAGCGTCTTTGTATATTTTTTTAAAAAACTTTCAATACACCATTCCCACTGTTAAATAAGGTGACGTTGATTGTGGGAGAGAGATGTTTAATATACAGGGCCCCATTCGGCTGGCATAAAGTGGAAAGATTATATTGAATCAGTTGCTAAGTCTGCTGCTATTGGTTAATTGTGTCAATTTTTCTCTCCGGACTCTATCTCACACATTTATAATTCTACCATTTGTCCACGCTTCGAATATTGCAACCACATCTGGTCTGGTGCTCTTGCTATATACTTAGAGATTCTTGATAAAATACAAAGTAGAACCCGAAATGTTAATGGCTTGATTTGGCATACCAGCTTCAGTCATTTTCCCACCGCCGTAATGTAGTTTCCCTTTCTCTTTTCTAATCATACTTTCATGGTAATTGTTCTGATGAACTTTGCTTTGTGGTATCTAAACTTAATGAATTTAAGTGCAGTATTAGATTTGTAACGAGGTCTCGTCATTTTACAGGTGAAATGACTAAACGTAACCGTAAGTTCTTTGCTAACAGTTTCTTTTCTAGTCTTTGGAACTCTCTTCAGACTTGCTTTCTAGCAAAATTCGATCTTCAAAAATGTAACTATAATGTCAATTGTTATCTACCGTCTTGATTCTTGTTGATTTTTTTTCCTCACTCTTTAATGTTTTTTTTATTCTTTCAAACTTGGTAACCCACCCCTTGTATCTTGGTGCCTTTATTTCCCCGTTTGAGGTGAAATGATTAAAAACAATACGTCTACTTAACTCATTGACCTTACATGAGATGAGAATCCACAATCCCACGCCACTATTAATCGAAGAAATCCATAATCTTCATCCGGGATTTCCCAGTTCTCCTCCTCTTAGACTGGATACCACCTAAGACTAGAGAGCCCAGTCTGCACTTAGTCCTGGGTATGACGATAAAATACGTCCGACAGCAAGCCCTCTGATTGGAGGTTTTGAGGAGCGTGTAACCACCTCTTGTTTCGAGGCCCTACCTGACCAGAGTTGGTAGCACCTGTTAGGGTCCCAACTATGGGCAAATAGAGAACCCACAAACAAAAACAAAACTATGAAGATATAAAAAATATATTATATATTAAAAATACCAGCAATACATGTTTACATAAAAAATTACCAACAATCTATAGTCAAGTTATTAACAATACATTTTTAAAGCAAAATGACCAACAATACATTTTATAGAAAAATGACTAATAATAAATGTTATCTAGTTGGAGGCATACCATTGCGTTAAAAATATATTTAGTTGGAGCCATAAAATTGTCTATAAAATATTTAAATTTCGGCATTAAATAACCCATATAGATTGGTGTACCGCTAAACAAAATCAACCAACCAGTCTGCACTGCTATTTAACCCATGTCTGTGGGAAGAAAAGTATTATCCAAGCCTTTCCTAAGAGTATTGTACGAAACTGAATGTAACTAAATCGACCGATTCGATTACCCACACATACTGTTTTTTTCGCATATATTGCAACCATTTTTGTTTAAAGTTCGTATTTTCTTGATTTTCAGCTAAAAATCGGGAAAATTTCCAACATCAGTGAAATTTTCACTTTACAGAATTTGTTTTTAATTATAGTTCAGATATATGGCGGGAGAAAAGGCATCAGTTTAAACTGACGTCAAGTGGACATGTGGGAAAGCAAGATCGGTGGGTGGTTGTTAGACTTCCTAAAATAAAAGAAAAAAATTATAAGAAAATTGAGAAATTAATTACAGCAAAAATGAAATTGAATATGATGAAATAAAATTTTATCTTGCCGAGACCTGTGTCTCACCTTATGGAACCACGTAGAGGAGAAAAAAAACATTGATTTATTCTTTTAGTTTTTACCTTTTATACTTTACTTGTTTTTATAATGCTTCGTGGTTGATTTTGTGTATTTCCCACTAGTTCTAATGGTCACTGCGATAAAATTTAGTCATTGATTCACAGCAATACACACGACAGTGACATTTTTCTTTAACAAAAATCCATTCTTTGCTCAGAATGTGTCTTTTAATGAAAACATTATTGATGTAATTTTGTGCTGTTTCTCTGAAATTGGGAAGAATGGCAGCTTACCAAGATAAGAGAAGGAAATAAACTTGCGTGTGGAGCAAGGTGTCAAATGCCAGAACACATACAAAAAGATATCTTGCCAAAGGTGAGCAATTCTCTTGTGAATTGCTTCTCATCACCATCAGATTTCTACATTTTTAGAAAGATACAGATTTGGGGAGGGGGCAAATGGCTCATGTCTGGTGATTTGACATAGGAAATAAAAAAAAAAAAGAATGAACGAAAATAAAACGTACATACGCAAAGAAAACAACTGCTTATATTTAAAAATACAATTTATGATTATATATTATTTAGGCGTTAAGAAAAGTATAACATTTCAAATCGCCATATTTCTATTTTATTATAACATTTCCTATGCACAAATCTCATTAAGTTTCTCAAAGATATTTAAAATGTCTATCGTGGGAGCTGTTTCGACTTGAAGGCACACTACAAATGAGTGTGGAGTTTTAGCTTCAGAAGCTTTGTAAATAACTCTTATCAGTCTTCTCCAAACTTCCTCATCCTTTATTAACTCACGAAAGCACTGAACGTCTTCCAAGCTCTACAAAATTTTACGGCAAATGATGGAATCTTATTGATAGTTATTCCGATGTTACTGTTCAATGTGTATATGATGTTTGTTTGATTGATTTTGTTTTTTAAGGTTTATCATCCCCTTCCAGGTTATTTAAAGTCAAAAAAATATATTAGTAATATAAAAATTGGGGATATTTTTTTTTATTAATGTCCACCCAATACAAGGCCCAAGAGTCCCTCAAAGTAGAGGATTACTGTGTGGAATTGCATTTAACGTTAGAAAGGACTAGCGTTAGAAGTATAGTCTTTAGAAGTGACTGGAAACCCAATCCTAAACAGAAGACAAGGGCTAAACCTCTACTCTTGTTCGAAAGACTGGGGAGGTCTGTCAACCGGGCGATGGGCGAACCTATTTACTCATGCGAGATTTACTATTTAACCCATAAATGGTGGCAGGGAGAAGCAGTGAATTCATACCTTTCCCAATGATATTTGCATGTAAGTGAATATAATGAACGCGACTGAAATTGGAACTCGGCTCACCAATGTCCTATTCCGAGCTGTTATCCAATACACCATCCGCACATGCAAGCTTACAGCACCTGGTATTCCCAATCGGTCACCCATCTAGGTAATGACCAGACTAAAAAACTGAAAGCAACTCAGCCTATTTAATTTTTTATCATATTTTTTCCAACTGTCGTCCATTAAATTTATGGAGAAGTTGTCCAGCTTCCATAATGTTTTGTTCGAAACTTTCGACCATTTCTCGTCATTATTAGGAATGTTACTGAGATCAGTTACATTAGAGAAAAGTTGCAAATCGTTTCATTGTGACGTTGTTTTTTTTTAATTGTACAATTCTCATTTAAAGTTACGTACATCTAATGCAAATGACGCTATGTGTAGAACAGTTTGCAACTATTAAGTAATTTCCGTTTTGGGAAACCAACTGCAATAACAAATGTGTAATCCTAACTACTAATCATTAGTAGCTGTTAAGAATAAATTTGGAGTACATTAACACCCCTTGCTTTTTGGACGGTGGAGTAATGAATAGCGGCTCGGTTTGAGGACTTGGAGAGCCAAGATCTAATTCCACTCGGATCCATTACATTCACTTACGTGCTAATACCCTTGGGAAAGGTATGAATCCTCTTCTTAGCTTCCCGCCCCCAGTTACGGGTAAATAGCAGGACAATCTGTGTTGGCAACTGGTCTAGGAGAAAGAAAACTCCGAATTCAAACTGGCCTGGACATGCTATTTTGCCCAAGAAACGCCACTTCTACTGCGGATGCAGTACATGTGGTGCCCTACGACGAGATTCGTGATCGCGACAGCATACACAGTAGATCAAAGAAAAAATTGTTGTTCGGCATGACAACGCAAGACCGCATACAGTAAGAATGAGTGGCAACAAGTCATTGTAAATAATGATGAATATGGTTTTAAAATGACAATTGGGAAAAATTCTTGGTCCTTGCCGACACGTTTCGTCTTCCGACTTTATCAAGGCAAGCAATGAAAGCGAAATGTTTTGTAGCCAAATGACAAAATATTTCGCTTTCATTGCTTGCCTTGATAAAATCGGGAGATGAAACGCGTCGGCAAGAACTAAGAATTTTTTTCCAGTTGTCATTTTTAAACCAGTTTGTCTCATTTTCAGAATTATTTCTGGGAAATTTAACTAAAATGGTGAATATATAATTCAATAAAATTTAATTCTATTTTTTAGAATAAAGTTGATAAACAAAAACTGGAAATATTTAAAACTCAACCTAATATATATAAGTGATAAGACGTTTTAATTTCTTTTTTTTTCCTTTTTTTTTTTTTTTTTTTTTTTTTTTTTTTAAGTAATTGTTAGTGGTCACAACATTTGACAATGACCCAAAACAAAAAATATCAGGGTTTTTTTTTTCTTTAAACATTCTAACATCTTTGTAGAGTGAAAGATATTTTAATGTGGGTTGTATCTTTTGTAAAAAAATAGCTTCAAGTATCTTGAAGCCTTTTTTTTTATAATGGGTAGTCTATAAAGTATTTTAGTGTAACAGAGCCCCTTTCTTTGGGCTTCTTATCCTGGAGCTGCTGTCTGGGCGTCTTACTCGCCAGTCGCTCTTCCCCTCCCACATTCTGTTTAAGTTTTTGATCTGAGGAAGTCTTAAATGAAACTGGTTGAAACGCCCTCAGGAGCGATGGGAATAAGTTACAAGAAAAATAAAGGAGGAAGCGAATTTCAGAACAAACAACCCACGTTTACTTATAGAAACTATATGGTGACTGAGTTTATTTCTCAAGGATGACGGTTATCAGTTTAACCCTTCTCAAATCTGCGCTGCTGTGGGCTACCTAACTACGGTCGGTTTGTGAGTTAATAGTTGTCGGACTTATTCAAAATTCATCACAAAAACAAGTGCTTTGGATTGATGACTAGTAGTTTCAAAAATTAAATCCATGAACTTTGGTCTTCAACTCGTCCAGTTGGTCGTCAGTATGCAAGCGAAAATTTCTTCAGCTGGCCAAATTCTTCTCGGTCAGGATCTTGTAAGGGGTGATGAAGTAGGTTTGGTTTGGTTTGTTTTACGGCATATCAACCTCAATGGGTTATTTAATACCGACAAGATTTTTATTGCTGGTAATAATTTTTTTTTTCAAAAATTTACTGGTGCTAATAATGTTTTTCAAAAAGGTATTGCTGCTAATATTTTTTCCTTAAAAAAATGTATTATTGGTAATAATGTATTCCTGGTATAAAAAACCTATTTTTATACTTTCATGTTTTGACCCCAGTTTGGGGGGCGTCAACTATTTGCCCATAGCTGGAACCATAACAGGTGCTACCACCCCTGGTCAGGTGGACCTGGGAACACCAGCAATTAAGAGGTGGTCCCACGCTCCTCAAAACCTCCTGATCAGAGGCCTTGCTGTTGGATGTAGTTTATCGTCTTACCCGGGACGAGATGAAGTAGGTAGTGAAGGGAGATGGGGGTGTCAACTATTGATACTGTTTCGTTTGTGCTGACGACCGCCCGATCTCTCTACCCACAACTTGCGATAGATTACTGTATTTATGGGGATTGCTTTGTTGCATACTCCTTCGCACTGGGGGTAATCTTGGGGCGACAGTCTTGATTCACTAATATGTTGAATTTTTCTGTCAACTTCCGGCCGGGTGTCGAAATGTTTTTGGTTCGACGTAAAATGAAAACTTCAACAAAAGGGATTTTTAAACTTATCTATTTTAGTAAACACGTCGACGTGTAGATTTTTAACTAGCCAGTGGGGTCACTCTGTCACCACACTGGAGAGCAAGTTCCCCGAGACACGAAATAACCACGTCTGCTGTGTGTGACCTGTAAAAACTTAACTCCACGGAACAACTTTCGATCATCTTACATTGCCACCTTCGGCTCAGCCAATCGAAATCCCTATTTTGTCTTCCATCTAACTTTAAGGTCATCCTCAGAAAGTCTGAGCCAAATGCACTGCCACTAAAAAATAATAGTCTGAAACTATTATTTAACATCTTTTATTTCACGCGTCTGGTTACAATCCGATTTTTTCAATGATGTTCCCCCTGTTCAAGACCAAATAGCTACTTGAGCTAGAGTGTTACAGAGTAAGAGGCAGTTTATTGGGTTATGTAGGGGAGATAACAGTTAACCCTAAACTTGAATATGTTAAAATATTAGTGATCAGGAAAACATTCTCTTGAAAGTCGGTTCCACGAAGCAGTGGTTCGTAGGAAGAAGCTGTTCGAGTGAAACATCTCACCAATGGAATACGAAGGGAATTTGCACATGTGTAGAATAATACGATCAAGAAAACATGTTTGGTGACTTAATCTCTTTCCTCATAGATAATCAATGTAGTATCAAGTATTTTTTTTAAATCCTTTTAGACAAGATCCCACCTAACATAACCCAGCTGGTTTCTCTCACTAATAAATGAAATGACGCACTTATAGGGAATAAATAAAACGCTTCTGAAATGGGAAATAACTAATTTATTTAGTTGAAATAACATGTTGATGAATGACTGTTCTCCAACGTAACACTACATTCTTGATCCCATCTTTAAAAAAATATTATCCTTTGATGTGATAAACAGTTCAAATGTTTCGATTACCTCTTCCTTATCGGAAAATGTTTTATTGCGTATGAAAAGCTCAAAATCCTTAAATAAGTGATAATCAGTAGAAGAAATATCAGCTGAAAATGAAGGCTGAGGAAACTTTTCATAATTCAGGCTATGCAGCTTTGGCACGATTAATTGAGAGACGTGCGGCCGTTCAGTAAAGTTGGACCATCCCTATTCATAAGTCTAGGATGTTTCTTTTTCAATTTTCGTGCATGCACTCAATTTCTCCACAATACAAAGTTGTTGTCATTGTTTTCTCTTGGAACAAGAATGAATAATGAATAACGCCTTTGAAAGACTACCATACAGTAACCATTAACTTTTTAGGGTGCAGTGGAGGTTTTGCGTATTGTTTTGGTGATTCACTTGCATCTAACCACTGGCCCACTCTCTTACTGTTGTCAAAGAGTATCTATTTCTCATCGCATGTAATGATTCAAAAATAGTTCTTTTTCCAATCGGGAAAGTAACAGAAAGCACACCTAAAAGCGACAGTTTTTTTGAGTTTCATTCAGTTCATGCGAAACAAACCTATCCAGTTTCTTTACTTTTCCAATTGCTTTCAAGAGCCGATAAACAGTTTTTCGAGATGTCACGAGTTCTGATGCAAGTTTTCGGACAGTAGTTCTTGAATTTTGATCAACCAAAGCATTCAATTAATCATGTCTGATAAACGATCGTGGTCTTCCGCTTGGTTTATTTTCAAGACTATAATCTCCCGAACAAAACTTCTGAGACCCCCTGTGTACAGTTCTGATTCCATTACCAAAGGCCGCCTTGATATTCCGAAATGATTCAGAGGCAGAATGATTTATTTTATACTCGTACAGTAAGAATACTCGACATTGTTTTATAGTAATCATTTTCATTGGGCTTATACGTAACAATATATTGAAAGAACAATTATTTGGAAAAGAAAAGAGACAGGAATAAGTCCAGATTTTTCATATACTAAGGAGGTTACTTCATTAGACGACCGGACCAACAATCAACCAAAAAATGCGTCATTTCATGCGTTACGACCTAACAGAAGTGCCGTCCTAGGTATGACAATAAACTACATCCACGTCCTGGGTTAGACGATAAACTACGTCCAACAGCAAGGCCTGTAATCAGGAGGTTTTGAGGAGTGTGGAACCACCTCTTAAATTCTGGCGTTCCCAGGTCCACTCTGACCCGGGGTGGTAGCACCTGTTAGGGTCCCAGCTATGGGCAAATAGTTGAAGGCCAAACTTGTATAAAAATAGGTTTTAATACCAGAAATACTTTGTAATTAAAAAAATATTACCAGCAATAGTTTTGAAGTAAAAATTATTATCAGCAATACTTTTTAAAAAAGTACGAGCAATACAAACAGTTATACATTCTTTGAAAAAAATACCAGCTATAGATTTCTTCAAAGGAAAATATTCCCAGAAATAGATTTTTGAAGAAAAACACATTACCAGCAATAAAAATTTTGTCGGCATTAAATAACCCATTGAGGTTGATATGCCGTAAAACAAACCAAACCAAACCTAAAAGAAGTGGGTGTGGTCGTGAGGGTTATTTGTTTTGTCCGATCCTAATAGTTAAAATTCTATTAAATCAGGAGTTCAAACCCACAGAAGTTCAGGTGCTAAGTCAATTTATTGTAATGCTTTTCGTTTCTCCAACAGTTCACTGGGAAAATCATACCCGCAAAGTAGTTTTGGTATTCTAGTAAAATTCAAATTACTAGCTTGCTTATCAAGGCTTTTCATAGAAACTCATCAAATTAATGCCCATTCAAATTGGCCACAAAGTATAAATTTAATGTTTTAATATTTTTCGTACTCCACATTGTTTGAACACCAATTTAGTCACAATGGTTAAAATCCACACGAGTACCTTTTTTATATTTTAAAAATTATATTTTGTTTCTTGTGATAAGTTGATAAATGTGCACAAAGTGCATAAGTCTTTTTAAGTGACAAGTTAACTTACGAGAGTGTGTTGATTGTATGAACAATATAAGATTTCTTTTACACAAGGATTATTATTTTTAAATCTTATGATATTAGTAATGATTGGATTAGATGTTTTAACATTTTCTATATATATTGTTGGTCACCAAACAAAACTTCGAACAAGAAAATGTGGAGCCAGACTTAATATAAAAGTCCAAAGACTGCAACGGCCGTAAACCCCTCCCATATATATATATATATATATATATATATATATATATATATATATATCAACTAATATATTTCTGATCAATCAAAATTCTTAGATAATTATATTGGATATACTACAACATACTTAACAAGAAGACTCACGTTACATCACTCTGATCATAGCTCAATTCGGTCTCATTTAAATACACATGGAGACCTACCAAACTCTATCCGTAACATACTCGTTGATAATACAAATATAATAGCATCATCCACACGAGCAAAAAAGGCTAAAAAAAAAATTTTTTAAGTCAACACTCAATAATATCAACTAAGAACACGGCCACAATGTGCTGGCCGTATTCGGAAAATAGAACATGCCTATAACCCTAGATACATATATAAAACAATCCATACATTCAGTTAATAGCAAAAAATAAAATCATCTTTGATAATGGTGAAAGTATAGCCGAAAGCCCTCAAACATACATAACATTCGGACAATATATATATATATATATATATATATATATATACATATATATATATACATATATATATATATATATATATAATATATATATATATATATAAGGCCTAAAAATATTGTTTACTGTTATCGTACATTCAGTCGCTCAAATTGTTTTTAGATTCTAACATTATATATTTGCCTCATTATATATATTTTTATTACTTTTGACTTGTTTTTTTTTCTCGTCTTGTTGCTTTTCATTTTAAAAAATAGCTAATCTATTTTCCGATCGTTAACTTGCATGAATTTGTAAAATAAATAAAAATGTTTTGAAGGAGATCTGAGCTCGCAACTTCAACCTGAGGACATTGTCTTGAGAACAGAGAATAACAATTATTCGTCAGAAAAAGCTCACCCGCATTTTGCATCCAGTCTTTTCGACGAAAATAGAAGAAAATGTAAGGGGAAAGTAGAAAGTTTAATTAAAGTAAATAAATAATGATATAATGTACAAATTAGGAACATTAGAGAACATATTGGCTGAAATGTTGCACTGAAAACACCAAAGATAATAAAGATAATAATCGGTGTGAAGAATAAATGAAATGATAAAAATGCATCATCTGGAAGTTTAAAGAATGCAAATAAATAACAAAGACAAACAAACAATTCGAAAAAATATGTGGAATAATGAAAATACTTCATCTCAGAACTTTCAAAAACAACAAATAATAGAAAAAGAAAAAACAGAACAAACATCAGGCTAATGTGCGTTTTGTTTTCTTTCCCGAAAAATAACAAACACTGAATTCCAATTTTCCATGTGAATTCTTGTTCGAAGAAGAAACTGTTAGAAATCTGTAAATAGGATGAAAATGTTTCTATAGAAAAGACAAACGCGTGTGTATTCAAGTAACATGGCCTTACAAAGAGAAAGTAAAATTTTAAAAGAAAAATAGACGCTCCAGCACTTCCACTCAACCATTATGAATGACGATAAACTAACTACATCAGGCAGCAAGTCCCTCAATCAGGAGATTGAAGGTTTTGAGAACCGTAGAACCACTTCTTAATTACTGTTCTCAGATACACGGTGACCCGGGGTGGTAGCACCTGTTAGGGTCCCAGCTATAGGAAAATAGTGAGCCATCTCCAAACAAAAATAAAACTATTAAAGTATCAAAATACATTTTTATAGTAAAAATACGGGACAACACATTTTATAGTAAAATGACAAGCAACATATTTTATAGTAGAATTACCAACAATACATTTTTATAACAAAATGACCAACAATACATTTTAGCTGTAGTTGAAGGCATACAAAATATATTTAATTGAAGGCATACAATTGCATTCAAAATATATTTAATTGAAGGCATACAATTGCGTTCAAAATATATTTAGTTGAAGTCCTAAAACTGAGTTCAAAATATTTCGATTTTGGCATTTAAATAAATCATAGAGATTGAGGAGCCACTAAACAAAATCAACCAATCAAACACCTTAACATGAAACAACTTTTTCATGACATTAATCCATATAATATGCCACAATTTCTTACAGAAATCAAACTATATTTGAAAAAATAACTTTAACAAAACTATAACATAAAACGCACACATCACCGCCTCTAGTAATTATGTCCACACAAACATGTATATGCAGGAAAAGCTGAGTATCATCTACCATGTATTCAATTGTGAAAGCAGAATAACAAAACTACAACATAAAACACACATATCACCACCTCTAGTAATTATGTCCACACAAACATGTATATGCAGGAAAAGCTGAGTATCATCTACCATGTATTCAATTGTGAAAGCAGAATAACAAAACTACAACATAAAACACACATATCACCACCTCTAGTAATTATGTCCACACAAACATGTATATGCAGGAAAAGCTGAGTATCATCTACCATGTATTCAATTGTGAAAGCAGAATAACAAAACTACAACATAAAACACACATATCACCACCTCTAGTAATTATGTCCACACAAACATGTATATGCAGGAAAAGCTGAGTATCATCTATCGTGTATTCAATTGTGAAAGCGGAATAACATCATATTTTTATTACTTCAGAGAAAATTAAACTTCGTTATTAAATGACCTATAAGATGTTGATATGTCGTTAAACAATTCAGTCAATCAGCTATTATGAAGAACTCTCCAAAAATTTATTTTCTTTCAATTAATTAACAAGCTGAAAAAGATGGTATTTTTTTTTATTATTTTAAGTGCCATAATTACTGACCAAATTGCTACATTTTTAACCCCTTCCTCTTAAAAGAAAACGTAAAGATTATGCCACATCCAATAGAGACTGTTATTAGGAATGAAAGCTATTTGTTAAAGGCTTGAGCTGTATAATTAACGAACAGCGATGAATAGCAGTTCCAAAAAAAGTGCTCCTCTAAAGTATGCCTCTTGGAGCCTAACAAATAGGTTAATTCGTCGCTTAAAAAGTGTATACTCAAAACTAATTGCGGTAAACTGTAGTAAAAACAAAAAAAAATGCTTTCATATTTATTTTTATATTTATCACTTAAAACGTACATACTAAGACTTCAAAACTGACTGCAATAAGCAGTTCAGTAAAAAAAATATCTTCCTAAAACATGCGTCTAATCGGTGAGCTTACCATAATTTCCAAGCCTCAAAACCGAGATGGTTTTCAGTTTTTAATTTCGGTTTTCCTGCTTGTATTATAAAGTGTTTTCGTGACAGCCACACCCCTTACGTTTCGAGGTCCACACACGCGCAAATACAGATGGACATATGGTAAGGCTTCTTTAGCCAGCATATATTGCAAATGGATAGCACATGTAACTCGAAGAGAAAATAATGACATAATATAGATGTTGACATTCCACACTACTTCAAATAAAAGGTTAGGAAGGAGATCCTCATCAATACTAGAAAGAGTGATAACAGCTACTGGATTTGAGAAACATATTTTCCTGAAAAAATTGTTTTAAGAGGAAGTTTTTATAAATTTCGACCATGATCAGTAATGAATCTCATGTTTCTTCATAGAGAATCTTACCATTTATCACTTAAACGCATATACGATTTAATAAGCGTAACTTATATGTGGCCCAAGGGCGAAAGTATGGAGCACCCAGTGAGGATAGAACTCACTACTTAGTCGTAATGGATCTAGCAACACAAAGTTGCTAAGGACTATACTACGTCGAGGTGCCCAATCACTTAAACGTATATAATAGGAATCCGGGATGCATTGCGTTAAACATAAATATTTTTATATATTCGTATGTGTCAACAAATATTACTTATCACTTAAAACGCGTAAAATGGGACCTCAAAATAAATTGAAGTCGTCAAACAGTACCTTTCGGGCGTATCACAATTTTGATTTGCTTTTCCCAAGAAATTCTTACAGCTACTTGAAGTGTGGAATTACGCCACTTGCCTGCGAAAGAACTTCTGTAACGACCGCTAGATGGCGTTGCAAAAAGTAGTATAACAGAAAAGGGGAGCAAATTTTCACTCATTTTCTTTACCTTTTCAAACCACAGAATAGAGATATGGTGTGTCTTGTTTACCCTCGGGTGGGTGGTACATTTAACCACCAGCAAACCTAATGTTACATTTAAAACAACACAGCATACAATACCCTAACCTTACTTGACTACACACTGGCATATCTATTAATTCAACCGGAGCAAGAAAAAGGACTCTTATCAAAGGTAGGTCCTTCAATATCTTTAAATACGTACGAAAAAAGGTATCTCTATATACACAACCTCATCCACACCTTTAGTATAATATTTAGTGTACTCTATCACTAACATATTAGTGACAGACATCTTTTTTTATATTTTATATAACAATTTGTAAAGGGAGATTTTTTTTTTTTTAACCCGACATATTTGTATTATTTAAACGTTATTTTTAGTGGATATTCGTATTTGAGTAATCACTCCGTTTATTTATTAGATATTTATTTTCGTCTACCTGCCTGAATATTCGAGAAATCTTTATTAGATAAACTGGGCAGATATGTCCATTTCAAGAATCAAAGAAAAACCTGTGTTTAAAGGCACTATTCAGCTTTGCTTGGTCATCTACACACTCTGTAGCCAAGAGGTCAAAGCACAAAATGACGTTTTCCCCTAGCGGAGCACCGGTTCGCATTTTTTTCTCTAATAAGGGTTTCGAATATTCAGGCCCATAGACTAAAATAAATAAATATACTGTTTAATAATTAAACGGAGCGTCTACTCAAATACGAGTATCCACTAAACGTTTAAGTAATAAAAATATTTCGTGTACCAAATGAAATAAAACTAGTCAAGTTTTTAAATCGGTCGTATAATCTTTTATTTTTTTCGGGTTCTCTACTAAAATTTAAGTCCAAATCTTTTCGGTTTTGGACAGCAGATGACTAGGATCTGCGATTCAACGCACGATTCAGATCCTCGTACTATGATGTTTTCAAATATATATATATAATATATATATATATATATATATATATATATATATATATAAACGACTATCAGACATGTGGGTTTACTATTTTAAGATCAGGACATGAGCAGCAGCCAAATTCCTTTTAGGTTTAAGACAATTAGGATTGCAATTTGCAATGATTAAGTGAAGGAAATTCTTAAATTCAATCTTTTTCTCAGTTAACGCATTTACTTGTAAATAAAACCCAGCAGCTCAAAAGAATATTGATCGGTAAAGAAATTTTGTTTCTCTTTGCCTGGCTTTCTTTTTTTTTTCTGCTTGTTTTAAATGTCATTTTGACTCGATAATCTAAAGCGTGTAATAAACGACCGACCGAAAATCCATTTGGTGGAGAACGGTTTACTATTACAAAGTCAAGTGTTGGTTGCTCACACCCAGTAACGTTAAAAACAAAACTGATGGGGGCGAAAGGAAGCCTTTCAAAGCGGTGTTCTAGATTTTAGTTTGTGGAATTGATTTGATGCGAACTTCTCAGGTTTAGTAAGAATTGGAATTACAATTAAAAAAAATCTTTTTAATTCTAAATGAATAGTTTGTTTTTTTTCGTTTTTTTTACCGATTTTTATTGTCATGAAAAACAATACATAACAGAGTATATAATATCTGCCTGAATTTCTGGGATCAGTTATTTCTCTCTCTTTATGTGCTGTGTCCCCTCGGGACATCGAAGATCATGGCTCTCCACGATTTCCTATCTCTTACAGCTCGTCAAGTATGTTATACGTTGCTTTCCTCTGTCCCTCAAACCGTCCTGTGAATAACAGATTTTCCAAGCCATCCTTCCTCATTATGTGCCCCAGAAATTTCAACTGTCTCTTCTTTGTTAAGTATAAGTTTCCTTTTTGTTTCCATCTTCTCTAAAACCTCGTCGTTGCTCACATGTTTAGTTCATGATATCCTCAGCATCTTTCTGTAGAACATTTCTGTTGCTGCAAGTCTCTTCTTCATCTTTAAGGAAATTGTTCAGCATACACTGACATACAAAGAACAGTTATCAAATTCAGTACTCTTTTCTCTGTTTCTAATGAAGATTGCCTATCTCCTTAATACTTTGAGCTTTTGGAATGCATCTTTGGCTATGTCAATGCGTTTTCGCCTTTTCTATAAATGCTTTCATCGTAATTGTTCAGATTAGCTCTTCTTATGGTGGATGTTGCAAGAAAGATAAGAATGCGTTGTTTTGGTGAAAGGAATATTGTATGTCTGGGTCAGTGCTTGTGGCTAGCTAAGTTTAAAGTTAAGACGGAAGAAAACAGTCCTTTCTCTCCCCCATTACGGCCTTGTGCCACATTTTGTGAATATTTACAAATAAATATCGCTCTTCGCTATGGTACCTAGACTTTATGAATTTAAGCGCAGTACAAGACTGGCGATGAAGTCTCATCAATTTACACTTGAGTTGGCTAGATGTAACCGTAAGTTCTACGCGAAGATTTCCTTTTCTCGCATGTGAAACTCTCTTCCGGTCCCAATGCTTATTAGTCAACATTCATCTTCAAAAATTTGAATTCACTGTCAGTCGCTTCTGTCCTCCTGATTACTCTTCATTTGTCCTCACTTAGTAATGTTTCTGTTTTTCTAATTCTTTCGCACCTAGTGTTGTAACCTAGGAAAGATTGCTGAATAGAATAACCACACAAAGGTTGGCAATGAATGATAATACTTAGGACAAGAACAACATATTTAAAATTCGCCAGTGGCGCGTAGAAGTAGTAGCCAACTGCTAGAAGTGAGTCAAGTGAATTCCACAATGAATCTCCAACTTCAGGATATCTACCAACCGCCCCACGCGGTCAGATGTGGCACAAGGCCGAATTTAATGTGAGGTATCCGAGCCCGTAGGCTCGGCCAAAAATTCCCCGTAGACCCCGTATAAAACGAGGTCGGGTAGCTGTTTCCCCGAGACGTGACTGTGCCCTTCGACATAGCCTCGTCTGGGGATTCTCTCTCCCCAGAGGCAGATAGTTTGATCGACACAGCTGGAGACGAATCTCCGACTGCAGGTCAACATACAGTATTTATTACTGTATTTATGTAAATGGTGACATACTCATTATCGTCCGTAGGTATGCTATAACACCTAGCAACCCCTTGTGTCTCAGTGGCTTTATTATCTTGCTTGAAGTGAACATGTTTAAAAATGTTGTTACAGAGTGAGGAACGCGGTACTTTTTTGTGGGAAACGTTTATTTATGAGAAATTATTAGGTTGGTGCAAAAATAATGTCGTTTTCTCACATGAAGTTGAACGTCAAAAAACGACATTATCTTTGCACCAACCTAATAGAAAGCGAAAAACACTCATTATAAGCAATTAGTTGTAAACATTTCTTTGTGATGAGTTAGATAGAAATAACAATTGTAATGGGTTAGAAAGAGGAGAAACAGTCCTTTTAAGAAATTCTAAAGTGGATGAGGCTTTAGAGAGGATGCAAACAAGGAAGAGTTTTATACTTAACATCAGGAAAAAGCAGCTGAAATTTCTGGGATACGTAATGAGAAAGCAGGGCTTAGAAAATCTGATACTCACAGACAAGGGAAAGCCATGCACCTGGCGGGCTTGAGCAAGTGGATGACAGAACGTGGTCTAGGGGAGGTGGCAAAAGGACGAAACCTATTGAGAGCCATAAGGGATAGGGGACTGGAGAGCCATGATCGCCTACGTCCTGAAAGGACACGGCACATGAAAAGAAAGTGGCAATTCGGATTCTTCCAAGAAACTTTTTTGTGAGGAACACTTCAGAAATAAGGAATCACAATGGGAAAATTTAGATTTATTTAAGTACAGAGTAAGGTGACTAAATCATTTTAAGGAATTCAGGATATTTACAATGATCTTTCTACTGCACAATTATCGGAGTAATGGATAGCGGCTCGGATTGAGGAATCGGAGAGCCGAGTTCGAATTCCATTCGAGTTCATTACATTCACTTACGTGCTAATAGCCATCTCTCCCCCCCCCCAGCTATAGATAAATAGCAGGACATACTGGGTCCTATAGCCCTTGGTTAGAAGGAAAACTGAATTCAAAACCACCCTGGAGAGGATTAGACTCCGTAAGGCTATCTTACCCAAGAAACTTTGAAAAAAGTGACTGTGGTGCCTCTACCATCCTAATTGGTTACTGTGTTGTTAAACCATTATTATCGCCACAAAAATTCTTAAAATTTAAAAATATTTTCTGGCTTTAAATAACCTACAATCGGCCATAGAAAATGAATCAAAAAAAAAATTTAAACTCAAATGTGAATTTCTGATTCAAGTCTTCACATACCTATGGTCAAAATATCAGGATAGACTGATAAGTCGTAGAAAACGAATCAATAAAAAAATTCACCTAATATGTTCTGATTGTTATTTTAAGTTTCCTTATTTTTTTAAATTTTAGACTTGTTTTATATCATTTTCAAATTTTCTGTCATTTTTTTTTTTTTTTTTTTTTTTTAACAAAAGTGAAAATGTTTATTTTTGTTTGCTGTGCAGTTGATTTAAAACGAATCATTCACGTCTCCGGCTCTTTTTCTCTCCCCTTTGACATTAAAAGCGTTTTAATTCCTCGTATTTCCCACGAGAAATATGAATTTATTCTCTCTTTTTTCTTTCTTTCTTTTTTTTTTTTTTTTTTTTTTTTTTTTTTAAATCTCCAATTATCTTACTTTGTCTTATTTTTATTACCCAAGTTTTCCATCATCAACCCACTTGAAAAATTATTTTGCCCTTGCCTGAGTTTATTTTTCTTTTGGGTAAATGCTGCCGGTTGTGTTTGCACTAAAAGATGTGCATCCTTGCATGCACACTGCATCAAAATTCAATTTAACTCTAAAGTTAAACAGATATAAAAAAAATTTTTTAAAATAGTTGGATAAATTTCCACATAAATTACAAAAACCAAATGCGTAAACTTTAAGCGAAAGCAAAATAGTGTTGATTGCATAAAATAAAAAAAATGATATGGTATGACTGATGAATGAAGGTTTTTATTAATTAATGAAATAAAGTGTTATCAATGTGTGTGTGTGTGTGTGTTAGGACAACTACCTGGTATTATCATCTAGAAGACATCTAAAACTCGAGAAATAATTAGAGCTACTATTGTATAGTGGGGAGTGCTTTATCATATACATTTAATTTCTTTATAATCTTTTATTTTAGTTGGCTTTGTTCTCTAAAACACTGTAGCCATTTTATTTCTCAGCATTGTAAATGTTACCCAGTGTAAAATTCGGTTGATAGTCAATTAGTTTTACATTCTCGAACGTTGTAGATGATCTGTGCAATTTTTTTTTTTTTGTCCACAACTAATATTCTCATCAATTTTGGTAATGAATAAAAAAATTTCTTCAGGCGTCTCATTTCGTGCCTATTATCTTTCTACGCTTAGGAATTAAACATACCAGTAAACAATATTTACAGTATTCATTAAAGTAATATATATATATATATATATATATATATATATATATATATAGGGACTTTCATTAAAAAAACGGGATACCTAAGATTGAAAATGAATTTTTAAAAATGAACATATTTTTCTTGAAGCTTTTATTTTAGTTATAATTTCAAGCTAATACATTAAATCATTAGATATTTCCAATAAGTAAAATATTTTTTCTCTATTTCCAAAAAACTAATTTAAATTGACCGGAAAGAATTGCTAAAATAGCTGATTGGCACTTTTTTTTTTTTTTTTTTTTTTGTAATCTTTCTTCGCAATGTTATTCTCTTAAAGAAATTTTCAAAAAATATACTTTATTTGCGGAATATTAGCTGATTTAAAATATAATCAATCTGATTTGGCAAAAAAATATATTACTTTAAGTTTAAAATATTGCAGAAATTCATTTTTTAACCCGACAGTAGCTGTGTTGACGTGTTTGACAATGTAATGTCAGGTCTGTTATTCTACAGAGACTTTATCTGTAAAACGTAATTGAAGAAAATAATTTTATTTATTTTAACTTTTAAGTACTCGGTAACCTTAAAAATTTAGGAAAATATTCTCCGTAATCTAAATTGAATTTTAGAAAATTTGATTTAAAATTATTATAGTCATCGCTCTTATTTTCTATTAATTACGTGTATGATCGCCCGTACTAACAAAAAAGCGGCATGTTTATACACTAATAAAAAAAAAATTCAAAGTTATTTTAAAATATTGGTGTGTGATGATTTTTATTAAGCTTTTCCATTTATAATTAGTAAATATAGTTTTGGTGGAGTTCGAATCTGCATCCGCCTTTATGTGCAGGTTTGAAACATTCCAAAACGCACAAGACTTACGGCCATATCATCTTAAAACATCGTTTCCGTCACGAAGTTAAGCAACGTCGATCCTGGTCAGTACCAAGATGGGTGATCGCTTGGGAATACCGGGTGCTGTAAGCTTGGGTGTGCGGAAAGTGTAATTGGATACTGGCTCGCAATTGTTCATCGGAGTGTTAAGTTCCAATACTGATTGGGCTCGTTGTATTCACTTACGCGCAAATACAATTTGGAATGGTATTGTAGTGGACCGTGCGGGGTGTGAATGTGAGAGAGATGAGCTCTCTGGGTTAAGACTTCCCGCTGGCCAGTCCAGCTACATAGGAATGTTGGACTATAATGGAGTCCAAAGAAGATAAAGAAACAAACAAGACCGATATACATGTATGCAAACAAATATATATTAATAACAAATTACAATGACATGAAGGGTTACAGAGTGTTGTATGGAGAAGTTATGGTGAGTGTGTTGAATGTTGAGTGTCCGTACGAACGTGTATATTGTTTTAGCGTGTTCCCAGAATATGGGAAACGCTGTATGTGTGAGAGGTCACATATTGCAATAAGAAAAAAAAAAAAGTTTTTTTTTTTTTACCTCGCCTCACGCGCGAGGTTGCGGCCCGAGGCCTGTGTCGAGACAGCTGGCCGCACGTGTTCGTAAGCCGGAAAAAGAGTAAGAGGCGAAAGGTCAGCCAGTATTTATACTCGTGGGAGAGAGAGACCCCTGTTGAAGGATTAAGGAAACTGAGGAGGAGCTAACTGCGACAGTATTAATCCACCTCTTTTCACTCCAACAATGGGTTAAGTAGTCGGACATATCACTAAAAAGATTATTATATCAAAAAATATCTTACAATGTAAAATTATTTTCTGGCATAAATAACCTGCAAAGAGTTGATAAGCCGTAGAGAATTAATTAATGGATCAGTTCCAAAATGCACGGTTCCTTTTAAGACTTTCAAATGTCCAGACCGTTCTTATTGCTAAAAGAATTACACTGAGTGAGTCTATGTTTAAGTAGACCTCACTGTTTGTAAAATAGTTAAAATTAATATCTGCCGGTCTAGTCAAATTTTCTCAAAGAAAATGTACCTCTTAATAGGAATTGTGTGTGTGTGTGTGTGTGTAACCACCAGTTTGTGTGCTTTGTGGCGGTCCATACTTCTAGCTCAAACAAAAGCTGTGGCAACCAAAAATTTCACATGTAAATGACGAGTTGCTATCATTTGTAGAGGTAAGGAGAAAACGAATAAATTTCAACACGGAGATATTTTCCTGTATTTTTGCATAATTAATAAAGGATTAGCAAAATTGGGAAAAGTATACTCGTGTGTATACGGTTGAAAACGAAAGGAAAAAACATTAAAACTTAGCAATTAATAACTGTTTGCGCATGTGTGGGCATGCACCACGTAGCCGGGGTGACTAAGTCCCTATAGACGTGAAGACTGGTCAAGTCTTCTACCTACCGCATATCTAGAATAAAAACTAAAAAGGGAAGAAGAGCTTTGTTCGTTCTTTAAAATCCTGTAACAGCGCCACCTAGCAAGGGAATTGGTAGACCAAGTGGAGGTAATCCCCACAACATTCAACTTACAACCTACATACATTATCAGCTGAGATTTACTAAATTGTCTGCTTTATATTTAATGTTTTATTCTAATCGTATTTCTATATGCAATAAAAGTGAAATATATATATATATATATATATATATATATATATATATATATATAACCTACTGTTTCTCGACAAGAACTCTTCCCTCTCAGGATAGCCAAAATCAGAGGTCAAAAAATCTACAGTCTAACTACCTCACCTCTACTTAAGGGTCTTCTTTGTCAGTGATCCATAAGAAAGATCTCTAAAGAAGCAAGAATTACTCTTAACTAAATTTTCCAAAATAAACAACACAAAAAAGACACAAAAACACTGAGAAATAAACAACCTCTAAATATCATCTGGAGAAAATAAACCATTTCAGAATAATAAACTCACAATAAATAGCCCCTCTACTATATCATGGCTGATAATCATTCAGTAGAAGCTTTTGTCATGATGAACTATAATTTTAAATTCCTTTACTTGGTCAAACTCCAGTACAATCTTTTTTTCTCCTCTCTCTCTTCCTGACAGCTGAGATTGTTCAAAGGGTAAACCATCGTGCCCGCAAAAAGACGTAATATCAAAAGGATGTTTTTTTTTCATTGACACTGCTATTATGTTAACTACCTTCACTCCTCGGCAATGTTTATTCCTTTAAAAAGTGATGATTAGAAATGTAATAAAACACATGAAAGTAAATTTATGCATTTTCTTTGTTCTTGAGAATCGACAACAAAACTAATAAACATTATTTAGATTGCTTATTGGAATGGTTGTAGAAACATTGGTTAATTACCAATTGATTCGAACTTTATAAAATGGTAAATAACGATTTGCTTATAGTTGGTTCACATGTTTTGATAATTTAGTAAATGTTAATAAATTTATGAATAAAAAATTTGTTTGCATATTTATTTATAAATTGGTAAATGATAAATGTTTCATTGTATCATTTTTAATTGGATTAGTTTTTAGAATGTTGTAAATAGAAAATTATTCTTGTAAATAAACAAATAGCTTTAATATTTTTGTTGTAAATTCTCAAGAACAAAAAAAACATATAAATTCACTTTCATCATATTTTTAAGTTTCATCGCTTTTTAAAACAACCGGGCCGAGGAACGAAGTTAGTTAAAATAAGTGGTATCAAGGGGAAAAAAAACGTCCTTTTTAATAACACCATTTTTTTTTTCCGGTCATGAAGGCTCGAGTTTGCCGTTAAAAGAATATTTACAGTGTCTTCATTGTTATAGCAAGAGATATCTTCAGCTTGTTAGTAAAGAAATATTTTAAAGATACCATTTCCACCCGTTGAAGCTAATTCGTAATTTTTTAAATTTTTATTTGTAAAGTCAAGAAATTTATCTGAGAAGTGTTTTAACAGACAATAAAAAAAATGATACAAAAGCCTATTGGTATAACAAAAGAGATTTTCAGAGCCTAAACAAAGTATTAAGAAACCAGAAAATTTCGTTAGGAACAAATAAAAGTGCTCAACTGCTATGTAGAACGAAACCTATGTAGCAGTGAATTCTAAACAATTTCTTCGCATATGAAGAGGTAACGTTGGTTAACAGATGTGGCTCTACAGAAGGTTGTTGATAATATCATGTAAGGAACATGTAAACCATGTGGATGTTTTAAGGAAAATGAAAACAAAAAGGTCACTTATACTTAGAATCAGAAAGAGACAACTGAAATGCATCCGCAACTTTCGCATGCTTACAGTCTGGGTGCGCCTGAATGCGCCCGCAATAGGGTAGCACTAGATTTCAACACGCAGCGTTAATAGCCGTAACATGATCAACTGGAGGCGTTGTCTACAAAATGAACGAATGTCATTGAACAAAATGGCCTCGTAAAAGTGGCATGCTGTGATTAGAAATATTTGAGAAATTCGCGATTCTTGTTACATTTGTTTCCGCTCAGTGAACCATGTCGGACAGCGAAAATGAAGCAGTTTCTTCCCGAGGAAATAGCATTTGACGGGGGAGATAATTGCTCGGACATTAACATTACGAGCGACGATAAATATAAAAAAAGATTTGGCTGGTAACCGGTAATCCCAAAGAAGCTAAGTTTGGTATCATTTGAAAGAGGAATCGATTTACTTTCATATAAAATCATCTTACAATACTTAATTTTCAACAGTTTTGTTTGAGATATATATTTTTTTTAATTGTACTAACATCACACATTCAGATTTTTCAACAATTCAGTCAGGATTTTTGTCGTTTTTAGTACTTAATAAATGTTGTCTTTTCTTTTTATTTCTCCTAAACCCTGTTCTACAATCCATTTACACAATACCGTTAGGTATAGGAGCGTATATGTTCGCTTATCATCTACTCCACACTCCTTCCTGGTCTTTTGAATAGTAGTAGGGGTTTATCCTTTGTTTCGTGCTTAGGATTTGGTGTCCGGTTCCTTCTAAAGACTTTTCATTCTCTTTCACTGCTGCTAGCTCCTTGCGTCGTCGTGACATTGTCGCCTTTCTTGGGGTGAATGGATATTAAACAAAAAAAAGGTAGGTTCTGCCCTGTTCGCCTCTGTCCTTCTTGCCTTCAATATGTCCTGTGAGTGTCGAATTTTTCAAGCCCTTTTTCCTCGTTATGCGTCCTAGAAATCTCAACTGTCCCTTTCTGATGTTAAGTAGACTGAATAGACTCTAGCAGAGTGTGAGTTTTTATGATCAGTTTTTACACAAAAAAATAGGCCGTCCTGGGTATGACGATAAATTACATCCGCGTCCTGGGTAAGACGATAAACTACGTCCAACAGCAAGGCATCTGATCAGGAGGTTTTGAGAAGCGTGGAACCACCTTTTAATTGCTGGTGTACCCAGGTCCACCCAGATCCGAGGCAGTAGCACCTGTTCGGGTCCTAGCTATGGGTATTTAATTAACCCCTAAATTGGGGTCAAAATTGAAAGTGTAAAAATAGGTTTTAATACCAGAAATACTTTGTAAAAAAAAATTATTACCAGTAATAAAAAATATCTTGTTGGCATTAAATAACCGATTATGGATGATATGCCGTAAAACAAAACAAACCAAAAAACAGGTGATCGCACTATACACAGGTAATTTTAAAAATCTGCTTATACATGAGTATATAGGGTCAGTATCCTTTTTGTTTTCATTTTCTCTAAAACTTCCTCATTGCTGACATGTTCAGTCCATGGTATTCTCAGCATCATTCTGAAGAGCCACATTTCTATCACCAAGTTTTTTCTTCTTCATCTATACATATATGGGCCAGCATTCATGGATATATAGGAGGACTGATATTAAATAACAGTGTAGTACTCTTTTAATTGTTTCTTGCAAATTTTTCCTATTTCTTAATACTTAGCTTAGCTTTTGGAAGACATCTTCTGTTGTAATTTCAAGTGAAAATGAAGTGGAAGAATTTAACAGACAATAAGGACAAACAAACATGAACGTAGTTAATCATTTGATTTATCGACAACAAATATATACAAAATAGAAAAAGGGAGCAGTTGCACACTATCACTGAGTTTGCGGCAACCCAACTTACAAGGAAGAGTTCACTTCATTCAATACTGGTAGATTTTGGCAGGAAAGACAGCAGTGAATGGATCAGCACGCATGTACAGGGGTTTTTATCAGTGCACCCATGTTGCTACTGAATGTGACACAAGGTCAGTTTAGAGTGGGTTTAATAGCAAGACTGCACAAAAATTTCTCAAAACCCCTCACTACTTCCTCTTTTGGGCAATAAACCCAGCTGCCTGGAGAGAAGTCTACTCCCTCCCTCCCTGGAGCTTGGGCTTATATTTTTCTAAAACTTCCCCAGCAGAGGTGTTCGCCTACACCAAATAAATATTGCTTTTCATAAGCGTAACTTAGATGTGGATTGAACTCGCTATTCAGTCATAATTGTTCTAGCGAGACAAGCTTGCTAACCATTACACCATGTCAAAGTTCCAAGCCAGCTTACTAAGCATAGCTTAGATGTTGCACAAGACCAAAAATGTGGAGCACCCAATTATGGTCAAACTCAGTACTCGGTCATCATTGATCTTGCAAGACATATTTTCTAACCATTACACCAAGTCAAAGTGAACTCTTGGAGATTGACTACAAAAAAATCTGATTTCGTACAATAATTCTATAATGATTCTTTTTCTTGTTTCTAACCAATTCTGAATTACCTTCTCCAAGTCCTTGACTTTGAAAAAATACGTAGAAAGTTCCACTCAGACAGCTTTTTCCCAGAACTGCTAGTTTGTGTAACATACTCCCACGTGGATGCTCTCCTGAACACTACATTCAAGACAAGTGTAAATAGTTATCTACTCTCCTTATCCTCATAATCTTCACTTCCTTCCAACTCTTCTGTCACTCATATCACACCATAACCATTTTAACAGTAACTCACTACCCTGAGTGGCTTTTCAAGCCTTGTAATAGGTGAACTTTAGCATAAAAAAATCATGCCAAAGCACCTTTACTAGGAAATTTAACATAGAATCCCAAAAGAAAGTTGAACACTAATTTGATGACTTTTGATTGATTTGTTTTTTACGGCTTGTCGATCTTTTGCAGGTTACTTAAAGCCAAAAAATATTTTTAGATTGTAAGATTTTTTTTGAGATAATGAGTTACTTATACAAGTCCTACTAATTAACCCATAGCTGGGTGGAGAAGAGGTGGATTCATGCCTTACCCAAGAGTATTTATGCATAAATGAATATGACTGTCTGATTTCCATTGCATCGTTTGCTAAATATTAAGAAATAGATCATTAACAGTAACAAATACATGTCCTTCCACTGCTTTTTCACAGACGTTGCATCCACTTGTCAGGGCTTGATAGTAAAATTGAATTGATTTATTTTTAAATAAAATCAATCTTATCAAGCTGCCCGATGAGTGGATGCGATCTCATCAAAACTCATTGTAGGGGCAGATAAGTAAGCATTTAAGTTTATTTCTTACTATTTTTACTATAAATAAACTGAGCATCTGCTCAAATACAAGTATCTACTAAAAATACCATTTAAAGTGAGATATATACATACACACGCACAAAATAGTGCACATGAGTACTGGTAGTAATTAAACAAAGCTCAATGTGAAAAATAACAACTAGCATTTATATTTAAAAAGTTATTTGTCTGTTCCTCACCACTCAGTGCTACTTAATCTATAAAGCACATGGCAATCATCAGGTATGAACTCTATTTTATACCTGATTGCTATGTGCATGAAACTTTAAGTAGCAGTGAAAAGTTACAGAATTCTTTTTATATATATATATATATATATATAAATAACAAACACTTAAAAAACAGGTGATATTTTATTTCATTGAAGTTGATAAAACATGTCTTCAAATCTTCAGACCTGTAAACCAAATGAAGATGGAAAAATTTACTCTTGGTTTAAAAATTAAGAATAGTGATTTCATATTCCTACCAAGTACAATTTGGTATTGTGTGTACACACACACACACACACACACACACACACACACACATATATATATATATATATATATATATATATATATATATATATATATATATATATATATATCAAATTGTAATTCATAAGGATTATTCCAAAGAGGACTTTTAGTCCACATGAGAGCTCAGTGTATGATACAGAGCAAATTATAATAATAATCAGAAAAAAAATTCTTAAAAATCCATTGTTGGTAATAAACTTATTTCAATGAAAATAGATATATTCATCTCATCAGACTGTCTACATTTTCTGAAAATGTAGTAGTCTGTCTGATGAATATACCTATATTCATTAAAATATATTTATTAACAAATATGGATTTTTAATGGTTTTTTCCCCTAATAATATATATAATGCTGAAAGACCAGGTCTTGTTTGATCACAGAAGTTAAGCACTGCCGAACCTGGTCAATATTTAGATGGGTGACCACTTGGGAACTCAAAACCAGTTGGGCAAGGATCTAGCAATCTCATCTTGTAAAACCTAACTTGCTATGGAAGCCACAGCAGCAACTGTCAAGTGTTGTTACCCCATACTCCTCAGTGGATTCTTTATTTTTTATGTTCACATTGTACAAGGCCTGAGTGCTACTTGAGGTAGAGTGTTATAGAGTATGTGGTGCAGTTCAATTTACATTGCACTGTAACTGCACCACATACTTGATATTAAAATAACTGATCCGACGTGCAACTTTCGGATAATAACTGTGACATTCCTCTATTGAACAATTTAGTTCATGCCACATTGACTGAAAAACCTACCAGTACAAAAGAATTCTCCTATTGCCATATTAGTACAAAAACACACAATCTTAAAATTTAAAAATTCAACCTCAGCATTGCAACTGCACACTCCAAAATTTCTTACAATTAACAATAACACATTTCTAAAAAACATATTTCGGATTACATCTATTCTTTCATTGTCCTGTTATATACCTGGATGTAAAAAAAACAAATCTATTTCCATACTTGATGTTTGTATACACAGATGAAAACTTGTAAAAAATTTAAAAAAGGACATTATGCAACTGGAATTTATAAACAGGGATCATAACATACATCTACAGGTTTGGGGTTAATGTAATTTATTAAATTTGTTTGCAAAGATGGATTCCCGCCATTTATATCATTAACTTCAATATCTGTTTTTTTGTATGAATGATTCATGTAATCTAAATTGAACTGCACCACATACTTGAGATGGATGGATGGAGATATATATATATATATATATATATATATATATATATATATATATAAGGATCATGAAGTATGTTTTCATATTACCCTTGCAAATTCTACTTTCTAGTGTAGTGTCACAGCCTCACCATACAAGGTAATATTTATAATAATAGTAACTCTATCATCAAAAAACTACAGTAACATTTAAGTAATTTTACAGATACATTGTACTTGTAAAATATCCCAGAATTTCATGTTTTCCATTTTCTTATGTTCAACAAGCATAGTATCTATCAAAATTAATGGGATTATTTATATATGTATTTGTGCTTCAGCCAATATCAGTATGTGTGAAATCCATATGAGTAACTCTATTTTCAAATGTTATCTTTAAATCTAAAAGAATTTTTTTATTGATTCAAAGTAAAAAAATATTCAAAGAAAGCTAACATAAAAATAAATTTTTTTAAAAAATCCAATGTTTCACCAATTTCCTTTGTTAAGGTAAGTTCTATTTATTTAGTTTAGTGACCAATAAATATATTGTCTCAATGTATTTTAGATTACAGGAAGTAAAAATATAGATTAATGGATAAGTGGCATATTTTGTTCCAAGTAGGAACTTCTTCAGACATAGACATCAATAATGGTTGCAAAAAATATAAAGATATTGGTCCAAATAATTCATGAACTTATGACAAAAACAAAATTCAAAATATATTGATAATCCTATCTGTTTTTGAGTGTAATCATATGACTACAGTCACTACGGTATTCTCTAATCTCCAAGACAATAGAACAACATCCTCATCATGAATGATTGTGATTTTGCATCCAGCCAATGGCATGCCCTTTAGTTTGGTGATTCTAACAGTCAAGGTTTCAAGAATTATCACTCAGGCCCCTGATCGGGAGATTGGACAGACTGAGAAGCATGGAATCATTTCTTAATTGCTATTGTTCTCAGCTCTACCCTGACCTGGGGTGGTAGCACCTGTTAGTGTCCCAGCTATGGGCAACTAGTGAAACCACAAAAAAAAAAACACTATGAAATTATAAAAATACATTTTTATAACAAAAATATCAGCAACACATTTTTATATAGAAAATGATCAACAATACCTATTTGTAGTAAAAATGACCTACAATACTTTTTATAGATAATTGAAGACATACAATTGCATTCAAAATATTTAGATTTTGGCATTAAATAACCCATAGAGGTTTATATGCTTTCGCTGCAAGGCGTGGATGTTTTTTAATATACAATTACTGACTCTTATAACGTTTTTGTCTCGTAAACAATATTTGGCAGACTCGTGTGTTAAAAATAAGACACAAAACATGGATTTCAAATGCACAATTAATGTATGTATTAGCCAAAAAGAGAAATTACATTAATGTGTACACAGTTGAAAAGAAACTTAAGACCCTAAAATGTTAGCTATTAAGAATTGTGCATATCTGTATGTGATAAATTGACCCGGGGAAAAGAACATTCCCCAGCAGGGATGCCTTCATTTACATATTGCTACATCTTTGAACAAGAGGAGGAAAGACAAAGAGGAAGTAAATGTTAATCCACACTATTATATATTTCTGAATACATAAACATAGTGATTAAAACAACAAAAATTACAGCAAAAAATATGAATTTCATAAGTAATGACAAGGTTAAATCTTATAATTTCAGAGAAGTGTTAAACTCTGCCATCAAAAATTACATTTAAGTCATTGTAAAAGAATTAATGGATTTATTTATAATCCAAAAATATCAATGTATTTATAAAATAACCCAAACTTTATACTGTTCTGCATTTTCTTGTTTACATTCAACCAGCATAGTACCCATCAAAACTGATGGGATTATTTTTGTATGCATTGGTGCATAACATTAGATCATGTGTCTGGTCTATATAAGATAACTCTTTTTATCGAATATTTAGAAATCCAAAAGAATTCTGTTTTTAAATGATTAAGATAGAAATATAAAAAAAACTCATGCTTGATTGATAGATTTGTTTTCTATGGCTTGTCAACCTTTTACAGGTTATTTAAAGCCAGAAAATATTTTTACATTGTAAAAATTTTATTTTATTATTTTTTTATTTTGATAACATTTTAGGGATACAAATCTCTATAGAGAATGGGTGAATTCCAACCTTTACCAAGGGCCTTGCACATAAGTGAATATAATGAACCCAACAGAAATTGGAACTCTGCTGTCTGATTAACAGTTCTGTGCAATTATCCATTACACCACCCACACATTCAAGCTTACAGCACCTGCTATTTCCTAGGTACTGACCAGGCTTGATGTTGCTTAACTTTGGTGATCATGCAAGAACTGGTCATATGGTCAATAAACCAGATTGACATGAAACAAAATGAATAAAAAGCAATGTAGCAACCCAGCCTTGTTGTTGTGAACATTTGGAGATGAGAATATCTTCATTACCATAAACAACAGAATATCTCCTTGTATGAAATTAGGGAATATGAACATTAGAGGAATATATAAAGTCATATTATGCTATCAAATAGATCATAACATAAATAATAAATCATACACAAAAAAAAAGAAATGAATAACCTAATAAATGAGAATTAGTGAATGATATAATTTTTTTTATTGCAATAACTTTGCTTTCTTATTCAAAATGAATCAGTCTTGCTTGTGTAGAGAAAAATAACTCTCGTAGAAATTGGACTCTTTTCAAATCATTTCTTGGAAAATAGATTAAAATCTAAAATGTCTTCAAAATTGGTTGAGGCAGAGCAAGGAGCAAATAGGCTTTTGAATGATGATTTGAGAAATAAAGAATAACTTTGTCAACAGAATGGCTTAGCTATGAATGAAAAGGAAACAGATATACATATATATGTAATGCCAGATACCAGACTTTCTAAAAATAGACATAACTAGAAAGAAAAGATAAAACTCAGTGACTTTGGAGTTGCTTAATGGAGATATAATGGAAGCTGTCCAACAGAAGAAGAAAACAAAAATCATAATAATGAATGATGGAACAATTGCTGCCAAGGAGACCAAATGAGGTGCGAACAATGCTGACTGTTATGATTGCCTGATATGGAATGTTCTCACTCATCTGTGTCGCTGTGTAAGACTTCGGTCAGTGTGCCAAAACTTGGACTCTTCCTGCCAGTGCGTCTCATTTAAAAGTTAATGAATAAAAGATGCAATGCTTTGAGCATCTTTCCCCATGACTGATTCAGCTCCCTCAAAATTATGCAAACGCCCAAAAATGTTTATTCTTCTTTGCTTCTCTTCATCACTCTGAATTTGGGAAAGTCAGTTCTTTGTTGGTTTTCTTTTGTTTTTTTTGTTTTTTTAAGAAGCTGGCAGCTATGCTGAAGAGTTTGACCACTTTTAAAATGATTTTACAAGTACATTGTTCCACTGACCACAAGAAGAGACTTGAAGCTACAGAAACATAGTTCTACAGAAAGATACTGAGGATACCATGGATCAAACATGCGAGCAATGACGAAGTTTTAGAGATGGAAACAAAAAGGAAACTTATACCATCAGGAAGAAATGGCTGAAATTTCTGGAGTGCATAATGAAGGAGGGTTTGGAAAATCTGATACTCACAGGACAGATTGAAGGACAGAGGAAAGCAGCACATAACATGCTTGATGAGCTTGAGTAAATCAATAGTAGAACAGTGTTTGGGAGCAATAACAAAAAGACAATACTTATTAAGAACTAAAAGGGACAGGAAGATGTGGAGGGCCATAATCGCCAATGTCCTGAAGGAACATGCTACATAAAAGCAGAATCTCTGCTAGGTGGTGCTGCTGTTATGGTTTCAGTAGCAAGTTTTTATGGGATGGACTTGTTGGCATCATGCCCAGCTTGTTTTCAATTCAGAGTGTTCTTTCTTTCTCTTAGAGTGGTTGCCAAATAAGGTTGGAGAGCCAAGTCTGTTATTTAACCCACAGCTTGGTTTCATGTAACTGAGAGAAAAGTACTCTGGTCACAGGAGTCATGCTTCCCCTTTGGAAATGGGCTAAGGCTAATCCCTGGCACTGACGGTATCCTAAAAAAAAATTTTGTTAAAATAGTGGTGAGGAGGTTGTACTATCTTTGGCCTCTGAGTTCAGCTTTGAACCATATTCTTTTTGGGAGTGTTTTCAATTAAATACCTGGGTGACCTTAATTGGTTTAGGCCCAGGAATTCCAACTTCCCAGGCAGTACCACTTGTTCAGGGAATGGGCTAGGGTTAATCCCTTGCATCTTAAAGGAGTAGCGCCAAAGAACCTGGGATATTTTTGACTTCTGGTCTTATGTATGTGTGGGGCTCACACTTTAAACTTGGCCTTTGGCCATGTTCTTTTTGTGTGGGCATTCAGTCAAATACCTGGAAGTACTTACTGATGAGATGAACTCCAAATGGCTACATATTTTAACAGTTGGATTGAAACCTTCTATAAATAGGATAACTGATGAAAGAGAAACCTTTTCATTATTGATAATTAAGGAATTGGGATAAAAGATTCTACAAATAAATATTCTCATTTTACTCAAAAGCAGACAAAAGGATGTAATGAACATTAAAAACAAAAAATTATGTTCATAACCATATTAAAATGGTATGAGGTTTACCTATCCTACCCCGACATTTTTCTCCATATATTTCACAATAACTGCTCCCCACTTCACGAGTGTATCTCCACCTGATGTTGTTTGCAGGAAAGTGAAACAAGATGTAAGGTTTGAAAATAATATAGCCTTGTGCAATTGTTGATCACATATAGATTTCAAGAAAAGGTTCACAAATGGAATCACAGTTAATAAAGAAATTTGTTTGGGAGCTCAGCAATACATTTTTGGATTCACATTGTTCAAGAATAATAATTTAGGTAGCAAGATGGATAACCTTTGATAAACAGACTTTGTCACTTTACTTAAGAGGTTATTTGTAATGTAAATTCTAATACACACACACACACACACACACACACACACACACACACACACATTATAATTGTAATTGTAATTGTGTGCATGTAAAACCCAACTAGACAAACTCATGCATACAATTATAAATACACATTACCATCTGTTGCTCACTTAGACATACAAGAATTTTAACAAACCTACATACACATAGAATTATCCACAGTTTTATTACATGTGACACATGTCTGACAAATGAGAACAGATCCAAATATATTTGAAAATATCAGTGTTTTCTGTCTTTTTGTCTCAATCTCTGATGAAGCTTTAATAAAAGAGAAACATGTTAGATTGATATACATTTCCTATTTGTTCTTTTCTTTTATTATATATATATATATATATAATATATATATATATATATACGCACACACAGGGAGGGAGAGAAAGAGGATATTTACTCTGAACAATACAGAATTGTGGCACAAAGCCAAAGGGGAAATGGGAAAGGAGGGTCTTCATTAGATACCCTAGTCTTAGTTAATCAGAATCATGACCTATTCATTCATAACAATTTACTCATTCACCACAAGAATTCATTCATCACCATTCAATCCTGCATATGCCACAATACCACATATTCACAGGGGAGCTATAAAATACTCCATGACATCAAAATTTCATGATTCATGAAATGATGGGGGAGGGGAGATGAACCCAGAAAACAAACTCAATATGTAAACCAAAGATAAAACTAAAACAAAACGGTGTTAGTAGGAACCGTCTGCCCTTCAAAATAATAAGAGAGGCTGCTGTATTCTGCCAATTGACAGAATCAAAAAGCACACTCACTAATGGAATGGGAAGGATAAAAATAAATGGCAGAATGGGTAAAATCAAAGACTGACACATTCAAGATGAAAACAAACTATATATATATATATATATATATATATATATATATATATATATACACACATTATATATAACAGGTGTAAAAGCAAAATTGTGTACTGTTAGATTAAGCTTTGAACTGTTGTATATGATTAAAGATATCTTACTGGAATTCTCTGAGGTTTTTATAACACTATTGGACTCTACTTTGAACAATAAGAATTTATAATTACTCTCCAAGCTTAACACAAAAATCATGATGAAATCAATCATAAATGAAAATGACATGTCCATCATTAATTCATCATAGCTAAGGATCAGAAGCTCATGACGGATTGAAATTAAGTTCAAATATATATTATTTCAGGATCATTTCCCAACTTATTCAGGATGATCTTCACCTTCTCTAACCTAACTTTCTGTCCTGGAGTAACAAGGTGCCTCTCACATTTCATGAACAATTTCATTTTCAAGCCTTTTTTCACTGTTCTTTGGACCGTCATAGCTGAAACTTCTCTCTCACATTCCAAACATCTTATGGATTGAGTTGGATCTTTTCTAATTGATCTCTTTAGATCTAAGTTGAAGTGATGATCTCTCTTGTTGTTGTAACCTCCTGATCCAGTTTTCCTCTCTACTGTTCTCTCTTTTTAAAACTTATTCACTGTTCTCTTGAAAGTTCTTGAATGGACTTTGAAGATGGAAGCCAGAGTACGAATGTTGGTACCATTACTGAATGATCATTTTTTCCTCTCACCATTGCTCATTTGGGAAGACATTGGGTCTGACACAAAATGGTTTTAACCTGTTCTCTTTCTAGTTGAGTAACTCAAAGGGTTTTTCAGTGATACTTATGACAAAAGGTGTTGAAATGGTTAAACATCTTATCTGAAAAGCTGGAAGAAAGAAATTTGATTTAATTTAGAGGTTTTTTTTTTTACATATTAAACCTTTTGTGGGATGGACAATTATGCTGTAACATGATTTGCACAATTTGGCTGTTATACACAATTTATCTATCAATATATATATATATATATATATATATATATATATATATATATATATATATATATTGAATTGAACAGAGTCCGACAATTTATTTAAAGACATTTATGATATGTTTAACCATTCCATGAATATCAAATGTAAACAAATGACGTCATATATTCAAAATATATGATGTCATTTGTTTACATTTGATACGCTAAGAGCAGATATGAATAGAAGAGATTCATGGAAGATTTAAGTTTAAAGATAGTAAAATCGACCTTGCTAACCGGACGCTTCTCTGTGGCCGAACGGTTAAGGCACGTCACGTGAAATGACAGTTCCGTATAGGATACAGGTTCGATTCCTGTCAGAGAACAAAAATTTTCTATGAAAATTTCTCGGACATTCAGGCCGGTAAATGTTATTTAATACTGTTTATTATAAACCGAGCATTTGCTTAAATACTTGTATCTATAAAAAGAATGTTAAACATATCATAAATGTCTTTATATATAATATATATATATATATATATACACACATTTTTTATATACATACATACATGTTTCATTAAAGATGACAGACAAGGTATTGCAGTTAAGCTTTTTATTTAATTTTTCTTGTGTAGAAACTGTCCAAATGTTCTGTAATTCCAAGCACTTTTGGATTTAGCCATTATCAAAGATGATTTTATTTTTACTTTTTATTTGACAATTGACCCAAACAAAAAAATTAAACTATCTACCACAAAAAAATTAAATACACCTAACCTTATCCTCAAAAATAACAACACATCTGCAAAATCAAAACTACAAAGAACGAACATTATTTACGAGTTCAAATGCCCTTTAAGGAATTTAGTTCCGGATCAAACCAAACTCCTAAATAATTATATTGGTCACAATATTACATGCCTATGCAAATGACATATGTTACTCCTATCTGACCCCAGCTCCATCAGAACCAATTTAAGCATGCACACAAACTTACTAGACTCCATCCAAAACATACGAGTAGGAAATACAAGCATAATAACCTCATCCACATGTAAAAAAAAAAAAAGGTGAAAAATAATGGAAGCCTTAATAAAAAAAACAACACTTAATAATAATAACTATGAACATGGTCACACTGTGCTGATCGTGTTCAAAAAAATAAAACATCCCCCTAACTCATACATACACCCAACCCAGACAGCCAGTTAAAAAGTAAAAATAAAATCAACCTTGATAATGGCTAAAAGTATAGCCAAAAGCACTCAGAATTACAAAACATTTGGACAATTTCTACACACTCTGTATCCAGAAAAGAAAACACTTGTTTGAACACACACACATTATATATATATATATATATATATATATATATAATGTTTGTGTGCCTGTGTGTAGCTTTTGTACAAAAGAAAGTTGGATACAACTGGATATGGTCTACTTCTACCATTCCCATCATTTTCCCAGCTTAGGCAGTCTCCTCCAAATAATCATTATCTATTTCTATTTGATGTTCTTAACAATAAAATGAAAACTGATGAAAGTTTGGGAAATAATACAGTCTTGTGAATAGATTTGGCCATGTATAGATTTTTGAAGACTGGTCACAAATGGAATCACTGCTGAAAAGAAAATTTTTTTATAGACGGAGAATTTGGTTGGTCACCTAGAAACTTTATCATAAAATCATGTTTCATAAATGAACATGAATAATGTTTGTTAGTTTAGATGGCAGGAAAAAAAACATTTATTTCAACCAGATTACAATATGGCTGCCTACTTTAACAACTACAATAATACAGCGATAGTTTCCAGTCACATCGGGTATGGATACAAATCATTAGGTTGAGTTAGAAGCAATTTCCATTTTTGGGAACCCGTTGCAAGGATGAAATACCCATTCCTTTAATATATCTAAATGAGTGATAAAAATGGGTTGCACACAATAATATTCAACATAAAAGTCTGTGGACTGACCAGGATGAATCTCCACAATCGACCTTAAAAGATGAGGTTCACAGAAGAAAAGTAATGTTGTGCATGTTGTGGGATCATTCATTTAGAGTTTTTAAAATTTGCTGAAGCACTAAATGCACATTTATACTTCTGGCAGCTGTAATGTTTCCAAAGAGATTTTGATTAAAATGCACCCTGTGCTCTTCAAAATGAAAAATGTTGTTCTCCTCCATGATAATGCAAGACCACATATAATAAGAATAACACAGGGAAAAGTTTGAACTCTGTTGGTCTGCCCCACTTGACCTTTCACCAACCAATTATTAGGTTGGTGCAAAAATAATGTCGTTTTTTGAAGTTCAACTTCATGTGAGAAAACGACATTATTTTTGCACCAACCTAATATTACCTTTTATCGATCACTGCAAAATGCTTTAATAAGAAACTTTTCTCTAGAGAAAACCAGATTCAAGAGACTGTCAAAAAAATTTCTACATCAAACCCTGCAGAATTTTACTCAAAAGGTATTGAATACCTGATACGTGGCAACAAGTCATTGCAAATAATGGTGTGTGTATATACAGTGGGTGGGGAAACAAATATCCATACACATACAAATTTTTAATTTATTGTATTTCCAACTAATGAATAAAAATACTTTTCATATAATTAACTGTACACAGATGCATAATTAAATATACATAGGAAAAAGAAAAAAAAAATTAATTTAATAGAAATAAATCCCATTTATCCATTTTAATGGGTGAAAAAGTTTTTGTACAATGCAAATTTCAGATTTTAAATCTTTTAAATTGCTTTAACACTCTAGATTATTCAAGTGAAATATTTCAAGAATGTTTCAATAATGTTATCGGTTTTTTGTAATCTAAAAAATGCAAAAAGAACATTCTTTAATTGATATTCATCCAAGAAGGTTATCATCATGGCAAGAGGTAAAGAATTGACAAATTCGCAAAAAAGAACTGACTGTTAAGCTTTGGAAAGAAGGTAAAATTACAGGAAAATCTCAGACAACCTGAATATTCCATTTACTACCATTAGTTCATTCATTGCAAAGTACAAAAAACTCAAAACTGTTGAAAACCAAAGAACAATAGAGCTTCAAGGAAATTAATGCGTCAAATTAAACAAAATTCATCAAGAGCTGCAGAATGATTTTCTTTCATCAGAAATCTGTGTCACTAAACAGACAATAGCAATGAAATTCATAGGAACAATCTAAAGTCAGACTTTCCTTGGAAAACTCCACTGATCTTGAAAAGAAACTGATGTCAGGTTGAAATTCATTCATGGTCATAAGGATAAGGAAAAATCATATTGGGAAAGAGTATTATGGACAGATGAAACGAAAATTGAGTTGTTTGGATGTAATTCTAGAAATCATGTATGGAGGAAAGATGGCGATGCCTTCAAACAAAAGAACACAGTTCCAACAGTGAAATTTGGTGGTGGCATCATTATGGTTTGGGAATGTTTTCCTGCAAAAGGTATTGGCAACATATCAGTAATAGATGATAGAATGAATGCCACGGCATATAAAAAATATTTTGGAAGCAAATTTAATGATTTCAGTTGAAAAATTTAAAATTCCTCCTGATTGGATCTTCCAGCAAGATAGTGATCCTAAGCACATTGCAAAATCTACAAAGAAATGGCTTGCTGAAAATAATGTAATTATCCTTAAATGGCCAAATCATTCCCCAGGTTTAAACCCAATCTGTTGCATTATTTGAAAATTCAAATCCAATTGAGAGCTCCAACAAACATCCTGGATCTGAAGATCTTATGTGAAGAAGAATGGAACAAAATACCAACTAAAATTTGCAAACCATTAATTGAGAACTACAAGATGTTGTTTGCTGTAGAAGTGAATAATGGCTATTCTACAAAGTATTAAATGAAGATATGTATTCTTTTTTGTATTGTCTGAATACTTTTTTCACCCATTAAAATAGATAAATGGTATTTATTTCTATTAAATCAATTTTTTTCTGTTTTCTATGCATATTTTGTTATTATGCATAATGGTGGACTACTTAGCATATTACCTCCACATACAATAGTGTCCAACATATTTATGAGGATTAGGACATGCCCATTAGTGTTCGTAGGTATGGTATATAATATGTAAAATCCATTACCTTTACTTATTTCATCATTGGAAGGCTAAAGCATGGTTATGGTATGACCATTTTCCTTCTCTTGGTCTAGAAGTTAGGGTAAGTAAGAATAGGCATCATTATAATGGTCAAGCTCAAGTCAGACTTGTGCTGAGTTGGAACGACCAAAGAAAATATGTGGAGGTTTTGGGATAACCATTTTTTTTTTTACGTCAGTTATGTGCCATGTGTGATACATGCTTAGGTGATTATGTAACTTTCGATACATGACTGACAAGGCAGATTTTTTCCTGCAGTAAGTTGCCATTTCTTTCTGCAGTAGACCAGTTGCCATCCAAGGCTATAGCTATAGAACCTGGTGTGTCCTGCTATTTACTCATAGCTAGGGGTAGAAGGGGATTCATACCTTTCCCACGGTATTAACATGTAAGTGAATGAAATGGATTCGAACTTGGCTCTCCGATTCCTCAATCCAAACCGTTATCCATTACTCTAACATGCCTCCTCATGACTGACTTTTTCTGCATACTGATGCATATTAGAAACAAGAGTGAGAAAGACCAAGGTAGGAAATGTTGGCCTTTTATAGATTTAAACAGCGCCACCTAATGAGAGTTTGTCAAAGTCATGTTGAGTTTCCAGTTTCTTTATTACTGGCATTATGGAAAAATGTATTTCTTTTTCTTTTTTCTTTCATTGTTATTTTATTTATTGATTTTATTTCCTTTTCCCTCTGTGGATAGTATAGACTTCTAGGTCAACCTAACCATTACCTATCATATATGGCAGCAGTATGCCTCACAAAAAGAAATCTCCGCCAACAGAGGACCAGGTCGCTATCAAAAGAGCCAAGGCTGCAGCGAGGAAAAGGAAACTCCCATGCAAATGAAAACCCAGATCAAACAGCAACCAGGAGAGCTTCCAGTGCTGAGAATATGTAAAGACTTGGGGACACTCAAGCATCTGAACAAGCTGAAGTTCCAATTGAGAGCCCTCTGCAGGAGACAGCATAAATGCTGCCGAATAGAGTGGCTTTTAAGCTAGTTCTGAATATATAAGGAACAGATACTTCACACATACACACACAAATATACAGGGTGTCCAAAAAAATTTGACATCATTTGAAAAGCAATTATCTTGAAAACTACTAAGTCTAGCTCAGTGAAATTGAACAGTCTAGGTGTTGAACATCATAAGTTTATTATGGGACCAATTTCATGACTTTGTTATATATGTGTACCATCTGTGACATGGCACACGTCAAGTCAGTAGTTAAGCTCATGCCAAACATGCTGATGTTGATTATGGTCTAACAGATCCTTTAGCCCCGGATAAGCAGCCTTCATCTTTAAATGTTTGGTACCAAGTCAAAATTTGTTTGCCAGTTGGTGAAGTTTTTCCAAATTTTGCATTAAAGGCACGCCCACAGTCTTGGGTGACTGTGTGTGAGCAGATTCTAAGACGCAAAATGACTTCTCTTCGGGAGTGAACGACATGGCTCAACCTGGAAACAGAACAAAAATAAAACATTAAATATAAAATCTTGATCTGTTTCTATACATTCTGTGAAAATTTGAGGATATTTCAACAAGAATTGCCAAAATTATTGACCTCTGAAATGTCAAATTTTTTTGGGGGGAGACCCTATACTTCAAACAATTCTTTTAGTGGATACCTGTATTTGAGTAGATACTGTTTATTTGAAACAGTAGTTAGTTTGCCTACTAGCCTGTCTACTTGAGAAAATGTACCCTGCCCCCAGCAGCATTTGAAATGTTGCTGGAGGAATTACATCTGATCCAGTGTACTTTTACCACTCGACTACATAGTGTCACAATAAATCAAGGTACTATTTTGCCTTTAAAGCACACTGATTTGTTAAGATTTTCCTGGTGTTACGCATCTGCTCAGTTTTATATCTTAAATATAAACAAAGCAATTTCTAAAGAATTGTCTTATTTTTTTTAAGCTGTCACATTTTAAGCTGACATTATTTTTATTATTATTATTAATGGATACCCATATTTGAGTAGACGCTCTATTTATTTTAAACTATTTTGTCTACCAGTCTGCATACTTGAGAAAACTTAAAGAAAATCAGCTTTCTGGCAAGATTCAATCCTGCTTTTCCCTTTGCAGGAGAACCCACTGTCTGATATGGCGTTCTTTTATCGCTCGACTACAAAGCGCATCACATTAAAGCAAGGCTCTGTGTTGACTTTTAAAGCAGCCTTAAAAAGGGGAAAAGCAGACAATCCTGCCAGTGGATATATTTTCTTTAAGTTTTTCTCTAGGATACAGTCTGGTAACTGAAATAAATACTGTTTAAAATAAATGGAGTGTCTACTCAAATACAGGTATCCACTAAAAATAATGTTTGAAGTAATAAAAAATATGTCCAATTAAAAAATAATATCCATTAATTTTCTAGATATAGTCACTATAAAAGGCTATGTAATTATTTAACGATGCCTAGAAACTAATTTTCATTTGCTTCTTAAATAAATATTAAAAATTAATAAAATGTTTATTGGAGTTTTTGCTGCTGTTAGAATGCAAATGTTGCTTAATCAGATTCACAATAGTTGTAATAGTCTGGTGAGATAAGTTATTGCTTTATGGTAAACACATAATACACATTTGGTAAGCTGAACTCAATCTGTCACAGAGCAACAATAGTGAAACCACCTAATAGTAAATGTAGTTTATCTGGAGTAAATTTGCTTTCATTTACATTTTGTGTGATATTTTATATAAGTGCGTGATGAAAAGTTCTCCAGCTGACCCACTTCACAAAATCTGTATTTCCATGATTGTACATTAGAATTTTCTGCGGAAGGGTTAAGGAAACCTGAGAAACAATGTGCTAAGTGTGTTGAATTTCAGCGCAAATATATGGAATGACATGCAAATTTCATAACTTGATTCATTCCCTTCTTGGTCTGGTGAGTACTTTTCACTATAGGACAGAAGGTATTTAAATAATCAACTGTTTTTATGGACAGTCTATGAATATGACCATTATTTACTGGGTTTCTGAAACACAAACAATGTGGTTAAATATTGCATTATATTTTATTAATATTTATTTATTTATTATTTATTTATTTATTTCTCTCCCATAATAATCATTTTATTTCCATACATATTTTACATATATATTTCATATAATTTTAATTTTTTCAAAGGATTTTTTTTATCCAGCATTATTTCTTATTACTGTAAACGTTATTTCTAATGGGCACATGTTTCAGTTGCTACCCATAATTTTTTTTGTTTTGTTTTTTGGGCTTCCTTTTTTTTTTTCTTCCCTTTATATAAATATCTGTGTCCTAAAACATTACATATAATTATTATAGACATAACATTATACCTATATAAACTCATTCATCCACATTTGTAAATATCTGCAGATCTATTTTCAAATTAACATTTCCACTGACTTATGCAGTTTTATCTCAAATATTTGAGCAATTGTCTCCCTTTAACCTAGAAATAAAAGTGGATTATTTGGGGTGTAGGAGGAGAATTCATATCTCTCATAACCGGATTTTTTTCTTCATTTTATTTACTGAAAAAATAGTCTGTTTTTCTTTCCTTTTTTTTTTTTTTTCTTTTTTCTTTCTTATTGCTATTTCTATTGGTGGGGGGGGATTGTTTTTCTTTTTATTCAGCAAAATTTGATTCTTTAAGATTACAAGGGTCAGTAATTCAAGGTCACATACTGATCTCAAATTGCACAAACTCTAATTTAAAGTCAATTTTTACTCCAGGCAACTCTAGATTTTCAATATAAATTTATTTTTCATTATCTAAAAATATATTTCTTTTTACTTTCAGTTTTTATAAGCCAATTTTTAATACAAAAATATTTTATAAAATTTAAACAAATCTTTTCAAATTTATCTCTCACACACACACACACATATATATATATATATATATATATATATATATATGAGAGAGGTTTTAAAGAAGACAATCCTTCATAAGATCTTAGAGACTGGTACTACAGAATCACAAAGAGGTTACCAAATAACGTAAACCACATTACTTGAAGACTTCCAACCATAACAACAGATAAAATGGATAACACAGGTAACTAAATATGAAACTAATGATATAATCAAAATGTTGACTTTCCATACTACCTTAAACAAAAGATTATGAAAGAAACTCCCGTCAATACTAGAAAAAGAAAATGTTTAGGTGACGAATTCTTCCTTAATTTCAACATTACCATTAAATGATTTTCCAAATACCCTCTTATATTAGGACCCCCATTTATTGCATATTAAGACAAATTCTGTCCCCCACCAAAAAAAAACAAATATTATTAGGGTTCAGGAAAACCAAAGATGGCAATTGATGTCACATTTAAATTTTTGAAGATTGTAGGTGGCACGGAAGCAAGAAATTGTAAGGGAGTTCCACAGGTGAGAAAGCGTTAGAAGAGAAGCTGCCTCTAGTTCATCAGTAAAATGGTGAGACCTCACTTAAATTCATGTAGACAAGGCACCAAGGAAAAAAGCTCATCAGAACAGTTGCCATGAAAATATTTGTAGAAAAGTCAGAGGGAAGCTACATCATGTCAATGAGAAAGTGACTGGAGTCAAAAAATACTCGATTAGAATTGATTATATTACAGACCCTTTCTTGAATTTTGTCAAGAATCTCAAGATATACAGCAGCAGCATCAGACCAGATATGGCATGTAACAGCGAACCAACTTTCCTAGCAGTATACATAGCAATTGATTCAATATAATCACTCCACTTCATATCAGTGGAAAACTTGAGCCCAATAAAGCATAGTGTTGCTCTCCTGGAGTTTTAACATCAGCTATGCCGATGGCAGGTAGAAAAGGTTCTCTGTGATGATGAAATGAAAGTAGTTTTGTTTTGGAGTTATTAAAATTTACAAGCCATTTCTTGCCCCAGTTACACTGATTGGAGGTTTCTTTTGTTGGATCTGTCATTAAGACAGGAGTAAATAATTGTCATCTGCGGTTATATTTTAATTAAATATTTTCAACTTTATCAGTCACTCGACTGCTTCAATTGTTGGGGAGACCTAAGGGCAGAAGAAAGTGACAATCTGAGAACCATTTGATGTTGTCTGACCCCCCTTGCATCCACCTTCAACATTGCCTTGCATGATGATCTTGCAGAGCCTGTTATGTTGCACGATGTGGCCAAACTGTCATGATGTCATCTAGTCTGTGACATGGGAGATCTACCCCGATGCCAAGTGACAACTAACTTATTAGTAGTCGCTTGACTCGGGCAAAATGAACTTGCCCTATTTTGCATAATGTCACTACACAAACCATACTATCTTTTGAAGCTTAGTGGTGAGAATAGATTCCTGTCAGTCCATGAGACATTTAACCTTGTTCTGTACATAATCATTGGTTTTGTGCTCCCAGTAAAAGATACAGAGTAGATTTCTCAAGCATTTATTCTCAAACAACTAATACTTTTTCCTGTCTCAACCATGAGTGTCCAAGTCTCACACCTTTAGTGGAGGATGAAAATGACCAGCGATTTGTAGAGCTAAATATTTTAATTTAAATTAAATTGGAAATCTTTTAGCAGGATTATTGAGTATAAAAATTTTCCCACCAAAAAAAAATTACTTTTTAACAAAAACTTTCATTTCTTTCTGAAAAGTCATTTTGAGGATTATTGCTGTAGAAAGAAGTCATTTGACATTTTCCAGATGAAAAGAATCTTCAAAGAACTTAAGGTAAATATCAACACATTCCATCAAGAAAACCATTACAGTTCTTATCATACATTATTCAGGTAAAATATCGCCACAAATACAGCTGTCCAACACCTGAATTTCTTTTGTTTTTTTTTTTTTAACTTTCTTACCAACTTATTGTGTTCCACATTCACTAGAAAAAAAAAAGGAGAACAGTAAAAATGAAGTGACAAAGAAGGAAAAAATTAAAAAGATATGAATACCAGAACTTTTAATTGAAATGCCAAACCAAAGAATCTGATTTGGTTCTTAATTTTTCTGGAATTATATGAACATCATTTTTTTTTTTTTTTCTGAACTTCAAATACCAAAGTTGCAATTCTTGAATGCTGCTGATATTTACTAAGCTTAACTTAGTCTGGCTTAAGGCCACAAATATAAAGCACCTAATAAAGACAGAAATCACCTTAGTAATAAGTCTGCAACACTAGATTACTAACCAATCCTCCACAGTAAAGTCTATTTCTTCCATGTGTTGTCTCTCTTCAGGACTTGAGTGATCATAGCTCACCACAACTTCTTATCCTTTGTAGCTTTTAGCAATCTTTTTACTTTCCCTCCCACTCCATGTTCTGCAATCCATCTGCAATGTTATTGGCCCTGACCTGGCATCTCACCTTCAGTTACCCTCCCACCACCATAGTGAAGCTTCCCTGTGCCTTTTCTATAAATACTTTCATGATAATTGTTCTGACAAACTTTCCTTTATGGAGACTAGATTTTATGAATTTAAACACTGTACTAGATTTGTGGCAAGGTTGAATTGGCTAGATGCAACTGTAAGTTTTATGCTAACAGTGTCTTCTCTCACACTTCTTGCTTGTAGAACTCTCTTCCCTTTTCTAGCTTCCCAGTCAACTTTGATCTTCAAAATTTAAATGTAATGTCAATCATTATCTTCTGTCTTCTTAATTCTTGTTCTTTGATTATTCTCTCTCCTTAATCATATTTTTTCTCATACTCACTAACACTCAGTAGTTCCTTAGTGGCTTTGACTTGCTTACGGTGAAATGATTAAAAAACAAATTTACACAATAGTGATAATAGCTTATGTGTCACCTAACTTCTGAATTTTCTTTGGTGAGTCACCTAACTTCTGAATTTTCTTTGGTGAGTCACCTAACTTCTGAATTTTCTTTGGTGAGTCACCTAACTTCTGAATTTTCTTTGGTGAGTCACCTAACTTCTGAATTTTCTTTGGTGAGTCACCTAACTTCTGAATTTTCTTTGGTGAGTCACCTAACTTCTGAATTTTCTTTGGTGAGTCACCTAACTTCTGAATTTTCTTTGGTGAGTCATTCTATAATTTTTATCATTTTTGTCAACAATAATTTTAAAAACCTTAACATCTTTAACATTTGCCAGATTCATTTTGTTCTTGTAAAATCTATGCAAATAAAAAAGGGGCATGATCATTAGCAAGAGGCACAATGCAAAATGCAAGCTACTAATTGTGGACACTTAGTTAAGTTTCTATACTTGCTTGATCTATCTAGGAATTGTTGTGAGCAATTTTAAGGAAAACGGGAACAAAAAGGACAGTGTTCATTTAGACAGTTGAAATGTAATAATAAGGAAAGAGGGCTTAGCAAATTTGACACTCACAGGGCATACTGAACATAAGAAGAGAGGGAAACATCAAGTAACCTACCAAAGGAGTTAGCGTGGATAGATGGTAAAATGGGGATTGGGTGGGATAGTAAGTGAACAAACATGGATTAGAGCTACAAAGGATATAGGAAGTTGTGGGGAGATATGATTGCCCTAGGGATAAGGCATACAAAAGAAGAGAAACAAAATCTCAATCTTAATGGATTCAGTCAGTCAGTTATGTGCCATGTGATGTGCGATACATGCTTAGGCGATCATGTATCTTTAGATACATGACTGACGAAGCAGATTTTTTTCCCCCGCAGTAGGTTGCCATATCTTTCTGCAGTAGACCAGTTGCCATCGAAGGCTATAGAACATGGTCTGTCCTGCTATTTATCCATAACTGAGGGGAGAAGAGGAGGATTCTTACTTTTCCCAAGGATATTAGAACATAAGTGAGCGTAATGGGTTCAAATGGGATTCAGACTCAGCTGATCCCTCAATCCGAGCCACTATGCATTACTCCATGCCTCCTTTGATGGATTACAGAACAAAAATAATTCTCATTCACTCAGTGGCTAATTACAAGTTTCATGTAAGACTTTTGCCCCCAGACTGATCTTTATCCACTTGTGATTTCCTGTTGGATGATAAGTAACCACAGTAGTCAGTTTCGCCAGCCAATGCAGATTAATGCATAAACATTGACATGAGAGAAATAAATAGACAGCAAGCATACAGTGGCAGAAAGTGTGAGCTTGACAAGTAACAGGAAATTACATTTTGTCAATCACTGAATCTACATCATTTTGCTGGCAATAACAATTGGTCCCTAAATCCAGATGGAATGGTTAAGGATTATGGACAAAGCAAAGCTGGTGCCAGAAGCAAGCACAAAATAATCTAGAAAAGAAAATATTGCTTAAATTTCACATATTACCTTTGAATTATTTGCATTGAAAATTAGATAGATATATATATATATATATATATATATATATATTATACACTGGTACATCAGAACATACATATATACAAACATATACATACATACATATATATATATATATATACATATATATATATATATATATAGATATATATATATATATATATATATATATATATATATATATATATACACATATATATATACACATATATATATACACATATATATATACACATATATATATATATATATATATATATATATATATGTATACATACATTATTACATAAAATATTCATGATAATTTCTTCTTGCTCCGAAAACCCAAAGTACTTTTTTTGTTCTTTACTTCCCCATTTTTCTTTTTCCCTTTTTTTCCCCTTTTCCTTTCCCATATCATTTCCGTTGAGTTGACCGATTAAATAGATCAATGTCTGATCCTTACCCCCTCCTTCCTCAATATTAAGTATTATAATAAAAAGAAATATAAAAATAAATTTTAAAACTCTCCCTTCCCTCTCTAAACTCGACCATGTCTCTCACACCATCCCTCTCCACCTCCTATGTCAACTTATTTAAGCTTAATACTGCCCGTCAAAAGTGTAAATTTTAATTTCATTTTTTTGTTTCACCTTTTGAAAGTGATGTCTGAAGATCCAGGGAAAAATAAGTCTCTGGTGAAATAAAATATTACAATGGAACCTTAAAGTAGTCTGTTTTTCTTTATATATATATATATATATATATATATATATATATATTATTGCGATGGGTAAATTGTCGCCATTTTATATTTCCACTTTCATGTTGTTTACCCCTTTATGATAGGACCTACTGCTGCTAACTGGTCGTCATTATCAGGACAGGGTTCTCAAATCCACAGGCCAAATCATATAAAAATTGTGTGTTTCTTTATAACTATTGCATTACTCTTTAATTCTGAATCCTGTCCTAATGGTGCCAAAAATTATCCTTTTTAAATTTCATTCATTCATTCATTTATGAAATTGAATTTTTTTTTTTTTTTTTTTTTTTTTTTGGTCAGCAAAGATGTGTAAAATTTACAATGCAACCCTCAGGCTGGTCAAGGAGATCATCAGGGAACAAATATTATGTTTTCTCATGAGCTACCTGAGACAAAGGGAGTAATTTGATTATATCTGTCACCTCTCCAAGTTATGTGATTAATTAATTTTATAACATGTCAATTCTTGTTGGGCTCTTCAGTATTGAATTTTTTATGGTTCACCCATTAAGGATTGAACTTATAACTCAGTCGTAAAGGCAAGCTAGACTCAGTTAGTTTGGTTGATTATATAACATGTAAATCCTTGTTGGTTTATTTAATATCGAATTTTGTATGGGCCACCTAGTGAGGCTCAAACTCACATTTCTGTAGTATTGGTTGACCAGACTAAAATAGGTGATAAACTTTCCTTTTTGGTGCCTAGAATTTACAGATTTCAGTGCAATACTAGATTGACAGCAAAGTCTCATCATCTTACAGTTAAAGTTGCTAGATGTAACCACAAGTTCAATGCTTGTTTGTGGAACTCTCTTCAGGTTTCTTGCTTTCTGTTGTAGAGTAGCTGGCACCCCTTCAGCAGTCTACCATAGGCTCATAGCTTTAAATAGTATACTATTAAGGACTTCAAGAGTTGATTAATAAGTTGATACTAAGCTGATTAATATTCGGACTGATCTTACTTAGTTTGGCTACACAGTATTTGAACCTCCTCTATTCCTTGTAAGTTGTCTTGTTAATTGTTTTCTAACTTATTGTTCTGTGTTTTTTGGGGGTTTTTTTTATGTATCCATTAGCACCGGATACTGGTGCTGAATAAATATATTAAGCACTCATTCTTCTCTGTGTATCATTCACCTGAACAATTCAACACTTTCCAGTCAATATTACATTTAAATTTTTAAAGATCAATGTCAGTTTTTATCTTCTATCTTCTTAATTCCTGTTCTTTCATTATTCTTTCTCCTTAATTACATTTTTTTTAATTCTCATATTCTTTCACATTCAGTATCCCCTTGTATTTTAGTGGCTTTATTGCTTACTTGCCTTACTTGGGGTGAAAAAAAAATTTTTTTTTTTTAAAGTTCAATATGTGGATAATATATGTATCTTGTAGATCAGCAAATATGGAATGTGCATAATATGTAAAAAGTACAGGAAAAGGTCAGTACGAGCAGAGAGATATATATAAAAACTAAAAACTATATATATGTAAACTTCTTACCAGAAATCATAGAATCATCTTTGAGATAGATTAACAAAAATAAATAAAATCTTTCTATTCTCCCTCTTTCGGAGACCTTAAGTTTTTTGCTTTGTTTTTTTATGTTTAATGGCTTTTATACAAGTCTTGTTTTTACGATTATCATTCTTATCTTTTTTTTTTTTTTTTTTATATATAAGACAAAAGAAGGAAATCTTATTTTCAAAAAAACAGTTCTTACTTGGAAGCCAAAACAAAAAAAAAAACTGTTGGTTTTTCTTCTTGAGGCTATGAACATTGATCGGCATCCAGTTTCCAAGTGATTGTGCATGTGAACACCAGCTACCACCCACTTGGGATAGAATGATTTACTGGGGGATCTTCACTTTTCTGGGGAAACTAAATCGAGAAATAGAGGACAATAACCAAGTTTCACAGTGCTATAGACAAGCCAATCATACAGACAATATGCATCACATGACTGATTTGCTTTTTGTTTTTTTGTTTTATTTTATTAAGTCTTTGTTTTTCCTCAAATAGGAATAAGATGAATGAACTGTCAGGGGATCTTTAGAAGCTTTTATTATAACCGGAAGGTCCGTTATTCAGTTGTTTTTCTATTCTCTTTATTGGGTATCTGTCCATGTTTTGCGCAAAATAGTTGAACATAAGGGAATAACGTGCTGCTATGTTTTTTTTCTCCAGGTCTTTGGCTTTTACAGTTTTTATAAACAAGTACAAAAAAAACAATATTTTGATCAAGACATAAATCACAATCCATATGTATCTTTCCTTTTCTTTTTTTTTTTTTTGCTAGTTGGTAAAGTATGAGTTTAATCCCAAAAATCCCAACCATGTCTTTATATTACAGATTGGATGAAGGATGAATGTTGGAAACTTCTAAGAATGATCTGGTTATTTACTGAATTTAGCTTAGTCTGGCACAAGGCCAAACAAAACAGTGAAAATTTGTGTTACATCATTCTTCCTAGAAGGAAAGGCTTCTCTAAACATCAATATTCATAATACTCATTTGTTATCTTTTTCTTTTCTTTTTTAATTCTGTTGTTCACAGTACAAATCCCAAGAACCACTCAAGGTAGAGGATTACTTAATGGGGTTCTTTTATGGACATAAATGTATATTATGATAGATATGTCAGATAACAGTTGACCCTAAAATTGCAGTGGTCAGGGAACGATCCTCTTGAGACTTTGTTCCACAAAGCAGCGACCCTTTGAAAAAAGCTTTCTGAAGGGAACTTTCTCCTTGCCCATGAAATATGAAAAGAATGGGAATTATTTGCCTTTGTGAACATGGCATTGCAGGACTTAACTGTTAAGGACTTGGATAAAGTAGGAAGGCTTCAATTAATTCAGGCACAAAGCGAGACATTAATAAAATATGTCTTGCTTAGCTTAGACCATCACAAGACCAAATATGAGAGCAAGAGGAAATGCAAATAAGGAGATGGTGTTATATTAATCTTATAAGTTTGAAGGACATACCTTTCTTGAAAATCCTAATTTTCACCGAGAACTGGAAGGAAATATGCATCTGCCTCTCCTACAAAGTATACCCTTAAAAATCTTGGAGTAATTACAGTTATTTAGGAAGTGGACCTTATTCTAGTATGAGGCAACTGTGAGAATTGAACTGATCTTACCAGGCATCCATACACAGGAGTTTGAAAAGAGTTTTTTCATATCATTATATTTTTGCAAACCTAGATTGGATTCAACTCTAGTCTGGTTGAAACAACTGAGGAGGATTTTCAGTATAGGTGAGATAGAAACAAATATATAAAATAGACATATACTAGAATTTTTTTGCAACATGCTGACAGGTGTTGAAATCATCACAGTATTTAGTGTTTTGAAGTTATCACTAACATTTTTTTGTCCATGTCTCATTCAATTTCGCAAACCAATTGATGAAATTTGAATAAGCTGATATGTTTCGAAATATACTTTAATAAAAACCCTACTTAGCGGTTTAATAAGTTCTTTAATTAAATTTTATAGGATTTCATGGTAAACAATATTTTTTTAAGAAAATTTCTTTTCTTCATTTTTTTTTTTGGCTTTGTAACAGTGAAGAATAAATTCTTAGGATTTCTTACTCTTGAGCATGCAACATACAACTGGCCATGCATAAATATTTTTTTCTGGAGCCAAATTCCAACTTTTTCAAGCATTTGGCTTTGTGATTTGTTTATAATCCTTGCGTATGCAGGGCAAACTGGAAACTGGATTCTTGTATATATAAAAACTTAAAAGATATGCAAAAAACAATATTGCATTTTTATTAAATAAGTATTTATTTTAATCATTAAATTGTTTTTAAAATAGTGGGAGTATTTTGTAGGTTAAATAATAAAATTTTTAATTTTTCCCCCAAAATTCATGAAAATTTATTGTACTAAACTACACTCTCTAGTAAAATCAGCTGTACCTCCTTACCTGTTTGCATTTCTCCTCAATATTAGGTTTCAATCGGTAAATCTATGGCTATTTTAGAGGGTGTGACAGTCTAACAGAAGTCACAAAATTTTATATATATATATATATATATATGAATGTAATGAGAATGAAAATAATATATAAATTCTAATGTTCACAGCATTAATTCAAAAGAAGGCTCAATACCAATAGTAGAGCAATAATTATTTTTATAATTTTTTCATATAGACAAAACAATTTACATGGTTCTCATCGGTCGAGTTGCAATTAAATGCACTGAAACAAAGTTGCATCTTTGCCATGAGTTGTTTTTGTCTATATGAAAAAATTATATATAAAGATTGCATTGAGTCGTGCTATTGGTGAGGGATAATATGTATATTTATTTATATATACTTAATAGCTCTGTTGTATTAAATTGAGCACGGTTTTATTAACACCAGCACTAATACATACATACATACATACATAGATATGATAGAGGGGTTGGGGATGACAAGAAATTCCTTTCTTTTTCTTTATCTATGGAGAATAATTAAAGGGATTAACTTAGATACAAAAGAGTGAAGTGTTGGTTGAATAAAGTTCATTAATTCACCAAATTCATCCTGACGAGCACAACTTTACTATTTTGAAAACCCCTTGTGTGCTACACTGAGTAGTTTCACAGGCCACATGTGGCCCAAGCCTGAACTAAAGTGTCGTCACAAGAACAAATTAACTAAGATGGCTTAACTACCATGCTTATTCAGGCATAATATACACATCAAACTTTGGTCTACAAAATTCTGGAATAAAGAATATCAATGGAGTTGTACAATAAATACTGCAACCAGAAATAACTTTTTCAATTTTTTTCTTGACACTATAGATTAAGCATTCCAGATCATAAATGCCTAAAGTTTTTTAATAATTTTATAAAAGTTAGTAGGAGTGTCCAGTTTGTTAAGTAAATTCATTGATCCCCCCTTACACAAGTCAAAGTAAATATGGTGATATGCATTTTCTTAAAATAAAAATTTTAAAATTTATAAACTGGAATACAAAATCAATAGCAATATATGAAAAAGAATTCCATGTTATAAATTTAGAAAAAAAACTTTTTTGTTTTTTTGTTTTTTTTTGTTTTGTTGTTTTTTTTGTTTTGTTGTTTTTTTTTGTTTTGTTGTTTTTTTTTGTTTTGTTGTTTTTTTTTGTTTTGTTGGGTTTTTTTTAAATATTAATAAATCATGTCAGATCAATTTACTATGAATTTATAAAGCAAAATGGACTATCTATTAACATTTTAAAAATGTAATAAAAAATTTTAAAATTGTCATTCATGATATGGTGTGCATAATCTATAGTGATAGAAAAAAAAGAAAAAATTTGAAAAAAAAAACTATTACTCCACCAGAAACTTCTGCATATATAATATGCACAGACTTTTTAAAATTTATAGCAGCTAAATTTAAACAACTTTTTATCCATTACTATTTTTTATTTTAAATCATTCCCCCCACCACCACCAAAGAAAGGTGATAATGCCACTAGGGGTTACTGAGAATAAGAGGAGAATGAGAAAACTTTAGTGAGGAGAGAGAACAATAAAAAAAATAGGTTTCAGGAAGACAGATGATGTTGAGTGATGATACATTTGAATTTCTGAAGATCATTAGTGGCAGGAAAGTAAGAGACTTCCACTAGCAAGAAGTGTGAGAAAATAAACTATTAGAAGTTACAATTACATCTAGCGTTTTCAACAGTAAAACAATGACACCTAGTTGCCAATCTAGTAGTACACTTAAATTCATGTGGTCAAGGTAAAACTAAAACTAAGAATTTATAGTTTAACTTACATTTTGAAATGCAAAATGTACACATTATCAAAGCAAACACCTAGAAAGGATCATGCAAAAAATGCAACAAGTTTGCAGGAAAAAATGACAAGGAACTTATCACGTACAATGTTTAAAATACCTTGTCTCATACAATTCATTCCAGTACATTGCAATGACAACTGACAAGATAATGAAGTCTGAATATAAAATATCCTTGAATGTTGAATAACGGTTCTTGCTAGAAAATAGAAATGTCCATTTTCTTTTTGTCATGTGAAGTTTTGAATTTTTTTTTTTTTTTTTTTTTTTTTTTTAAATAATTACTGATTTTGATGTAAACATCTATTTTCTGACTTGGTGTGTTTGTGTAAATTTTCATGTTTTCACTTATCAGATTTTGATTAATGGATTTATATAAGAATTTTACTTTTTTCTTTTCAATTTTCAAATATTTTTTTTGTTTTCCCTTCAGAACCTTCTCAGGTGATTATTGGATTTTACTAAAATTTGAAAAATGTGGTGAGTATAACATTTTTATTTTATTTTCTGTTTAATCTGCATAAAAACAAAAACACAGGTTTGTTATCTTGTAAAATGTTTATCATATGAAGCCAACCCTTTATCAACCCATACAGCTTTAATCATTTTTAAAAGATAAAAAAAAAATTAGTGAATTTCTGGCAACTATTACACTGGTCATTTTGAACAAATAAAATATCAAAGATACAACCTATTGGCTGCAGTAAAAAGAAAAATCATGCTTCAGGTCTGATTCTGTTAACATCTATTGAAAGTTAGTATCATTGCCATTTATTGAATAAAACAAGGGATTAAATTTTCTTTCATCTCACAAAAGAGGCAGTTATTGTTTCAATGTGCAATGTAGTGTAGATTTGTTATCAGTTTTAATAGTGACAACTGTTTTGAATTAGGGGCAAGTCAGTCAAGAGAATAAAATAAGAGGCTAAGGTGAATCCATCACTTTTTGTGTGTGTGTATATATATATATATATATATATATATATATATATATATATTATTTTCATGAATATATTTATTTATTCAAAAGCTTCAGTCTGAAGAGATGAACATTTAAATAAATATATTCATGAAATAAATTATAACCAAAACTGATTTTTAAGGAGTGTCTTTACTTATTATTATATTGCTTTTTATTTACATTGAGCTTTCTTTGGATTAATGTCTTCCTTGAAATTATCCCTACCAATTGGTACTATTTATATATATGTAATGTAAATAGTTACAATACCTCATCTCAGAAACATAGACAGATATTGATAAACAATCCATTTTATATATATATATATATATATATATATAAAATGATTTTTAAAATATATATATATATAAAATGATTTTTAAAATATATATATATATAAAATGATTTTTAAAATATATATATATATAAAATGATTTTTAAAATATATATATATATATATATAAAATGATTTTTAAAATATATATATATATATATATAAAATGATTTTTAAAATATATATATATATATATATATATATATAAAATGATTTTTGAAATATATATATATATATATATATATATATAAAATGATTTTTGAAATATATATATATAAAATGATTTTTGAAATATATATATATATATATATATATAAAATGATTTTTAAAATAGATATATATATATATATATAAAATGATTTTTAAAATAGATATATATATATATATATATAAAATGATTTTTAAAATAGATATATATATATATATATATAAAATGATTTTTAAAATATATATATATATATATATATATAAAATGATTTTTAAAATATATATATATATATATATATATATATATAAAATGATTTTTAAAATATATATATATATATATAAAATGATTTTTAAAATATATATATATATATATAAAATGATTTTTAAAATATATATATATATATATATAAAATGATTTTTAAAATATATATATATATATATATATATATATATATAATGGTTTTAAAATATATATATATATATATATATATATAATGGTTTTTAAAAATATATATATATATATATATATATATATAATGGTTTTTAAAAATATATATATATATATATATATATATATATATATAATGGTTTTTAAAAATATATATATATATATATATAATGGTTTTTAAAAATATATATATATATATATATATAATGGTTTTTAAAAATATATATATATATATATATATATAATGGTTTTTAAAAATATATATATATATATATATATATATATATAATGGTTTTTAAAAATATATATATATATATATATATATATATATATATATATATAATGGTTTTTTAAAATATATATATATATGTTTGTTTTTTTTATCAATATCTGTCTATATTTCTGAGATGAGACATTGTAACTATTTACACTATTTACATTCTTCAGACTATTGTCCTCGTCATTATTGTTATATTCACAACATTTCAACTGTTGTACACTCCAAGCCTTCTTCAGGTGATATACATTGGAATGTCAAACCAAACACTTTATTTCATCCTGGCTAGACTGTTTTAGTTCCACATGCCAGGTCCCAGTGGATAAAAGCATTGGTTGAAGTAATCCAGTGACTTGACCCAAATTTTTATTTAAGCTATAAAATGTAAGGTAACTAAAATGTAAAAGAATAAAACTCGGGCAACTCAAGTTTCAGCCTGGCCTGACAATCCGGAACTGTAAGTGAAACTGGACTTGCCTCAGATTTATTCATTTATTTACATATTATTTAACTTGTGTGTTTTATATATGAGAAAACAACTTCAAAATTATTTCATTACATGTTGTCATGTATATCCACACCGAGGAGATTAATGGATGTATATTTTATTGGATTCAGTTAAGTAGAAATAATGAGATATACTCTTTAATTTGAATGGAGGGAAGAGTTGTGTTTTTCTTGTGTCTATATATATATATATATATATATATATATATAATGTATGTGTTCAGTAGGAACAATGAGAAATAACTGATTTTAAGATCTTTTTTCTCAATTTCATTTTCATTATGAAAATGATAGGAAACTTTCTATTTTAATTTAACTTAAGCACTCTGCATTATTCACATTTTCCCTTTCCACTGCTTGATTTTTCTGAGGTCCCTCTGCCACAGTTTCAATCAAGGTCATTTTTTTTATTTTTTTATTTCCCTAGTGGGATATAACAATACAACCACAAAAATCAAACGTAACTAGATGAACGGACAACTGCATGGGCCAGACAGACATTTTGCTGAGCAGCCATCTGCAGGATGCTAAATCTTAATATCCACCTTTACCTTCATAATTAAAACACCATCAGGATTGCATGAATGCACTGTGATTAACAAAATCGGCGACTGTGATTGCTGCATTTATCAACAGAATTAGGAACAGGATCGGTGCACAGAGCATTACATATCTATGGCCAAGAGATTAAAAACAAAGAAATGAGAAGTTTTTAAAACATATATATACTAAGCTATAGAAGCGTCTTTGTCATCATAGTTGTCTTTTGGCTAGAAAGAAGATTTAGTTTTTCAATTCATAACTGAATTGGGACATATTTTGAAAACAGGCCTTTGCTGGAAGAAACAGGCCTTTTCTGACAAATCATTTCACTTGGGTAATCCTACTCTCTCGGCTTGAAGAGCCTTTATCCAATAGCAATGAGGAATCATTACAAGCAGAGAACTAAAGGCTGCTGAAGATGACCAGGACTTCTATGTGTCACACCCATACTTTGATACACTCCATGGCACTTTTATGGTTGCTGGATCTGTAGGAGATCTCATATCCCCACTCCGCTGAGAATCAGTGTTCACATAAAACAGGGCTGAAATTATTGAGGGTTTGGACCCATCAGCTAGCTTCAACTGGTTTGCTTGCCCATTGAAGTGGTTTACTGGGGTGTGGATACTGTTGCATGCAAACAGCTATTTGGAGCCACAGGTGAGAGCTGGGTAATGGGTGGGATCCAATTTGGACGAACTAATCCCAAAAGTTATGGCAATCTACAGTATAAACCTAGGAATATCTTCTCTTTTTTTTTTTTTTTTTTTTTTTTTAAGCTTATCACCCCAAGCAAGGCTGCAGGCCACTAGCACGCAAGGGGTTACAGAAGGTTTGGAGGAAGAGCAGATAGGAGTGGTAAAGGAGAGGATGTGGAGAAAGATAGTGGATCGATCAAGGCAAGGGGGTTACAGAAGATTTGGAGTGAGAGCAGATAGGAATGAAAGGTGAAAGGATGTGGAGAAGGGAAGTGGATAGATCAAGGCAACTGGAGATGTCGATTGACGTTACACTTAAATAGTTGGAGATTGTATTTGTCAGGGAAACAGGAATATGGAAGGGAGTTCCACAGGCGAGATGTGCGAGACATGAAGCTATTGGAGTAGAAGAGACGTCTACATCTAACAGTTTCAACGGTGAAGGGGTGGGAACGGGATACCAGCCTCGTAGGACGTTTAAATTCATGAGGCCTAGGGACCAGTGAAAGCAGCTCCTCGGAGCAATTACCATGAAAGTATTTGTAAAAAAGACAGAGCGAGGCAACGTCGCGTCTGTGAGAGAGCAACTGCAGACGAGATGACAGATCAGGGCCAATTACATTGCATATCCATCTCTGGATCTTATCAAGAACCCTGAGGCAAACAGCAGGGGCTCCAGACCATATATGGCAGCAATACTCCATGCAAGGGCGCATGGTCGATTTATAGATTTGGAGGATCGATTCCAGGGAGAAAAATAATTTATGTGACATTTACTTATTACCAAATTCATTAAGGATTGCAGAATAGAGGAAACAATTTAAAAATAAAATTCTGAGATTTTCAGTAATTATATTTTAGCAATATACAATGAATTTTTAATTAATTTTAATTTCAAATTTGCATGCTGATACTTATTGGTCCAACCAACTTTCCAAAATTTTACCAAACGTCGGAATTTCTTTCAGGAAACTCTTCTCAGTCGGGCTGAGAATTTTTCAGCTGGAAAGATATGTATGCTTCTTTTTATTGTTTTAAATATCTTGCGTTGAAATGTTTAAATAAGCCTATGTTGATGTTAATTTTAAGACCGTCAGATTTCATTTTTTCCACTTCTAAGATCCACTACCATGTTTAATTGAATGTTTACAGGAAACACTACAAAATACATCACAAAGGCTGTTGGGGTGTGTCATCAGTTATGCTAGCACCGGACTCATTGATAGTTTTGACTCTTTCATTATCATATCATCTCGCTCAACTTAACATGCCATCATAAATCACATGATGGCATGCATCTCAGCAGCAAACCATATTTAACCTTCATTGCATTGCATTAATTTCACCAAAAATAACTGTAATGATGCCAATATGTAGTATCTGATCATCACACCAGCTGATAGGAAACGTTCCTTCCTATTCATTTCATTTATAATGAATGATAACTTTCCCACATTTTTAGTGAATGATATATTTGTATCATCTGTAATGAATGGTGCATTTGTCTGTAATTTTTTTTTTCTTTTAAGTAAATCACCCCAGGCAAGGCAGAAGTGCCACTAGCACACAAGGGGCTACAGAGAGTGAGAGCAAGAGTAAAGAGTGTCTGGGGAAAAGGATCATGGTCAAGGTATCAGATATCGATTGACATTACATTTGAATATTTGCTGATTATAGCTACCGGGGAAGCAAGTGATAGGAAGGGAATTCCACTGACGGGATGTGCAAGAAACTGTTGGAGTAGAAGACATGACATTTGAATATTTGCTGATTATAGCTACCGGGGAAGCAAGTGATAGGAAGGGAATTCCACTGACGGGATGTGCAAGAAACTGTTGGAGTAGAAGACATGGCTACATTTAGCCATTTCGACAGTGAAAGGGTGGGACCGAGATGCCAACCTAGTAGCTCGCTGAAATTCATGCAGTTTGGGAACCAGTGAAAGTAGTTTGTCAGAGCAGTTGCCATGAAAGTACTTATAGAAAAGACAGAGGGAATGCGCAGCACGTCTGTGAGATAGTGACTGTAGACGGGATGTCAGATCAGGACCAATGACATTGCATATCCATCTCTAGATTTTATCAAGGACCTTGATATGAACAGCGGGAGCACCAGACCATATATGGCAGAAGTATTCCATGAAAGGACAAATGAATGAATGTAAGGAATGATGCATTTGTCTGTAAGGAACGATGCATTTGTCTACAACAAATAATACATTTGTCTGTAAGGAATGATGCATTTGTCTGCAACAAATAATACATTTGTCTGTAAGGAATGATGCATTTGTCTGCAACAAATAATACATTTGTCTGTAAGGAATGATGCATTTGTCTGCAACAAATAATACATTTGTCTGTAAGGAATAATATATTTGTCTGTGCTGATACATTTGCCTGTAATGAATGGCACATTTGACTGTGAGGAATGATACATCTGTGACAGATGATATTTGTCTCCTCTGTAACAAACTATTCATTTTATTGATTTTTAAGCTGACAAAAATCAACCAAATGATGGAATCAAGTTTTCCAAAATTCTCGGCTTGATTAACAATACTCTTTACACTCTGCAATCCTTAAGCAAACAACATGGATTTCAAAAATGAAAAAAAAAGTAACCTCCGGCAAGATTTGAACACTCACATTCCACATTTTGGGGAACCAGTCTGATATGAACAAAACCAATTAGGCTACAAAAGCTAATCAGCAGATGCTATTTAAATTCAGATAAAGCTACATTCTTTTTCAGTGGATTTTTCACACCATATAATTTGGTTTGCACCTAACAGTTGTAGATGTATAATCATCAAAATTTCATAGATTAAATATTATTCATTTTTGATAAGTTTCTTTACAACTTATAGTAGTAGATATAATAGTCTTAAGTTGCATTAATTTTTTACATGAAGCATTGTTAATAATTTTTGGCTAGTTTCTTTGCATTTAATGTTAGTAAACAATAGTTTTGCTTGCATTTTAAATGAAAGATTGTCATAACATTTTCAATTAGTACTTTTTACACCTAGTAGCAGTAGATATAATAGTCTTAAATTGCCTTTATTTCTTACATAGAGCACTGCATTATTAATTTTGACTAGATTTTTACATTGTTTAAAACAGCAATGAAAATAAGATAAAATAAAGTATTAATAATGATGCAATTATATAAAGCTGAGTTTCAGGTACAAACATTTGCATTATTAATGGAAAAAGATGGGCTTACTTTTTAATTTGATCATGTCTTTTCATGTTGTCATGTAATTAAACACTGATTATATATTTGGTTTATTGGAAGGATTTGACTTTAGTAATTAGAGAATATTAATTAAACATTTACTGGCCCTATTACTCAAAATGGGGATTTTCTTTGTGAAATTGAATTGCCTACATTGCTTTCTGTGTGTGTGGCACCTAAAAATGTCCAGTTGCTTTTTAAGAAAACCTTGGATAGCAAAGTCTTTTGTTCCACAAATGTTATGATGTTAACACGGAGGGGTGTTGTGGGTGTTGAAAAAAAAACAACAAATGTGCCTGAGCGAGAGTCTGCAAGAGGGATTGGCTAGCCATCCTAGTAGATGGGTATCCTCAAATACAAGTGGCCAGCTATTATATATATATATATATATATATATATATATATATATAGTCTTATCTACACATTCTAAAATTGAAGAGCCAAGTTAATTTCCAGTCTGGTTTGTTATAGTTAGTCACACCCAAATAGCCTTGGGAAAGGCATGATCCCTCAGATATGGGTTAAATAGTATAACTTGTATATGGAAAATCATTGTTATTTTCACAAAAATGGTCCATCCACTATTTACTTAGGTGGGAATTATTCTTACAATTAAAAATATATTTTGGCTTTAAATAACCCAAAAAGGGTTAAGCAATAAAAAAATAAATCAATCTAAATGTTCTAAACTTCCAATTTCCTACCTTCTTTTTGTTGCTCTTCTAATGTTTCCCTGGTCATTATTTCATGCTGCTTACCAAGTAAAGCTACCTGGCTCTCCTGAGGTTTCTCATATATCAATATACAAAAGAAAAAGGCCCTAGACATCACTAAGGCTTCAGTTAATCAATATAAATAATCAACAAGTATTATCTATCATCCCTTAGTCAAGGACAAAATATATTGTAGGCACATCACTGAAAATACTATTTAAATTTAACCCACAATCCTCTTTTTAGGCAGCTTTTTTTCAGTTCAGATGTAGTGGAAAACAGGTCACATGATATATCATCTAATTTATTGACCAATGAAAATGTTCTCTACTCCATAATTCCTAGAGCCTCTTTCAAAACCCAAAATAAAAATGTCTATAGACAGAGACCGGACAGAAATTTTTCTTTCTCTCCCAAGAGCAATCATGACTTGACTACAGTATAGACATCAAGGAACCAAAAACCATGTCAACTTTAGCAACCAGTAAATCATTCCTACTGCCACTGCTTATGCATAGAAAAAACGCTTTTCTCTCTTGAACATACACTATGAACTCCAAAAAATGATAAATAAATAAAAGGGCCTTTCTTTTCTCTAAGGCTAAACAATTTTGCCTTTAATTACAAACAAATATTTTGAATATATATCTCTTATATTCTGTCATTGTCATAAAATCTGTTTATCCATCCAGTTTTTAAAATTAATGTCTACCAAACTAGAGATCAAGTATTATTAAAGAAAATGGTGCTTTCCTCTAGGAAGTAGGGAGCATGTTTGAACTCTGCCAGACAGTACATTATCCTTATTAAGATTCACAAGTTGGTAAACATAAATTTACACTTAAAAATCAGGGATGTCTACTCAAAATGATGTATCCACTAAATATAATATTTAAAGTAAAAAGTAATATTAATATATATTTGGGCAACAACCTTTTTTTTAAACATCTTTTGTTTACACTATTACTTTATTCAGACTATTGTCCTCATCTTTGTTGCCATATTTATCACATTTTGGCCGTTATACGCTCCGGCCTTCTTCAGGAGTTTGGACTGTCAATCTGAACCTTTTATTTCGCTCACTAGGGTAAGCTGTTCTAGTTCCATGTGCCATGTCTAATGGATGTCAGTTATCAGTTATCTCCGGTTAATTCACCTCTCCAAGTTCTCTGCAGTGAAGATAGATGTTTTTTATAGCACTTTGACCTGATGTGACATGTGAGGCATCTACTCAAGGAGGTAGTAGTATATCCAATATCGGTAAGTGATTTGTGACAAAAAAACATGGTCTTGTACTGGGCAGTGAAATTGATACACTATATTGATCTTACACACACACACACACATATATATATATATATATATATATATATATATATATATATATATATATTAAGAGATCAGCTGATTCCACTGCATTGGTTTCAACTTTTCAATATCTTCAGGCAATTTTAGTCAATTGATTTTCTAACACTTTATTTTTTTCTTTAAATAAATTTTTTTTAAGTTTATGAACACTATATATTTTTAAAAATAAATAAATGAATAAGCGCACAACCTGAGGTGTGGTAGAAGGTGAGGTGGGAAAAAGCAATTGTATTGGAAATGTATCAGTGGGGTGAGGATTAAAGAAAATATACATACTTTCTTTTCATCCCTATTCATGAAATCAAAAGGAACATTTTAGTATATGTGTCATAATTTCCAATGGCTCATTCAAAAGGATTTTTGGTCTGGAAATGTTATAGTAACTAGCTTTTCTTGTTGACAAAGGTTGCAGATATTACCCTGATTGTTGCAAGGTTTTGCTTTTTTTTCTTTCTTTTTTTTTTTTAAATTTTCCAGTTTACAATCAAATCTTTTTTTATATTTTTATTTTAATTTCCACACGTGGTTGGCTAGTCTAGTAGGATTCCTAAGACTTTCTAGCTCAAAAGATGACTTGTGGTTGTACCACCTCTTCTTAAAATTACCCTCAGTATACCCTATGTATATTTTTTCTGACCATTTGTATCTATTACTTCTGCTTTGTAAATTATTGCTTCAGTTTTGCAAGCTCTATCTAATGGACATCTACTTTTATTTTTACACTTGCATGCTTCACTGTTAACTATGTTTTGCTGCATGTTGGTTTTGAAATTTCTGGTGTTTTGTCTTTTTTTATGGTTCCTAAATTACTAGTATAGCTGGAGCTTAATTGAACTGTATTTTTATTATTAATAATAATAATACATTTAAATTTTTTAAAATATATAGCATTCATAATTTTGTTTTAAATAATAAAGCATTAGGAAATCAATTGACTGAAATTTCTGAGAAGATACTAAGAGGTTGAAACCAAGGTAGTGGAATCGGCTGACCTCCTAATTTTTTATACTTAAAAGCACTACATGTTAAATATTTATGTGTATTGAGCACTGTTTAATACAACTGTTTCTTGGTCTAATTCAACTCTGACCATAATCTTTTTTATTATTTTTATATATATATATATATATATATATATATATATATATATATATATATGTCTTGTCATCCACAGACTGTTTCACTGTATCACAGCTCATCAGTGTGGCTAGACGTCCGTTTGCCTCTAGCTAGGATCGAAACCCAACTGAATTAGTGTCAGTCGGGGATTCTACCACTAAGCCGTTGACGCACAGCAGGGATGAAGGAGAATTTAAGCGTATTTATTTTTAGATAAACACACAGTGACAGAGAGAACTCGATTCGATTTACCGAAGAGTCTTGCATTATGAGCCATAATAGTCACTGTTTACAAACCCACACTTCCTCCCCAGAGAGCTCAACCGAAATAAATTTTTGATATATATATGTATGTATGTGTGTGTGTGTGCGTGCGTGCTTTTATCTGTCTCTTGGTTCAGAAGCTTTTTATCCAGACAAAGTTGGTGAATTGAGACAATAGTTGGCAAAAAAAAATTTTTTTTTTTAATCTTGTCTGTTAATAACTGACAGCAATAACTATTAATCACAGACTACCTTATTTTTTTTTTTACTTTATAGCTTACCATATGCCTAAAAGGTAGAATTTTCTGTAGATGTGGTAAAATCTTATCGCAAGAAAAAATAAAATTTAGAAAAGGTTTTCTTGTATGTTGGCATCAAATTTCAGAATTTTTTTTTTTTTTTCATTCTAGACAGTCTTGAAATAGTTGTCTATTTTTTGCCGATTTAAAATTTCAGTTTTGTAAGCAGAAAAAATTAAATTTTACAAAAAATATATTTGTGTTATTTCCCTCACCATAAAAAGAAAATGGCCTAATTATATTTGTTTTTAATTTGACAGATTAATATTTCCTTGAATAGCGTTTTAAATTTCTCTTCTCTGCTGAATTTTTTTTTTATTTTTGTTTTTAATCAGAATTCAGACCGTGTGACTATACTTCAAAATATTCAACAAATAAAGTGTTAACTTTCCCAGGGAGAAAATATAAAGAGATCTTGAAGCACTTCATGATGAAGTGTCTTGTTAGAGCCACCATGGGAACCATTTCCTTTAGAATGTCTTTTAACCCACTTTCAGAAAAAGTGTTTCAGTTTTGATTTGGTTATGACTAGAGATGCTTTAAAGTTTCAAATCACTACTTTCAGACAAAACTCAAAGTTTAAATTGATGTGAGCCTAGGATAAAATGAAGTAATCTTTCCTTTTCATTTTCTTTGTTAAATTTTTTGGTTAAAAAAAATTCAACTTCACTGACAGCAAGGCTTTAAATGGGGTTGGGATGCAATCCTTCAAAATCATAGATTGTAAAATTCACAGAGAAATTTCTCTGAGGAAAGAGGGCTTTGGAAATTTGATACTCACAGGATAGATTGAAGTCAAGAGGGAAAAATGCATTAATCTGCTTAGCAAGCTTGAGTAAATGGATGGCAGAACAAGGTTTAGGAGAGATAAAAGGTCAGAGTTTATTAAGAGCTACATGAGAGCCATGATCACCAACATCCTGAAGGGACATAGCATATAGAAGTGGAATGAAGTGTTGTTCACAAATCTATGGTAACAATGTCCTTGTTACCAAAGGCAAGCATGTCTGCAATGTTTGTAGCAGAGAATGTAAATCCCTGACTGCCATATTTGTGCTGTTAATGAGTGAAACTGGAATGATACATTATCAAATAATGTCTATAGCTGGAAACAAAAAGCAGCCATCAGGTGTGTGTATATAGACATAAATCTGGAAAGAACACCTACGATAGTGAAGTGGTTAGCAAGATTAGCAAGGGAGTTACTTTCACTGAGTGACAGTGTTAAGCCTTTGTGTTTAATGCTCATCCAGTAGAAGGCCCAAGAGTCACTCAAGGTAAAGGTTTACTGAATGAGGTTGTTGTAAGGGCATAATTATGAGGATATGTAAGATAGATAACTGTTGACTGTAGACTTGGAGAGCTTAAGATCATAGTGATTGGGGAAGCATCTTTTCAGGAGTCTGTCCCACAAAGTAAATGTTCTGGGGGGGAAAACTTGAACTTCCTCCTTACCAATGGAATATAAATATATGCAAATAAGTTGACTGTATGTGGCATGGGAGGTTCCAGATGTGAATGCCTGAACTGGTAGAACTAAGGGACGTAACTCATCTGAAAAGAACTAAGGGGTGTAACTCATCTGAATATTTACCATAAAAATAGCAATAGAATAGCAAGGGGCAAGCGATATTTTGTCTATGGGGAGAAGGTGTTTATAGGATGGAAAATAAATTACTATCTGTAAAGCATTGTAAATGCTTTTGAACTCTGTCAAGGTTGAAAGTGAGAATTGGGATGCTCCAGCTCAGATATGTCCACAATGTTTCATTTTTTTCTGATTTAATTCTTTTTTTTTTTTTTTTTTTTTTTTTTTAAACTGGTATCACACCATGCAAGGCAGTAAAGCCACTAAGACACAAGGGGTTACAAGGTGTGGAAGAATTAGAAACAGAAATCTTAATAATGAGTGGGAAGAGAAAAGATTACTCAAGAGGACAGCAGATAGCGATTGACATTGCATTTACATTTTTGCAGATTAAAGTTAGATGGAAAGCTTGGAGCCAGAAAAGTTCCATAAGTGAGAAGTGTGAGGAAAAAATGTTAGCATAGAATTTACAGTTACATGTAACCAGCTCAACTGTAAGTTGATGAGATCGCGATGCCAGTCTAGTACTGCACTTAAATTAAAAAAAGTTTAGGTACCATAGCAAACAACTCATCGACACCCAGTAAGCATTTAGCATGACATTTAGCACATTGAGTATTCTATGACTAAGATTTTCTTATGCAAATCAATGAAATTGGTATTCACCAACTGATATTGCTAAAATTTTCAGGATATGATAAATATGCTATGTGAATTTTAGCTTCTACTGCCTGTTTTTATTGGGCCTATGGCCATATCATATTTTCTGACTTTCAATAACTTGCAGGAGTAAAAGTAGGTTCACCTATTGGCCCAGTTCGCACACTTTCCTGGCCTTTTGAACAGGAGTAGAGACTTATCCCTTGTTCCCCATTTAGAATTGGTTTTCCAGTTCTTTCTAAAGTTTTTTCTCTTTCACTCCCAGTAGCCCTTGCGTCTTAGTGGCATTATCACTTTGCTTGTGGTGAATTGATAAAAACAATAGGTTGATAAGCTGTAAAAAATAAATCAATCAAAAAAGTTTTTTTTTTATTACAAATATTTACAAAATAAAAAAGTAAAAGATGAATTACTGACAGGAATTTTCAATATTTGCTGCCATCCTGTTTCAGGGTGACCTTTGTGTGCATGTGTGTCTAAAAATCCGTGGATAAATAATCCAAGTAGATCCTGTTAATATAGAATATTAAAACTGATCTACAAAACAGAGCTCAGTATATTTCGAGCATGTCTTTATTTTCTGTCTAGATTTGTTCCTGTTCTCCTATCATAACCACCTTAGTTTTTTTGTCTCTCTACCTCTCGATAAATACCATTTCCCTTATATATTGTTTGTTCCTCTTTCTTCTTTTTCTTATTTCCTTCCTTAGTTCTTATTTTTCAAATTTCTTTAAAAAAAAATGTTAGAATTCATTTCTTTAACAAAAGTGTTTGCATTGACATATCCCATATATATATATATATATATCTGCAGCAATAATTCTCTCAAACATATTTCGTTAAATAATATTGACAAGTTCAGTCCCCCAATTTTTTTTTCTTTATATAGGACACAGTTCAAAGAAAGACTTTAAATTCTGGAGTCTGTTGGAATAAAAGAGAAGTAGCCAACATTAAATAGGGTATCTTTCTCTATAGGTGCCCATGCATTGAAGTGGGTTTTTTTTTTGAAAAAAACAACAAAAAAAAACACAAAAATCCCAGTTTAACCATTTCAATGACATCACCTTTAGTGACTTGAAATTGGTTCTATCAAACACGAGAACACCAGAATTAAACAAAAACACTTGTGTAAATAAGCACTGAACAATCCTTGAAAATGAATGTAGCAACATTTGAAAGTACTCAGGAAGGAAATAATATAAAATAAATATGAACTTTGGTAAATTTCCCAATAACACAAAACACCTAATTCAGAAATTTTTTATTTTAAATAATAAAATTGAGACAGGACATGTGCATATTATTTAACTAAACATACACATCATACCCATATATATATATATATATATATATATATATATATATATATATATATATAATAACTGGCCACTCATATTCAAGGATACCCATCTACTAGGGTGACTAATCAATCCCTATTCAGACGCTCACTCAGGCACATTTGTGTTTGTTTAACACCCAGAGAGCCTACCTGTGGTTTATACAGAAACTATGCTGAGTAGACCTTAGTTAATTTCTGGGAGAGAGTGTGTTATCTAGCGTGATCAACAATTTGAACAAGGCCAGACTTGTGGCTTCATGCTAGCACAGCTATTGACAACCCACAAGAGTTCTGTCTACCCAATTTTACTCACCAAGGTATGGCTTTCAGGCACTTTCCAAAGGTACCACACACTGGGATCAACCTCAATCCAGTCTGATAGCATCAGGAAGTCTCCTATCTAACAAATCAACCATGGTGAGATTCAAAGCCAGGTCTCATGGTCAGAAAGCAAATGTTCTAACCACTCGGCCATGCGCCCATATATATATATATATACACACACACACACACATACATACATATACATACATACATATATATACACACACACACACATACATACACATATATATATATATATATATTTTTTTTTTTTATGCCCGTGTCAATGATAAATATATCTTTTGAAAGGGTGCTGAAAAGTTATCAGCCCAATCCACTACATAAATTCTGAGCAAATAAGTTCTTATTTTTTGGGAAATCTCTTCATAGTTGAGCCATGAACTTTTCAGAACATAGATCTACTTATATAGGTGTGTATATGCATGTGTGAAATAGATACATAAAATGTGTATCTAACTAAAGAAATTGTTTTGCTCAGAGATGTGTAGCAAAGATAATTTAAATGCTTTCAGATAAATCACTTTTATGACTAAATACAAATGATTATTGACCAATTTTTGTTTGTTTTTTGTTTTTTTTTTCTTATTCACTTTAAAATGAACATAAAACTATTTTTTGTTTGTTTTCTTTTCCAACATATACAATTTAAAATAAAATGAACATCATTTTTTTCCCATATTCAATTTAAATTAAAATATACGTAAAGCCAGTTTTAATAGCCAGGCTTTTCATACACAAGTCATCTGTACAAAATTGGGGTAAGTATGGATGCAAGCAAAAATTGTTAAACTCTCATTAAACTCATGACTTTTATGCATTTTATATAAACATTACATAGAGAAACCAAACTTTCAGCTTTCAAAATTTGCTCCTTTTTTATTTTATTTTTTTGTTAAGTCAGTTTTTTTTTTTTTAAATGGTTGAATGCTTTCATTCAAAGCTGGGAAAATCACTTTGAAATCAGTGTGTGAAAACATATATATTTAGGCCAATATTCTTTGCTATTATAGACTTAATAAATGAAATATTTGATGCCTTTTCCAAAGTCAGGATAATCACTTTGAGATGCAGTAAAGAAAGAAAATTTAAATTCTGTTCAATAAAAGTATTTTCCCTATAAATTTATTGATATCTGAAGTTCTGACTGTAACATTGGCATAAACAGAAAGCTTTGGCATTGAAAGGAAATGCACAACAATCTCTCTCTTGTTCTCATATATATATATATGTCACATAAGAATACCTTTTTTGTGCCTTTTGTGAAGACCGTAAATCCTTATACCTTTCATGGAATGTATCAGTTAACAAATGTCTAAATCTCTGAACTCCAGAAGAAATACCAGGTAGAATCAAAAACTAACTTATCCCTACTGAGATATTATTTATTTATATATATATATATATATATATATATATATATATATATATATATATATATATATATATGCCAAAAATATAGTTTAAAGGTATGCTACATTTATAGATGAAAGTGCTTAATATCTGTGATAGCCTGAAGATTTATATACATATGTTCTATGTCAAACATGCTTGAGTAAAATGTTTTAATTTATGCATGAAACAGACTGTGACCTTTTGCACTCGGTGTCTACTAATGTGTAGGTGTATATAATATAATGTTTTCATTTTGTGTATATCCATAATTAGCATTTCAGCTTAGAATGTTACAAATGTAGGAGACGTGTAAAAATATGTATATATTATTTTAAAGACTAATTCTTTCATTTTTTCTTATTTTTTTACAACTATATATACAGTGTAACCCAGATATAAGAGAGTTGTTGGGACTGGAGAAGAAGTCTCTTATATCCGGGTTACACTGTAATATATTGTTTTTGAATACTTTCAGCCACATTGACTCACTTCATGGAGTGAATTTGGTTTCAATTCGGGTAACTTTTTGCTCTTCTCTGGCATCTGTTGCTAGATTTAATTACATGTTTTAATCTTATATTAGAACTTAAAATTTTTATCATGTGTTTTAATATCATTTTGCCATTAGATGTCCAAACAATTTCATGACGGTGTCAATTCTATGTTGTTTTTTTTTTAATTTATTTTTTTATTTAAAATACTGTTACCTATACTGAATGATATATATAAAAAAAATGTTCCACAAAAACAGACAGGCACATGGCATTTTACTTATATAGCTTATTAAAATAATTTGTGGTACTTACTGACTTTAATGGTAGTATTAGTCATTTCCTTATAAGGGAACATTTGGCATTCACTAACTGAGCAGCCAGTACTACTTTTGGTTGAAATTTGTTAAATCTTTTTCTTAAAACAATTATTCAGGAAAATAAATTTCTCAAGTCCACTAGCTGTTATTGCTCTTTCAAGTATTGATGGGGATTTCCTTCCTAACCTTTTATTTGAAGTTGTGTAGAATGTCAACATCTTGATTATGTCATTATTTTCTCTTTGAGTTACATATCAAATTTCATTTTAGGTGTTGCTCTTAAGTCTTCAAGTGATGTGATTTCTGTCATTTGGCAGTTCTTTGGTTGTGTGGTATTGATCCTAGTATTTTAAAAAAGAAATGTCTAAGTCTTAGATTGCATGCAGTGTATTGATAATATGGATGAGCTGCCCAGCAGTGAAGGCTAAGGCCTTACACGAATGATTTTTTTTTAAAATCATTTTACCCCAAACAAGGCAATAATGCCACTAAGATGCAAGGGTATACTGAGAGTGAAAGAAAATGGAAATATGTTAGTAAAGAGAAAGTCCAATAAAAGAACAGTTTCAGGAGGCCAGAAGATGTCGATTGACATTGCATTTAAATTTTTGAAGATTGACGGTGGTAGGGAAGCAAGAAACCAGAAGGGAGTTCCAGAGATGAAAAGTGTGAGAAAAGGAACTATTATATCTAGCTATATCAACAGTAAAACGGCAAGACTTAGTTGCCAATCTAGTAATATGTTTAAATTCATACAGTTGAAGTACTAAAGAGGAGAGCTCATCAGAACAATTGCCATGAAAATATTTATAGAAAAGACAGAGAGAAACCATGTTATGGCAGTGGAGAAAGTGACTGAAGTCAAAAAGTCTGGTCAGGACCGATTACATTTATTTGGAGTTTGTCAAGAATCTTGAGATATGTAGCAGGGACACCAGACCAAATATGGCAGCAGTATTCAATGCAAGAATGGAGGGTAGATTTATAAACTATTGTGATAAGTATTATGAAGATTAACAGCCTCCCAAAATGCTACAATGCTCCATGGTAAGTGCTCTTGAATATTTTATATATAAATAAAATGCAATAATATTTTCATAAAATAATATACACAAAATAATATGAAATGGACAAAGCCCAACAATTATTTTAAGACCTTTTTATGTTTATACATTCTTTTTATAGATACAAATATTTAAGTAAATGCTCTGTTTATAATAAACAGTATTAACAACAATAACAACGTTTAAGGGCTTGAATGTCCAAGAAATTTTCATAGAAAATATTCGTCCTCTGACAGGAATTGAATCAGATATGAATGTACGTGAGAGATTCATGGAAAATTGTAGTTTGAAAGCAGTAAAATTGACCTTGCTAACCAAATGATCCTCTGTGGCCCAATCGGCTATATGATGGTTCCGTATAGGATACAGGTTCAATTCCTGTCGGAGGACGCATATTTTCTATGAAAATTTCTCTGACATTCAGGCCGGTAAATGTTATTAATACTGTTTATTATAAACAGAGCATTTACTTAAGTATTTCTATTTATAAAAAGAATGTATAAACATAAAAATGTCTTAAAACAAAATAATATATAAAATAATACACATCTTACTGATGTAAGAGATGGTTATTCTTGTAAAAAGTGAAATCAACAAGATGAGTTCATTTTTCAGCCAAGTTGGTTATGTTCACTTTGTACTAAAGCCCTTGCAAAAGCTATGAATTCAATCATTGTTGTAGCATACCTACGGATGATAATGGGTATTTGCAAGAAATCATGTCATTTCACTGATAATAAATGGAATCTGTGGTGAGCTATGATTTCCTACATCCCCCAAAAAAGTAGCATTAAAAAAAATATCTGTAGTATATTATATGAAGTAATTAAATCATAATACCATAGCTTTTCTTAGACACTTGCCTTGCAGCACTACTGAATAATATCTTGAGCTGTCTGTAAATGGCTCACTGAAGATGTTTGTATAAAACTATACACCTTTTTGGATCTATTCACCCACCACATCATGTAATATCTTGATCTGTCTGTAAATGGCATCATTGAAGATGTGTTTGCTTAAATAATAAATAAAGCCCTTCTTGGGCTCCTTCTCTCCAACATCAATTTTGTATCTTGATTTGTCTGTAAGTGAATGACTGAAGATATGTTTGGAATGGCAAAGTGAAAGATAAAATAATGACAGGAAAGAAATTTGACCAAGATATCTCATCTGTTGGTTCCCCAGAATAAGGTCTGACCAAGCAGCAATTGAATCATTAGTTTTTCTCTTTGGCTTCAACTTTCTTTTTTTACTCTTTTTCTTCTTTTTTTTTCTTCTTTCTCTTTTTTAGCTTTTTTTATGCTTTTTTCTTTTTTTTTTCTTTTTCATTATTTCATTTTTTTTCATTATTTCATTTTTTTTCATTATTTCATTTTTTTTTTCATTATTTCATTTTTTTTTTCATTATTTCATTTTTTTTTTCATTATTTCATTTTTTTTCATTATTTCATTTTTTTTCATTATTACATCTTTTTTCATTATTACATCTTTTTTCATTATTTCATTTTTTCTTGTTTTCTCTTTTTTCTCGCTCTTTTCTCTTCTCTCTTCTTTCTCTTCTCTCTTCTTTCTCTTTTCTCTCTTTTCTCTTCTTTCTCTTTTCTCTCTTTTCTCTTTCTCTTTTCTCTCTTTTCTCTTCTTTCTCTTTTCTCTCTTTTCTCTTTCTCTTTTCTCTCTTTTCTCTTCTTTCTCTTTTCTCTCTTTTCTCTTTTCTCTCTTTTCTCTTCTTTCTCTTTTCTCTGTCTCTTCTCTCTCTTTTCTCTCTCCCCCTCTTTCCTCTCTCTCCTCTCTCCCCCTCTTTTCTCTCTCTCCTCCTCTCTTTTTCTCTCTCTCCTCCTCTCTTTTTCTCTATCTCCTCTCTCTCTCTCTCTCTCCTCTCTCTCTCTCCTCTCTCTCTCCTCCTCTCTCTCCTCCTCTCTTTTTCTCTCTCTCCTCTCTCTCCTCCTCCCTTTTCTTTCTCTCCCACTCTCCATAACTTTCAAAGCAGCAGCTGATCACCATCTCTGGATTTACAGCAAGAGGCATAAGACAACCAGGGAGAGACAAAAATAAACTTAAAAACAAATAAAGTGATCCACACAGACATAAAAATATCTGACCTCATGAATCACGTCTACGGGATCTGTTTACTTGCAATGATTAAGCAGAAGACATGAGTAAGTGGATTCCTGAGAGTGGAAGAAGAAATAAAAAAATGTCATGGAGCCTGGAATATTCCACCACATTGACTTTATCTGCATACAAATCTATTTTGTTCACTGCTTCAGTTTCTTTGACATGTCATTTGATAGCATACATATGTCATTGTGGAATGGATTCTTATAACCAAGTGATGCTTAACAAGTTGCTGTCAAATACCAAATTTTACTCAATCTTCATGAAGTGCTCTGAAACTGTGACCTTGTTCCAGAGGGACATAAGCTAAGTAACCTCTTAAAAAGCAGACAAAGCTAATTTCACGGGTCATTCACATAGCATTCAGTCCTTACTAGAGGTTTAACTAGTGTCACCTTGTGCTACAATAGTGTAAGCTTTATAAATATGTACATGCCTGGAGCAGTGTGAATTGTCACACATTTGAGGTGCAGCAGAGCACATTGTTGCAAACTTTAGGTGTAGCAATGTAAGCATTTACAAACACAAGGTGTAGCAGAATAAACTGTCACAAACCTAAGGTATACCAGAGCTATAAGAAAGAAGTGTGGTTTATGAATATATACTAAAAAGCCGCCATCATTTAAGCTAACACCTGCAGTGGGCTCTTGATTGGGTTTTCATCACAATAAGTAGTAGTAGATGCAATAGGTAACAATAAACTACAGAAGAACTCAAAATTGATTGCTACATTTGAGTATTGCATTAATACTTAAGCTTACCTTTTAAAAGTTCAATGATAATTCTTCTGCCACTACTTAATTTAAAGACAATTTGATGCATGTAGGTTCTTACTTTCCATTCAAACAATTATTTTCTTTTCATGGGTGACTTTCACTGGTTTTCATTATTAATTTTGATTATTCTTAAATTTATAATTTGCAGGTTCGGATCCTGCCCGGAATGTTTTTAATTTGTTCACGGAGTTGGCCTGATTCCAAAATGGTATGATATGTTGGGCCTCTAGGAGTAAAGTTGAAAACCTGGACATATTTTGAAATACTGTAATTTGAGAACAGTAATTATTCCATTTGAAATGAGCTGTTGAAAGTTAGAGTTGTGTCCCTTTAAGTTGAAAAAGCGTGACTCGGTTACACAGATATTTACATTTATTATATAGAGGCGCCTGTAGCCGTATAACCATTCACAAATCTGAGGTGTCGCAGTATGAACTGCTGCAAATCTCAGATGTAGTGGTATGACCACTCAAACATTTGGGGTGTAGCAGAGTGAGCTATCACAACACTGGGGTGTAACAGAATGCGCAACCCAATGTATAGCAGATAATAGCACAGACTGAGCTTACCTTGAAACCTCTGCTGCAGAGCAATGGTGATCACGGATGTCTCACAGATCATTACTAGAGTTACCAGCTCAGTTCTAACTGGTTGCTCTAATATTTTAACATTTTATCAGACAAAACTGTTCAATTATTTAATAGTATCTGCTATAAAGTTACCAAGTTGATCACAGAGACCATTTCATAATATTACATGGTCACTTCATTAAGTACCCTCTTCTGTAACCTATATGTAAAATGCCAAAATCAAGCAAGTACAGAAGTTTAAATATCTAGAAAATTTTTTTTTTTTTTAAATGTGACATCAAAATCTGTAGGTGCATTGAAATAGCCAAAGAGGCATTCCAAAAGCTAAACAAAGTGTTAACAGGAAAATTTCATTAGAAATAAAGAAAATAGTGCTGAACTCTTATACAGTATGAGTCCACTTGTATAACCATGAATGCTGGACAATTCCTCAAAGATGAAGAGGAGACTTGAGGCAAGAGAAATGTGATTCTACAGAAGGATGCTGAGAATAACAAGGATGGATCATGTGAGTAATGAGGAAATTTTAAAGAAAAATGGAAACAGAAAGTATGCTTATACTTAGTATCAGAAAGAGACAGTTGAAATTTCTAGGATACATAATGAAGAAAGAATGCTTGGAATATTTGACACTCACAGGTCCTATTGAAAGCAAGAGAGAAATGAGTAACCTAACAAGCTTGTGTAAATGAATGGCAGAAGAGGGAGTGTGAGTGATAGGAAAAGGAGAAATATTGCTAAGAGACTAGGAAGTTGGGGAGCCATGATTGTTTATGTACTGAAGGGAAACAACACAAAGGGGATGATAGACTGATGTTTACATTAATACTGGCTTGTTACTGAAACAAAACTTGCTTTTAATTTCTTCCTTTCAATATACTATAGTTATTTACTAAGGTTTACATGATCTGGCACAAGATCATAATATGGGAACACCTGGTGAAGATTGACTATATTTTCTTAAAATAATGCTAATCTTTTTACAAATATATGTAATTACAACTTCTTTTTATTAATATCTGTGAATTTTCATCTTCAGAAAGATGGAGTTCTTTACTATTGTCTTCTCTATGACTTGAATTCAGAATAACCCTTCTTAGATGCATTATTACTGAAGATGAGAGAGCTTAGTCTACCCTGCTATTTAACCCTTAACTAGGGGGATGATATGATAGTGGAAGGGTTTTCTGTTGTTTTATTCACATTTTTTAATTCAGAGTAGTCCTTCTTCTAGACTTACTGGCTAAAAAACCCTGTCTACTGTACTATTTAATCTACTGAATACATTACATTAGTAAATTTCTTTGTGAATTAAGCTTATTGTTCATAACACTACTGGAAACATGCATCACTATAGGCTGTGTATGAAGTAACATTGTTAAATGTAAAAAAAAAAAAAATCTCTTTAAAATCAGAGGCCAGATACCAAATCTAACTGGTAGTAAACATGAATTTTTTTTTTTTTTTTTTTAGATTAGTACCAATTCTCTCTGATTCTTTCTTCCAACATATTTTTGTTTCTTTGTTCTTTTTCCACTGAGCTGACATGCTGATCCAAGTAATTTTACTTTTACTTTTTATTTGAATTCTTTTTTGACTTATTGCAAGAATTGTATTTGAATTCTATCTTTATTTCTACTCTTTTTCAACTTTTCAATTTTACCATCCACATGCCACGTCTCTGTCTCCTGGGGAAAGTGGAAATGGTTTTGAAATGAAGAGAGAAAATGCAAGGTGATGAAGACAAAAGAGAACAAAGACAAGATACAGAAAAGGGAGAAAATACATATTTACTGGAGTGGGAGTGTGCTGTTTGGGGGTTGTGATAACGCAAAGCATAACTCGGGGATAGTAGAGAAATAGATTGCATCAACAGCACTTAGGCCAAATCATAACTGCACATCATCTATGTTCCATCATCTACCCACCACTTGGACAGCAACAATTCAAAACAGCTAAAACAAAGAAGTAAAATCAAGCATTCCAAATCCTCTCTTTCTTTATCTGCTCCTACAAATGGAACTATTCCAGGTCTTCAAGAGATTGAAATCTTTACACAATTTTACCTTGTCGATGAGATAAAATCTTTAGTGTTATGGGGAGGTGATGCTTGGGAGACAGTCCTCCAGAGCCTAAAATATTTGAGTTTTTTTTTTTGTTTTTTTTTTCTTAGCTTGAAGATACATAAAATATTTTATTCTGCATGTCCACTGCAAAATATGGTTCAAGATAATTATTTACCATGGTCTCTTGTAAAAAAAACTGAGATGCTTTAGTCAAGCTGCAGACATCAAGGAATGCTCTTGACTTTTTTCTTTTATTTCAATGGAAAAATTGCTGCTTGGTGAATGGATCTCCAGTTCCTCGAATGCAGTTTTTGTTTGTTTAATGTTGTTGATATACACAAACTAACCCTACAGAATTTGAAGAAATTTTTATTTGTTTGTCTGTAACAAAATGAAAAATGCTGTGGAAAAAAAACTCAGTGGTATTTTATCTTTACCTCCACTGTTTCAGATATGAAGGGATACCTTTAACCTTTTAATGTCCGTTTTTATACTCGTGGGTGATTGTTTTATTTTAAAGGCATATCACCTTTTTCAATTATTTAATGCTGAAGTCCCACGGGTGAAACAAATTTTTAAGACTTATCAGGGCACTAGTGGTAATATTAACCATTTCCTTATAAGGAAACATTTGGCATTCATTAACTGAGCAGCCAGTACTACTTTCAGTTGAAATTTATAAAATCTTTTTTCTTAAAAAAAAAAATAGGTTTCTCAAGTTTGGTGAATGTTACTGCTCTTTTTAGTATTGATGGGGAGTTTCCTTCCTCACCTTTTTATTGAAGTCATGTGGAAAGCCATCATCTTGATTATGTCATTATTTTCTCTTTCAGTTACATGTGATATCCATTTTAGTTGTTGCTGCTCATGGTAGTCTTCAAGTGATGTGATTTCTGTTTCTGTCTATATTTTTAAGAGGTATTATGTACACTATTTACATTATTCAGACTATTGTCCTCAACTTTGTCACCGTATTTATCACAACGTTTCAGCCATTGTTCGCTCCAGCCTTCTTCAGGTGGTTGGAATATCGAACTGAACCCTTTATTTCGCTCACTGGGGTAGACTGTTCTAGTTCCACGTGCTATGTTTAATGGATGTCAGTTATTAGTTATCTCCTGTTAATTCCCCTCTCTGAGTTCTCCACTGCCTTAACCGGGTATGGAATTCACACTCTTTGGGTCCCTCTCACTGGATCTAACCAACGCCTTTATCGACTGTGCCATGTGTCCTTGAGAATAATGTAAATAGTGTGATTTCTGTTTTTTGTTACAGTTTTTTGCTTCTTTCTTTTTATGTGCCATGTCCCTTCAGGATGTAGGCAATCATGGCTCTCCAATCCCTCTACCTCTTGCACAGCTCCCATAAAGTTCCTACTCTCTACTAAAAGCTCAGACCACGTTTTGTCATCTACTTGCTTAAGCCGACTTGGTATGTCATGCATTGTTTTCCATTGACTCTCTTTCCCTCTATACAACCTGTGAGTGTCAGATTCTCCAGGCCCACCTTCCCCATTATGTGTCCCAGAAACTTCAGCTGCCTCTTCTTGATGTTAAGTATAAACCTTCTCCTTGTTTGCAACCTCTCTAAGATCTCATCATTGCTCATACACTTCGTCCATGATATCCTTAGCATCCTTCTGTAGAACGACATCTCTGTCGCCTTGAGTCTCTTCATCTTTGAGGAAATCATTCAACATTTGCTGCCATAAAGAAGGACAGATGTCACGTAACAGTTCAGTATTCTTTTCTTTGTTACCAAAGAAATCCTCCTGTTTTGCAATACTCTGCCCAGCTTTTGGAATGAGTCCTTGGCCGTCCCAATACATCTACAGATCTCGATGTCACACTTACCGTCCTCTGTCAAAACGCTTCCCAGATATTTAAACTTCCACATCTGCTTGATTCTAGTGTTCCCGAACTGCAAATCGCATTTCAGGCTCATCCTTTTACTGATGACCATGTATTCTGTTTTCTTGCTGTAACTCCAGTTCACAATGTTTGAAGAAATATGGTCTTTGCCAAGACCCCCACAGGCTTTGTTTGCTCAAAGTCCTTTTTAAAATATTTATCTGAAAAAGCAGATGTATACAGTTGACATTGCAGATATTTCTGAATGGGTTTGTCACCATGCATAACATTGATATAAAGTATTGCAACAAAAGTCGTAATAGATATTCAAACTTCTGTTTTTCATGCGTAACCTGCAAATTACTAATATCTACATTCTGATACTTTAGTATTATCACCATAACTTGAGCATTTATAATAAGGTATCTTACTGATACAAATATATCATAAAAATAAATATACTCTAGCCCCTTGTATCTATAAGGTGTATGTTCCAAGACTGTCTGAGGATGCTTGAAAACACAGATACTAGCAAACTCTAGATATACTAGTTTTTATATATACTATGATAAAGTTTTATTTAAAAAATTAGGCACAATAAGAGACTAGCAACTATAAGTAATAACAAAATAGAACAATTATGACAATATACTGTAAGAAGCAGAATCTATCTTTCATATTTATAAGTCTACCATTCATCCTTGCTTTAAATATTGCTGCCATATCTGGTCTAGGAAAAATCCAAAGAAGAATCTGCAATAACCTGGTATCTCTCCATCAGTCACTTTTCTAATGACATAAAGTAACTTTTCTGTGCCTTTTCTATAAATACTTTCATGATAATTGTTCTGCTGAACTTTCCTCTATTGTACTTAGACTTTATGAACTTGTGCACAGTACTAAAGTCTCATTCTTTTACAGTTGAATTGCTTAGATATAACCATAAGTTCAATGCTAAGAGCTTCTTCTATCCCACTTTTCGTTTATAGAATTCTCTTCTTGCTTCCTAGTCAACTTTGATCTTCAAAAATTTAAATGCAAAGTCAAACATTATCTACTGTCTTCTTAATTCTTGTTCTTTTCTTGTTCTCCCTCCTTAATAGATTTTTGTGTTTTTCTCATATTCTTTAACACTCTGTCACCTCTTGCATCTTAGTGGCTTTATTGCATTGCTTGGGGTGAAATGATTAAAAAAAATGTCATGTGAAAGATAAGATTTGTTCTTACTGAAAAGCTTCTTTGTTTTTTTTTTCTTTTTTTTTTTAAATCGGTGCCATGTGTGATACATACTCAGGTGATCATGTATCTTTTGATACATGACTGAGGCAGATTTTTTCCCGCAGTAGGTTGCTATTTCTTTCTGCGGTAGACCAATTGCCATCCAAGGCTATAGAACCCAGTCTGTCCTGCTATTTACCCATAGCTGGGGAGAGAAGAAAAGGATTCATACCTTTCCCAAGGGTATTAACACGTAAGTGAATGTAATGGATTTGAGTGGAATTTGAACTCAGCTCTCCGATTCCTCGGTCCAAGCTGCTATCCATTACTCCACCATGCCTCCTTTAGTAAATTCAAATTACAATTTTTTTTCCTTTATTAAATTGAGAACTTCCACTTTTTTCTATTAAAGGAAGCATTGTCAGACTTCATTTTGGTGGATCCAAATTGCCAGCATTATAATTCTTGCACTTTAGAACCATTATGAAATACAAATTATGAATTGTTCCTTTTTGGGTTTGAACCTAGGTGCTCTGAAGAGACATAGCACATAAAATAAGATCCCATAAGTACGATGAATATTTTGGGTTGCTTTTGAAGTGGATTAAATTCAACAGAATTATTAAATAAACAACAAGTGGGAAAATCTTTACAAATTTAATATTTTTTGTTTTACTTAGCTTCATCAAAAATTTTTTATTTCATTATTTCCCTTAGAAAAATTTCTGATGTAGCTAAAACCATAGAAAAATATGTAAAATTTACAAAGATTTTCCTTTTTTTTAATACTGCTGCTTACGCAAGTCCCAAGAACCTCTCCAGTTAGAAAATTACTAAACGAGATGTCTCCAATTCATAGTTCACATTTTGAGCTCTTTGGTGCTTCATCCCATAACTTGAAAAAATTCTAAGACTGGAAAGTGTAATGTGGGAAAATGAAATAATATTGATAAATAATATTGATAAATAATAATGAAGAATAAAAAAAACAAAAAAAAACATTTTCCTATGATGGTATAAGAACCAGAAATATGATTACCCCACTTAGTTTTGAAAAACATCATTAAGTGGCATTGGTGAAGTCTATAAAAAGGCAAACATTTCCTGTCTCACCCACTTTCACTTCTTCACTCCAAGATATGAACCACACGGCAATTATATTCCCAGTGGATAATGTTAGTTTCCCCTGTTCTACTGATGACTGAACTCTCTTCCCACTTTCTGATGCATATAAAGTAGGTCAAGTTTTTTCTCTGGTTGTTCCAAGTCAGTGCAAGGCTGACTTGAGTGCAACCATACTAATGATGCTTGTATTGACTGATTACCCTAACTTCTGGACTTGGAAAAATAAAACAGGCATCCCATAACCATATTTAACCTTCCAACAATAAAGTAGAAACTTTCCTTTAGTTGTTCCATGAATACATTACTTGTACTTACCTACGCTAACCTCTGGACCAAAAGGAAAATGGACATACCAAAAAGACATTGAGAATTTTGTTTCACTACTGTCATCGTAAAAGGAAGAAATGTCCCTAGCAGAAACTAAAGTTTTGTATGCTTTGTTTATATACTAAACACGCACCTTCAGCTAAAATACACGCAACCTCCTAACTCTCATAGTAATATCCAAAGCATAAAAACCTAACATAATAAAGATGGGAAAACTCATACAGTAATTACTGCAGTAATGACAAAGGTATATCTTAAGTAGGATGTCTGAATTTTTTTTTTTTTTAAATTCACATGTGCATTAAATTCTAACAATTGAAATGACTAGAGTGATTGTGGAGAATGAGATGATTTCTATCACATTCAGTATTTATAAAAAAAATTTTAAAAAATCTAGCTATGCACTGCTACTTCAATCTTAAACAGCTCTTCTTTGGCATCTCTGAAAACTAAGTGTTATAAATATCTTCCAGTAATAGAAATTCTTTGATTAGTGAAATCCAAGCTTTCTTAGATAAGATAGGTGTGTGTGTGCATGTGCACACAATAAAAGGAAAAACTTTTTCCTTTTTTTTTTTTTCTTTTTAACACATACTTTGCTTTATTTGTATAAAAGAAAAATTACTTTGTATTTTATTGTCTCTACCTACCCGCCCCACAAAAAAATGGAAGACTGAATCTTATCCGCCTCCTCACTGTCTCCGATGTTGTTTAATGACAATGTGGACAACAAAATTGGGGTGGGGGAGTAAAAATCAACAGTAACAATGTGACGGCGACGATGATAGTGGTTGGGGTTGGAGTTTGTGGGGTGTTAATACCAAACATTCCCTTTCTTTTTCTTACTTCTCCCATACCTTCCCTACACTACCTATAATTCTCTCCCTCTCTCTCTGTTCTACTTCTATTCGTCGCCTTCTTTATTGCCTTTCATTTCCTCTAATAATATTATTCTCTCTCAATGCTTTCATTCCCTCCCACCCTGCTCTTATTCTTCTTCCGCTCCTCTCCTCTTTAACCATTTCTAATTCTTTCTCCAGTCTTTTTCCTCTCCTTTTCTTTCATTTCCTCCTCATACTTCCACCCAGCCACTCCTCTCTCTCTCTCTCTGTATGTTTCTCTGTCATTTTTGCCTTTATTTTTCTTTCTTTCTTTGGTTTTGTTTTGTTACTGGGAACAAGATAGAACAATATGAAAATCTTTGTATATTTGTGCTCTGAGGCTTTATTCTTTGGATCAATCTCCTCCCGACTGCCATCCAAACAGCACCTCCATTTCTTCCAACACCGTGCCGTCACAACCCTTTTTAGATTCCATTGTCTTAAATGCACCTCCCCTCAACCCCATCCGTCGGTACCCTTTTTCTCTCCTTCCTTTTCTCATCTCTTTTATCAACTGATTCTATAGTGCTGTTGTTTTGGGACGAATAGTCAAAAGGAGAGAGAAAAAAGCTCCTTTTTCACAATGTCTTTTTTTATGCATTTATTTCAGTACGTCACCATCAGCTGCACTTCCTGTAGCCTGCACACAGAGCCGGCACTTTGCCAAGCAGTCATCACTACAGTCAACAAATTGTATTACCTAGTTCTAGGCCATAAATAAATGTCCAACTTTCCCCACTACCTTCTACCGCGTTTGGCATCACATTTTAACAATCTATGACACTTTCTTCGGTTCAGACTTTACACACCCACCCTCTACCTCTCCTCATTCGGCAACCATCATTATTTTGATAGATATACACGTGCCTCCACTGAGACTTGAACTCATAACTACCGTGAATTACTCAACTGTATACCTTCTTGTTGTGCCATTATGGTGGCATAATAATGAGGATTATGGCCAGAAGGTACTTGACCGAAACGTCATGTCTATAATAATATCTATAACAATCAAGATGAGATCAATAGTTGCAAATAATTAAAGTTTATTAGCAATTATTCATCAAAAAATATAAATGCAATCATGATTTTTTGTTTTTTAAATTATTTTTTTTCACCTTAAGCAAAGCAATGAAGCCACTAAGATGCAAGGGGTGACTGCGTATGAAAGAATGCAAGAAGAAAAAATCATTAAGGTGAGAGAACAATAGAATGAGAAACCAGAAAGGAATAATTGAAATTGGAAAATTTTTAACTGGAAAGTAATTGACTGGAAGAGCTGAATTCAAATTCCAGTCAAGTTCATTACATTATCTCTTGCACATTACCCTTGTGAAATGTATTAATCCATTTCCTCCCCCATCTATGGGTTAAATAATAGGACTCCTATCTAGAAAAAATAATAATTGTTAATGCAATATTCACTCACAAAAAGAAAATAAGAACTATTCTTACAATCCAAAATATGTTATGGCTTTAAATAACCCACAGAGTGTTAAGTTGTAAAAACCAAATCAAACCGAAATGAACCCAACATGATAACCAATGTCAAAACCCTCTGGCATTGGATATAAAGGCTCCTCCAAAACATATGGCTGATGATATTTGGAATGGTGCCATAACAGATATAGGTGTTGGTTAAACAGGTATTACAACCATCTAGTGGTCCTGAGTTCAATCACTGCATGAAGTAGTAAAAAATCATTGCATGAAGTAGTAAAATACTAACAAGAACTGACATCACAAGGACAAAATACGACCCAATGATGGTTTTTGTGTCTATAGTAACAACCAAGATGAGGACAATAGTTGGAAATAACAAAGATTATATGAGAGAGAGAAGAAATTGCAAAAGATCTAAACATGTAAATATTATTATTAATTATTATTAAAATGATGGAAAGAAAAAGAATATGGATGAATTTGGCTAGATTACACAAAAAATTATTTCAAAAAATTAAAAATAAAACTTAGATTCAAAACTTGCTTTTATTTAAAATATGTAATACATAAATTAATCTCAAACTAAAAAAATATAAATAATTTGTAAATTATTATGTGTGCGGTTTTGAAGTTAATTTCCATCTGCAACAAAGCCAAATAAAAAGTAAGATTATATGATAGCAATTTTTTTAGAGTCAGCCTGCTTACCTTCTTTGGAAATCTTTCTGTCCTTTATTTTGGTTTATCAGTGCTGGTAGGAAACATGTAAATACTTCAGATACCAAATTTGCTTATATATAATTTCAGGGCCTTTTCCAAAATAGCTTTCAATATACAGGCAGCACCAGTAGAACCAGATATCTCCAGACATTGGACAACTTATGCAATAGAGAGATAGGGAAGAACAGAAAATGTTTGTCTGGAAAAGTAGAGGAAAAAATCAGAATGATAGAAAAACAATGACAAAAATCTAGCAAGTTTCAAGGAAAAAGAAAATGGACACATCTGTTTTTTGTGGGAAAATAACATATATTGTTATGAGCTCTTTTCTGTGTGACTTAGTGCAAGTGTAAATATCCGCTAAGGCATCTAAGCAATAAACTATCTGCACACAAATCTGTTGTGAGGTTCTACAGATAATGTGCTGGCCTTGTCTATATATATATATATATATATATATATATAATATATATATATATATATATTGTATGGGGGGGGTTAAAAAGACATAAGCCCCACAACAGAAATATATAAATTACAAACGAATAAAAACAAAGACAATAAGCATAAACAAAAATGATAAAATGATTTCAGAGAAAATTGTATATTTTAAAATACATATTGTTTTGTTTTTTTGTACACAATAAGGTTCACTCTGCACAAGGCCCTGGAGCCACTTGAGGTAGAGGGTTGTATTAAGGGGTAGTTTTATGGATAGGAGGGGAAGATGATGGTTGACTCTAGACTTGAATAGGTTAAGATTGTAGTGATCAAGGAACATCCTCTTGGGAGTCTGTTTATGGGAAGAAGCTGTTTAGTTTAATTTACTTCTTGCTGATAGAATATGGAGGGAATGTTGGTGTTTTTCTACTATGTAACTCGCATACCAGGTCTTCACTATGAAAGTCAGACCTGTTGGAACCAGGTGATGCAGTTTGTCTGAGCACTTTTCATGGTAATAGTGGTAGAGAAACTCACCACATCCCACCTGTGAAAGAGAGAGGTTGGAGTGTGGAAAATAATTCTTCTCCAACAAGGACTTGGAGATGCTTTGAACTCTATCAAGACTAGAAAGTGAAGTCTGGGCAGCTCCTACCCCAATATTGCAACAGTACTCCATTTTTGGCCTGATCTGATAGAATTAATCCATAAAATAAAGTATGAGAAAAAAGGAAATTATTTACAATATTTACATCATTCAGACTGTTGTCCTCATCTTCATTGCCATATTCATGACATTTCAGCCACTGTACGCTCTGGCATTCTTTAGGTGATATACACTGGTATTTCTAACTGAATTCTTTATTTAGTCCACAGGTGGCAGATTGTTCCAAGTCTACAGTTTCAGTTAATTCCACTTAGTAACTCAACTCTCCAAGTTTTTGTTCCTTCTGCTGTGGCCAGGTATTGAACTCACAACTCTTTGGGTTAACTCACTTTTTGGATCACTCAACCAACACTTTATCCATTGGGTCACGTGTACTTGGAAACAATGTGAATATGGCAATAAAGATGAAGACAACAGTCCAAAAGATGTAAATAGTTACAATACCTCATCTCAGAAATATAGAAAAGAAATTGTTTACTTTTATTGTTATGCTGTTAAACAGATGCTACATTTTCTTCACTTATACTTAGTCTGCAAGACCATGGTTTACCATTGACAGAACCTATTTCTTGAAACTTTTTCACCCACTTAGATATGGAATTCCTGCATGGTGCTTCTTCATTGCAATGACCTCTGAACCTTCTTTAGACAACAGCTACAGATTTTAGCTCAGCCAACTAAAGAACACAGGTTACTTCTCTTCTAGTCACAGATCAAGAACAATTCTGGAGAAAAAAGTCTATGGTCAACTGTTATCTTTTATATATTTGATTGATCTAGTCATTTTCTACAGCCTATTTGCAGATTATTTAAAGCCAGAAAATATTTTTCAATTGTAAGGATTTTTTTTTTGTGATACAATCCTTATTAATTAACCCATAGCTGGGGGGAGAAGAGGTGGATTCTTACCTTACCCAAGGGTATTTGTGCATAAGTGAATATAATGAACCCAAATGGAATTGGAACTCTACTCAATGATTAACAATTCCAAGCCACATCCCATTACATCACCTGCACACCCATGCTTACAGTACCTGGTATTCACAAGCGATCACCAATCTAGGTACTGACCAGGCTCAACACTGTTTAACTTTGATGATTATATGGGAATGATATGTGACAACATGATGTGATCATAAGCATATTCTATATATCCTCATAATCTACCATTCTTATGCTCATAAAACAAGCCCATGCAGTAACCCTCTACCTAGAGTGACTCTTGTGACTTGCATTGGGTGAACAGTAGCATAAAAAATATATATGATAGAATTAATCCGTGAAAAGTGTAAGAAAAAACAATTTTTAAAATTTATTTTTATGTTGTTAAACAGATACTACACTTTGTTTATTCATGCTTTGCTTGCCAGATCATGGTTTACCATTGACAGAACCTGTTTCTTGAAATTTTTCCCACCTCATGAATATGGAATTTGTATGTGATGCTTCTTTATTGTAATGAGTTCTAAACCTTTTTTGGACAGCAGTCACAGATTCTAGTTCAGCAAACCGAAGAACACAGTTTACTTTATCTTCTAGTGAAGCCATGGGTCAATAACAATTGTGAAAAACAAAAAAAGTAACTTTGAAGTTTCAAGAAAAGGATAAAGAATAATAGGTTAAAAGAACAATAATCAATTTTTCAAATAAGAAAAAAAATGGAAACTCAAAGCTTATAAACATTCTTACAGATTAATCCTATTATGCTTCAGCCCAAAATTTTTAGTGAATATATATTAAGATGCTCTGCTTACTTATTAAACAGTAGATTTATTTCAGTATCTGTCTATATTTCTGAAATGAGGTATTATGTACACTATTTACATTATTCAGACTATTGTCTATTGGCTGCCATATTTATCACATATTCGGCCATTGTACGCTCCGACCTTCTTTGCGTGGTTGGAATGTCGAACTGAACCCTTTATTTCGCTCACTGGGATAGACTGTTCTAGTTCCATGTGCCATGTCTAATGGATGTCAGTTATCTCCTGTTAATTCCCCTCTCCAAGTTCTCCACTGCCATAACCATGTATTGAACTTACACTGTCACTGGATCTAACCAATGCTTTTATCCACTGTGCCATGTGTCCTTAAGGAGAGGTGATTTAACTGGAGATAACTGATAACTGACATCCATTAGATGTGGCATGTGGAACTAGAATAGTCTACCCCAGCAAATGAAATAAAGGGTTCAGTTCAACATTCCAACCACCTGAAGAAGGCCGGAGCATACAACAGCTGAAACGTTGTGATAAATATGGCAACAAAGATGAGGACAATAGTCTGAATAATGTAAATAGAGTATATTTATTTTCTTCTATTGGTCTGAATATGCGAGAAATCTTATTAAAGAAAAATATGTACTCTCTGACTTGATTCAAACCTGTGTCCCTCTAAGGTAGAGCGAAAATGTAGGTAGATTCAGTGTCCCTTAACTGACTCGGACGTGGAGTGCCTTGCTGATCAAGTAAAGTCTGAAACATGCATTTAAGCAAAATCCTTCTTGTTGGTTCCAATCTCATATGAGAATGATTGCAAAATACTTTCCCCCTCCCCAATTTATAGGTAAAATCACACAAATGTATGCTGGTATTTCTTCCTAGTCAATAACATAGGCCACTTCTTGGTCTTCTCTAACTCAGTCCTGGTCTGTCTTGAAGTCAGAATGCTGTATTCATTCATCTGAATTTGCTCTTGTGTGTCAACAACAATTCTTAGTTTGTAATCTTTTTGCCTTATTACTGTTGCTTTGTCTTGCATATATTGTTTGCTTGCTCAATATCATTCTTTGCAGTTTTCTTTTCATTGTTTATTACAATCTTTGTCAATTCTGTTGGTTGGGCAGTCCTGCCATTTACATTTAACCATGGCCACATAACTCTACACTTCTTGTATTAAATTTTCATATCTGCTCAGTTTTATATCCAAATGGAAACAAAGTAATTTTCTAAGATAATGGATTTTTATTTATGAGGCCAGAAGACAAAAATAAAGATACTGTTTAATCAATGGATAAAGTGTCTACTCAAATATGAGTATCCACTAAAAATAATGTTTAAAGTGACAAAAATCTGTCATATTAATAAATAAAAATCCATTACCATATATATGTATGTTAAAACATTTCCTTTCTGGCCATGAGAGCCATGGGCGATTTGTTAAATAGGTAACTTCTTGATGTTATGGGTCTAGTGAAGCAATCCCATCATGTGAAAAAAAGAGTGCTTGAAAATAATACCATGGGTTCTTCGAAGCCTGATATGTTCAGAAGACATCAATGATTGTGCTACTAGAAAGTCACAAGTTATCAAGATTGAAGAGTTGAGATTACTGACACACATATATATATATATATTATTTTTATAGATATAAATATTTAAGTAAATGCTCTATTTATAATAAACAGTATTAACAACATTCACCAGCCTAAATGCCCGAGAAATCTCAAAGAAAATATGTGTCCTTCAAGAAGGAGCAAACCTATATCCTCCACCGAACCATCATATGGCCTGACGTGCTATACCATTTAGCTACAGAGGGAGAACCTGGTTAGAAAGGTTAAATTACTATTTTTAATCTACAAATTTCCCTCATACACTCATATCTGCTCAAATTATATCTTAACATAAACAAATGACATATGAAAATGGACTAAGTCCGACAATTATTTTAATATATTTTTTATTTATATGTTACTTTTATAGATACAAATATTTAAGTAAATGACTCTGTTTATAATAAACAGCATTAACAACATTTACTGGCCTGAATTTCACCTTCAGGCTGGTCCATTTTCATAATAGATGATGTCCTTTGTTTACGTTAAGGTACGGTTTGAGCAGATATGAGTGTTCGAGGGAAATCATGGGAAATTTGTAGTATTTATAGTCTCAAATAAGAATCAACAATACTGAAAAAAAAAGAAAGAGAAAAAAGGCAAACTTACCTACTCAGTAAAGTGCTTGAAGCCTAGATTGCCTAGACCAAGCAAAAAACGTTTAACAACATTAAATCCTATGAAAGAATGGCTCCAGTCATAACTTGAGTGAGCCTTCTTATATATATATATATATATATATATATATATATATAATGAAATGGGCTAAGTCCAACAATTATTTTAATTCACATTCAGGCCAATAAATGTAATTAATACTGTTGATTTATAAACAGAGCATTTACTTAAATAACTGTATTTATTAAAAATAGCGTATAAACAGAATATATATATATATATATATATATATATATATATATATATATATATATATATATATATAATAAAGAGAGAGAATAATAATTTAATTTTTCAAAATATGATGAATACATTCATATTTCATACTGCAGAAACAGCCTGAATGTTGGAAACAAAAAAAAGAATGCTAAACATTGGAAGTCGGAGAGCTGAGTTCTAATTTCTATCAGGTTCATTATATTCACTTACATGCAAATATACCCTTGGGAAAGGGTCTGAATCCATTTCTTACTTCTCCCAGCTTTCAGCTAATTGGGACTTGTATCAGTAAATCATTATTATCTCGAAAAAATGTTTACAATCTAAAAATATTTTCTGACTTTGAATAACCTGCAAAGGGTTGTATGTTCTCAGTTGGCACCAGTCAGCCACATAAAAAGATTAAGTGGTCAATTGTCTCTGGAAGTTCTCCAAATATGCAGCAAGATGGGCTGCAGTTAAGTTTCAAGACATTACATTGGTAGCTTGTGATTGGAAGGCACTGATCTTGCTGCCCAGGATCAGTGCCTGGAGTTTCAGATTTAAGACCAAAGCCTGCCAGCCATTGATTGGTAAGAATTTGATCTACATCAGGATCACTGGCTTTGACAGATTATTTGCTGTGTAGTTTTTCTTCTTCCTCATGTTTTAAATAGTGATTTGTCTTGTTCTTTTTGTTATAATAATAATAAAAATGTGTAAAGCTCTCTCTCAAGTGGTTTGTAACACATTATTTATCATCTCTCGGTTGCATCTCTGTCTTTAGGCAGAGTGTGTTCAGGGGTGGCACCGTCAAAGGACAGAGTTGTAACTGAGGAAAATTATACTGAGAGGTGCCCAGCCCTGGGGAACAGCTGCCTGAGGCTGCACCCTCTCATTGCACCAGAGAGAAGGATCAGTGCTCACACAGAGGGTAGCACAATCAATGGTTACGGGGGATGTGGGCAATTTTTGTTCCTTACCTGGGTGTATGCGCTCGGGTCCCCACCTTAAAAAAGACCTTGTGTCAGAACTCATCTTAGTGGGGAGACAGAGTAAATACCTAGAACACTATATTTACAGAAACTGCTTGCCATAAGTACATTATCCACCAGAATTACCAAGGTTGACCAGTTTTTGTCAAAACAATGAGTTTATATATATATATATATATATATATATAATGGACTCTCCTGTCGGTTTCAACATATGAGGATCTGACAGCTTAGTTGATTCAGTTATGAAATTTTGTGCAATAATCTTAAGTGGCATTTAAGACCTGCTAGTGATTTACAAAATAGAGCATTCAACCCCATCACTTGATAAGACACCAGAAGTGTTGAAACAAAATGGCTATTTTTGTTGCGATTTTATAACATATTTGTTATAATTTTCAAATAAATAATTATACATACATACATACATACATACATATATAATGATACATACATACATACATACATACATACATATATAATAATTTTTATATATTTACGAGCTTTCATCTGTTCCTACAGATATCATCAGGTAAGAAAATATTTGTTGTTTTATAATTCCAGGTAATAACAGGACATCGAAAGAGTAGTTTATAGTCCAAAATTTGTTCTTAGAAATGTGATATTGTTACTAGTAAGAGATTTCTTTGATATATATATATAGCGTATAAAAGTGGACATTGAAGTCAACACCCAGAGGCAACAGTCTGTTTCATGCTTAAATGAAATTGTCAGATTATCATGGCCTGACAATTGCATTTAAGCATGAAACAGCCTGTCGCCTCTGGGTGTTGACTTCAATGTCTACTTTATATTTACATACACTCTGTCCGTGATCTTGAGCACTTTAACCCGTAAATATAGCATACATTAAAACTATATTTATTCATTTATATTCATATATGATTAATACAAATAAAATTTGTCACTTAGGTGATTGATGTTACATTCAACACCTCAATTCCAGAGTTTCTTGGATGAACCAAGAGATTTTAGCAATTGACTCAATTGGATGTAATGCATTTATGCACCAGTTGGGATGCTCTTATTATTGGTGTTATGTTGATTTTTTTCTTCTCTTTGTGTTGCATGTGTATGCAAATATGAATATAAAATATCGCATGTTGAATGTTGGTGCTAGTAAAATAGCACTCAGTGTAGAATGACAGCAAAAATTTATATTAATGATAAATATACATTTTTTTTTTTTTTTTTCCTCCCCAGGAGCACAACTCTGAGTTTCATGCACCTTGCAGTCATCAGGTGCTGATGATGATATATATATATATATATATATATATATATATATATATATATAAATAAAAATATAAAAGTGAACATCAAAGTCAACACTCAGAGGCAACAGGCTATTTCATGCTAGGTGCAATCGTCAGGCCACCAATTGCACCTAGCATGAAACAGCCTGTCACCTCTGAGTGTTGACTTCAATGTTCACTTTTATATTTATATATGCTCTATCTGATATTGAGCCCTTTATCCCATAAATATAGCACACCTTAAAACTAGATTTCTTTTTAAATATATAATATATATATATATATATATATATATATATATATATATATATATAATTTTGGAAAGAATTATTTCTATTGAATATATATATATTTTGAACAATAAAAAATATTAAAAAATTTATCTTCAGACACTCTGGGTTGTATATTAATATTCCTTTGTTTTTATTACTATTTCATTTAGATTCCTTGACTAGTTTCAACCAACATGGCCATCATCAGGAGAAAAATAACTTTCTGCTTGCTGGTAGTGGTGAACTGCAGAAATGAATGTCTTGATGGAGAAAATGAACTTTTGTCTAGTTTTCATTTTTTTTTTAACATGAATTTTGGTCAGCCTTTGTGTTGGTCAAACAGACTCTTTTAAGTTGTTATTTGAGATAAAAGCTGGATGGATTCATGCTGCTCTGAATTCCCTTGGTCATTTTGACAGTTTTATTGGTTCCTGGAAAGGGGATGTGTCTCTGTTAAGTGTGTGTGTGTGTTATTTGGTTCTTAGGGAGTGAGTGAGTATGATGTGTGTAAGTGTGTATATTCGTGTGGGTGTGTATATAAGTGTGAGGCCTCAACATCTCCATAAGCATGTCTGTCTTGTGTGGGTGAGAAATGTGGGTCGATTTTGATTTGTAGGGTTATATATTAATACTATCTATATTGTTAAATGTATGGTTAAGTCTTGCTGGATAGTGTGTTTTTAAACGTTGTATCCACTTATTTTCATGGAACTCTAAAATCTTTCTAATGTTATCTGCTCTGGACTTTTCTCTCAATTATAGTGAATTTGGCATGGGTTTTAAAATTGTGTTTTTCTCGTCAGAAATGTTGTTCTACAGGTAATAATCTTTAATGGGGAGTTGACTTAATTCAATTGCGATAATTATTAATTCTGTAGTGAAAGGGCCATTCAGATTTTGCTACATATTGTTTCTGGCATAGTGTGCATTCTAGGAGGTAAATTACGTTATGACTTCTACAGTTAGTCATGGTAGATTTTGAAAGTAGATTTAGTGACTCAGCTAGTGAATGAATTTGTGTGTTTAATGTGGTTGCAGCATAAGCTTCTTTTGTTGTTACATAGTTGGTAAAATCCTGTTGTTTTTTTTTTTGTTGGTTTATTACGGATTACCTTGTCCCCTGAAATGTGGTTACTACCTATGATTTCTTTTAGGTTCTTAGGTCTACGATATGCTAGAAGGCTGGGTTCCTCAAACAATTCTTTAGGTCTGGTTCGAGATGTAATATTTCCCAGCAACTTTTGATTATTTGGGATAGTGGAGGCAGAGTGGGGTTGAAAGTGGTTACTAGAGGGATGCGGCTGGGTTTATTTTTAATCTTGTACATTAGGGTGTCTTCTCTAGGTGTGGAAATTGCTTTATTTCTTTGTTCCCTGATTAGGTGTTGTTTATAGCCCCGTGTTGTGAATTGATGCTTCAGATTTTCAATGTGTTTATTTAGTTCTTCATTGTTGGAACATATCCTTTTGAGTCTAAGTGCTTGTGAATAGGGAAGGTTCTCTTTGAGGTGTTTAGGATGGGAAGACTTAGTGTAGATAGTTGTGGGTGTCGGTGATTTTAGTGTGTAGTGTCATTTGTAGTTTTTTGTTTTCATCTATATAAATGCAGGTGTCTAAAAATGTGACTGATCTTGTGGATTTTTCATAGTCAAAGTTAATTGATTCATGCACTGCATTTACTGGTCATGAGCAATTGGATAAGTTTGTCATCACTGCCCGTGTATACAAAGAATATATCATCAATATATCTTGCATAGAATACGCAGTTGCTACTGATGAGGGGATAGATATGGGTCTCCTCAAATTTTCCCATGAATATTGTAGCATATGAAGGAGCTGCAATGGTGCCCATTGCACAGCCTCTTACTTGTAGGTAGTGTGCTCCATTGAAATTGAAAGTATTCAATGTAAGAATATGCTCCATGAGTTTTATGATAACTTCTGTGGGGAGTGGGTCTTGTTTTCTTCTTTTAGTAAATGCTTCCTGAAGGGCAGTTATTTCTTCGATGTGTTTAATGTTTAATCTTACATCCATAGTCACTAGAACAGCATTCTCTGGAACTGTTTGTATATGATTAATTTTGTTCAGTAGATCTGTTGTGTCTCTGATGTAGGATTTTACTTCCTTAGCTAGGGGTTGTATGTAATGGTCTACATATTTCGAAATTTTGGTCATGTGGCAGTTGAATGATGAAATGACTGACCTTCCTGGGTTGTTGCTTTTGTGTATTTTAGGAAGGAGATAGAAGCGAGCAGGTGTGATGTTTGTGGGTGTAAGTGTTGTGCATGTTTCCTTGTCGATTAGATTTTTGTGAAGCATTATGTTTAGTGAGCTAGTTAATTCTTTTTGGTATTTGGGAAGAGGGTCCTTTAGGTAAGCTTTTATAGTTTTCTTTGTCGGCTAGCTGATTGTTGGCCTCTTTAATGTATTCCTTGATTCCCCAGATCACTGTGGCACCCCCTTTGTCAGCCTGTGTTATGATTAGGTCATCTCTATGTGTCAGCGTGTCAAGGGCTATACATTCCCCTTCAGTAATATTGTTATGTGGCAGCTTACGTGCCATTGTTTTCTTTATGGTATTTGCTACGGCTATTTCAAATATTTGTATAGTAATGTCTGTGTTTTGTGGGGTGTATGTAGTATCCTTCTCTTTTAATGTATCAAGTATGGAAGGTGTGTGATCATTGTCTCCGTAGTGGGCTTTTAGCTGTATTCTTCTGAAGAAGGACTTCTGGTCCTTTGCCAAGGTGTCTTTATCAAACCTTGGGGGACTAGGGCAAAAGCTTAGTCCTTTATTTAATAACCTGAATGTGTTGCGTGAAAATTTATTGTTTCTTAAATTTATAATTCACCCGTATGGGTCAAGTTTGTATCTGCAAGCATGGCGAAGTTCTTTCGTAAGAGCTCGAAAACTTGCATCATATCTCCTATTAGGGATGCTATACCCCCATCCAAGTGTCCTGGTTGGGGGCTTATCCCTTTTTTTTCTTTTTTTTTTTTTTTTTTTTAAGGTTGTGTTTGCTGTTGATTATCTACTAGGGGCTAATCTGGGTGGTCTGGGATGTCTAATGCGGTTATGTGTTCTGTAGAAGGACTGCTGTGTTTTGGTTTGTGTATGTTTGTACAGCACCCAAGGATGTCTGCGTAAGTTAGTTGTTTGTTTTGTGTGTGTGTTTGTTTTGAGGTTCTAGCTACCGTTAATAGTGGCAGTGTTGTTATTGTTGGTTGTGGTGCTGGTGGTTGTCTGTGGGTGTATTTATTTGGTTTGTTTTGTATTTGCATTGGTTGTGTAGTGGTCAGTGTGGTTGTGGTGTTTTCTTGTTTTCTTTTGTGGTATGGTTGTTTACTTTTTTCTGAGTTTGGCTGATTTCTCTTTGTTCTTCTGTCTGGAGAAAATATTCCATTTTAATTTTCTTTGTTTTTCAGTTTTTGTTTTTCGTAGTTCTCTCACTGTTTTGTCTGTGTGAGCTTTTATGACAATTTGTACATATATATATATATATATATATATATATATATATATATATATATATATATATTATATATATATATATGTGTGTGTGTATGTTTGTGTATGGAAAGAGAAAAATAAAAAAAATAAAATGGTTTGTCATAAAATAAATTTTAAGGAAAATTTAATTTCTGAAAATAAATCCGGTTCTCTATTAAGTCACCTAAAACTCAAGAGACATTTTACAGCTCTGTAGTTCACTGCTACTAACAAGCAGAATTTTTTTTTCTCCTGATGATGGCCATGCTGGTCGAATCTCGTCAAAGAATCTAATTGAAATAATAAAAATGAAAGACTATTAATATACAACCCAGTTTGTCTGAAGATTTTAATTTTTTTAATATTTTTTATTGTTCAAAACACACACACACACACACACACACACACACACACACATATATATATATATATATATATATATATATATATATATATATATATATATATATGAAATTATAATTTTTTTTTTTATGATTCTATTGGTACATAAGAGTTCTCAGGTTTCAAAAACAGAAGCTAAAAACTTCAATTTAATTATAGAAATTAAAGTACCTCATTCTGTTTCATCCTCAAGCGAATTTTTGGATTCCAAAATTTGCTTGAGGATGAAACAGAACTAGGTACTTTAAATAATTATAATATAGGCTCTACTTGTGTATTGAGCACTGTTTTTTAAAAATAAAACAAAAACACTAAATAATTTCGGATTATTAACCTAACAGTTCTTTCCTATTTTCTATATATTTTCACACACACACACACACACACACACACACACGAGACAGAGTAGTAGCTATTGTTTTATTATAACTTGAGTGAAACTGTTTGTCTGCTTCTTAGTTTTCTTTCTATCAATGTATCGTTACTAACTAAAGTACATCTTATGATTTCTTATCCATACGAAGATACTTAAAAAAAGTCATCACTCCGTGGCCTTCTGCTAGAGACAACTCTCATCTTCAAGCAAGTGTTACTTAAAACTTATTCTTCTCTCAATCAAAAAATTAGTTCAGATGTCGTTTGAGATCACTTAAATATTGACTTTTCTTTATAACTAAATCAAGGTCCGTCTGTATAAATTATACTCAAAATTTTTAAATAATTGTATTGATTGCGTTTTTTATTTTTAACATCTTCATACTTTTCATGAAAGTATGGAAAAAAAATTGAACAGATTTGTGCGGTGCAAGGGAAATAACTCTTAATTGAACAAAATGAACACGCGTGGATTTGTCTGTGCTAGGTTTTGCCGATTTCATCTGGTAGGCAGGTTTTAAATGCGTGCCTATCGATGCCAATTATGCTCTTTTGCATTTTTTTTTTCTTTTTTCCATTTTTAATAATTACTTAAAAAACAAAAAAACACCCCCGCCTTCTATATATAGTAATGTGGCTTTTCATTACGTCAATTTAAGCTTTTCCTCTAAGATTTTTCATGAAGGGTTTTTTTTATCATTTAGATTTGAAAGTTGCGAATCCTTGTAATAATGTATAATCCGTGTCTGCAAATATTATTTATTGGAAATATAAGTATAATAAAGTATATTAATTCAAACGTTATTTTTAATGGATACCTTTGACTAGATGCCCAGTTTATTTTGAACAGTATTTTTATTTTGTGTTGTCCAATGGCCTGCATCATACTCGAGAAAACTTGTCCTCCATCAGGATTCGAACATGCATCTCCCTTCACAAGAAAAACTAACATCTGATCCAGCATATATTTACTGCTGGGCTACGAATATAACACAGGGTTTATAGCACAAGGTCCTAATTTGTTTTTAAAAAATAAAATCCATTAATTCATTTTATATATATATATATATATATATATATATATATATTGAGCCAGGGCAAAAATTAAATACAAGCTGGAAAGTGAGAATCCATCTCCTTCAACATATTTTCCCCTTTTTACTACCCGTCAGATTTGTTATATTTACTTTTATGCAAAAAAAAACCCCACCTTGGGAAAGGTAGGAACACCAGTTATGTTAAAGAATGAAAGGCTTGTATCTGGATAAAATCTGGGTAAACCGTTATTCTCAAAAGAAATTTTTAATCCCATATTCACTGCCAAAAAATGTAATGTAAAATATGTTAGAGTTTTAAATAACACACTGAAACAAAATTGGATAATTGAATGACAAAATATAAAAAATAATCCTATGTAAAATTTCATCATCTTCTAAAAAATCTGTCAGAGTAAATCATTTTATTGATGATGCATCAAGAGAACACACTAATGTGTGCATCTTGACCAAGGTATGCAATTTTTTCCTTTCTCTCTCTCTCTCTCTCTCTCTCTCCCTTCCTTTCTCTGTCTCTTTCCTTCTATTTTTTCTTTCTCTTTCATTCTATTTTTTCTTTCTCTCTTCCCACTTTCTCTATTTTAAACAAAAATTTTACAAATATTTGTGCACATTCATTTGACATTGAATGACAAAATAAAAAAAATCGTATGTAACGTTTCATTTCTCAGTAAATCATTCTATTGATGGAATCATATATAGGTTTGGGGAGGGAATGAAAATATAAATGAGCATTAGTTATAATTAGACATCAAGAGAAAACGCTGAAGAGGCAGGGTCGCTGAGATTTAAGTTACCCAATGTGTTTAAATATACATCCTAGCCAACTTCCTTGAGCTAGCTACAACTGTTGTTTTTAAATGATCTTTTTTTTTCTTTTCTTTTTTTTTTTCAAAATAAGATTTTTCTACCATATTTTAATTCAATTAGTCATTATTATGCCACAATCTCTTAAGGGATCATTAGCTAAAAAATTAATCTGCCAGATGATTGCTGATGAATTTGATCCCCACTGAGTGCTTCACTATCATGCCCTTGTGCTAGACTCATTTACTCATGATAACTACCTACTTTGGGCACTTGCCATGGTCTACCAAGTTAGTACTAAAAATTTTGATCTTCACTGTTATGGCTCAGAGCCAAGTTAAGATGAATAAATAACGTCTTTGCTCGTGCATAACATACATATACACACACACCTATAATTTGTCAAGGGAAATTTAGAAGAAAAGTAATAAAATTCAACTGATGATTCTTCAATACATGTGTTTGTGAGATATACACACACACATGCATATATATATATATATATATATATATACACATACACGCACATGCATATATATATATATATATACACATACACGCACATGCATATATATATATATACACATACACGCACATGCATATATATATATATATATACATACACGCACATGCATATATATATATATATATATATATATATACATACACGCACATGCATATATATATATATATATATATATATACATACACGCACATGCATATATATATATATATATATATACATGCACATATATATATATATATATATATATATACATGCACATATATATATATATATACATATATACATGCACATATATATATATATATACATATATACATGCACATATATATATATATATACATATATACATGCACATATATATATATATACATATATACATGCACATATATATATATATACATGCACACATATATATATATATATATATATATACATATATACATGCACATATATATATATATACATGCACACATATATATATATATATATATATATACATATATACATGCACATATATATATATATATATACATATATACATGCACATATATATATATATATACATGCACATATATATATATATATATACATGCACATATATATATATATATATATATATATATATATACATGCACATATATATATATATATATATGCACATATATATATATATATATATATATATGCACATATATATATATATATATATACACACACACATGCATATATATATATATATATATACACACACACATGCATATATATATATATATATATACACACACATGCATATATATATATATATATATATATATATATATATATATATATGAGACATGCCTTAACCAATTCGGTCACTAAGTATCATTCGGTTGGCAAGGGCGAATTTAACGCACATCAGGCTATATGACGGTTCCGTATAGGATACAGCTTCAAATCCTGTCGGAGGATGAATATTTTCTATGAAAATTTCTCAGACATTCAGGCCGGTAAATGTTATTTAATACTGTTCATTATAAACAGAGAATTTACTTAAGTACTTGTATCTATAAAAAGAATGTTAAACATAAATATGTCTTTAAATAATTGTCAGACTTTGTCCATTTCATAATGTGTGACGTCATTTGTTTACATTTGATACGCCATGAGCAGTTATGAATGTACATGAGGTTCATGGAAGATTGAAGTTTATAAGCAGTAAATTCGACCTTGCCAACTGAACAATCCTCAGTGGCCGAATTGGTTAAGGCACGTCATGCTATATGACTGTTCCATATAGGATACAGGTTCAAATGCTGTTGGAGGACGAATATTTTCTATGAAAATTTCTCAGACATTCAGGCCGGTAAATGTTAATTACTACTGTTTATCATAAACAGAGCATTTAACTAAATACTTGTATCTATAAAAAGAATGTTAAACATAAAAATGTCTTTAAATAATTGTCGGACTTTGTCCATTTCATAATATATATATATATATAATATATATATATATATATATATATATATATATAATATGAAAGTCATGGTCACTGATGGAACTTCTGTGATGTGGGGAGATGACCACACTCTACACACATTCCTTCAAAGTACTATTATAAACAACAGAAGTGACTGAGGATCTTATAACTTATGACACAGTTCAATGTTAATCTGTGCCAAGTGGATTCACTCTGCATACTTTAGTTCCATTGCCATAGCAACAGTCCTGATACTTTTTGATCAGACCTTGTATGTATTATTATATTATTCCATTTATATATTACTGTTTGGAGGCAGAGTTGAGTATTGGTTAGCAACTCATATTGAGGAATCAGTGTGGTGAGTTCAAACTCCAGTCTAGTTTATTACATTCACTTACATGCTAATATATGAATCCATCTCTTCTACTCCCAGCTATGAGTAAAATAGCAAGACAGACTGGGTCCTATAGCCTTGGGTGGCAACCAGTCTAGAAAGAAACTCTCAATTCAAACTGGATCACACTGCCCTAAAGTGTGTATACATGTGGTTGAGGACTGCTTGTGAATCTGAGTTCCCACTGAAATTCCTACTATATGCATGTTGTTCATTTGAATATGACCTCTGCTACACTTGGCCAGCTTTTGTTTGGATGCAGTGTCAAAAATGTTCCATAGGAAATGAAAGGAACTAACTAATGTTACTGCAAGCAGGGCCGGATTAAGGGGCCCTAAGCACTTAAGATTTTAGGGTCCCCATACACCTGCAAGATAAGTATGCTAGCATGGAATCTCAATAAGTAGTGCAAATAAATAAAGGCTATCAACCGAGAACATGCATTGTGGAAATGCTAACTGGAAATAAATATAGAATGAACTGAAGGCACATGCGACCATCAGGAGAGGCTGACCATCCATACCACCCCAGAAGAACACTAAACAAGAAAGAAACCATCACAACCAAATGAGCCACAACCAGATTCTAACAGAACTGTGACCAGAGGTGTTTGTGTTTTCAACAAACCAGCATGTTACAGAATCGCATAAAAATATGGCTAGAATAATGCCAAACGACCTGAAGGTATTCTACGTCTGTTCACAAAATTAAATCCCATGTAGTTAATTAGTAATACTAATGTATTCAAGAGAGGAGATGCGTTGTATTAGTAAAGTTATCTCCCTTAGCTCATTCTCTTATTAACCAATCAGAATTCCAATAAAGATTCGCTGCAAGTCAATTTTCCCCCCACCTTCATAATGTTGCCGTGTTCATTCAAATGTTAATCATGTTCAACTTATTTCTTTAGATGTGTACAACATCATCATATCATTACAATTTCTGTAGTGCTCCCCCTCCCTTGATGACCTAAGCATGTGCTTAATTTGCTTAATGGTTAATCCAGCTGCAAGGTAGTCCTTCTCTTTGGCACCTACTCATGTGTAGAGAATCCAGTCTACCCTGCTATTTAACCCATAGCTGGAAGGAGAAGATTTGTTCAAATTGAACACAACAGACAAAGCCAGAATTTGAATTATGATTGTCTATTGCGATATCCATTGCTCTACATGCACATGTTAAAAATGTTTATTTCATAAACTCAACCATATTTTTTATCTTAGTGTTTGTGACCAACCCTGAAACAATTTACAACTCGTATTGATATTATATGTAAGATTTATGGCAAACCTGGACTTTCATGCCTGCAAAAAAATAGATTGTTAAAAAGACTGTTTTCCTCTTGTCACAACTATTATTTTAACTACCTTCACTCCTCGATAATGTTTGTTTTAAAAAGCAATGATTAGAATTGTAATAAAACCTAAACATATGAAACTGAATTTATACATTTTCTTTGTTCTGGAAAATTGAAAACAAAAATAGTAAACACTATTTATTAGATAGTTTATTTACACTATTTATTTGTTAAATTGTTTATTGGAATACTTAGCAGAAGATTGTCTTAATGCAAATTGATTCAAAATTTATAAAATGGTAAATAAGGATTTCCGTAAAATGGGTTCACATATTTTAATAACTCAGTAAATGTTTATAAATTTATGAACAAAAAGTTGTTTTCATATTTGTTTCTTTATTGGTAAATGATAAACATTGCATTGCATTAGTTTTAATTGTATTAGCTTTTAGAATGTTGTAAATATAAAATTATTCTTGTAAATAAACAATCTAATAAATTCTCAAGATCAAAAAAATGTATAAATTCACTTCAATCATATGTTTAAGTCTTATTACAATTCTAATCGTCAATTTTTTAAAAGAATAAACATTACAAAGAGTGAAGGACAGTTAAAATAATAGTGTTGTCAAGGGGAAATGATTAAAAGATTTATAAGTTCTGAGAATGTTGTAAATATAAAATTATGCTTGTAAATATTCTAATAGTTTCTTTTCTTGCACTTCTCTTCCAGTTGCTTACTTCCCTGCAAACTAAGTTTGTAATTTGACTGAGATTGGCATAAGACATTGGAATCAAATCAGACTGAGCAATGAAATCAAAACATTGGATACCAAAAAATAAAATAGATTAATTTTTTTAAGCCCTAAAAATAATCAGATTATTATTTATTAAACTTTTCAGAAATTATTCAATATATGTATTTTTTTAAAAATTTTGTAGAAATATTTTTGTCTGTCATATACTTTTGCACATACAAGCATAATACAAACAACTTTGATCTTCAAAAATTTAAACACAATGTCAACTGTCATATACAGTGTAACCCGGATATAAGTAGTCGGGACCGGAGAAGAAGTCTCTTATATCCGGGTTTGGTCTATTATATATACATTAACACAGGCTCTAATTTGGGACCAGAGAAAACTTCTCTTATATCCGGGTTTCTCTTATATTCGGGTCTCTTATATCCGATTTTCTCTTTTATCCGGGTTACACTGTACTGACTTCTTGATTTCTCTTTTATTGTTTGTGCTCCTTAATAATGTTTATCTTTTTTTTTCTTATTCTTTCACACTCGGTAACCACCTTGTGTATCAGTAGTTTTACTGCTTTGCTTGGGGTGAAATTAAAAAAAAAAAATTAGGAAACACCCCCATCAATATTGGAAAGAGTGATAACAGCTACTGGACTGGATCTAAAAAAAATTATTTTAAGAGAAAGATTTTATAAATTTCATCCGACAGTAGTACTTGCTGATTGGTTAAAAAAAAACAAAAAAAAAAAACAAGCATAATACAAATACAATACAAACATAACTCGAATTAAATTGATATGGACATCTTTGTCACAAGGGGTCATTTACCTTTCAGTTTGGCAACAAACCTTGGTTAAGAGGAAAAGAGTATAAGCTGAAATGTTTGGTTCTTTGGAATCATTTTTATACCTACTGTATTTAAAATGAATATCTTTTCTAATAAATTTAGTATCTACTCTTAGATACCAAATTAGTATCTATAAAAACTATTTCCGGAATCCCACTAAGTTATCACTTAATGGTTGGAAATCCTGAATCAGTGTGTTTTCTTCTTTTATGTGTTGGATCAACTGAAGTTGTTTTGCTGTTTACTCCCGTTCCTCTTGCCTTCAACATGCCCTGTGAGTTTTGAATTCTCTGGGCCCTCTTTCCTCTTTTTATATGCCCCAGCAATTACATCTTTATCATCTTTCTTGGAAAACATCAAAATTTCAGATGCTTTTTTTTTTCCAAGTCTGAAAGGTACTCCCCACTTGGAATATGAATGCATTCCAATCTTCCTATCACCAACTCTGACTTGTACACTGTTTTTCTTGAGTTTTTTTTGTTTTTTAATAACTTTTCATCTTCAGTGACAGTGAAGAGATTTCATTTTTTTTTTCATTTCTAATACTTTCAATAAGATAAATTGTGTCTTTAGAACCTCAATGTCTGCCTTCAAAGTTATAGGCTCTTCATAGTTTTGAAGACTTATAAAGGATCAGTTCTTTTAGTAATTTTGCGTGAACGATTGTCACAAGAGCTTTTAAAGGCTTATTTTGATGTAAAACTCAAAACGCCAAATCATTAGCAACTTGTTAAATGTCTTACCAGTCAAATTACAATGGAGGATTTCTTGCAAGCATGGGTTATTTCCATACGTTGTACTATGGGGTTTTGTGTTTTTTTTTTTTAGTTTTTTTATCATTGTTTTCATGCAGCAACCACACAGTTTCCTGTAAATAATCAAAGATCAGGCAAGTTTCCACATTGTGTCTTTCTAATATATATTTACATAAAGCCTAAGCAAAAAAAAAACCCCAAAAAAACACTAATTTCAGAGAAGCCATTTTTTTTTTTTAATCTATAAATAAGGTTAACCTTGTAATTATCATTAGAAATGGAAGAGAACAATGCCAGCAAGACAAGTACCCCAGATAAAGCCAAAAAAGACAAAAGTGAATCAGTAATGAACATCAGTTCAAGACTAGGAAGCAAAAGTGTTTGTTCAACAGATAAGTCAAGATGACTACCATACTCCATCATTCAACGGGTGATATAAGTGTAGCTATCCAAACATGGTTAGATGGAATTGGACAGCACTTCAACCTGCCGGCCCACCCACATATCATGTGGTCAACATAAGCCTCTGACTCAACAAAGTCCACAACACTGCCAATACCAGCAGAGCGAATTAATATGTGCTGCCCACTTTAAGCCGGCTTGACCATTAGGTTAATGGCTGCAAAGCCACTTCAGCCATTGCCAGATGGACGCAATGAACACCAATTAAGTGTAATTATCAGATTCCAAGGGCTTCTGTTAAATCCAATGATGTTGCGCAAAGAGAGGGACGTGATCTGATTGGACGGCGCAAGAGTTTTAGTGTCAGGTTAATTTGGTTTGCCTAAGTGTTTTTCCTTTTCCCCTTCCAATGTTGTTTTCCTCACCTTAGTTTTTGTGTGCAAAAATTTATCTGTAGGAAAAGTCCAACAATGTAAGGTTGCTGTCAAGTTTGTTAACAGTTGGCTCAGGCCAGGGAGGCATGTTATATAAATACTTTTCTTCTTCCTGATATTAACTTGCCACACAGTAAAAAAAAAATAAAAAATAAAAAAATAAAGTAAAACTTCAACTTGACCCTTTCTTTCCCGAGAACTAAAAATCGGAAGAGAAAAACACAACTTTTAAAACCCTTGCCACCTTTTTTTTTATATATTTTGTTAACATTTAATAGTGATATTCATTGTTTCCTCTCACGGAAACATTCAGCAGCCAGTACTACTGTCAGTTCAAATTTATAAAATCTTTCTCTTTAAAAGAATATTTCAGAAAAATAGCTTTCTCAAGTCCAGTAGCTGTTATCACTCTTTCCAATATTGATGGGGTTTCCTTCCTAACCTTTTGTTTGAAGTAGTGTGGAACATCAACCTCATGATTATGTCATTATTTTCTCTTAAGTCCAGAAGCTGTCATCACTCTTTCCAATATTAATGGAGGTTTCTTTACTAGCATTTTTTTTTAATTTCATCCCAATCAATGCAGTAAAACCATTGATACACAAGGTGTCAAAGAATAAGAAAAAAAGATAAACATTATTAAGGAGAGAACAATAAAAGAAGTGGAATCAAGAAGACAGTAGATAACGATTGACATTGCATTTAGATTTTTGAAGATTAAAGTTGGCTGCAAAACATGGAACCGGAAAAAAATTTTGAAGTAATGTGGAATGTCAGTATCATGATTATTTCATTATTTTGTCTAAATTATATGTGCTATCCATTTTAGTTGTTGCTGCTGTTGAAATTCCTCAAGTAATGTGATTTCTGTTATTTGGTCATTCGTTGTTTGTGACTCTAGTATTTTTTAAAAAAAGCAAGTGTCCAAATATTAGATTGCATGTTGGTAATATAGGTGAGTTGCCAAGCAGTGAAGGCTCAGGCATTACACTAAGAGATTTGGGATGAGACTGTTTTTTTTTAACCATTAACACACTGTGAATATTTTTGCCAAGCAAAATGTTAGTCCTGCCAATGCAATTTGAATTTCTTGGTTGTGTAGTCATATCCTTCTATGGCAACACCTAAAACAATCTTGACTGAAATTGAGAGCCAGGCTACTGCAATTTAAATTATATAGAACTAATATAATAATACTAATAAAACTCAAATGGTTAATATGAGTGAAGGTGAATTAGAAGACCTTAGTAAGGAGAAAGGACAATAAAAGAACAGTTTTCAAGAAAACAGAAGACTGAGATTGATGTTGCATTTAAAATTTTGAAGATTGTGGAGAGCAGGGATGTAAGAAACCAGAAGAGTTCCACAGGCAAGAAGTGTGAGAAAAGAAACTATTAGGATAAAACTCACAGTTACATCTAGCTATTTTATCAGTAAAATGATGAGACATAGTTGTCGATCTATTGGTACGCTTGAATTCCTGTGGTTGAGGTACCAAGGAGAGTTCATTAGAATTGTTGTGAAAATATTTATAGAAAAGACAATGGGAAGCCACATCATGACAATGGGAAAATGACTGAGGTCAAGATGCCAGGTCAGGACTGATAATATTACAGACCATTCTTTTGGATTTTGTCCTGAATTTCATTGAAGAATAGTACAAAAGCTTTTTGCTGAAGATTTAAACTCATATCCTCCTGGCATCAGTTTAAACTGACACCTTTTCCCTATATTGAGGCTATTTTGCTTAGAGGCCATATTTTCTTGATTTCAAATGAAAACTTGGAAATTTTCCAATATATTTCAATAAAATTTTCACTTTCCAAAATTATAGTTTATAGTTATATGGAAAAGAAGTCAACCATTATCTTCAGTCTTTTTAATTCCAGTTCTGTTGTTGTTCTCTCTTCTTAATAACATTTTATTTTTCTTCTCGTATTTTTTCACACTCAGTAATCCCTTGCATCTTAGTAACTTCATTGCCTTGCTTGGAGTGAAGTTTTGAAAAGGCAAGGTTTTTTTGCTTTTTTTCGGCAAGATTTCCAAATCACTTATTATTAATATTCAATGCAATTTTTTTTATATTCTGATTCCTGTTACAGCATTTAATGTCTGAGACTTTGAAACGAAAAGTTTCTAACAATCATTGATTGTTTTTTTGTCCTTTTTCTCTCCTCTTTTCCTTTTCACTTCTTCTTTCCCTTTTCGCTTCTTCTTTCCCTTTACACCACTTCTCTTTCCTTTTTCTCTTCTATTCTCATGTTTTAGCTGCCCTATTTCTATGAATGGAGACTAAATTTGGAACCTTTCTCATTTGAAGTTTTTTGTGTGTTACAAATATTTTTTCCTCATTTCTTTATCATCTATACAGGCCTTTTCTTACTATTTTATTTTCATTGAACTGCTTATTTGACTTTTTTCCTATTTTTGTTTTTTTTACACTTTTTTAAAAATATATGTTTAAATTTAAATGTTTTGATTTTATTTAACAGAAAAAAATCAGAAAAAGAATTTTTTTTTTTTTTTTTTTTTTTTTTTTAAATTCAAAATTTTCAGTTTTGTCCCATTTTGGTACATTCATATCTGAACAGCTGAATTCTTTTATGTTTTTTATTAAGTAGATATATTTTTACAAAATCTCCCCATAAAATAACTTTATGAAAAATGTATTTCAGCAAATGAATGCACTTTAATATTTTCCTATAATTTCTTCTTCCAGTGAAGGCAATCATGATTTTTTTTCTTATTTTCCAACACATTTCAGACCTATGTTGATAGTATACTGTAAATAAAATCTACTATCACTGTAAAATAGCCCCCAAATGTCGAGAAACTTAAATGCCATATCCTTAGTAATTGAAGCATAGATGAGCTAGTTTATTATGAATTAAGATTTTCATAATAGTTGTGAATTAGACAAAAATCTGGATTTCTTCTTTTTTCTGCTACGTTCACAAGTGCCAAGAAAACAGAAATTAAGGGAAATTTCTATGAAAAGAAAATTAGACAACAGAAAGGAATCAGTTTGATTGAAAAGAAAAATATAAGCAACAAATATGACAGAAAACAACAAAGAGATTTATAAATTTTAAAAAAGTACAACATATGAAGGGGTTGCTGAAAACATGACTCATTTCCCAAAATATGACAAAACTATGTTTAAGCATTTGGTCGAATTTTGTAAAGTGTTGTCAAATCCTGTCTTGGTTAGACCAAAAACTATTCAGTAATCTCTCGTACGTATAGAAAGAAATTATGAGAGAAGAAAAATCTTATACATAAGAGGGGGTGCTGTAAAGTTTTCAGCTCAACTAAGAACCGCTTACCAAAGTTCCTACCTGCAACTGTAAGTTCTATGCTAAAAGTTTCTTCTAAAAGTTATGAATTTTTTTAAAGTGCACATGAAATTTATGGACAAACCTGTACATATATGATATATTATATAATAGAATATATTATATATAATAGAATATATTATATATAATATATTATATTATATATAATATATTATATTATATATAATATATTATATTATATATAATATATTATATTATATATAATATATTATATTATATATAATATATTATATTATATATAATATATTATATTATATATATATATATTATATTATATATAATATATTATATTATATATAATATATTATATTATATATATATATATTATATTATATTATATATATATATTATATTATATTATATATATATATATATATATTATATATATATATATATTATATTATATATATATATTATATTATATATATATAATATATTATATATATAATATATTATATATTATATATATAATATATTATATATATAATATATTATATATATAATATATTATATATTATATATATAATATATTATATAAAATATATTATATATATAATATATTATATATATAATATATTATATATATATATATAATATATATATATATAATATATATATATAATATATATATATATAATATATATATATAATATATATATATATATATACCTCACATAATTTATTCAAATATTTTAAAAAGAGGTACCCCAAAAATACTATCAAAATTCTTGATAAGTTACTTCTAATCAAGGCTAGATTGAGAAGACTGGAAAATAATTGCAACTTTCTTCAAGCCTGTATTGAGAACCACGTTTGTCCCTCCTCATTTTTATTTAGAATTAGGAGTGCGAAGCTTCAACCTGGCTTGAAAATCGAGGAGACCTTTATGAAGGATTCTATTCGAGTTTGTAAAGATAGAATCCTTAAATTAACACGTGATTTCATTATTCACCGTGAAGAATGTCTTTCACGGTTGTCTTTTTTCGATAGAATTAGGTTTTCCAGACATATGAGTTCTGTCCAAATTATTTCCGTTAAAAAATTATTGTGTGATATGCAAACACAATTGCAGCACTTAATTCGTAAACGGTTTGGACATATTGAACCAGTCCCCGGTGCAATTCTTAACCTATCTACGTATGAGTTAACTGATTTAGAATCCAATATACTTTCTTATGGTTTGGATTTCTGTATTCCTCCGAGGTTTCTGATTCTGAAAAAATTTTCTCAGAATTTGAGGTGTTATCAGCACAGTTATGTAGACTGGTGCCTCGTTCGTCTGACTCTCTTTCAAGTTTAAAGGCTACACTTAATGAGTTAGCGCATTCATATGCTTCAACACCTGTAGCTCTTTCTGAATCCAAGTGGGGTCAACAGCAGCGGTCAGTAGTTAGGACAATTAAAGCAAATAACAATTTGGTTATCACCCGTCCGGATAAGGGTGCCGGCATAGTCCTTCTTAACCATTCCGACTACGTCTCTAAAATGCTGACCATTTTGAGTGATACATCCAAATTTCTTCCTCTTGGTCCCACAGAGACACATGACCGCACTATCCCGATAGAGATTAAGTTTCAGAAAACACTTCTTACTTGGCTAAAACGGGGTTTTCTCACTCATGAGATTAGTGACAAAATAAGACCTGTTGGATCTATCCGGCCTCGCATGTACGGTCTACCAAAGACCCATAAAGATAACGTACCCCTTCGACCTATCCTATCAATGACTGGCTCGTCCCAACATAGGGTGGCCGGTTTTCTTTCAGATCTCCTTCAACCTGTCGTCGAGCATTTCAGCTCATATTGTATTAAGGATTCCTTTTCTTTCGTCAAAATTATACAGGAAACTCCTGCCAATGATAAATTCATGTGTTCCTTCGATGTTTGTTCCCTATTTACTTGCGTCCCTGTAATGGAAACAATCAATATTTGTTGTGACATGCTGTATCGCAGTCACCTGTCTCCTCCCGATTTTCCTGAACATATTTTCATTGAGCTGATGCAGTTTGCAACCATGTCTGTGGAGTTCAGTTTTAACAACTTCATGTACAGACAGGTTGACGGGGTTGCGATGGGCTCTCCTTTGGGTCCTTCGTTGGCCAATATTTTTGTGGGTTTTTATGAGGCTTCACTCCTCACCCATGATAATGCTCCATCCATGTACCATCGGTATGTTGATGATACGTTTTGTCTCTTCGACAGTGAACCTGAAGCCGATTCCTTCCTACTGGTTATGAACCAACTCCATCCGTCCTTACTATTCACTATTGAGAAGGAGTCTAATTCTTGTATCTCTTTTTTGGATGTTCTTGTGCATCGGACTCCATCTCATTTTCTTACTTCTGTGTACCGTGAACCAACCTTTTCTGGTCTGTACACTCGTTGGGACTCATTCTGTCCCAAACGACGTAAGATCAATCTTATTCGGACCCTAAGTCACAGGGCCTTGATGATTTGTAGTGAGCAATTTCTCGAGGACGAGTTAAATTTTATCCGCTGTACTTTATTAAAAAATGGGTATCCTAGCGATACCTTACACGCAGTCATGCGCGATAAAGTGATTAAATTCAGGAAGGAAAAAGTGGATGACGTGCAGAAATGTCCCGTCTACTTACGACTCCCTTTTATAGGTTCACGCGGTGAGCTTTTGGCTAAGCGAATCCTGTCTGTAGTCCAAAACTGC
>OZ038483.1:72289064-72509064 GCA_964036315.1 Acanthosepion esculentum
TATATATATATTCTATTATATATATATATATATATATATTCTATTATATATATATATATATATATATATATATATTCTATTATATATATATATATATATATATATATATATTCTATTATATATATATATATATATATATATTCTATTATATATATATATATATTCTATTATATATATATATATATTCTATTATATATATATATATATATATTCTATTATATATATATATATTCTATTATATATATATATATATTCTATTATATATATATATATATATTCTATTATATATATATATATATATATATATTCTATTATATATATATATATATATATATATATATTCTATTATATATATATATATATATATTCTATTATATATATATATATTCTATTATATATATATATATATATATATATTCTATTATATATATATATATATATATATATATATATATATATATATATTCTATATATATATATATATATATATATATATATATATATATATATATATATATATTCTATTATATATATATATATATATATATATATATACATATATATATATATATATTATATATATATATATATATACATATATATATATATATATTATATATATATATATATATACATATATATATATATATATATATTATATATATATATATATTCTATTATATATATATACATATATATATATATATATATATTATATATATATATATATTCTATTATATATATATACATATATATATATATATTATATATATATATATATTCTATTATATATATATACATATATATATATATATATATATTATATATATATATATATTCTATTATATATATATACATATATATTATGGGTTTGGCAAAAAAATTACAAAGTGAAATAAGATAATGTCGTTTTAATCATTTTTAGACCCATTTTTCAGCTAATACATGTTTTATGAAGTGATATATATATTTGTTGATATATATATACACATACATACATATGTGTATATATTAAATAACATATTAAATCATCGGATGGAAAGTTATATTGCCAAATGTTGAAAACAAATTGAGAGATTTCGATTTTCAAATAAAATTTATATGGTTTTATTCAGCATGGATGAAAAGATATTTTAAGGTACTTGGCTTTGGATTTGAACAGAGTTCTTTGAAATTGCCCTGCTCTCATCAGAGGCTTATAATGCATCAGCATGCAGTTTGACACCAGTTTTATTCAGATGCATGGAAATCTGGCTTTCTGCCTCCTGCTTTTTTCTGCGTTTTTCTCTTTCTGCTTTGATTCAACTTTTTTTTCCTATATATGTCAAAAAACCATTTCAAATCAGTGTGTACCTTTATTCTCAGTTTGTAAGCCCATCCTTGTTCCATTGGACAAAATAAATTTTCACATAGTCTCATTAAACTTTGCATTGGTCTTTTCTTCAACCTAGAGGCAATCCTTTTTTCTATTGGTCAAAATAAATTTTTGCATAGGCTTGCCAATTGAAAAACATTGGAGAAAAGAGTTATTTTTATTTTGTATTCACCACAATAGAATTCAAAAACATCTGGAAGGTAGATAAGAACAAGTTTTCAGCATGTTTTCATTTTTTTTTTCTTGTGTATGCATATAAGTAAAATGAAGAAAGGAGGGAGTTTGAGGGGACAAAGTGATAAGCTAATTCTATAAACAACACCCACCTGTGTTAATGCAAAGCTCTTCAGTAAAATGAATATAGAACTCCAGCTGGTTGGCATTTGTTAACATTGATAAAAACAATATGCTAGTTTTAGCTGTATCATTCTGCCAAATGAAGATATCTCAGTGGCAGAAGCTTTGACTCATACCAACTCAGTTGGTTTTTGATCCTGGTTTGAAGATTTCGGATGTCTAGTCGCACTGAGGAGCTGTGATACAGCCAAACATTATTGTCTGCAAATGACACACATGCATATATATATATATATATATATATATATATATATATATATTCTGCAAAAGTAAGTATACAGTAGTAATTTTTGTACACATTTTGTTTTTCCTTACTGTATACCTACTTCAGCATCTCACACACACACACACATACATACATATATATATATATATATATATATATATTACCCACAATGTACCACTGACCCATGTATATAAATAGCCGAGGAAAAAATCAAGCATTCACAGCCTGATGATTGCATCCAGCATGTAACAGCCTGTCACCTCTGAGTGTTGACTTCAATGTTCACTTTTATATTTATATATGCTCTCTTGCTGATATTGCTACTTTATCCCATAAATATGGCACACCTTAAAACTATATTTCTTATATATATATATATATATATATATATATATTTGTGTGTGTGAGAAAGAGAGTAAAGTTTAAGATAATCTGAGAGATTGTCAAATCTACAGGGTGATTTGAAAGTCTTTCGGACCACCCTGTACATTAGCAAAACAAAACAGGTTTCCCATAAAACATCTGAATGCTTGATTTTTACTTGAAACCATTAATAATAATTAATAAATAAAATTCTGGTATTAATTTTGATTTCTATAAAAAAAAAATTCCAGTATAAATTACAGGTTTCTACCTATATAACCCTTAATGCCCACTGTCCCAAAAATGGGACAGTAGCCAATAATGCGTTAATAAGATCATAGAAATTAGATTTTTAACTCAGTTTTTATCTTTATTTGGTTATTTTTAAGTAACTAAATAAAAATTGTTGAAAAATGAATATTTATTGTGTAAAATAAATTCATTTTTTTATCAATAGGTGATTGATTTCTGTCTTTACCTTCTGATTTATTTCTCTTTTCCATTTGACTTTATTCTCTCCTGCTCACTCAGTTTTCTTTTCTTGCTTTCTTCTTTTTGCATAATTTTCTCTCATCTCTTCTACCTCTCTTCTACCTCTCTTCCATTTTACTCCTTTTCTCATCTTCAGCCACTTTTCTTTCTCTCTCTTTCTCATCTTCCCACACTCTTTCTCCATATTTCCTTTTTATTCCCTTTTCCTCTCCTCTCTTCTCCTTCATTCCCACAGTCAATTTACACCTTTCTCTCTGACTTCTCTCACCCACTCTTCCTTTGTCTCCTCTTCCTTTCCCCTTTTTTCTTTTGCTTTATTTCTTTTTTCTCTCTCTCTCTCACTTATCTTCTATTACTCACTCTTTCTCTACTCTTTTGTTTTGTTCCCTCTGCCTTTCCACTTTCATCTTCTCCCTCACAATCATTTTAATTTTTTCTCTTACTTGTTTTTTATCTCCCACTTTTTCTCTACTCTTCCTTTTTATTCCCTCTTCCTTTCCACTTTCTTATCTATTTTACTTCATTCTCTCTCTCTCTCTCTCCTCTTCTGTTTTGTTCCTTCTTTTTTCCTCCTTATACCCACCTTCCTTCTCTCATCATCTCACTCTCAGCCATTTCAATTCCTTATCTCTCTCTCACTTCCTATCTTTTACCTCTCACTCTTTCTTTACTCTTCCTTTTTGTTCCTTTCTTCTCCTCACATCTTCTCCCATCATTTACTTCCTTACCACTTTATTTCCTTCTCTCTTCTTGTTTCTTTTCTCTCCCCCATTTCTCATCTTTTCCTCCACATATTTTATCTTATTAAATTCTCATCAAATGCTGTTGGTTTGATTCCCATTTCTTATTTGCCACAAAATCAATTCCACTACAGAACAAATCACAAATGGATTCGGCTAAAACAGAAAGATTAACATTTTTCATGCATTCCAAATCTCACCTCAACCTACAATTCACGTCTTTCACAAATTCCCCAAGAGAGCAAAGTCTAAACTTGCCCACACTTCCAACTCTTTTTTTTTCTTCTTTTTTTAAATTCTGCAGATCCAATGAAAACTTGGGCATCTTGCACAATTTAATAAATCATCATATAGCTGCCATTTCTTCACAAGAATAAATCGACATGGAACTTTATTGAAAGGCTTTCAGAAAAACAGCAACTTTTTTTTCTTATAAACATATAAATCAGTTTTGGTGAGATGGAGGAGGGAGTACAATGTTTTGATCCCCTATAAAAATTCAGGAAATTTTTTTTTTTTTTTTTAAATATATGCTTTGATAAAGTCCCTCAGAGAATGAAACAGTTTGGCTAAGATAAGTTTTCCTTTTACAGATATACTCATCTTAAATTTTTACACAATATATATAAATAATATTAGTGGTCAACATGTGTGTGTGTGTGTGTGTGTGTATATATATATATATATATATATATATTCCCAAGAGGATAGAATCCAGGTAGAAATCAATATCCAGGACAGAGTAAGAATTTTTTGAATTTGTAGGTCTAATGAATTGGATTGTGATTATGATTCCAATGTAATAAATTATAACCATGGAATATTAGTGTTTGAGCCTTTTATATTATATATATATATATATATATATATATATATATATATATATATATATATATATATATTTGTCAACTTTAAAAATTTACCTCATTATAATGTTTGCTCAAGTTTTTATTTATTTATTGAATCTTTATTAAAATTAATGAAAGCTAAATCTCAAAATATTATGTTGTATATGACATTTTATGACAGATGACAATTTTGCTTCAGCTTAAGTTTGACTTACTTCATTAGGTGGAGGTTTTGGAAGGCACATGTGAACGCCATGTGTTTGAAAGAGAGAGAGTTGGCAGTGGACTGGGGGGAAACTAACATGCTCTAATGGAAATGCCATTTTCCATGTACTGCTACATCTTGGAGCAAAGAGAGGGAAGAATAAGGAAGGAAAATGTTTGCTCTTTTTATATATTTAACTAGCACCACCTAACAGTGTTTTATGAAACCAAGTGGGGGTAATCATATTTTTGGTCCCTAGCAATCATGAGGCAAATGTGTTTCTTTTTCTTTATCATTATATTTATTGATTTTATTTCATTTCCCCAGAATTGCAATAGGTAAGAAGACTCTCTTGGACAAACAAATTCCACATAAACTGATGGAAAAGTTCAGGTATTACATAGTTTTATTTCGTCCTTGAAGGAAATATATTACTAAAAACAGATTTTTGACAAAACAAAATATTACCAGCAATAAAAAATATTGTCAGCATTGAGGTTGATATGCCGTAAAACAAAATAAACCAAACCAAACCAAACATAGTTTTATAGCAATGTTCTTCTCTGCTTTTTGTTTTCAATGTTTTAATGCCATGGCCCTCCAGAACATAAAAAATCATGGTTCTCCACAGACACCTTTATTTTGTGAATTGGGAATGATAGTGGAATTTTCCTTTTTGAACTTTTCCATAAATTTTAAATCAATATAGTCCTTCCCTTTGACTAGCTAACACCCAAGGCTAGAAAGTCAAATCTACCTTGCTATTTAACCCATAGCTGGGGGAAGGGAGAACAAAAAAAAGAATTCAAAAATAGGCTCTTTTAAGCCTGATTTAATCAAAGTCTGTACCATACATTTTGGCACACTCCTGCCAAATAACAGTATCATTTATGACTCTTCAACCATCAGTCAGAATTTCTACAGTCCAGGAACTTCTATGATTGCTTGGAAACGTAATTCTCCAGAAATTAATATTCTTTTTGAACTAAAAGAAAAAGCCTGTAAGCAAAGCCTGCAAAATGGATATTGATGTGATTTTGCCAATGTGTAGCTATATACCCTACTCAAAAACAAAAAAAATAAAAATTTCTATGGTTAAAAAATTTTTAATTACCATAATCTTATATATTTAAGACATGTCTTTTTTTTTTTTTCTTCATCCAAAATCTTGACCAAAAGTCTGCTACGACTTGTGCTTTAGTTTAGAACACAATCTCATTTATTCCAGGACTCAAAATGGACAAAATCAAGTCAAATTGATTCATTTACCAGAGAGATGATATCTATCTAATGATGTTCTGCAACAAAGGGAAATAAATCTTTCATAATTAATACAGAATCAAACAAATTGATATTTATTCAATTTTTAAAATTTTTCCAAAAGTGAATTTGTGATTTGGCCACTTTATACTCCAAGAGTCATTATCATGTTTTGTAATGCTTACAAATCACAAAAAGTAAACAAAATGTGGCTGTTTTATCATTTTTTTCACAAATTTTGGTCATGTTATTTGCTCTAAAAATCGTGTGTATTTTATATATGAAAATAAGCTATTTTTTCTTGGAATTTCTAACTTTATTTTTAATTATGTCTTACACTCCCTAGCAATCTATGCATAAAAGATTATGGTATTTTGAATTTCTTGCATGAATAATCATCAATTATTACTCATTTTTTTTTTACTGTATTTATTGTATTTTATTTTCAGTTGCTTTTTTTTTTTTTTTTAAAGCAACTTGTGATAACAAGCAACTAAAATTAAGATAAGAAAGAAGTACGATAGAAAAATTAATAATAAATTTTTCATTGTTCTCGTGTTCAAAACTGACATTTATTTCTGGACAGCCTTTTATAGAATGTATTGTTTCTAGCATAAAAGAGTTCTGAGACACGGTATTGTCTAAACTTTGAGAAAGGTCATTAAGATATCCAATGTTCTTTATGGAGTTATTATTGTTAACATTCCAGCCAATCTATTCTTCAGCACTCATCAGATGTAATTCTGGTGAAGTCGTTGTTGTTTCCTTTATTCTCACAAAGATTACAGTCTCTGTATGACTTTCTGGCATGAGTAGTTATCATTAATTACATTATTTACTATTGGACTATTGTCCTCATTTTTGTTGTCATTGTTGTGCCCTTCATCAGATGCTTATCAATTCTGGTAATCTTCAGAGAAAGGAATTTCAAACTGAACCCATTTTTTAATCTATGGACATAGATTGTTCTCATTCCCCTCTCCATATCTAGGAATTTCTCATCTTGTTCTTATTTAATACTACTCATTCCACTATTGTCTTGACTCTGTTTCCACTATTGTCTTGACTCTGTTTCCACTGAGTCAGGACAATAGCTTGGTGGATTTAAGTGTTAATTAATTTGGTGACAGAGTATTTGTAAGTTTCTCATAAAACTAATTTTATAATAACAGGTCTGTCATTTTATAAGTCTGTTAGTTCAAAATATTGCCAGGTACAAAGACATGGCTGGAGACGGTCATAAAGTAATATCTTACTAGACTATTTACTAGTGTACGGAGTTTGATCTTCAAAAGATTTCTCTTTCCCTTTGTGCCAGAATCTGTCTGGTCATCTTCAAATGAATATCTGACCACTTCTTTCCAACCATTTCTGTCATCAATAGTTCTAACTAGTTCTTCCCTTCTAATTCTAATTCTTGTTTCTTCTTTTATGTGCTGTGTCCCTTCAGGACATAGGCAATCATGGCCCCCCACATCTTCTTGTCCCTTGTAGCCCTTAATAAGTTATGTCTGTTATTTCTTCCAAACCTTATTCTACCATCCATTTGCTCAAGCAAATGTTATGCACTTTCCTCTGTTCTTCAATCTGTCCCATGAGTATCAGATTTTCCAAGCACTCCTTTCTTATTACATCCTCACAAAAATTTCAACTGCTTCTTCCTGATGTTAAGCATAAATTTCCTCTTTGTTTCCATTCTCTCCAAAACATCATTGTTGCTCACATGTTTGACCCATGGTATCCTCGGCCTCTTTCTGTAGAACCACATTTCTGTTGCTTCAAGTCTCTTCCTCATCTTTGAGGAGATTATCCAGCATTTTTGATATACAGGAGGACAGATATCATATAACAGTACAGTACTCTTTTCTTTTTTTTTTCCATTGAAATTTTTCTGTATCTTAATACACTGCTTAGCTTTTGGAATGTGTCTTTGGTTACTCCAATACATCTTCAGATCTCAGTGTCACACTTTCCATCCTCTGTTAGAACACTTTCCAGATATTCAGATTTCTGTACCGGCTTGATTTTAGTATCGCCTATCTGTAATTTGCATTTTGGGCTCATCCTTTTGCTGATAACTATGCATTCTATTTTTTTTTTGTTTATGCGTAGTCCTTTCTCCTCGCTTTTCTTCACTACCTTCTGTAGGAGGTTTTGTAGTTTCCTTTCCATGTCTTCTATCAGCACTGTGTCATCTACATATCTTATATTGTTAAGATTGTGGTTGCCAATAATGAATCCTGGTAGGACTTTTTAATTATCTATCACAGATTGTGTTCATGATCTTTGCTAGATTTCCCATATAGTTCTTTTCGACAGTGATTCTGTTAATCACCAGATGCTTGAAACAAACAAGAGGATTGTTTCTACTGTTGACCTAAAGAATTGCACTTTTGGATATTTTTTTTTTTTAATTTTGACTTCCAGATAGCATTCATTTTTGGGGGTTTTGTCCATGCCATTGCAATTCCAACATCTGTCTTTTTGTGAGGGGTTCAGTCACAACCTCTCTCTCTCTCTCTCTCTCTATATATATATATATATATATATATATATATATATATATATATATATATACCAGTTGCCTGACGATTGCTCTTGCATGAAACAGACCGTCGCCTCTAAGTGCTGACTTCCATGTCCACTTTTATATTTACACACGCTCTATCTCTGATATTAAGCACTTTATCCCATTAATATAGCACACTTTAAGACTATATTTCTTCATATATATATATATATATATATATATATATATATATGTATATATAATCACCTTTGAATGGTATAAAATGTCCTGTTGCATTTCATGTCATTTATGGCTCCAATTCTTTGGTTGTTTTTGTTTAGTGGCATATCAACCATTATGGGTCATTAAATGCTGAAATCTAAATAATTTGTATGTAATTTGGTGGGGTGAGAAAATCCTGGCTTTTACTGGCCCTGTCTAGAAAATCAACACTGGAAATCCTGGTTTTTATTGATTAAATTTGCAGTAAGACTAACTTTTGGTACAAATAGAAAGTATCAAACAGATGCTGAGAATTTCATGGACTGAAAATGTGAGTAACAAGGAAGTTTCAAAGCTAAAAGAATGTATGTACTTGAAATTTCTGGGATGCATTATGAGAAAATTGATTGTTTTGTTTTTTTACAGCTTATCAACCTCTTCTAGGTTATTTAAAGCCAAAACATATTTTGGGATGGTAAGAATAATTGTTTTTTTTTTTTGTGAGTGAATATTTTAACAATTCCTTAGAGATATTAATGATTTTCAGATACAAGTTTTACTATTTTAACCTATAACTGGCACGGGGAGAAGAGGTGGAATCATGCCTTTCCAAATCGACTAGAATTGGGACTCGGCTTTCCATTTAACAATTCCAGGCCCATATCCATTATACCACCCACACATCCAAGCTCACAACACCTAGTATTTCTAATCTGTCATCCATCTAAGTACTGAACAGGCTCAACATTTCTTAACTTCAGTGATCATACAAGAACCGGTGTTTTAACATATGGCCATACGCCATAATTTGTTAAGCTTCATAGGCTGAGGATAATACAGTTCTTCTAATTACAACACTTTTGAAGTCTCTGTTGTTTCCTGACTAGTAACTGTATTCCCCAATTCTTCAGCTCCCAACGCTACATCATAGATTGTATCTACTACAAACAATTTTCTTTTTATATCTCTCTATTTAATGAGAGACAGTAGTCAAAATGAGAGGGAAAGAAAGATGGAGTTGATGCCTGTCAACTGGTTGGCTCAAAGCTCATCAGCACATGCTGGCCTGCCTCACAAAGAAATCTAAGACATCTTGACAGTTTTAATTCTTGCAGCCATCTGTGGGTCTTCCTGCCATTTTTGTCTTATATCTAAACTTAGACAAAACTTTTAAAACAATGGCAATCCATCAATGTCAGAATTCTATGCCCACAAGTTTAAATCCAAGCCCCCATTCTGTTTGGGTCATCAGAGTTCTAAACAACAGTTTGCCTTTTGGGGGAGGGAAGCAGTTTATACATTCTATAAAACTCTTTTGCTTGATTAAATTGGATTAGTAAATATCACATTTGAAAACCTGGTTCAACAGGAATTACTTTTTTTTAACTGTTTTAACTTTTTTCATCTTTGTCAGATTATTAGTGATAAAGGGTTAATTAAAAATTTAGAGCATGCAGCTTAACCGATAAACTAAACCTATCAGAAAGTTTTTGTGCTTGTGTGACCTTTACTATATTAAATGCTAGCATATGCAAACAATTTCAATGACACAAATATACAATTTTTAGTTGTGTTTACAGCAGACTTACGGCATTCATTATTTAACTGACTTCAGTCTGTGTATAGATTGTAAGACTAGTGGAAAATGCTTTTCATACAAAAACAAAAAAAAAATTAAAAAATGTAATTTTCTGTTCAAAGAAAATAACACATCTAAAACAAATGTATGAAAATACACACACACATACATACATACATACATACACATATATATATATATATATAGTCTTAAAGTGTGCTATATTTATGGGATAAAGTGATCAATATCAGAGATAGAGCATGTGTAAATATAAAAGTGAACATAGAAGTCAACACTTAGAGGCGGCAGTCTGTTTCATGCTAGTGCAATCGTCAGGCCTTAAAAAAAATTTTCTTTTAGACTCTCCTCAGTTGAAAGACTGACACAACACAATCTTCCACCCTCATTAATACCTATTTGTCCTTGTACCAGACTAATAAATTTTTTCAGCTGATTTTACAAACCACTGGTGCCTAATAAGAATTTCTGACAAATGTTTTCTGTTGCTGCTTATAAGTATTATTTTTTCCCAGTGTGTCTGCTTCTCAATTGCAAATTAATCAAAATACAGGAGTATACGTTATTTCTTATCATTTTCCCAATACATAAAATAACTATATCCAAACCGGATTTTCTCAAGTTAAAATGGGGGCATGCAAAGTGTTAGGTAAATTAACACAAAAATGCTTGGGAAGGAAATGACATTTTGCATGCAAAACATGAGCTTAATTAAATGGCATAAACAATAAAACACACACATACATTTCTGTAGTAATTTTCTAAGTGTAGCTTAGATGTGGCACAAAGCCAGAAGTATGGAGAACCCAGTGAGGATCGAACTCACTATTCAGTCATAACTGTTTTAGTGAGACATTTTGGTTCTCTTGTGCAGCAAACATCTAAATATTTAAATTTATCGAATCTCGCCTAGACTGTTTTATACAATGTATCTGAAATATATCTGCTCATTTTGATAATCTCAAAAACCAGTTGAGCAGCCTGGATATAACTTACCAACTAACCAGAGGGGAACATTACTGTACAGGATATAAACAGACCCTCTCCCATGGGGGATACTCAATTACTGTATGACAATAGTTTTGTCATGCACAGAATTCCTTTAGTAAAGCATTGTATGTAATTCAGACCAGTAGGGTGGTAGCACCTGTTAGGGTCCAAGGTATGGGCAAATACTGAGAAGACAAAAACACTATGAAAGTATAAAAATACATTTTTATATAAAAAAAAAAAGACAATACATGACTAGCAATACATTTTGTCTGTAGTTGAAGGTATACAATTGTATTCAAAATATTTCATTGAAGCCATGAAATTGTGTTTAAATTATTTAGATTTTGGCAAAAAATAACCCATAGAGGTGTCGATATGCCACTAAATGAAATAACCAATAAACACCAGCAGTCTGAATCAAATCAGGAACTTTGATCAAAGATACTCTGTGCTACTCCAGAATGTCAAAAGACCCTGGAGCTTTAATGGTTGACCTACATAGGTTTCTAAAGATTTCCTACCTTTATAGAAGTTCCTGATAATTTGGGATGCCATTACTATGTATAAGGTCCCACTGGGAGGTAATGAGAAACGCTAAGTTTCATTAATATTAAATGTTCTAGGCAAGTGTTTCTCGTCCGGTGCTCCCTGAAACCCTAGGGTTTCACAAGAGGTCACTATGGGTTCTATTATAAATAGCTTAAATACAGGATGCATTTTGGGTTGTCCCTCTTGTTAATGACCATATATTCCATCTTATAATTGGTAGTTAGTCCTTTCTTTCTTCATTATTATAATAAAGGCTTCAACCTCTTATATTATTTAAAATTATAATAATCATATGGAATATAGTTAGTGATGTCTATATGACATCAGTGTGAAACCACCTTCGCTGGTTAGTGGATAGGAGCCGTACATGGCAGATTCATGTACCATTAAGCCACCCATTTAAATACAGGATGCATTTTGAGTTGTCCCTCTTGTTATTGACCATATATTCCATCTTCTTAGTCCTTTCTTTTTACTTTCCATAACTATTGACAGAGTTTGTTTTTTTGTTTGTTTTTTTTTAAACATTTCACCCCAAGCAAGGCAACAAAGCCACTTACATTCTTTCACTCAGGAACCCCCTGTAAGAAAAACATTATTATGGAGAAAGGACAATAAAAGAACAGAATTTAAGAGGACAGAAGATAATAACTGACATTGCATTTAAATTTTCGAAGAAAGACAGGTTGAGGTTGTATCAGTTGTGAGAAGATTTTGTTAAGAATAAAAAGGCCAAAATAATTATCTATAATTATCTATCATCAATGGCAATACAAAATGGCAAAACATGGCTAAGACTAAAGCATAATGTGGCCCCAGGGTTGCCCACTGGAAATGCATACAGGTACACATACTCATGTGCAACATGGCACTACAAATACCCTGATATCACACAACTGTTGATCAGAGCAGCCTCTCTATGTGCTACCCTCATAATGAAAAGTCACAGCCCCTGATCAGTCAGATCTACAAAAAGTTAAGATAATTAAATTATCATGGAAGAAGAACAAACTGAGAAACCATATCCTAAACAGGAAACAAGAGATAAACCTCTACTCCTGTTCAATAAACATGGGAGTGCTAGGTGAACCGAGCTACTCCTATTAACCTGTTCACAGCACAGGAAGCTGGGCACTTTTATCAAGACATTATCTCTAGGAAGGTTGCCGAATAAGGCTCTCCACTTCTTTTAGGCCAAGTGGAGTTATGGGATTATAACAATTTAATTAATCCAGCATTAAAATTTTTCAAGTTGTAGAAAAATATACAATTTTTACATCATTGGAAAGAGAAATAAATTCTGCATAAAGCGAACAGAATAAAACTAATTTATATTGTTTTATTAGAAACGTTCTGAAATGAATAAAACTTTGACTATCGATCTTAAACTTATTTTTGCCAGTGTGTGTGACCATTTTAAATTATTGTTGTTTTAAAAGGTTTTATAAATAATAAGTCAAAAATAAACAAAACTAAATAGTCATTATGACTAAGTTATATTTGTAGATAGTGTTACAGGATGTTTTTTTAATGTGACCCTGATAAAAAGCATGATATTAGTTGGCCAAGTAGCCTTTATCAACTGATGCTTGTCTGGCACTTATTTTCTTTCTCAGTGGTCAAATCCCAGACTGTAAATTTTAAGTTTGTTTAGTAAAATTCCACTTTTATTTCCGTTAAAACGTTTTGTGTGTAATTGTACTAGTGTATAAGCTGATTTCATGTATAACATGACCCCTGAATTTTTTTGCATGAATTTTAACCCCTCCAGAAAAAAAATTTGCGTGTGTATAGTGCAACCTGTCACTGAAAATGCAGGATTTTTGGCCTCTTGAAAAATAATTACCTATGCATAATGTAACTTCCTATGTTTTTGCATGAAAACTGATAATAAAACTCACACTATGTTTAAGTATATAAAGTAATTGCCATATCAGTTAAAATACTTTTTTTTAAATCTCTTCTGTAGTTAGGCCAGTTAATATATTTTTTAAATTTTTGTCTTCATTAGAATTTAGTGCTTTGGAAAACACTTGAAAAAACTTAACTTCTAGTTTCAGTAAAGTCTTGATAAGATGTAATTATAGCATTTCTAAGTAAATTCAATGTGTTGGTGTTTAAAAAAAAAAAAAAAAAAAAATGAAACCCTCCCCCACAAGAAATAAAAATAACTGAGTCTGCTTAAGAGGATAAAGAATGAAAAAAACAAGATGGTGCGATAAGAAATTTAAAGACTAGTTTGGTTCAAGGGAGAATTTTTTTTCTCTCACTTTCTGTCACTGCTTAAAGTTAATAATTCCAGCTTGATGCCAAGTTTGGTTTGGATCTGAAAAGAGAAAGTAATCAAGTGTGGAAGTGAACAGTGTTTATCAAATTAAAACCAAATCAAGTTGCAAATGGAAGAGAGAGATAACATTTACATGAATAAAATTTAAGGAAAGAAACAGGTCAGATGTCTCTAGGAATAGAATATTTTCTAAATTTACATCAGAATTCTGAAACCAGCCAATGTCTTGATTCCTCGAGTTATTCAGATAATGGAAAATATGACAGCAATCATCGTAAGATGCATTCCAAAAACTAAAAGCATTAAGAAACAAGAATTTCCTTAGAAGCAAAAGAAAGAATGCTGAACTGCTGTGTAATATCAATCCTCCTGTATGGACAGTGAATGCTGGACAATTTCCTCACAGATGAAGAAGAGACTTGAGGCAACAGAGAGAAGGATGCTGAGAATATCATAGACAGAATATGTGAGTAACAAGGCAGTTTTAAGAAAAATTAAAATAAGAAAAACATTCGAAAAGTCTGGTGCACATAATGAGGAAGAGGTGCTTGGAGAATTTGACACTTACAGGACATATTCAGGGCAGAGGTAAACAGTAAGCAAACATGTGCAAATGTAGAGGTAACGAGAGGACACACATTGCTTAGCGCTACAAAATACAGGAAGTTGTGAAGAGCCATGATCATTCATAATCCGAAGTAACACAACTAATAAGAAGCGGTGTATAACAATGATCAACCCCCCCACCATCTTGAAGGGACATGACACATGGAAGAATCTTTATCTTTGTTGTTGTTTTTTATCATTAAATTTTGTATGACACCTCCTTCAGTGTCTGAAATTCTGATCAAAATCATTGTCATATTTTTGATAGATAAGCAGATAATGCCCCAGTGACAAATTTAAAAAAAAAAACCATTCCTGGTGTAAAATTGCCTGATTATTCCAAAAATAGCATTAAAAATTGGTGGAAATCTACCGTTTTTAGGACATATTGACAATCTTAGTTTTGTCCCGATTACCCTTGATTACTGTGTGAAAGTTTACTGGCCTCAATTATTGCATGAAAGTTTACCCATTTACTGGAACGCAGAGATAATGCCACAGTGACCAATTAAAAAAAAAAAAAAATTATTCCTGGCCTGAAAAAGCATGATTATCACAAAAATAGCATTAAAAATCAGGGAAACTCTACTGTTTACAAGATACTGACAACATTAGTTTGGTCCCGGGATTTGCAGATAATGCCCCAGTGACTAATGTGAAGAAAATGAGTTATTCCTGGTGTTACAAAAAAAAAAAATGCATGATTAGTATAAAAATGGCAATAAAAAAAATTGCAGAAAGGCTACCTTTTAGGAGGGTATTGACAATCTTACTTGGGTCTTGAGTACAGCCTGGCTGCCTTAGTCAGGAATCTGTGAAGGTACTCGGTATGGTGGGGGATTGACTTCAGCAATCAAGGTCGTTAAACTTTTGTGTAGTAATTGAGGATAACTGGGACCCAACTAAGATTGTCAAAATCTCCTAAACACCAATTTTTAATACTATTTTTGGAATAATCAGGCGATTTTACATCAGTAATGATTTTTTTTTTAATTTGTCACTGGGGCATCATCTGCAAATTTATGATATTTTCATAAGATATTCTCACTCAAACTCATCAAAAATGAGAATGAGTGGAAATATCTCTGCTTTGACAGTTAATTCTGGACTTTTACTTACACTTGCTATGGTTAATAATAATAAAATGGAAAATTGAAGAAGCATTTCTCAGTTAGAAATTGCTTTTATTGGCTTATATAGAAATGGCAGTGTTGTGTTTCTTGCACACAATTCCAAGAAATTAAAAATATATAATGAATTAATTGACTTTTTGCTACTGATGGAAATCAGTCTAATTTTTTTTAATTCAAGAGATCATCCTGAAACATTTTCAGAGCTATATACATGTACACATATATGAACAGGGATTTTACAAGTGTCATTTCATTTACAAATAAGTTTTTTTTCATAATTAATTGAAACTACAGAGCTTTCTTTTTTTAATTTTTTTTTTTTTTTAAATATTTTTAGACTTTCGCATTAATTTCATGTCTTCAACAAGTTTAATAATTTCAGCTAGTAAAAGTAAGAACAAGCTTCTGCTTAAAGATCGATTTTTTTTTTTTTTTTTTTTTTTTTTTTTTTGTGGGAGTAATTGCGGTATGCTATGTAAAATTGGTCAATTTATTTAAATTTATTTGCTTTTAAAATATTTACTTTTGTAAGCAGACATTTTTTTAGTTTGTTTTTGAATTCAAATATAAAACAATGGTTAAAGTGTAATAATGCAAGTTAACATGTGTTTCTAAAAAGAAAAAATGTTTTAGTTTAAACTAAAGTTTTTGTTTGTGGCACTAACGTGAGGTTAAAATTAGCATGACACTTCCTGAGATTTTCCAAAATATTTGGAGACACTATTAGAGAATAATAAAATTATTTTTCAAGCAATACAAAAAATATCTTAGAAAAAGCTATTTTGAACCCCACCCTCCTTGAAACTATAAAAGCTGGATAATTGCCAAGTCCTTTCAAATGTCGGAGACTCAACTTAACAACCCATTCTTCCTTCAACCAATTGCAAGGCGCAGATTTTCTTTCTCCAAAAAATCTAATTTCAAAATTGTTCATTTATTTTACCCTCCAAAAGGCTGCTTTTTCCTTGAGTGAAAATCTTGTTCGGAACTTCAAGATTGTTAAAAATAATTGAAGTAAGGTTTTATTTAAAAACTGAGTTAAAATAATTATACAATTTATTAAATTTGTATCCTGAGCAAAACAGTGAGGAAAAAAAAAGGCAATATAAAGCATTGTGATGATGAAAATGCCCCAAATTCCGTACTCCAATTTTTGTCTTTTGTCAAATGTGTCGCAGTTAGCTCCTCCTCATTTCCTTAACCCATCAACAGGGGTCTCTCTCTCCCGAGAGTATAAATACTGGCTGACCTTTCACCTCTCTCTCTCTTTTCTCTGCTCACGCGCACGTGCGAGCAACTATCTTGACTTCGGCCACGGGCCGTAACCTCGCACGTGAGGCGAGGGATATAAAACTTTCTCTTAAAATTTCCAATATGTGAACTCTTATACACAACCAGCGTTTCCCATATTCTGGGAACACGCTAAAACAAAATTCACCCCATACGACATTCAACTCAACACACACACAACTTTCCATACAGACTGTAACATTTTATTCATGTCTTCTATGTATTTGTAATTTGTGTATTAATCTATTTGTTATTAATATATATTTGTTCGCATACATGTATATCGGTCTTGTTTGTTTCTTTGGACTCCATTAAAGTCCAACATTCTTATGTAGCTGGACCGGCCAGCGGTAGCCTTAACCTAGAGATAACTCATCTTCTCTTCTCACATTCACACACCGCATGGTCCACTACAAATGCTTTTTCATTTAGTATGACCGAACAGACTTATCTTTTTAGTTTTTATTATATTTATATTAATTTCAAATATTTAATCTTAAGCGGGAAAGATTAGTATATTTTTTAGGTTATTTTGTACTGAAAATACATTGTTAAAATCCGTTGAGTTTGTAAGAAGTTATTTTGCAATTAATTAATGAAATTATTTTTAAGTGCTTCTTATAATTTTCGAAATTTCCAAAACATTTTCCCGATTGACAATAATATGAGTAATGTTTTTCTAGTCCTGTGTAAAATCCCTTTTTTATTTTTCTTTGATTTTCAAATTTATAGCTTTTTTTTTTTTTTTAGAGCCGTACTGTAGAAATTGTTTTTATTTCCATTTGAAATTATCTAAATTAAATTTTTAACAATTTTCTACCTCTGACCAAAATTATTCTACTCACTTTTCATCAGCACACATAATAAAGAAAGAAATTTTAAAGCAAATGTTTGTGGTTAAATAATTATTTTTTTTTTTAATGTTTTGACTTTTGAGTATATGGTCTAGCCAATTTAATTTAGTTCCTTTTGGTTCAGATTTCCATCACTTTTGTTATTAAATATCCCACACTGTGATAATAGAAAATTGGCCAAGAAATGTCAAACATTGTAAGAACCTGAACATAAATTTATAGTGGATAATCTAGCGATTAAAGCACTTTCTATATATTTCCAGCGTAGTAAATTTCTTTCTCTTTTAATTAGAGTAGCATTTTTTTTTTTTTTTTTTTTTTAAATCAAAATTATTGTCAGTCTCATTTATGGTGAGTAACTAATGAATTTAGTGTTTTGTTTTGTAAAAGACCACTTTTATGTTCATATTGTTTATTACAATTTCTTGAGGTTTCTCCTAAGTATTCTTGTGACAAATATTACAGGTGATAGAGTAAATTCCTCCTCCAAGTTTTAGTTAATTTTGTTTTGTATTATGTCTTCGTGCACATGTGCAGTCAACGTAAACATTACTTTAGTCTGAAGTTCTAAAGGTTGAAACGCATCACACAAAAACTTTTTCTGCTTTGTCAGTAGTTTTCCCTAAAATTGTATTTGATATATAAAAATTTATGTATTGTTTTCATATATATATATATATATATATATATATATACACTAGGAGTCTTATGCAAAACACAATCTTCAGGTGCTGAGTATGAACTGATTGTTACATAAATTGAATTTAAAAAGTTAAGTATTTTATATATTGGGACTATAGATTTTTAAAATTATACGCTTTTTTAAAAAAAATCATATTTCTCCAAACATTTGGCAATTAAAATAACCAGGATAGCATATAAACATAAAAGATTTGTATTGATAAGTTCAGGGAAAAACTACTTTCCCCATAGACGAAATAATCATCTGCATGAGGCAAATTGTTTGGATCCCATTAATTATAATTCACATATGTATATCGTTTGAATGCTATTTTTAGTGGACACCTATATTTCAGTAGATTCTCCATTTTTATTTTTAAACAATATATTATTGTCTACTGGCAGTGAATATTCAAAAACATTTATTACAGAAAAATATGTGCCCCCCCCTGGTAGCATTCAAACCTACATCTTCCTTGGCATGAGAAACCATAGTTAGATCCGATATGCTTATACTGACTCAGCCATGAAGGTCATTGCCAATCAAGCAACGCTTGAATAGTGCTTTTAAGCAAAATAGATTCTTATCATTTCACATCTGCTCAGTTACATATCCAAACATAAACAAAAGAATTTCTAAAGTAATGGATTTTTTTAATTTATTAATCTGACAGATTTTTATCACTAAAAGTGATAAAAATCTGTCAGAATAATAAACGAAAAAACCATTACTATATATATATATATATATATATATATATATATATATATATATATATATATATATATATATACACTAGTCTTATTCAAATCTAAGACTATGAGAAAAGATTTATACTAATTTTTCCAATTGGTAGTTGTCTGTATAACTACTTTAGATAGCAGGAGATTTGACAGCTCCGTCTATCTTTACCACAACTATTTCATAATTATTTTATTTTACATTTTTTACTTAGATATCAAAACTTGTTCATATCCAGAAAGAACTGAACTCTGCACATCAGCTTTAGTCTGCAGAGACAACATGCTGATCCTTTTTCTATTATTATAAAATGGTCATGAACTCTCAAAGACAAGCCCAACAGTGTACAGTCAAAGAGCTTTCAGTGTGTTCTTTATTTAGATGAATCCAGAAACCTTTCTCTCCTTCCTGGTTTGGTATCTTTTTTTTTTCTCTCCATAAATGTTGCATTTCTGTAAATGGATATTTACACTGATTAACCAAAATACCAAATGTAACAATGCATTTCTCATGTCCATAAAGAAAACAAATTATTTGTAATTAAGTCATTTTCATTGTTAAATACATACCAACTAGAAATACATGATTATTTATAGAGCTCAATTGGTCAGTCAAGCAGTTATATCAATGCCAGCAGCTGATGTTCAAGCCCAATCAAAAAACTAGGTTTTTGAATGAAGATTTTCCAAGTGGGAAAACATCCACTTGGCAGATCTGCAGTACACAATCTTCTTACTTTGCATTCTTCCTTGTAAAACTGGCATCGGGCTTACTTGGTGGTTGAGGTAGTTGTATATTTCACATTGCCAGTCTAAATAAAAAGCCTGGATTTTGAATCCTGATTTTCAGGGCAGGCATATCCTCTTCCTATTTAGTATTTCTTGAAGCATATTTCTCACTAGAACTTCTGACATGAGATATACTCATTTGTCATTATTCAAACTGATACCTTAATTCTTTACATTGTAGTCAAAATGCTTCAGACGTTTCTTCTATTTGGTAACTCTCTGGGAAGAAGAATTAACTGACAAGTTATCTCCCTTAGCATGAACAGCAGAATGAAAACAATCCAACACAGTTGATTAAATAAAGAGTTTGATTAAATATTTCTAGAAAGTTATTGAATATTTCAGGTTCCCAAACAAGGCCAAAAACCATAATCACCAAGATGAGAACAATAGTTCAAATAAATGAGTTAGTGTATAGCTCAGTTCACAGCTTCTTCAATCTGAAATTCCCTTCTGGTGGAGAAAAAGCAAGCCATTATAACTCAAGAAAAAAAAATTAAGGTACCTATAAAATTTAAGAGGATAGAAAAATTTTTTCCTCTAGTTTTTTGATGATCTTCACAACATTTCTGCAAGTTCCTTCTCGAGATATCCTGAGTATGATGGTAAACTACATCTGACAACAAGCCCTCTGATTGGAAGGTTTTGAGGAGCATGAAACCACCTCTTAATTGTAGTTGATCCCACTCCACTCTGACCCAGGTTGGTAGAACTTGGGAGGATGTGTGGCTCGTAATTCCAGCCCTACGTGGAAGTGTAGCTTTTCAGTTTGTTGTCGTAAATGACAAACGTTAGGTTTCAGCGGCTTTTCAATGCGACTGCTACAACGACAATAACATTTCTTGAAGTCCTTATCTCTGACTCGTCACTGGACCAACTCACTGCGACGACAGTCTCTTTCGTCTCTTTGAGAATTCTCTCCCGACTTTCTCAACGACTGTCTCTTTCGTCTGGCCTCTTCTGTCTGTCTTTCTCATTGGCCTTACTCATCGGCCTTTCTCATCAGCCTTTCTCATTGGCCTTGAGGCACCGCGACCCATAATGGTCGCCTGCAGGTGCCCATACACGTGACGGCATGCTGCGATGACCATTGCAGTCTCTCCCATCTCTTCGAGAATTCTCTCCCAACTGCCTTATTAGCAAAATCTCGAGTTAATATAGCAACCGAAGATTATAAGCCAGGTTGTTCACGAGCTTAACGTGTATTTGCAAAGTTTTCTGTTGCTTACTCAGATCTATTTCAAATCTCTTAGTGGATAAAACTAATTTGTTCATTCCAATTGTCTTTTCGATGACCAAATTCAGCAGATACAACTTATGTTTAGATTAGATTTCGCTAGCGGTAAACATACACTGATCTTACCTCCCCGGTCCAATTTACTTCAATATGTTTTTATCAAAAATATTGTTTTCGCCTATTTCTTTTTTAATGACCCAAATTAAGCATCGCCTCCTGCCCTTTGCATTTGTTTATAAACAAGTCTTCGCCAACCCGATTTGAAATTCACTCTTTATCCATTAGCCGTCTTAGGTTTCATATATCATTGTTCTAGATTCCTTCCTATTAATAGCGCTGACACAGTTTGTAACTTCACGGAAGATCTTGTTTTCCATTTTCAATCTATTTGCGTGTGTGCATTCATGTGGGTGTGTGCGTCAACCTCTCTCTGTTACATATATACACTTGTGTATAGTGCAAGTCAAGATCAGTTTTTTTGCATGAAAAAATAGGGTGTCACATTATACACTGGTAATTTTTTGGAAAAGGTGAAAAATTCATGCATTTTCAGTGACCAGTTGCATTATATACAGGTAAATGTTTCTGGAGGGGTTAAAATTCATGCAAAAGTTCAGGGGTTGCCCTATACAGTCAGCTTATATATAAGGCATGTTATATAATGTGAAAAGAAAATCAACCTTGCACCAATGAAAAGTGCAAATAAAAAAGATAAATGAAAAATATAAACAGACAGTTGCTAATGTCCTCTGATGCAAGTGAACAGGGAAATTGATGGAGGGTTCATCTACAAAACTCTAGAATAAGGATGCTGAAGGCAACACCAATCAGATAAATGACAAACTTTATAATTGTATTGATTTTTTTTTCTCTCTCTCTCTCATATATATATATATATATATATATATATATATATCCAAGGTAACAATGAACAGTATTTTTGGGGGAAAAAAAAAGCAAAGAGGGGAAGTATTAAAAAAAAAAATACATCTATCCCTATGACACAGATCAACAACAGAAGTGTCAGCAGATCAAATCTCACTTGTACAAGGTCAGAGAATGAACCAGTTAAATATTGTGAAAGAAGAATGCATGGTCTTAAAAAGATAAGTAAAAAAAGATCCTTGAATATTTTAAAATAACTGTATTACAAAAGCTCAGTCACACTCTTTCTATGATGTGGATGACCATCACTCCCCACAGCTTCCTTTTTGTTGTTTCCAGTCATACTTGCTCCCTTAAAATCTATTTTTTGGTGGGGGGTACTTTGGGTCTTCCATCCATTTGCTCAAACTTGTCAAGTAGATTACTAGCTTCTTTTCTCTGCTCTTGCCTTTGATGGCTTCTTTTCTCTGTGTTCTTGCCTTTGATGTACCCTGTGAGAGTTGAACAAAAAAATTAGATAAATCAGAAACAGATTTAAGTGTTTTTTTTTTTGTTTTGTGCAGGAAAATCTGGTTGATTTAAACTGATTGAAAGTAGACTGACTTATCTTAAAACAGCTGAAGAAAAATATAACAAAATGGCTGACACTGGAAGCTGATGAAAGCATTACTTTGTGTAATGAAATTTGAGTATATCCATTAAAAAAATGTATGTCCTTTTCTGCTAAACAATAAGGACACATCTCTATTTTAATGTATATATACTCAAAGTATCTTTTGAAATCTAAGACAAAGTATGTGCACATTTTCATTAAATAAGGAAAACTATTTTTTAATGGATACACTTAAAAAGCATGATATAGATATGTAATGAGAGAAGTAATCCTCAACTAAGGTAGATGGAACTTGTTAAACTGGGAAGGAAATCCATCTAAAAGAAGAAAAAATCCAATTACAATCATCTGCTGCATTGTGGCCATACCCAATCATGGAAAAGACTTTGGGGAAACAACCCTGAGGATAAAATCTAGAACCGGAGTCCCAGCCTCATTCTGGGAACTCTTGCAATGACATCAGTGCCAAGCAATATTAGGACTTAGGTGATTATGGCTCTCCACAGAATCCTTTTCTTTATCATCTGGGAATTGCCATGACTTGAACAAAATCATTTCCAGATACTTTCTACATGGTTTTAATTCAAAGTTGTTCATCTCATAACTACCTCCATCCAAGACGAGAGAGAGAGCTTTGTCTACCCTGTTATTTAATCCATAGCTGGGATGAGAAAAGATGGGTTCTTGCCTTTCCCAAGAGCAATAGTCCAAAAGTGAATGTAAATGAAGGGAAGTTGGATCAACTCATTGACTCTTTCTGTACCAATGAACACGTATCCAAAGTGCATAATCATTTTTTTTTTAAATCTGCAATATCAGTAGAAACATTCATAGTGTGTGTGTGTGGGGGGGTGCTTATTAATGTCTTAAGGAGGAAGTTCCACTCTGTTGCACAAAGTAACAGTTCTGGGAAAGAAGCTGCCAGAGTCCTGAGATGATACTTCTCAAATCACCCCATCTTAAAATCTTCAAGTCTAGGATCAACTGTTATCTCTGCTATGTATTGTCATAATATGAACTTCTTACTTCATCCCTTTGTCCTTACAATAGCTTTATTCAATAACACTATCTTGAGTTGCTCTTGAGTCTTGTATTGAATGAGCACTAATATTAAAAAAGAAAATTCCATTTTTATTCATTTTTGCATAGCATTGAAATCTGTTTCCATAGAATTCATTTTTCTATAATCAAGTAACTTGGAAAGCATTGAAATGCCAGCAGATGCAGGGCACTGCTGCATTTTGTTGTAGTAGTTTGCACCCCCACCCCATTCTGCATGCTAATCCTCCTTCCATTGATAACCCACCTCCCTGTCAACTCAGCTGTTTACTGCAGGTTATTCATTCAATAGTAAAATGCACCTACCAAATGACTTTTCAGAAAGTAGAACATCAGCAAGTAGATAATGAAAATGGACATAAAATGATACTAATAATAAGGAATGAAAGCTATTAAAAATGAGAATAATAAAAAGTAATGAAAGAATAGTAATAGCAGTACTGAAAACTAACAATGATCTAAAAGGAATAATCAGAATGATAAAAAAAAAGATAAGTAATAATAAGAATGTACTAATAATATTAATATGAAATAATATTTAACAAAAATATAATACAAGCCACTTTGTTATATCTGGAAAAAAAAGAAAGAACTCAATTTTAAAATCAATTTTTAGCTACCTGCCTGCATATATACAAATTTTGAAATTTGAGAGGAGAAATGGGTTTGAGACATACTATGAAAAAAAAAAAATCATTTTTTTCCAGAAGTTTCTAAAAGCTTCTTTTGATGTAATTTACTTGAAAGTGCTTCTAGAAATTGTCAACTTACAGCTGTATTGCATTGAAACACCAGTTTTCATCCAATCACTGAAACCAATGTTGAGCCTGGTCAGTACATAGATAGATGACTGCTTGGGAATACCAAGTGCTGTAATTTTGGATGTGGGGTTGGAGTAATGGATAATTGCTCAGAATTGGAAATCAGAGATCCAAGCTCCAATTCCAATCAGTTCATTATATTCATTTATGTGCAAATATTTTTGGGAAAGTTATGAATCCACCTCCCCTCCTCCCAGTTAACTCTCCCAAAATCTCAATAGACCGTCTGCTATGTTTAACAAAACATGGTTCAATTATATTAGCTGGTTTATCCAGTACATCTTTGATTTACAAATGCTTTATTGATCATAGGATCAAAGATTTATCCAACTGACCTACCAGAGATTATTGATATGACATTCTATAGGTGAGATACTCTTTGATTTTATTTATTATTAGCTTTTACATGGTTTAAAACATTTTCTGACATAATTCTGAAATATTGTAATAAAAATTGATAAATTTTTATTAAAAAATTAACCATTCTTGTAAAATCTACAGTAATTTCCAACACTGAAAAACAATTTTTTTTATAACTGTACTTAGTTTCATTGATTTTGGAGAAAATGTACCAAAATTTGACTAAATCTACCAATGTCCCTCAAAATGACATGCACAGCACCACAAAATAAAAACTTAAAATTATGGGTAAGTTTTAAAGAAACTTGATTCAATATTTTTTTTTATTACCTTCTCTCATAAAAAGGATACATTTTCTGATTTATTATTCCTATTGTGAGCATTTTTTGTTTTGATTTTAAATACACAATATTTTTGCTTTTCCCTTGTACTTCTTTTAAAGCGTGAGACCTATTGACTTTTCCCGCATATAAGACTTATAACAGAATGACAAAGTTTATTAAGAGCTACAAGTGATAGGATGTTGTGGAGAGCCATGACCACTTACGTCTTGAGAGGACATGGAACATAAAGAAGAATTTTATGCTTTTTGTTTGTGCATCTTTTAAAGAATGAGACCTAGAGACTTTTTCCACATAAGAAATATAAAAGTTTTTGAAGTTAATATTAACTTTTAATGATTCCTGATTCAATATTTTTCATCAGATCCTCCCATAAAACAAACATTTTCTTTTTAAATTTATTATTATTTATAACATTTTTAGTTTTGAATTCAAATGCATATAATTTTACGCTTTTTGCTTGTACTTGTTTTCATATAAAAGTCTTTGAAATTAATATCATTAACTTTAAAGATTCTTGATTCATATTTTTTTTTTATCTGATTCTCTCATAAAATGAATATTTTCTTTTTAAATTTATTATCTTATCATAAATATTTTTTGTTCTAATTTTAAATAATTTTTTTTATACTTATTTTCTGTTATTAAGCCCTTATCCCACAGATAAAATATTGCCAAACTTTCCCTGATATATTGCTATTACCATGGCAGATGTTTGGACATGTTACATTCCTTAGTTCCACTAGCAATTAAATTCACAGCTCGGAATACAGTGACAAACGATCCCCATTTCCTTCATGTTCATTTGATAAGATAGCTTCTTCCCCAAAACTATTATTTTGTGGAAAAAAACTCCCGAGAGAATGCTCCCTTGAAACTACAATCTTGGTCTCCTTAAGTCTATGGTCAACAGATATCTATTCTACTTGTCCTCATATTCTCTTACTTCACCCTCCCTTACAATTTCACTCACTAATCCTCTACCTTGAGTGGCCCTTGGACACTGCATTGCATGAACATAATGGGCACAGCAGCACAAAATAAAAAGGCTGGTGGGGTTGGGGTCTAAATCAGATGTTGAAATTATAGGGCAAGTTTTAAACAGTCTTGATTCTATCTTTTTTCTTTTTTTATCTGAGCCTCTCTTAAAATGAATAGTTTTTAGATCTACTATCCTATTGCAAACACTGTTTTGTTTTCATTTTAAATAAACTTTTTCTTTTTTTTTTTACTGTTAATTTGTACTTATTTTCTGGAAGTAGATGTATAGATTTTTTTTCACATATAAAACTCATATAGTTTTAGAAGATAATCTTACATTATTTTATTTTTGTTATGAAACATTAAGTTTTCAGATTTATCTTGAAAATTAATGACAATAATAATTCTAGACAAATGATACAGTCAATTATCATTAACTTTGACTTCTTGGCCTCAGTCAGTCTTCTCTCTCTTTAGTTTACAGTTTCAGCAAAAATTGAGTCAGGATCCAGGGACCCCCGCCCCCAACCTGCAACATGGCTGCATGAATCCTGACTTTTAGATTACAAAATTTATTCACAAGGAAATCATCATTTTGAAGTTGAATATTTGTTCTTCAAAAAATATTTTTGTCAGTTAACAGATTCTGTGCATGATTTATATATATATATATATATATATATATATATATATATATATATATATATATATTGTATAATTTTATATATAAACAAACAGTATTTAGAAAAATATGACAAACTGAAACATTTCTTGTGACTTGTTTCATCCATTACGATTTCATCAGACTGGGCTTTGTTGATGTTGCCATGACTACACATGTGCATGAAACGAGATACACAAGTAGTTTCAAAGTTTCTGGAAATAATTTTTTTTTTGTTTTGTTTCAATCTAGCCAAATTCATCTGTATTCTTTTTCATCACCTATTCCCCTTACTAGGCTTTCACAATATATCACAATTCTTGGTAAGTTTTTTATGTCTGTTGTTATTTAAAATGCCTCTTTTGTGTTCATACAGTCTTTTGCTTACACTTCTAGAGGTTTCTCCAATGTATTCATTCTGGCAATTCCTGCATTTGATTGACTAAATTCAAGTTTTGGCTGACTGATTTGTTTATTGATTAAGTCTTTTATTGCTTTAGATGTAGTTGTGACAAATTTTATGTTGAGTTTAAATAAATTCTATAGTTTTAAATAACAATACACAAAATGCATTGGTTGTTCACAGTAACAAAATGGATCACAATTTTGACATAGGGAATGCTATTTTGATTAAAAGAGAAAATAATCGACTGAGACAAAAATAACTGGAAAGTGGTTTGATCGCGAGTTCAGCTACGGTAAATTTGCATCCAGGTTCTTACAATATATCATCATTCTTGATAGATTTTATATTGTCACTCTGCGGGATAGTCAGGAGAAAAAAAAAAAAGAATACAGATGAATTTGACTAGATTGGAAAAAAAAATATTCTTTCCAAAAACTTTGAAACTACCTGCATATCTCGTTTTGTGCACATATGTAGATGTGGGAACATCAACAAAGCCCAGTCGAATGAAACAAGTCACAAGAAATTTTCCAGTTTGTCATACATATATTAATCCAGTTCACTTTAGGATTGAGTTTCTGGATCCTTCTAGTTTTTTCCTTCTCTTACACTCTTAGTAGCCCTTGTGTCTTAATGACATTATTGCTTTGATTCCGGTGAAATGATTAAAAAAAAAATGTCTGTGTGTAAATGTTGAAGTTATGCAATCAAATTGCGTACAACATAAGACAGCAAATTCAGTGAGGATCGAAATCAATATAGATGTCAAAATTTATGAGATGCAACTGCTCCAGAGTGAAACGCCCACTCAATTTAGTTATGAACCGTTTATCGTTCACTTGATAAAGCCATCTTTTTAATTTGAATTATCTCCCTTGGATTTGTTAACGTCCAGATGTATTTGAAAGTAGATCCGAATGAAATCTGAGTCAAGAATTTGCAAGGCAACAAAATTAAGAGTTTTATATTTCTAATATTTGAATGTTTAAAGCCAAGATATTTTTATCGTTGATTTTAAAAAAATAAAAATAAAAAAAAAGCAATGCTCCATTTCAGTCAAAGAGATTTTCGTTTTTAATAGAAATAATTTTCCCAACAAATGGGAACTTATTTAAAAAAAAAAATAAAAAGAAAGGAAAAAAAAAACCTACTTTGTCTGGGTTTGCTAGGCACCTGCTATGGAGTAAAGGCTAATGAGCTATCCTTGCTGATCTATTATGCTTAAATTTTTTTATTTTTTTTTTATTTTGGTTTAATGGATCATGTTTTTCATACAACTTCAAAACAGAGGACAATGCTAATTGTGAAAAACATCCTTGGATATAATCAATATCTGATTTTGAAAATAATAAAAGCAAAAATGAAGTGCTGTAGCCAGTTTCTGATTTTAATCACATCATCATAGGAATATTATAAAAGTATACATGACGATTGGAAATGGGAACTTTTTTTTTCTTAATTTACTGTAAACTGCAAGTCAGTTTTCAGGTTTAGACCATACATGTCATATAAATTGACTACACTCCAGTTCGTAAATAATAATATTAAACAGTCTACCTCACACTCATTCAATATTGCCAAAATCTTATTTAATACATTTATTCAGCACAGAGTTTAAAATTGTGTAAAACATTTTTATCTTTCAACTGTGTTATGCAGTAAAGCAAATTTTCGAAAGGCAGTTTTATTTGCTATTACTGCAGACTAAAAGTTCAGATATTAAATCTAGCATACACAGCTCATGATTGCATTTTCTCTCCTCCATCCCCTACACTGCCCCACCCCACCAAAAACAAACAACTTAAAATGTCAATTTGTGCAACAAAAGAATTGATTTTAATCATTTGACATTTAATCATGTCATTTCCTATCATACTATTCTGAAGGTGACATGAATATTCATCAAAATATGATGAAATTCAACAACCAATGACAAACCACACTGCCTGATAATCAGAGGGCAGCCCCTACTTTTTGAATCACCTCAAGCATTGACATGATTTATCTATCTTTTTTAATCATTTGTTTTTTTCAGACTTGAAAGCTGCAGTGTAATTCTATCCAGCCATTGTAACATGATTTGAACTGATTTTTTTTTTTGTTCCCTTGGTTTCTGTTTCCTTTCTTACATGCAGATATAAATTGGCTGAAATTGTCATGATAGCCTGAGTAGGATGTTAGTAAACAATTGAACAAAATTCTTGTTTCTTACTCAAATCCTCATGCATTTTTGTTTGCAAAACAAGATTTGGTGAAACAGACAAATTAAACAGATACAAATTATAGCAAACACATTGGAACCTGTTCTAGATATTGAGCAGTTTCAAACAAAATAAAAACGTTTTTTATTAAAAATTATTAAGCTACAATATTACTATTAAGTGGATACCAATTTAAAATTTAATTAACTTTTTATGGAGATAAAAATTACACAGTATTAAAAAAATATATCAAATTTAATCGTGTATTTTATATATATATATATATATATAATTAGGAGCTCAGCCGATTCCACTACCTTGGTTTCAACCTTTTGGTATCTTCAGGTGATTTTAGTCAACACACTTTATTTAAAAAAAAACAAAAAAAAAAAACATCAACTGTGACCATTAACTATATATATATATATATATGTATGTATGTATATAATGTGTTTTTTTTTTGTTTTTTTTCTTTTAAATTGGAATCACGCCAAGCAAGGAAGTAATGCCACTAAAACACAAGGGGTTCCAGGGTGTGGGAGAATTAGGAACAGAAACGTTAATGATGAGCAGAAAGAGAAGAGTGTCATCAGGTGGACAGTAGATAGCGATTGACATTACATTTAAATTAATACAAATATAAAATTTGTGACTTAGCTGATTGATGTTATATTCCACACCAATCATCCAGAGTTTCATAGACAAACCTTTTCATAATCATTTGGTCCACTTGTCAGGAGGCATCAATGTGACAATATATTGCCTATTAAGCATGTATAGTGTAGAGTAGTTATAACTTTGAGTAAATAATTATAAACCCGCTAATATCTATGCAAAAATACTTGTGAAAATTAAACAGCAAAACTGGTATTATTTATTATCTGATTATTATGTAGTGTTGGAGAAATGAGAAACAGTAAAATTGTGAATTTGCAATCCATATTTGATCTACATTTGATCCCAATCTGACAGAAGGATAAGATAGACTGTATACACTTTGTTTCTTCTTTTTTATATGTTTTTTTTAGAGATGAGTGTCTAGATAATTTAGTTGGAAAGTACAAGAAGTGTCTAGGGTTTTCTTACCTCAATTTTTTTGAGTATTAAGAGATAGATCTAACTATTATGGCCTGAAAAAGAACCAAAATTTTTGTTAGCACACATGTTGATGACCTGTTAGTGTAAACTGTTTGTCTGATAATGAGAATATCGCATGTTTGTGTGTATAGAGGAGAAAAAGTGGGGTCGATTCACATTGAGAATGAGTGAATTAATGATTGTTATAATTATTTTATTATAATTATTTTTGACACTATAACTAATTTTTATTTATTTACTTTTCTATGAACATGACAAAATGACAGTATAATTAATTTTTATTTATTTACTTTTCTATGGACATGACAAAGTGACAGTATAATTAATTTGTTATTCTTTATGGACACAACAATAGTTATTAAGTTGCTTGAAAAAGTATAAAATTTCTAATAAAACACTTTAGCAGAAAAATGCTTGGCTCAATTCTAAATATTTGCACACATTTTGTGTCTACTATTATGTCCACATGTGAGGTACAAATTAAAACAGAACTCAAGTAGTGAGTCAGAGTCCAAGCAGCCAATGTGATAATACAAGTAGCAGCTCGATACAACAGTCAGTCATTAAGAAATCTTCCTGTGTCTAGTCTATTGCTTGTCATAGGGAACTCTCTTCATAAGAAACTGGACTATAAAAAGGTGATTGAAATTTTGAACTGAACCCTTTATTTCATCCACTGTGGTAGGTTGTTCTAGTTCCACATGCCATGCCACTTCCGGATGTCACAGTTATCTCCCTTTAACTCAACTCTCCAAGAATGTCGTAGCCAGGTAATAGAACTCACAAGTGACTTGACCCAAAAGAGTTGTGAGTTCAATACCTGGCTACGGCAGTGGTGATGAACAGAAATTTGGAGAGTTGAGTTAAAGGGAGATAACCAAGACACCCATAAGAGGCATGGCATGTAAAACTAGAAACTGTCTGGTGGACAAAATAAAGGGTTCAGTTCAAAATTCCAATCACCTGAAGAATGCCAGAGTATACAATGGCCAAAATGCTGTGGACATGACAATAAAGATGAGTGCAATGGTCTGAACAAGTTAAATAATGTAAATAACTACAATACCTCATCTCAGAAATATAGACAGATATTACAAAAACAACAATTTTTTTTTTTTTTTAAATTGCTACAACTATTTCTAGAATATAACAAATTTACATATACACTTTATCTGCTTTCTTCTTTTCCTTTGTGGACAAGTTGAATATTTTTTTTACGGGGCCAAAATTTTGAAGCAATCTTGCACATTTTAACATTAAATTATTATTTTAACAATAATGAAAATTTGAATAATATATTAAATAATTGTAAAGCATAATAGTGACTAACTCATTGCAATGTTTGCAATTTTGATTATTGTTAAATTTATACAATGCTAACCATCTTATTGAAAGATTATCTTGCCTTAGGTTATATGTAATTCCCGTAAATTTATATTTAAATTGGTTAAATCTATGCAATTATTTTGATGATCTTCAATGGTCTTCCAGCAATTACAGAATAAATTTTACATATAAAATGTGAATTTTGAAAATAAAAAACATTGAAATAGTCATTTTAATTTTTTAATATGTATTCAAATAAAATAATTAAGATAATAAGAATAAAAATGAAACCTATAAAATATCAAATTCTTAGTTGTTATTTGAATAAAATAAAAAAAACAATTTAACGTGAGAAAGTACAAGATCAATAATTTTTTTAAATATTAATGACCTACAAGTATGTTTTTCAGAGTTACTTGATTTCTGTCTATCCATAGATAATGTTCTAGGATGATAGGAATAAATATGTAAATATTAAGAAAATACTTGCCTGTTAGTCAAAAAACTTTTTTTACGTATATTTGCCCAGTATCAAAGTATACAAAGCTCAATATCTGTTTACATAAATTAATGAATTAGGATTTTTTTGTGTGTGTGTGTTTCTCTTCTTTTAATTATTTTCACCTTTTCATTTATTTTTATCTCCCTGGTCATATTTCTATTAAATTTATAGATACAGTTATAGATACACACAAGATTTTTTTTTAAATTCTAATGCTCAGTTAGATTTTGGGAAGAAGGGAAAACTTTTGAGCACACACACACACACACACACACATATTTGTATATATTAAACATTTAATTACATTTACTACTATTTTATTTGTTGCTATTATCTCAATATCTTATTACGAAGTCTGCTTGCTTTAAAAATGTTATCTGCCAGAAATACACTGGTTGACATTTTTTGCTTGCAAAACACAATCGTTCTTATTGAGATATAGACATATATATATATATATATATAGACATATATATATATATATATATATATATATATGTTAGTGGGATATAGAATAGTATCTGGACAAACTTACAGCTGCATCATGTTGAAACAATGGTTCCTGAACAATCAATGAAGTTAAACAATATTGAGTCTAGTCAGTACATAGATGAGTAACTGCTTGGAAATACCAGGTGTTAGAAGCTTGGATGTGTAGGTGGTGTGGTGTTATGTTATGTTTGTTTGTTTGTGTATGTATATGTATGTATGTATATATAATATATATATGGCCAAAGTGGTTAGAACATTTGCTTTCTGACCATGAGGCCTGGGTTTGAATCTCACCAGGGTCAATTTGTCAGGAAAGAGACTTCCCGATGTTATTGGAATGGATCAAGGTCAATCCCAGTGTGTGGCACCTTTGGAAAGTGCCTAAAAACATACCATGGGTTTATCCAAGCCTTTTGAGTGAAATTGGGTAGACTGAACTTCTTGAGGGCCATTGATAGCTGTGCTAGCACATAGCCACAAGTCATCATGGCTGAGGGCTTGAGCATGATGGCCTTGTTCAAATTGTTGATCATGCTAGATAACACACCTTTTCCCAGAAATTGTGACAAAGGTCTGCTCAGCATAGTTGCAATATAAACCACAGGTGGGCTCTGTGAGTGTTGAACAAATACAAATGTGCCTGAGCAAGCATCAGCAATAGGGATTGGCTAGCTGCCCTAATAAGCAGGTATCCTCGAATACAAGTGGCCAGCTATATATTACCTGAAAACCATACCACGGGTTGGCCCAAGCCTTGTGAGTGAAATTAGGTAAATGGAACTCTTTGGGAGTCATCGATGATCGTGCTTGCATGAAGTCACAAGTTATCATTTGAGCATGCTAGCCTTGTTCAGACTGTTGCTCAAGCTAGATAACATGCTTTCTCCCAGAAACTGTAACTAAGGTCCACTCGACATAGTTGCAGTATAAATAAAATATATTGTATCGATTTATCTACTGTATACCACCTTTTACATCACCCTTGTGTGTGTGTGTGCGTATATATATATACATATATATATATAAAAACAAATCGTTGGTAGTCTCCATTCTCTTATATGGATGTGAAACATGGACACTGTTGGTAGAAAATAGAGAGAAGGATCCAAGCATTTGAGAACAAATGCATGAGAAAACTCCTTAGCATCTTCTATTGGGGACATAAAACCAATGAGTTTGTACGGAAAAGGTTTGAAAGTTTTTGTGGGCAACTAAGAACCTCTTCTCGCCACTGTCAAATGGAGAAAAATGACAGGGTTTGGACACGTTACAAGGCACGACAAACCTGTGCAAGGCCATCATGCAGGGCACCATTGAAGGTGGACGTAGGAGAGGACACCAATGCAAAAAGGTTGGACAATGTCAAACAATGGACACTTATGACTGTACTAGAATTACTGATGGCTGCCATTGATAAACTGTTATGGAAGAGATTTGATGTGACTTCTACATTCAGATCCCCACTATTATTACAAAAGTCAAGGGGATGATTATAATAAATAATTTGTATTTACAAACATATGTATATGAATTCAAAAGTGTCAAATGATTAAAAAATAGTCTTTAGTTGAGTTAAAATGTTTGGATAGTTGGTCCACAGAAGAAAAAATTGTGGTTTAAAAAAATACTTTGATCATCAGCAAAGATTCACTGACCATCACCACTGTTCATTTGTTTGAAGTCACTGACACATGTTTCTTTCAGCACATGCTGGTGGGGAGGAGGATAAAGTATGTCACCACATCTTGTGTTTGAATGGCTTGGAGACTGTCATATCTCTGCTGCTGTTGAAAGTCAAAATCTGTGGTTTATAAGAAACTTTTCCTGAAAGTAAGCTTGAGAAAAATAGGGTTTTAGTTTTCTCTGATTGGTCAATTATCTCACATGGTGATGTTAACTTCTAACCAAACGATATGTTTCTTTTTTTTTTTTTGTTAATTGGAACCCCCCCCCCCCCCAAGTAAACCACTAAGACACAAGAGGGTTAGTGGATGCTTAATCTTCTATTGTTGTCACTCATTAGTAATCAGGAAGACGGTAAATAACGATTGACATTGATCTTCAAAAATTTAAATGCAAAGTTAACTAGAAAGCATGGAACTGGAAGAGAGTTACACTAGCAAGATGTGCGAGAAAAAGTGTTAGCATAGAAGTTATAGCTACATCTAGCCAACTTGACTGTAAATTGATGAGACCTTGACACTAATCTAGTACTGTGCTTAAATTCATAAAGTCTAGGTACCATAATGAAGAGTTCACCCAAACAATTTCGATGACCAAAGTTACAAGAGTAGTTTTCATTAATTCAAAAACCTGGGAATGATTGTCACAGATGGCTTTCATTTGACAGTATTATAATTATATAGTTTTAATCATTAAAATTGGACTCTTTGAACTTCCAATGTGAAGGCATGACAAAATGTACCCGTTCAACTCTCTAGGTATCCTTCATCACCCAGTTCACACTCCTTCCTGGCCTTTTGAATAGGAATAGAGATTTATCTTGTTTCCTGTTTAGAAGAAAACAGAAACCCAATCCTAAAGTTTTCTCATTCTCTTTCATTCCCAGTAACCCTTTGTATCTTAGTGGCATTATCACCTTTCTTGGGAGTGAAATAGTTAAAAATTGGTTAAATGGTTAGCAGAAGATACAAATTAAAAAAAACATGAATCATGTGCTTGTAGTGTAATAGTTATTGACATTGGAGAGTAGAGTTCAAGTTCTAGTCTTGCAATCACATTCAACTTCTCTCCTTCTCCACCAAGTATGGGTTAGACAGCAAGATAAAGTGAGTTTGATTAGCAGCTAGTCTTAGAGAAATACCTTCTCTACAGATTTTAATTCTGAGTAGTAACAAGAAATTACTCCAAAGAAACCTGTGGAGGAATCACAAAAATCCTGAAGGGACATGGCATTAAAAATTTGGCACTAATTAAATAGACTAGTTCACTCACAATGTATAAGGAATAATTTTTGTAGATTATCCTTTGTTAGACCTTCCTCAATTTTTTTTTTTTCAATTCTGGCAAATTTTGTGGGTTTTAATTATACTTCAAGCACATGATTAGCTTTTTGTTTCTTTTTCTTTTTTAAATCAATTTATAAGTGCGGAAACTGTATTAGTACAGTGTAAAATTGACCTCTGACTTTTTACAGATTTAGATGTTATTTACAAATGTCAGTTTTGAAACTGTGCTTGCATCATTGATATTTGCATATTTATTTTTTAATATTTTGAATTTTTAAAACATTGGGTATTAATTATTATTTTAAGTGAAAAATAAATGGATAAACCTACTGCATAGGGCTAATTGAGTCTCCAATCCAAAACTAAAGCGACCGCTGGTCCAGCTTAAAAAACAGCAATGATAATTTTGAAGAAATAATTTGGGATTTCTCAATTCCTCCCATGGAACTTCAAAACCGCACTTTAACTCTGATTTTGGTTATAAGTCCAAATCCTGCAAAAAGAATGATTTGGGCCAAAAATTCCAATTCAGGCAGAAAATTGAGTTCTTCAAATCATAAACTCTGTGGAACTTCAAAACCTCACATCATGAAACCTCTCACTTTAACTCTGATTCATTGGCATTTTGAAGAAATAAAATTGAGTTCTGGAAATATATTAAGCTGAATTTAAAACAAAAATGTTTTAAATTCAAAATAATATAAATTAAAAACTTAAAATCACCAATTTTTTTTCAGTTATTTTAAAATTTGAATTTTTAACTGTTCCCTCATCCAGACACAAATCCCAATGTTGGATGTTCAAGTACCCAATGAAGGGCAGATTTTCAATCTTGGGATCATCCTGCTTCCAAAAAGTATGTCTGTAGAGCAGATCTGACCCAAGTTAGGTGGGTTGCAAAACACAGACGGACAAAAAGAATTTTCCATTAATTTATTTAGATAGAAGAAGATGGACGTTAATTTTTGTTCTTTAATTAAAACAGCTAAGTTCAGATAAAACTGTAAAAATCAGAGATCAATTTTACACTGTATACACATGCATACATATATTAATCATTTCACCCAAAAGCAATAAAACCACTAGGATGCAAGGTGTTAGTGAGTGTTAGAGAATATGAGAAAAGTTATTATTAAGGAGAGAAGACAATAAAAGAACAAGAATTAAGAAGACAGAAAATAATGATTGACATTGCATTTAAATTTTTGAAGTTAAAAGTTAACTGGAAAGCAGAAAGCTGGAAGAGAGTTCCTCAAGTGAGAGATGTGTGATGGCAGAAACTGTTAGCATAGACCTTAGCACTTGTGAGTGTTCCAGTGATAACTAACAGGAAGTGGTCAAAAATGGTTACCAATCTAGAAAGTACCTAATCTTAAAAAAGGGACAAACAAATCACCTTGCTTGGGGGTGGTTCCTCTTACTCTGTAACCCTCTACCTCAAGTGGCTCTTTAGTCTTGTACATAGTGAACATCATTGTAAACAAAAAAAAAACTCACTATGAAAACCACATTAGCAAAAAATTGTGTTGTAAGACTGTGGCACTATACAGGGAGTGAGGAAAACTTTTCTCTTTCTTTGTATATATTGAACTGAAAGTTTTGGTAGATTTGTTTAATAAGCCCTATTCATGATACCATGGCTTTTATAAACCCATCTTGTGTAGATATAAAAGACAACAGCAACTGTTGTTTCACATCAAGCTCAAAGTTACCATGCTGACTAAAGCTATCCCGGAGAGTAGCTTTTATTCATAATAAACATGTTGGTTATAAAATCCAGATGCCTGTAAACAATAATTCAGTAAAAGATTATTGTTCCAAATGTTTTAATATTTAAGCAAAGAGATATATAACTCACATATGTGTTTGTATAAGAGAACTGTGTGCATACATACAAACATGCAGATAAAAATAGTTTGCATATACACCCACACAGTGAGGAATATATTACCATCCTAGGCAAGAATTTGATGGCATCATATTCTCTCTGGGACTATCAAAACAGCAGGCAACTTTCTGAAATGTAACCAAAGACTAAGCACTAACTGGGAATAAAAATTAAATTAATATGTAACAGGCTGATGTAATGTATATTTTTCACCAACAACTATATATATATATAATATATATATATATATATATATATATATATGGGACACACACATTTTATCAGTAACATTGCATTGCCTCTCAAAGATTGAATTCTCAACAAATAAACATCAAGACAATGTGACATTTCTATTGCGACAGAATCAATAAAAATAAAAAAGTAGTCACACAGTTCAGTCAGCCTTACAAAATCTGCTTGAGTTAAGATAATAAATAAGAATCCCTATTAAATGATTTATTTATTATAAACTTACCCTACTTCTGTTCTTGTGTATCAATTTCATTCATTTATTTATACATTAATTCTGTTCATTATTTCCTAATTTTTTTTTTTTTTTTTTGCTAGCATAAAAAGTGTATAATTGTGTATCAGGTAAATTCCTAAATAATATTGGTCCTATGTAATTTGGATCTTGCTGATGATTTGTTATTGACAATGAAGTTGGCTGTTATGAATTTTTTATAATAAATAATCAATTTAATGACAATAGATTAGCTGGAAGCACTTGGAACTGCAGATCATTTGAACAGTTCTTGCCTATCAAGAAACATGCTTTATTGCTGGAAGGTTTAAACATGGTTATGGGATGTCTGTTTTTTGGTCCAGAAGTTAGGGTAAGTCATTATAAGCATTGTTACAATTGTTCTGCTCAAGTCAGCCTTGCACTGAGTTGTAACAACCAAAGAGAAAGCTTGACTTACTTCATAATTGAAGGCTTTTGGAAGACATGTGCAAGTGACATGTATTGGAAAGTGGGGAGAGAGTTAAGTAATCAGTGGACCAGGGAAACTAACATTCTTAAGCAGGAATGTAATTATCACATGGTGCTACATCTTCGAGCAACGGGGAGGGAAGAGAGTGTGTGTGCTTTTTATAGAATTCAATAGTGCCACCTAATGGTGTTTGACAAAATCAAGTGGGGTAATCATATTTCTAGTTCCTTTACTCTTAGTATGATGGGACAATGTATTTTCCTTTTTGTTTTTTATTATCCATTATTTTTTTTTCTCACAAGTCTTTTCTACCTGGTCCATGTGACAATAGCCAAGGGGATTAAAGAGTTGGTCTATGAATTTAGTGACATAGTAATTATGAGTTCAATCCCTGATTTGGGTAGTACAGACTTAGGCTCAGTGGAAACAGAGTGAGCAACAACTGAGCAGTACTAGGATATCCGTAAATATGGATCTATCCCCATATAAAAAATTAAAAAAATAAAGAGTTCAACTTGAAATTCTCTGAAGTTTACATAGATCAAATACATGATGAAAGCCAGAGGGAACAACAGCCAAAACATTGTAATAATAATAACAAAGATGAGGACAATATTCCAAATGTAAATAACAATAACTACTCATCCCCAAAATATGACATCACAGTTGTCTTGACAATACTTAAAAACCTGATCTGTGCTGTTTACATAAAGGAGTGCTTCATTGGATTGGTAAGTTTAAACTTGCAGATTAGAGGTTGGAATAGGTAGTTAAGCTTTTATCATTGGCTGATAACCTTTGCCGAAATGTCACACTGACCACTCTCAGTTTCCCTCTTTCCTTTCTCTTCTCATTTTTAAGGTGCAGGTCTGGTAACACTATTTACGAGTGTAACTCCGTCACAGTTAAAAGGATTTCCTGTCACCTAAAAATGTATAATGTACCAGGAGATTCTTTTCTACGGGCTGCACCACCCTACTTCCCTCAAAGGTTAAGATGAAGCATACCCTGGTGCCTGTGGTATACCAAGATTAAGGGAACAAGACAATTTTTGTACTATTTTCCACATTTTAAATGAGTTACATTTCACTGAAGTGAAAAGGCATCTAAATACCCTTTCTCCCACAGGAAAAAGATGAAGAAAAGTTTGTCATCTATTTTGGTTTGAATACAGAAAGTATTTACAATTTAATCAGCAAATAATGCCAATATTTCTTTTTAAAAATAACTAAAAGATAAAAGAATTCTTATCCATTAAGAAAAAAAAGTTACATCCATTAAAAATAATATAAAATAAAGTTGCTGACCACAGCTAGTTTACAAACTAAATAAAACCTGCTTGAGATCATTATATGACTTTATTGGAGCCAATCTGTTAATAATTCTTAAGCAAAAACTATAATAAGGAAAAACAACACATGTTAAATCAAAAGCAAACAAAATTTATTCTTATTTTTGTTTATAAACAACTTAAAAAAAGAAAGAAAGAAAGAAATCTCTTTGATAACATTACTGTTCATTAATTTTAGACTCTCTAAAATGTCTGGATAACATTATAGTGTAATTTTTTTAAAACCAAATTTTAATGCTAAAAAATTTAGGAAAATAACTTTATGAAGTTGAATTCTTGCATGGTAAGAAAGTCAAGGAGAAACTGTTAACTCCTGCCATAAAATATATTTAACAATTAGAAAAAAAAATTTTTTTAAATTAAAAATAATATTTACTTGAATAAATACTTGAAAATGAAATACAAAATAATTTGGTTCTAACTTGCAGCATGTAAAGTGGCATTAATCATTTTTGCCCTTGATGTTACAGCATCAGTTTCAGTGACAAACAAATTTTAGAATATGATGGAATTTTATAGTGAAAGTTTGTAAAATGTAACCTTAAGTTTGATGTTAACAGTTTCTTGCACTTATCACTTGTGGAACTCTCCTGTCTTCCCAGTCACTTTTGATCTTCAAAAATTTAAATGCAATGTTAATTGTTATATTCCGTCTTAATTCTTTTTTTATTATTGTCCTCTATTCTTAATAGAAGTTATTTTCTAACAATCAGTAACCCCTTGCATCCTTGCCTTGCTTGGGGTGAAATGATTAAAATATGTATGTATGTATTTCAAAGATATTTAAATTAAAATACAAAATTCAGTTTATTTTGTCACAGATACAAATCTGATAAAAATGGTTGCTAGCTAGGTTGGCAAGACAATTTTCTAAATGGAACTTTCATGTCTGCCTGGAAAATCGGCATTCAAAATCCTAAATTTTTTTCCTTGCTCCTGAAATGTGTTTTATATGACATAAATTATTATACTTTGTTACTTTAATCTGATGTCCTATCTTCTTTTATATGCTATATCTGTTCACAATATTGGTGATCGTGGATCTCCACAACTTCCTGTTTTTTTTTGTTTGTTTTTTTTTGTTTGTTTTTTTTTTTAGTTACTCCAAGCAATCTTTGGGCCCTTTACTCCAATGTCTATATCCTGCTATCCATTTTTGTAAACTAGTTAAGTAGCTTACCCACTGCTTTCACCTGCTCCTCTTGCTTTCAATATGTCTTGTCATTCTTTAAACTTGTTTCTCACATGTTCAGTCTATGATATTCTCAACATTTATCAGTTGAGCCACATTTCTGTTGCTTCAAATTACTTCTTCACCTGTACAGAAATTGTCGAAGATTCACCACCTTATACAAGATTACTTAGAGGTTTAGCACTTTTCTTGGGGTATTTTCCCATCTTTTAATACTTTTAGTTTTTGGAAGGTATCTTTTTCTCTTCCTATATGCCTTTGGATTTCTGTGTCACATTTTATAACCTTAAAAAAATAGATTTGCATCATAAATAATTTTGGAGCTTGAATGATCAATGGTCAAGTTAGATTTTTGGGGAATAGAATAACTAGTCAAGGACCAGTACAACTGTAAATTACTTAGAGAGGAAATGCTACTTACCAGATTACTCTACCTCTTGCCCAAGAACCCAGCATAGTATCTAGTATTGGCTATTGGTAACCTCCACCATAAACTAATGCTTTATCTTAAGACAATGCTCATTCTCACCATATATTTATATTGGCCTTATGTAAGGATTAGACAAAATTGCACACTGTACAGGATATTATATATATATATATATATCACACATTGAGTGTTGGTGCTACTAAAATAGTGTTTGATGTAATAAATTGTATTAATAAATATACATTTTTTTTCCTCACCAGGAGTACAACTCAGTTTCATTCAAAACGCAATCTTCTGTGGAATTGAGACTGTTACATAATTTAATTTTGTTAAATATATCCAGTTATTGCAATGATGTGGCACTCCATATTTTATATGGGGATTGTTGTTTAAAATTTAAAAAAAAAAAAAAAAAAAATAGATTGCATTGTGTTATTGGCGAGGCAGGGGAGAAAGTCTATTAATATCTCTCTTTCACATTATACCTTACATTGATTGCACAACTCTGAGTTTCATGCTGACTCAATTTCCAAGTGCTGGTATTGGGGGGGGGGAGTAACACTGTTTTTTTAAAATTTTTCTAGTTATTGCGAGATATTTTACTGTTGGGGTGAATTATTATCGCTCACTCATATATTCACCTATATTTATTTATTTGGTTATATATATATATATATATATATATATATATATGTGTGTGTATTTAGGCAGCAATCCTTCTTTCAAGCACATTTCATTAAAAACGACTGACAAGGTGCTTTTATATATATATATATTTCTTAAAACAATTTTAAGCAAGCCTACAGTATTAAGCAGAAGCCATCTCCTATTATCAAGGAATATGTCATTTCATTTAGCAGTGTTCTAGTAATGGTAGATTCCTCTAGTTTTCTGTTTGCTTTTCTTCATAGACATGCAAGCAAGAAAAATAACAGAGGTCAAAGGGGAATTTAATGAGTCAGCAAAAAGCACCATGGCAATGTGATATTGCTGACAGACTGGGTTATATAAGTAGAAGAACACCAACAAAATACATCCACTTAAATACCAAGAGAATGGAAGAGAAATGAAATAGTTTAACAAAAACAACACAGCAGAGATAAAGCATGTACACAGAAAACAAAACATAATAAATTGTGAAAGTTTTAGTTCTTCCTGATTTTTTTTGGTATGGTTGCAGGTAGTTTGAATCTTATAAAGGAAACAAAAAATTCATTTGATATAATTTACGTAGATTACAAACATTTATCTGTAGAATAATGGTAATAATGATATTCTGTTTGAGATAAATCTGAATATGATGTCTTTGGCTGAAAGAAATGCTACACAAGCATTTCAAATGCAGGAAACTAATACTCTCCAGCTGGGTCATGCTTCCGAACCAAATAGTCAACTGCTTATCGATGCCACCATCTCATAACAACAATAAAATTAAGAAATAAATAAAAATAATCAACCAAGATTTATCTCTGCTTGTTCTTGATTAATACCAAATTATAGCCAAAGAAAATTGACATAAAATATTCTATACAGAGAGCAGATTCTAACCAAGAGAAATATAAAAAAAATGAGTTTTTTTTTTTCTTTCCAAGAAGAGATGAACGTATAAAAAGTTTACAAAATTATGCAGGAATTTATATGGAAAGAAAGAACTATTAACCAAACATTGGCTGAGCAACAGTTAAGTGGGTTTCTAGCAAGAGATGTTCGCTCAACATCAAAAGCTCATTATGTTTAAGTGCTTGGCAACTGTAGAAGGAATAATAGTGGCACTTACAGGGCACCATAATTTTCTCTACAAGGAATTTCTGTCTTTGATTTCTCTTTGCTTGAATTTTTCCTGATTAAAATTGATTGGCAAGGAAGCAAATTCCCACCATTATTCTTGTTAGAATTTTCTTCCATTCAGAAAAATCCGCCTTCATTGAACAGCAACAATGATTCTGAATGTAACGTTCACTGTCTTTGTGCATTAACACATTGTTGTATATTCATTTTTCTAGAACCATATACAACTTTGACACTGAAGTAATGCAAGTGTGATCAATTTGGCCAGACAATTTCTTTCACTTTCATTCTCATTGTGACTAAAAAACAAAATTAAAGAATTTCAGATTTTAAAAAATGTCATCCATTAATACAAATCAATTTTTCTTTTTTTTCTAATTTATCAAATTGCTATCATTTTGTCTGATCTAACTTTCCATGTCAATATAAAACAATTTTTATCCTCAGTACTCTTTGTATATAGGAAAGATGAGTGACTAAATATTGTCTATGTTGCATATACAGGTCATCATTAACTTATGACCATGATTGGTTATGAATGACAGCTTGTAAATCAAGCTGGTTGTAAGTTAGCTTGTAATTAATTTTGCAATCTTTTTACCTTTCTCATTGTATTTTTTTCTAATTTTTACAGTTTCTTTACATTTGATACCATTTATATCATCTCTCTACACACTGTTTTGTTTCTTATTTTTTACATTCATCAGGTTTAAGTCAAACACTGCATACTACAGAATAGTTGGTTTAATAATTGTTAAACATACAAAAAGAAAACAAAATACAAGTGAAAAAAACAAAACATTTTAGTTGACAAAACAAATACAAAAATCTTATTAGCCACTGATACTTGGTTATAGATCGATATCAGCTGTCATATACCAAGCTGGGAAACACCAATTTACAGTCGTAAGTTGATGACCTGTATATTTAAGTTAGTTTACATATGGACTAATTAACAAGCTTTTGTCCAGCTCGATGTTCAAGTGTAATCAAGTGAGGATGCACACCCACTTCATTCAACTTGAACCCTGTGCTGGTTAAGTGATATCATTTGAACCTTCATTAATCTCCATTAATATTGCATCAGTTACTCTCAGCCAGTCTGTAGTGCAAGCCCCATTACTCTGGCTCTAATACATCAACCTTACATTCTATTTTTTTTTTTCTTAAAGCATTTCACCTCAAGCAAGATGGGAGTGCCACTAGTTCTTGCAGGGGTTACACAGAGTGAAGGTGAGAGAAAAACTGTGTATAGGGGGAATGAGGAAAGGATAAAAGATGAACAGGGTTCAAGACATCAGATGGCAATTGATGTTGCAATTTTTGAAGACTGTAGGGAAGCAAATAAATTGAAGAGAATTCCACAGGTGGCAAGTGTAAGAAAAAGTGTTAGTAAAATGTAACCACCACTTCTACGCTATTTCAATGGTAAAATGCCAGTCTAGTAGCAGACTTAAATTTATGTAGTTCAGGCACAGTAACCATGGAAATATTTGAAATAGAAAAGACAGAGGGAAGCCACATCACATCTGTGAGAAAGTGACTGGAGTTGAGATGCCAAGTCAGTATTGATTACATTGCAGATGCTTCTTTGGATTTGTCGAAAATCTAGAGATGAACATTTGGGGCACCAGACCAGATTTGCTGCAATACTTGATGCACAGATGAATGGTAGATATGTAGGATGGACTCTTATGAGAAAAAAACCTTCTGGCACAACAGAGTGAGCCAATTTTCCTTGCAGCAGATGCAGCTATTGATTCAATGTAGTTGCTCCACTTCAAGTCATTCAAAATCATAAGGTCAAGAAGGCACAGACAATCTCTCTTGGAGTCTAGCATCAACCTTGCTAATGATAGGCAGGGAATTATCTGTGATGGCTAAATGAGAGCAGCTTAGTTTTGGAGGCATTCCAATTTACAAACCATTTCCTACCCCAGTTACCCATTGATTGAAGGTCCTTTTCAAGAGCAGTAGCCAGGTTGACTTTGTCAGTGCTGCCAGGTTTACTATTGAGACAGGAGTAAATGGTAGTGTCACTTGCATAGATGTTTATTATATATGTAAGACACTACCCCAAACATCTCTGGGGTAATTATATATATATATATATATATCCATCTGTCCAAAATTCTCATGCATGCAATACCAGATGTACATGTTGGGCAGGTACTTCGACATTTGGTGACTGGGAGTAACTACAGGTCAATCCTATAGGACAGCCTGGTGTGAAATTTGAGTGCAATATCTATACCAGCATAATGCCATACAAGCCAGTATTTATGGCTTTACTAAAGGTCATGGCTAGTGTAATCAAAATCTCTTATATTCAATAGCACAATGTAATTAAGACTGACAAAAATATTACTGATCATGCATCTGACTAAGTACACACAAACACCATATGCATGTATAAAATATGACAAGTTAAAAAAAAAGTACGAAACTTATGTAATATCTGTCCTTCTGTATGGCAGTGAGTGCTGAACAACTTCCTCAAAGATGAAAAAGAGACTTAAAGCAACAGAAATGTGGTTCTACAGAAGGATGCTGAGGATACCATGGACCAATTATGTGAGCAAAGAAAGTTTTAGAGAAAAAGGAAACTTATACTTAACATCAGGAAGAGACAGTTGAAATTTATGGGTACATAATGAGGAAAGGGGGCTTGGAAAATCTGATCACAGATTGAAGGTAATAATGAGCAAGCAAAACAGTACATGACATACTTAGTGAGCTTGAGTAAATGAATGGCAGGACAGGGTTTAGGAGAAATAACAAAAATACAAAATTTATTAAGAGCTACAGAGGACATGAAATTGTGAGAGCCATTATCGCCTACATCCTGAAGGGACATGGCACACAAAGAAGAGCATCCTCACAAGGTTTATCCGCCTTCTACTGAAGTGGTTAAACAATTTAAAATGAGAAACTTGTGTTGTTTTTTTTTAAACTGGATAAATTGAAATAAGAAAACGTTGTCCCTTTCAGATCCTCAACTTTCACCCTCCATCCTATGTCTGAATAAAGTGGGGCCCCTCAATTAGAAATAAAGGATTTTTGGTTGTTTTTACATCATAGAGACATTATTATTAATAAATAAAAATATAATAATAATAAATATCATAAATAAAATAAAACAAATATCATTAAAACTTTGTTTAAAATAAAATAAATAAAACCAAAATAATAAAGGTTCTCCCAGCATGCAACAGAAAATTTTGCTGCCTGAAAATGGATAGTTTGCAACAAAAAAAATACCAAACTCACTCTCTTCACTACAGACTCTCAGTCAAGACAGCTATCTCCTCTCCTTATGAAATGTTTTTTCCTCTATCATATAAAACCTTAAAACACATAAATAAAACACACACACACACACCAGTACACAAAATAAATAAAATTATGATTTTAATTTACAATTTATCATGCTTTTAATGTTATTTCCTTGTATGTTTTTATTCTTGTAAACACAAGGCTCTCCCTGTTAGAATGATGTGAGTGGTTCCACAACACTACCACAAAATTAATTTTATTCCTCACAGTAAACAAGTATGGCTACTTTTTAAGTTTAGTTTATGAAAATAGCTGTAAACTTTTTAATAATTTATTCCTTTATAAATGAGTAACAAAAGAACAATTTTACTTGCTATGTTTGTCAATTCTTAACATTTTCATATTGAATGAATGCTGATGAAACAAAATCTATGATCAATCACCTACCACAATTGGTAGTGAGCATTTAAGCAAACTATTCTCTTATAAACAGCTCAGTCAATAACAGATGAAAGCTTTTAGCCCCTTTGTCAACCTTGACAGTGCATGTGAAGTTAAAATACGGTTATCACTGAGAATCTGTATCAGCTTCAGTAAACTTAAAACCATACATAGTTCCTCCTCCCAATGAATTGGGAGTGGCTGATGAGAAATCTCAAGAGAAATTTCTTTATCCTGACAGCATATAGGTTTGTCCTGAAGCTGAAATATTTTGACCATATGATATCATACTTTGGCATTGATAGCATGAATTGAAAATGATTGGCACAACTTAAAATGGCTGCTCTTTAAAAAAAAAAAAAAAAAGGAATTTTTTTTCTTTTTAAAACAATTTTTGTAGATCAGCATTTGTAAGACCTTTCTCAAGTTGCAACATTTGTTGAAATAGGAAAAAAATATTGAACTTTTATGATTTTAGGAGGGGGAGGGTCCTGTTCATAATGCAAACAGGGTGACAAATCAATCCCTAATTTCTTAAAGACTTTTCTGTATTTGTTTTTATTTACAAATGTCAAGTTTGAAACCATGCTTGTGTCATAGATAACCACATACTATTATGAGTTGGGGAAAACGGACCTCATTATTAGTACAGGGTTATCAAGAAATTGTAGGATATTATATGGATTAAGAATTCTTTCATGTTTGTTGTTTGGTTGATCTTGTTTAGTGGCATATCAATTTCTATGTGTTTAATGCAGAAATCTAAATATTTTGAACAATTTTATGGCTTCAATTAAATATATTTTGAATGCAATTGTATGCTCTCAGCTACAGATAAAATGTATTTGAAAATGTATTGCTGGTATTTTTACTATAAAAATGTATTTTTATGCTTTCATTGTTTGGGGGTTCATTGTTTACCAATAGTTGGGACCCTAACAGATGCTACTAACTCAGATCAGGGTGGGCCTGGAAATAACAATTAAAAGGTGATTCCAGACTCCTCAAAATCTCCACTCTCTTTATTTGACACCTTGCTGCTGGATGTAATTTATCATCATGCCCAGGATGAGCAAAAGTGCTTTTCAAATATATTTAAACACTAAAAGTCCAAATGTCACCTGTTTCATGCCATGTTGTAAGAAGCAAAATTATTATGCAGGTGATTGAAAAGAAGCCAGCTTCTTCATAATTAACAAATATATATTTGGATTATATGAGAGAGATGTTAAAGGTCAATGAAATCATCTTTGCTGTTTTTAATTGATCCAAATTCTTGTTAGCATTCCATGAATAGAATAATCTAAATTTTAGCTATTTCCATTATTCCTTGCCTCTGGCTCTTCTCGCAATCTCTGCCTGTATCTTCCTATTCTCACCATTATTCATTTTGATCTTTTTTTATCTATCTATAGTCTTATGTAAATACCATTTAAAAATTTGAAACTAACCAAAAATAATAAACAAAAAACAAGATTTCAAAAAACTAAAAGAATATTATTACAAGATTCATGAAAACACTGATCATCTCAAATTTGTTCTTACCTTTTCTCTGTAGTATTTAAACCTTTGATAAGTGCCTTTTCATTTATAATTCCACATTCCCTCCAGGCAAAGCAATAATGCCACTAAGACTCAAGGGGCTACTGAGAGTAAAAGAGAATGAAAAGACTTTAGAAGGAACCAGAAACCCAATCCTAAACAGAATACAATACTACTGTTCAAAAGACTGGAGAGGAGTGTGAACTGGCTGATAGTCAAATTTTTCTTTGATTTTTAATTCCAAACCAAGAGACATGGCATTTAAAAATAGTGAAGAAGAAAAAAAAATGTTACACTTCTCTCCTAGTGAGTGCTTGAAAAATTGTTATGGATATTTTTTTTTTTCTAATGACAATGAAAGTATTATGAAATGGAAGTGGGGCAATAAAAAATGGCATGTATTGTTTAAGAGAAAATATGAAAAGCCTCTTGGGGGATGGATAAAGATGATGAACATTACCCGACTCAAGTGAGCTGTGAGGATACTTCACTGCTGGAGAAGACTAGACAACAAGCATTTCTTTGGCTTGATTTGGAAAAAAACAAAACAGTGTCACTTGAATAGATGTGTAAACTAGAAGTTCTGCATGACTGATTTGGAACTCTACCCTGAACGAAAGTTGCATTGGCAAGGGTGGAATGCCTCTGAGAATTGACATATTTGAGTAAGACGATGACATTTGCATAAAATTTATGGGAAGTCAAGAAAAACAATCCTTTCTTTAAAAAAAAAATTTTTTTTTTTAAAAATGTATAAATTTGAAACATCAGATTAAAACAAATATATTTTGCCAAGATAAAACGTTCTTTTCACTGCTTCCCCTCAGCCAATAAATTTTTTTTTTTTATACTTCAACTAATTTAACTGAAATGCATAGAGCATAATAGTTCTCTACACACAATTTACCAATCTGATACTGTGTGGCATGCCACTAGCGTTTACCACTGGTGGTCTGCTCAGTAATGTTACCATGGGCAAACCACTAGAGGCCTGCCAGTTGTTGTCCACCGACATTGCTATTAACAGCTTGCCAGCAAGCCACTAGCATGTTATGTGTAGGGTTACTGTTGTGGAAAACAGAATTGCTGAGCAGAGTTAAAATTCTGGCTGAACCAGCTTACATTTCATTTTACATCAATGACCTTTGGAAAAGCATCAATACATCTCTTCTCCCCTCAACTAGGAGTAGAATAGTAGCATCAACTGTAGCTAGCCTAAGAGGAGAACTCTGATTTGCAAACCAGGTAGAAGACAACAGGAAACCACTCCACTATCTTTCCCAATAAAGCACAGCAATTCACAGATAATAAAAAAAAAATGCAATTATTAAAGAGTTATGATTATCTATGTCCTCAACAGACATGGCATTTAAATTTTCTTTTTTCACCTCAAGCAAGACAATAAAGCCACTAAGATGCAAGGTGTTACAGAGTGTTAGAGAATATAACAAAAAAAACAGTTAAGGAAAGAGAACATTAAAAGAACAAGAATTAAGACTGTAGATAACGATTGATCTTCAAAAATTTAAATGCAATGTCAAAGTTGACTGGGAAGCAGAAGCCAGAAGAGAGCTCCACAAGCGAGAAGTATGATAGAAGAAACTGTTAGCATAGAACTTAGTTACATCTAGCCATTTCAACTGTAAAAAGATGACATCTAGCCACCAATCTAGTACTGCACTTAAATTCAATCTAGGTAGCATAGAACAATTACCATGAAAATATAGAAAAGCACAAAGAGGCTACATTATGGTGATGGGAAAGAGACTGAAGCTGAGATGCCAGGTCAGAACCAATAACATTGCAGATTCTTTGGATTTTATCAAGATTCTCTAAATACACAGAAGAACCAGACCAGATGTGGTAGTATTCAAAGCAAAGATGAATGGTAGACTTATAAATATGTAAGATAGATTCTGGCAAGAAAAATTGTCTAGCACAACATAGTCTGCAGCTAAGAAAGTTGGTTTACTAAGTAATTGATTCAATATACTCTTTCCACTTCATGTCAGCTGAAAATGTTAGTCCGAGAAGGTGCACTGAATCACTCTCCTGCTGATGGAAGGTAAAAAGGGTTCTTTCAGATGATTAAAAGAGAGTAGTTTTGTTTTTGAGGCATTAAAATTAACAAGCCAATCCTTGCCCCATTTAACAATAGATTGTTGGTTGTTTTTTTAGATCAGCTGCAATTTGACCTTATTGAACTGATCAGGAAAGGGAAATAGGAACAGGCTACTCATGTTTGTAAACTGAATAAAGGTTTCAGTTTACAATTTCCAGAAGGTGACTCGTTATGAAGTGCAGTTTCATTTGTATTTTATCAGTCCAGTAGTGTTTTTTTTATCTCACATGCTGAGAGCTGTCCTACCCTTACTGCTTGGGCATTTATATCATCTATGCCTTAGCTTCTAATTAAGCAATCATTTACAGATATCTACAGTTACTAAATATGAAAAGAATACTTTGAATAAATCAATGATAATTTCTCATCTCAAAAATGACTCAAACACTAATCATAACATCTAAAAAGCTGACACTAATTTGATTAGGATTTGTTTTGTTTTTTACTGTTTATCAACCTTTTGCAGGTTATTTAAAAACAGAAAATATTTTTAGGTTTGTATGAATTTGAGAGCGGTAATAAGGATTTACTGATACAGGTCCTACTAATTAAGCCATAACTGCGGGAGAAGTGGTGAATTCATACTTATCCATAAGGGTATTTGCATGTAAATGAATAACCCCAACTGAATTGGAACTCAGCTCTTTGATTTTTAATTCCAAACTATTATCCATTATCCGCCTGCACATCCAAACTTACAGCACCTGGTTTTCCTAAGTTGTCACCCAGGCCAGGCTTGACTTCAATGATCATACAAGAACCAATGTTTCAATGATCATACAAGAACCAATGTTTCAATGATCATACAAGAACCAATGTTTCAATGATCATACAAGAACCAATGTTTCAATGATCATACAAGAACCAATGTTTCAATGTGATAAAGCTATAAGCCTACATTAATTTGAATAAATCAATGTCATAATAGAAATTTTTAGAGAAAATGGAAACAAAAAGGACACACATACTTAACATCAGGAAGAGACAGTTGAAATTTTTAGGGGTACATAATGAGGAAAGAGGACTTAAAAAATTTGATACTCACAGGACACACACAAGGTAAGAGTGACAGAGGCAAACAACAGACCTAGGGTGATTGAGTAAATGGATGACACAAAAAAGTTTAGGAGAGATAAGAAAAAACAAAATTTATTAAGAGCTAAAAAAGAAGAGGAAATTGTGGAGTGCTATGTTCGCCAATGTCCTAAACGGATATGGCACATAAAAGAAAAACCTTAGTTGTTCTTTATGCCAAACAAATGAAAACTTAGTAAATATATAAAGAAAGTAAGCAGTTTGCATTTATTTCATCATCGGCAAATGTTGTTATAAATATTTTTGCTAACCTTTATTCACAATATCAGTTCTTACTATTTTATATATAGAATTTGTTTGTCCGGCTTGCAAAGATTATTATTGTTAATTCTAGAAGTAATTTTTGCAGTCTGGTAAGACATGAAAAACTTTTACCAGAATTTTTTTTTTTTCTTTTTAAATAATGTAATTTAAAAAAAAAAATTTTGTTTGTCAAGTAACACCTTGAAAAGATTATGTCCATTAACAGAAGTGATATATAATGAACTTTTACAACTGTCTCAGTATGAGAGAGTGCTGAGAAATTTTCAGCCCAACCCACATTCCACAATCTGATCAAATAACTAATAAGTACTTGAGAGGGCTTCTCAGCTGACAACTTTTTAGCACCCTCTCATGATTTTTTTTTCTTTTTTTTTTAAATCCATAATCCAGTACATATATTATTTATATTCAAACTAATGTTACCATTTTTGTTATTGTCAGAATGTTTCAGCTGTTGTCCCCTCCAGCCTTCTTCAGATATCAGTCAATTTGGGTAACAATCAGGGAATTTAAAACTGAACCCTTTATTTCATCTGTGGGGGTAGATTGTTCCTGTTCCACTGTCCATATCTCTGGATATTTTGTTCTTTTATGGTAGTGCACACTTATGGCTAACCCTGTTTTCAATGAGCCTGTACTACCTGGTCCAGAGATTGAACTCACAATTACTATGCCATCAAATTCATGAACCAATGCTTTAATCCTCCAGATCATTGTCCTATAAGCATAGTAATTGTGAGTTCAATTTCTAGGTCGAGTTGTATCGAATCAGACAATGGAAACCAGGAAAACAATAACTGAGCAGTACTAAAAGTGAACAAGATATCCCTAGTCATGGACAGCATAACAAGAACAATTCTATTCTTGTAGATTAAATAAAGGGTTCAGTTAAAAATTCTCAGATTGACTGATACCTGAAGAAGGCTGAAAGTCACAGTGGCTGAAATGTTGCAAAAATAATAACAAAGAATGTACATAAAGGATAACTCCTCATCCCAAAAATATAAAACAAATAAAAAAAAAAATGATCCAAAAATATATCTTAACTTCATAGCAAAAACTTTAACCCATTAATGCCTGCTATAAAAAAAAAAATTAAAAAAATTGTATTAAACATAAAAACTAAACAACAATTTATCAAATGCATTATTTATATATAGAAATAAATTCAACCACAACTTTAATCTAAAGAATGCCGCTCTTATTTCTCTTTTGATAACTTAGACAGAAAATTCTTGAAAATGCCACTATCAAATCTTATCAAAATATAAATCTGCATCCTGGATTTTTTCAAATGTCTCCATTCCTGAAAGAATTAGTACTTTCCCAAGCCAACATAGATGTCTATAAAAATGTTAAAAAATGAAAAGAAAATGGTTAAATTCATAATCCCATGTTATTTAAAATATATAACACATAAATTAATCCCAAACTAAAATAATTTAAATATGAATTTGCATTTTAAAAAAAAAAAAAAAAAAATTCAAGAATATCACTTAATCAAATTTTTTTTTTGTTAGGCATCGAATTATGTCACTTGGCATCCTCCATAGCTTGCCTAGATTTTTTGGCTAACCTCATGAATATTTATGAGCATTCTTAAATTTTAAAATTTTGAAAAACCAATATTTTTCCTCTTATATATAAATACTTTTAAATTTGCCTTGATAAAGTCCCTCAGAGTATGAAACACATTGGCTAAGATAAATTTTCCTTTTGTGTCTATTCATAAAAACTAAAATCAAAAAATCTGGTGTAAATTATAAGCTTCTAGAAAAAAAATCTGATATGAATAATACTTTTCTTTTTGTTTTTTTATCTATAACCTATTAATGTCCAAAAATGAAAAAGGTGAGCATTAATAAGTTAAGCACATACCATTTTTAAACAAAAAATAAATATTTTTGGTTTTGTTTTTGTTTTGTGTTATGTAGTTTTATTCTTCTGTGTACAAACAAATGAGACCTGACCCCATGATGTCAGAGAAAATGGGATGAGAATAGCATCATGTCAGAACAGAATGCAAAGACATCTCACCAAAATTGATCACCCGTGTTGTACGAAAGGAACCAGGGCCAAGGAAAATACAATATACAGGATTTCTTTGGGAACTTATGCTGAAAACAATCTTTTAAAAAAAAAAAAAAAAAGAAAAAAAAAGAAAAAACTTGCCAGTAATTTCAGATTGAATAATGTAGAACTTTGTCTCAGCATTCCAGCTGAAATTCACATTCTCAACATTGTCCAATTCAAATCTTACATCATTGAATTAATAATTCCTTTTTGAGCTCCTGGATAATGACTGGGAACGTTGTTAAGAGAACAACATATGATGACGTTGTATTTTCAGTCAGGATTCATACACAGGGACAAAAAAAACAAAAAAGTCTAGAAGTATGTTAAGGTATTGCTTCAACATTCTGTTTTAGTTGTAACACTGCTTGAGGTGGGGGTAGATGAAACCCTGCCTGACCCCAGATCATCTGATGAAGACTTTCTTGGCACTGCAGCTGTGTTTCTTTTTTTTTTTTCTTGTGTTTTCATTTTTTGGCAACAGCATGTGTATGAAATTATATATAACATAACCCATGCTACCAAGGAGTTTATAAATTCCTTAACATTTAAAATGTGGCTATCCTGAACAAACTGGAGAAACCTACTAAAACTTGTCAATGGTCACAATCTTAACAAAATAAGAGACACAGCGTTAATGGTTGACACAAAGAAAACTACAGGACCTCCTAGACAAGGTAATAAATGAAATAGAGATGAATTAATCATCAATTGTAAGAATGGAGGGCAAGCTTGGACCTTTGTACCCCTCCCCCACCAAAAAAAACCTGGCATGTCAAAAAGACGGTTTTTCCCTTGACACTGCTATTATTTTAACTACCTTCACTGCTTGTCAATGCTTGTTTAAAAAAAGATGATTAGAATTGTAATAAAATCTAAACATATGATGAACTCTATACTTTATTTTGTTATCTGTCTATATCTCTTTATCCACTGGGCCATGTGTTCTCAAAGCCCGGTGGATAAAGATGTTGGTTAGTGACTAGACCCAAAGAGTTGTGAGTTCGATACCAGGCCACAGCAGTAGTGAACCAAAACTTGGAAAGTTGAGTTATAGGGAAATAACCAAGACATCCAGAAGTGGCACAGCACATAGAAGTAGAACAATCTACCCTGGTGGACAAAGTAAAGGGTTCAGTTCAAAATTCCAATCACCTGAAGTAGGATGGAGCGTAAAACAGCCGAAACGTTGTGGATATGGCAATGAAGATAAGGATAACAGTCCAAATAATGTAAATAATGCAAGTTTTTTTAAATACTTTCATGGTAATTGTTTTGATGAACTTTCCTCTATGGTACCTAAACTTAATGAATTTAAGCACTGTACTAGATTGGCAGCAAGGTCACATCATTTACAGTTGAAACGGTCAGACATAATTGTAAGTTCTATGCTAACAGTTTCTTTTATCACACTTCTCATTTGTGGAATTCTTCCAGCTTCTTGGTTCCTAGTCAACTTTTTGAAATTTAAATGCAATGTCAATCATTATTTTGTCTTCTTAATTCCTGTTCTCTCTCCTTAATAGTAATTTTTTTTCTCAGTAACCCTTGCATCTTGTGGCTTTATTGCCTTGCTTGAAGTGTAATGATTAAAAAAAAAAATGGAAAATAAGCAAATATCTAACCTACAAAGTAGGAATACTAATGACATAACAAATACCCTGACTGCAGAGTCATGTTATTTTAATGCTTAAAGTTGTCTTTTATGAGTATATTTTAAAGTTATAGATAACATCTATTATTTATTTTATTGACTAATTTAACAAAATTGTTTCTTTATTATGTTTTAATATAAATACTTTCCCTTATACCAGTTTGCAAGGTCAGGAAATGACCAGACAAACTCAGCCTAAAAATATTCTCTCTCTCTCTCTCTCTCATGACAACTGCATCAAAATCTCCACTCAGCTCACTTGTTCAAAATCACTTCCAGAAAAAAAGAAAGAAAAAAGATGCATAAAAATCTATTTGGCCCAAAACTAATATATTGGTCATGAGTCAATCAATTTCTGGACACTTTCCAATAACAGAGGCAAGGGGTTGACCTTAATGTACAAAAAAGCAAATCAGTCTCTTAACATTTATTTTTTTAATGTTTTTATTTTTACTTATGTATTTTTTGATAATGTTAATTTTGTGCCATGAGTATAGAATGTACCTAACTTCCTCTTGAATAGGATGTGCTAGTAATCTACCATAACATCATGTCAGCTCCAAGAAGCCAACCTCTTTTGCAAACATGCAATCTTAGTTTTGATCTCGTGTCTCTGTAAGCTACACATCATGCCAGACTTCATGCAATAATAGGTACTAATCAAATCAAAGAATTTTCCAGTCCTTCCACACTTCAAAGCCACACCATTACCTTCAAGCGGAATCAGCAAGATAAATTCAAGAATAAAAAGTTTTGAAAAAAGAAAAAAAAGACAATAAAAATCCTACAGAATTGTAGAAAATATCAGAAAAAAAAAAATGTGAAAAATTGGAGGATATTTAATTACCCATGATTCATTGCTTTAACAGTTATGTTTTTATTTAATCAGAATTGGTTCATTTTGCAGAAAAAGGATTTAAAATTAGACCAGTCAAGTTTTAGATATTCAAAACGGATGACTTTATCAATATTGAGATAATAGATCAGATAAGGATTTTCTCATTACAATAAAAAAATTTAGTTGCCTATTTACGACCTTGCTAGCCTCTTATACATATTGACTCAATCATATGCAGTTACAATCTCAATATTTTGCAAATACAACTATATTTGTATACACATACACTTTCATATGTGAAAATAATGTTACTCTTCATAGATTTATATGTGCTCATGAGTATTACTGCTATAGATTGATGTCATTAAATGTTATCAGTATGATGACCGGTCAGGTTGTTGGTGACTAAACCAGCAGCTCTCTAGTTCTTTCTGCTGGTGTGGAAGGTGGCATGTCAACCCACAGAAACAATGGTACAGTGGATAAAGGCGTTGGTTAGATCCAGTAACAGACCCAAAAAGAGTGTGAGTTCAATACCCGGTTCAGGCAGTGGAGAACTTTCAGAGGGAAAAAAAATTACCAAGGGATAACTGATAACTGACATCCATCAAACATGGCTCGTGGAACTAGAACAGTCTACCCCAGTGATCGAAATAAAGGGTTCAGTTCGAAATTCCAACCACCTGAAGAAGGCCGGAGCGTACAACGGCCGAAACGTTGTGACAAATATGGCGACAAAGATGAGGACAATAGTCCGAATAATGTAAATACTGTATTTATTTGTACATAAACCCCTTTTCTATTTACATTTAATATTACATTATTATAGAATTATACTAGATACAATTTTTAATAGCCTACAGTGTCTTAGCAAATATTTGACTACCAGACTTAATGTATAAAAGCTGATATATTTTGAGCCATTTTTCAGGGTAAATAAGAGCTTGTTAATGGTTGGAAGAACAGGGGTAGATATAGCAAAAAAAAATGACTAAGCACTACAAAGGACAGGAAACTGTGGAGAGCCATGGCTGCCCAAATCCTGCAGGGACACGGTACATAGAAGAATATGCCATCAGATGCAGTAGTATATTTCATTTGATATTTATTGTATATGATCTTTTAGCTATCTGCGTATCATATAAAATAGTAATGCTCATATTGTGTATGTTGGTCAGATGTATCATTACTGCCGAGTAGTGACTTCAGTCCTAACAAGTTTAGCCTTTTTTTTTCTTTTTCACAAACTTAGAAAATCAAAATGCATTTCTAATTTTAACATTCAGACAATATTCAAATTATTTTGCAGAGTCACTTCTGGATACTTGTGCAATCTTTTTGAAGCCTCCAAAGTATATGTTTAAAGACAGTTTAAAAGTATTCCTGTAAACTAACAAACAAGGATGTTGCAAAGTTTTTATTTTATACATTATATTATGCCAATAAAGATATAAATTAATGCATTGAAACTTTCATATTTCATCTCAATAATATAATTTTGCTTTCTGACATGTATATTTTTTAAAATGACTTTATTTTCCAAGTTCTGAATATCCTCATCTTTATTGCAATTTCACGACAGTTCAGCCATTGTATCCTCCAACCTTCTTCAGGTGATATACATTGGAATTTCAAACCAAACCCTTTATTTAGTCCAGAGGGGTAAATTGTACTAATTACACATGCCATGACTTTTTATTTATTTATTTATGACATCTAAATATCAGTTAATTTCCTTCAGAAACTCAACTCTCCAAGTTTTTGTTCCCTCTGCTGTGGCCAGGTATTGAACTCACAACTCTTTGGGTTAAGTCACTTATTGGATTTGCTTGAGTAATCCAAAGAGTAAACTAAATAAAGGGTTCAGTTCAAAATTCCAATGTATATCACCTGAAGAAGGTTAGTGCGTACAGCAGCCATAATGTCATGAATATGGCAATAAAGATGAGGACAGCAGTCTGAATAGTGTAAATAGTTACAATACCTCATCTCAGAAATATAGATGAATAAGAGATTCACTCGACACAAAATAAAATAATAGTAACATTAAACCTGAAGCAGGAATTTACAAAACAGACTGTAAAAATGTCCCAAATATCTAAGAGTTAAAAGATAATATAAACAAAAAAAGGAATCTTTTACAAAAGATACCCAATGCATTAGTTGTTCATCATAAGTCTGACCATAAATTTATCTTGAAAAATACAATTATGATAAAAAAAGAAAAATTAATTAGGGCAAATGTATAGAAAGTGCACTAATTTAAGAACCATCTACAGTAAATTGATGTTCAACAACATACACGGTATATCTGAAAAGTAATAAGATTGGGTGTGCTGTGAGCATCTTCCATAGAGAGATCTTGTCGCAGGGCGAGACGATCATTCAGTAAGTCTACAAAGAGATCCTGAGGTGTTTGCTTCACTCAGTATGCAAAAAGAGGTGAGAGTTGTGGTAGGACAAATTATAGCTGCTTCACCCGTACAATGCAGCTACTCACAACGCCCTGAGCATCCAGGAGTTCTTTGCTTCATGTGACTTTTTTTTTTCTTTTCCCCAAGCTACCAATTCTCATTATACTCAGTCTTTTCTCTCACTTTCACTCTCTGTAGCCCCCTGCGTACCAGTGGCATTCCCTCCTTGCTTGGGATGAAATGATTAAAAAAAATTAAAAAATATCATATTGGAAGTCGTGGAGACCATCAAGAGGCCAATTATGATGGAAAAGTACATTAGACTTGATTACTTTGAAAGTAAAAAAAGTTTGTGACATCAGCCCCATTACTTTTCAGACAGACTTCATATATCCTTTCCTCACAAAATTACTACAGTTATAATGTAGGATATTTAAAAGCAATAAAAATAAAATCAGTAAAAAAAAAATGAATAAGATAGACTGTTAAACATCTAGAAATCATGGACATTTAAATTTAAGTATTCCTTTATCTTTAACTGTTCAATTTAAACTCTAACTAGCATTTATTGTATGTCTATCCACCTTTATATATACAGAGTCCACAAAAAATGTATACACACTTCAGAAAAGGAAAAACTTGTATAGATATTGTAATACTAAATTTCTTCAGATATCACAAGATTAAACCAAGTTACCTTTGGATTCTACAATTGCAACAGATGCACAAAATGGTGGTCTTTAGCTTCCAGGCATTTATTCATACTGCAAATTACAGCTTGGGCAATGTTGGCCTAATTGTCTAGTGGGATTGCTGCACATGCATTTTCAATTTCTTGTCTAAGGGCCACCAATGTAGTCTGTTTTCTGTGATATACAATATTCTACAGTAAACAGTGTTAGTATAATTTGATAAAACTACAAGACGTTTTTTTGCTTTCCTGAAGTGTGTATACATTTTTTGGTCAACTGTATATAGGATTCCACCAATAAAACCATTATGTGCCTAAAGAACAAAATGTATTACTAAATTTTTTTTTTTTTAATTTTTGTCACTTACCCACTATTAAACTGACATATATATATATATTTTATGATATCTTACATTAAGATTCACATATGGAAAAATGTATGTGTAGATGATATATTCATAAGAAATGGATATTTGACAATGTGCGGTCGCTCTTACGCAATGACTCACCTACACAAATATAGAGGTTATCAAATATATTCATTTTTCTATAGCAATAAAAATGATTAACAAATGTCGTTTCATTCAATTGTTCTTGTTTTGCTTGATCTAAAAAAAAAAAAAACTTCTGATAAGAAATAACCATGAAGATTCTCTTAATTTTCTTTTCTCAACTGAAAGGTCTTTCTTCCAGTCCCAAGTCAGGGAGTGCTTCTGTAAAATCCCCAAATTAAACAATAACTGCTACTTTAGGGACTTGCCTTTTTTTTCTTTAATTATTTATATTTATATATATATATGGCCTATTTTATATTTTATTTATTTACTTTTTTTATGTTTCATGAAATGGATGCTGTCAACCACAAAGATGGCAGAGTTATTGACTTTAAGAATATCCTTCTTTTTTTACCTTTTAATTTATTCTTTCCTTCTTTGCATAGAAATAAAAATAAATCTGGGGAACAAAAGGAGAGAAACGAAGTAATAAAAGAAAAAAATTGAAGTAAAAAAAATAATTAATTAAATGAGGATAAAAATGAAAGAGTTTTAGCTCCCCTCCACAACAACACCAAGTGAACTTATTTTCTTGAATCAGCTGAGTTTCAATTTTTCACTTAAGTTGACTAAAGGAAAAGCATTTTGCAAAGATTTCCCTCAAAAGACTGAAAATTCCACTCAAACAGCTCCCCCTATCACACACAAGAACTGCCACTTTGTGGAACAAACTCTCTGATCACTACAATTTTAACTTCTTCAAGTCAAGGGTTAACCATTATCTATCCTACACATCTTCACTTAATACTTTTTCTTTCATTCATCATAGCTATTTTAACAGAAACCCTCTATCTTGAGTGGCTTTCAAGCTTTTTGTTGGATGAACTTCAGTATAAAAAAAAACAAAAAAAACACAAACAATAGATGCTGAAAAATTCTCAAACCAACTGATGAGATGACTAAATATCAGAATTCTTTGACTGGATCAAGAACTTTTCAGCACCCACCTTCCATATATTAGAGAAACTGTGATAAAGCACAAACTGAAAAAAATTCTTGATTTACTTTACTTTATTACCCATGGTTGGGGGGGTGGGGCATTCAAGATCATTTATTTTGCTTTTTAAGTTTCAGCTTCTCTTATTTCATAAAAAAATTGACAATTTCTCCTGGTCGACCCTTTTGTTGTTTTTTTTTTTTTCTTTTTCAAATATGTTCAAATAGTTACATATAACCATTACTTCTACCCCAACAGATTTTTTTTTCCTCGCATTTCCAGTCTTTGGTAGTCTTCCGTTTGTAGTTATCAGGAAAGCAAGTAAACAATCTTCAAAAATTTAAATGCAACATCAATCGCCATCTTCTATCTTCTTGAAGCCCATTCATCTTTTATCCTTTCCTCAATCCTCTTTATACTCAGTCTTTTCTCTCACTTTCAGTCTCTGTAGCCCCCTGCGTACTAGTGGCATTCCCTCCTTGCTTGGGGTGAAATGATTAAAAAAAATTTTAAAAATATATCATTTATTAAAGTGGGGAATTAAAGAAACCTCTTTTGATGAGCAGGTCACCTAACCAACACCAACAACTGACACATTGTAAAAACAACCAAACAACTCTTGCTGGGTTTCTGTCTATATTTCTGAGATGAGGTATTATGTACACTATTTACATTGTTCAGACTGTTGTCTTAATTTGTGTTAGCATATTCCCGACATTTCAGGCATTGTATGATCAGACTTCTTCAGGTGATATATGTTGGAATTTCCCCAACAAATAGCTGAGTGGATAAAACAATGGTTATGTAATCCACTTGACCCAAAGAGATGTGAGTCCAATATCTGGCCACAGCAGCAAGAACGAAAACTAGAATAGTTGAGTTACTAAAAAATTAAAATAACTGATATTGAGATATTCAAAAAGGGCATGGCACATGGAATTAGAACAATATACCTCCGGTTTGAAACTCCTGCATATATCATCTGAAGAAAGAGTACAACAGCCTAAACAGCATGGGTCTGGTTGGGTTATTGAATAAATAGACTGCCAACCAGGAGATAACTTGTGGTTAGCAGTTTTTACTATGATTCTGGCCATGAGTTATGCTGTTGTGGTGTTTACATCAAGGCTACAACTACACTTTCTTTTCTTTTTTTCTTTTTTTACTTGTTTTCGATACAAATAACAGATACCTGGTGTCTAAGGAAGCAATGAAAATTTTAGTGGTAATTAAAAATAAGCATTTTATGGGAAAACTTATTGAAAACATAATACATAAGCAAAGCATTTGAAAAACAACAGAACTATCTGATGCAGATGGCGTTTGAAGTCAGATTTCATAATTGACTTCTGACAATGTATTAATGTCAATTTCAGTCTTTTTTCAAATCCAGGATCAAGTACATGCCTTAAACCAATGCATTTTTTTTTTATTTTTTAGGAGAACTATTAAGAGTGTTTATATCATCAGGAATGTTTTTAGTTGAAGGCATACTGTAAATCAATATGATTTCTAACCTTCAGTATGACTACTCCTTTTCTGAGCATGCCCATCTACTTGTGCCCAATTTTTTTTTTATTCTTCAACACTCAGAGTCAACCTATGGTTTATACTACAGCCATGCTGAGCATATCTTAGTTGCAATTTAACCTTTAGCACTTTGTAGGTGACTATCTTCACCAAGGAAAATGTTAGTCCTGCCAATGTTAAATTTGAATTTCTTGTTTGTGAAGCCATATCCTTCTATGACAACACCTAAAACAATCTTGACTGAAATTGAGAGCCAGGTTACTGCAATTTTAAATATATAGAACTAATATATAAAACACTATATTTTAATGGGATTCTATATACAGGAAGTACTATTTATAAATGATGCAGTGTGCTAAATATTAAGTATATGCTTTACCAGGGCTACATATGGCTTTGAAGAATTATCCTTCTAGACTGCCAACCACAGCTACATAGCCCAGTTTGCCCAGTTATTTTACCTATGGACAGACAGGAGATGGATTCACAACTTTTACAAAGGTATTTGTACAAAAATAAATGTAATTAACTGGAGTTTGTACTCAGCTCACTGATTTCTCCTTTCAAAGTGCTAATCATTACACTGGCTTCACATTCCAGTGTTTATATGCAGGAGATACAGAAAAAAAATAAACTTAAGGATAAAAGGTGCCTCATCATAAAACTGAATTTTGTATGTGTGCATTTTTGACACTTAGTGTTTTGATCTGAAGAGAGCACACAATATCCTCTTTGTCAATATGTTATGTTCCATCAAGCAAGCATATGGTCTTCTCAGATTTTTCCTGCAGTTTTCAATATGAGTTGTGTGCACAATGCAAACTATATACAAGCATAAATATTTGTCTCTTCATATGACGTTTGATGACTGACTCAATGGGGAAGAAATGTATTGCATATTGCCCATTCGGAGCCAAACACAGTTTTCCCCAAAAGATGAATTTGGCAAGTGGCCAGGAAATCTCCTGACCTCAGCCCTGCAGAGAATCTGTGTTGAAGATGTCCTCTCGAAGTTGACCAAACAAAAGCAGCAGCCTTTTCAACAGTATTTGGTACTGGTGAGTGGCAAAGTTTTGAAAGAATTAAAACAAGCTTCAAATTTTTAGAAAACTTCTTCACCAGTTTAACTTCTGAATATCTGAAACTTTACATAATGCCAACTATGTTTTTGTTGGAGTTGCTATTAGAAATTATTATAGAGGAGACCATTTACACCTTATTTTATGCTCTGATTTTCTATAAATACTTTCATGGTAATTGTTCTGATGAACTTTCCTCTATGGGGTTTCATTTTTAAATTTTTTATTTTTAACCCCATCCCTAGACAAATTGTACATGTGAGAACTACACTATTTACATTATTCGGACTATTGTCCTCATCTTTGTCGCCATATTTATCACAACGTTTCGGCCATTGTACGCTCCGGCCTTCTTCAGGTAGTTGGAATGTCGAACTGAACCCTTTATTTCACTCACTGGGGTAGACTGTTTTAGTTCCATGTGCCATGTCTAATGGATGTCAGTTATCTCCTGTTAATTCTCCTCTCAAAGTTCTGCCTTAACCAGATATTGAACTCACACTCTTTGGGTCCTGTCACTGGATCTAACTAATGCCTTTATCCACTGTGCAATATGGACATCTCTGTATGAATTTCTAGGTATTATAAACCTAATGTCTTCAGCAATCATTTTTTACCAGTGCTCATATTTCAATTTTTTACTGTTATCATTGCATTGGGGGGGGGGGGTACCAGAGCTCATATTGCAATTTTCGTTGTTATTATCACTTTTCTCTGGCACTCCTTATTACTGGTTCCCATATTGTATTCATTTCTATGCTTGGTCGGCTCAGGAGATTTTTGTGGCCTAGCATATGTGCTGATTCCTTAAGTTTACGAATTTTCCAATATAGACAGATATGAGAACTAGTTAGGATTAGAGACTTTGCAGTATTACGGTAGCTTAAGTAAGAATGTGTTGTTTTGGTATAAGGAATACTGTGGTATGCTTGGGTCAGTAATTGCTGCTAGCTAAGTTTAAAATAAGACAGATTGAAAACCAGACTTCCCCTATCTTGCTTTTTGGCCTTGTACAACATTTTTGTATTGTAGTAACACAAATATTACTTTCCACTATGTTACCTAAACTCTATGAATTAAATAGCAGTACTAGATTGATGGCAAGGTTTCATCATTTTACAGTTGAAATGGCTACATGGAACCAGAATCTCTATGCTGGTTGCTTGTATTGCACTTCTTGTTTGAGGAATTCTTCTGGCTTCATGCTTCCGGACAATTTTGATCTTCAAAAATTTAAATGCAATGTCAATCATTATCATGTGTTCTTTTTTCTTGTTCTCACTCCTTAATAATGTTTTTCTTTTTCTCTCATTCTCATTAACCCCTTTTCTTAGTGGCGTTATTGCTTTACTTGGGATGAAATGATTACAAAAATATTTTGGTAAATAAAAATTAAATTTATAAAGAATGGTATGAATGTGCATTCTAAGCATTTCTATAGAGCTATGGGATTCATTTGTGTCTTTTGGTCATTTATTACAACAATCCCCAAAGTCTACTTCTAAAAGTCAGGGAAAATGGTGATACTTAAAATAGCTACATTATTGTGTTAAATAAAACATTTGAAAGTGCATCAGAGACAATGCACAACCTTCCACAACACACACATGCTTTACATGACAGCGAGTGTGTTAAAACTAAATTGGATTTCATCAAGGCTTTTTGTGACAGCAAATTAATTAAAAAAAAAAAGAACAACTTTGATTTTCGTGTTACTTGCAAAATAAAAAAAAAAGTCAATTTTAGTACAAGACATCCAGATGAAATCAGATAGCAACAACATATCCTTAATTAAACTATTATAAAATCCAAAAGATTTTGCATATGATTCAAACCCTTCATGCCTTTTATCATCTGACCTCAAAAACATCTTTAAATTCTAGATGTATATTCTAAGATATGAATTCTGATGAGGGTGCTTCTCACGGGTCAATCATTATCTTTTATCCTTATCTTCATACACTTCCCTAACTACCACACATCTTCACCATTACCATTTTGTTGACTATAGCCCTCTACCTTGAGTGGCTCTTGAATCTTATATTGGATAAATTTAGTAAAAAAATATCTGTATATGTTTGTGTCTGTGTCTATTAGGTCACATGCTCACTCCAGACCTCAAGTGTAATTTATATACCAGTCAGTTATACGCCATGCGTGATACTCACTTAGGCGATCATGTATCTTTCAATACATGACTGACGAGGCAGATTTTTCCGGCAGTAGGTTGCCATTTCTTTCTGCAGTAGACCAGTTACCATCCAAGGTTATCGAACCCGGTCTATCCTGCTATTTACCCATAGCTTGGGGGGAGAAGAAGAGGAATCATATCTTTCTCAAGGGTATTAGCTTGTAAGTGAATGTAATGGATTTGACTGGAATTCAAACTCGGCTCTCCGATTCCTCAATCCGACCTGCTATCCATTACTCCACCATGCCTCATATATATATATATATATATATATATATTTTGAACGATAAAAATTATTAAAAAAATTAATTAAAATCTTCAGACATACTGAGTTGTAGATTAATATTCTTATGTTTTTATTATTATTATTATTTCATTTAGATTCCTAGACTAGTTTCGGCCAATATGGCCATCATCGGGAGAGAAAAAATGTTTCTGCTTGCTGGTGGCAGTAAACTACAGAAATATATATATATATATATGCTTTGAATATTACTGCCACATCTAGTCTGGTGCTCCTGCTATGTATTTAGACATTCATAAAATACAAAGAAGAATCTGCAATGTTATTGGTCCTGACCTAGTCTCTCAGCTTCAGTCCCTTACTATAAATATTTTCTTCCACTATAGTACATAGACTTTATGAATTTTGGCACCAGTACTAGATTGGCAGAAAGGTCTCATTTTACAATTGAAATGGCTAGATGTAACTATCAGATTCTTCTCTCACACTTTTCGCTTGTAGAACTCTTTTCTGGTTTCTTGCTTTGTAGTCAACTTTGCATGTAAATTTTTGAAGATTAATGTCAATTGTTATCTTCTGTCTTCTTACTTCCTGTTCTTTTATTTTTCTCTCTCCTTAATAGTGTTTTTCTCTCATATTCTCTCACTCAGTAACCCCTTGTATCTTAGTGACTTTATTGCATTGCTTGAGGTGAAACGATTAACAAAATACACACACATTATATATATATATATATATATATATATAATATACACATACTATCCACCATTATGATCAGCCTCCTAGACTTCTTTTCAGATATCAGCAGTTGTATTTTCGCATTAATTCAGTCCTTAAGGTGAATATATAAAATCTGCAATGACATTTACCATCTTTATTTTTTCTAATAAAAGAGAAGCTTAAAGAATTTTGACCAATAACACATTACAATCTGTATTTAATAAGCCCTTTATCATCAAAGTGCATCATGAAAATAAAAGGCAACTTTGTATTTTTTTTTTTTGTTTTTTTTAATCATTTCACCCCAAGCAAGGCAATAAAGCTGAGTGAAAGAAAATGAGAAAAGGTTAGTGAGGAGGGCAATAAAAAAACAAGTTTCAGGAAGACAGAAGATTGTGATTGATGTTGCATTTAAATTTTTGAAGAGCATAGGTGACTGGGAAGCAAGAAACTGGAAGAAAGTTCGCAGGCAGAAAAAACCTATTAGAATAGAACTTACAGTTACAACTAGCTAGAATTGGAATCATGTTGCAGAATACATTATGCATTATGTGCTCTTTGTAAAGACCTTAGAAACATGAGGCAAAAAAAAAAAATCACAAATTGTAAAGTGGCAGAGGAGATAAAAATAGAAGTTTTCTCCTGACACAGAGAAAAATTAATTTACTAAATTGCACAAAGAGGAAGCTGAGTTGGCAGCTTTGGATGAAAAGGGGCTACAATTATGACAACCCTTAACTTATTAAAGATAGGGAAGAAAACTATACAAAAGATGTCAATTGTGCAAGATGAAATGATTGTATTATCTGGCTTGTTCAAAGACAGATTATCAGCAAAAACTATATCTGTACATATGGGTATGATTCATGAATAAGTATGCAGACATATATACTAAAATCCAAGTGTGTGACTTAAAGTCAGTGTTTTTAAGTCCTTAGTATATAATTGCTTTTTTATATTTTTTTTTTTTTTTACAGTTTATTTTTTATTTTTTTGTTTTAATACCCATAATTAAATATTTTTACAGTTTTTCTTTTCTTTTAATACCCATAATTAAAATCAATTGCTTCTTTGGGATTTTTAATAAAACATTACCTTTTCCGTTTTTTTTTTTAATAACGTTGCAGATACCATATTGCATGTTTGTGTCTATATATATATTATATATAATGTGGTCATAAAGCAATAAATAAGATGAACACAAATTTTAACCATCTTTTAAAAATAAATGGATAATAAAATAAATCACCAGACAAACAAAGCCATAGTTCAACCAACCAATCAGAAGGCTTCCACAACCAGGATGTAAGAAAAGGAATAAACAAATAATAAAAAGGAGACCAAATTTCACCATTTCTAAAAAAAAAAAAAAAAAGAAAAAATAGATAGTTCAGTCAACCAATCAGAAACCGTTCATAACCTGGATAGAATGAGAAGCAAGCTGCCTATTCAAAATGGATGTATTGATGCAAATATAAACAAATGAAAAATCAACCAAAATCAGTCGATAAATTAGTTTTGTTCATTCTCTGATTCTACAGTCATTGTGATATATCCAGTGACACAATGACATTTACACAACTAGCTAGTGACAATACTGCTAACCCAGCCTTGCTACATTGTAAACAAACATACCTTCCTTCACCATATGATCAAGTGGCAGTGACTACATTTGAAAACATACATTATTTACTTCCTCCCGGATTCTCTCTCTCTCTCTATCTCACTTATGTACCAGGACTTTTACATGTAAACTCTTGAAACTTCAACCTTCTGTAGGGGTCTAGTTGTTTCTCTCGCCCCATTTCAGACATCGAAGGTCACCATAATGTAGTGACTTGGTAATAAGAATGGTCAATTGTAGATGTTTGTTTACAGCTGCGTGAATAACATGACCACACGATTTATATTAAACGTAAAATACGACAAAGCATGAAATACAAGAAGGAACAAAATGGTTTTAAAACATATCATTTGTATTTATTTGTGTGTTGATGTACATGCGTAGAAGTTAAAGATCTGTTGGAATTATGTCTCTTAGACTGGGAATATTTTTATCTGAACTCACAAAAGTTGAATTAATTATAAAGCTGAGAAATGCTGAATAAACTGTAGTTTTAGAAGAATATTTCAAAGTTCTTGTTGAATGTTTGGAAATGTTCTGTATATTTGTAAAGTTTGTATGTATGTGCATGCGTGAATATGCTTTTAACGTCTGACCACCCATGGTCTATACAAGAATCCTTAAGATCACATCTTCGCAGGAATTTGGAAGAGTAAAAGAGAATGAGCGAACTCATGTCTGCTATTTATAGATAATGTAACAGGATCACAGCAAATGGCGGGAAACTTGACTTGGTCACGTGCTGGAAAAAATATTTGTAAGTGGTTGAATTGCAATGCCCACTTGTGTGTTTATTGACCAATTAGAAGCTGATATTTCCTGAAAATATTTATTAAGCTGATCAGGCTCTCTGATCCACTTTTTTGCACAAAAATGTACAAAATTGTACATTGATAAGGAAGTGGTAGTGGGATGCTACACTTCACCTTATCTTTATGTATTATTATATTGTGCATGTAAAGATTTAGGTAATCTTGTACATTTTGTTCCTGCAAAAAAAACAAAAAAAACAACAAAGTTACAGAAGGGCAGTTTTTCCTTTAATATTGCTATTATTTTAACTACATTCACTCCTCAACAATATTTATTATTTTTAAAAGCTATGATTAGAATTTTAATAAAACCTAAACATATGATGAAAGTGAATTTATACATTAATTTTTTTTATTCTTGAGAATTTAAAACAAAAATATATGGTCTGTAATGTTATTGGTCCTGACCTGGTATCTTGACTTAAGTCACTTTCCCACTGCCAAAACATGGCTTGGCCTCTGCCTTTTCTATAAATATTTTCATGGCAGTTGGTCTAATGAGCTCTCTTCTTTGGTAGCTCAATTGCATGAATTTAAGTGTACTACTAGATTAAACACTAGGTTTCATCATTTTACTATTGAAATAGTTAGATGTAACTGCAAGTGATATTCTAGTAGTTATTCTTACACTTCTCACCTGAAATTCTTCTGGTTTCTTCTTTCCCTCCCACCTGCAATCTTCAAAAACTTAAATGCAATGTCAATGGCCATCTTCTCTCTTCCTGAATTCTGTCCTTTTATTCTTCTTTCTCCTCACTCAAGTTTTCTCATTCTCTCCCACTCCCAGTAACCCCTTCCATTTTAGTGGTATTATTGCCTTGCTTGGGGTAAAATTATTATTAAAAAAAAAAAATATTGAAAAACTTTATAACATTGTAAAATTTTTATTACTATATTTTAGAAGGAAGAAGATACTCTTGCCTCTTGAATAAATGGGAAGGGGTACACATTTTAAAATTTTGAAAATTAAGAGACTCCTACACTTTATTTGGACACCTCCCCACCACTCTCCCAACCCTTTATTAAAATTCTAAAAGGGTAAAAAAAATGCATGTCATGAAGATTGTGCATTCGCAGTATCATATATGGGTTTATCAAATTTGGGGAAAATGAAAGACCCCCCCCTACCACCACCTCTTATTTGATACCCCCCACACACACACCATTTATTCAAACGACTGGAGCAATTTTTAATCATTTCACCCCAAATGAGGCAATATTTTATATTAAAACTTGATCTTAACTGTTTTTAGTTTTAAGTTTACATTTTAGTCATTTAGTATGCTGATATAGCACAACTCTCGATATTACTATGCAGATTCACTACAAGTTGTCTTCACAAGATGTATTCTTTGTTTATCCAAAACAATAGCAAAATATTTATTCTCAATAAACAACATGAAATACTGTAACCATTTTTTCTCATTCTATTTTGGAAAACAAAAGATAAGAAATTACTTCAACTATTTTAATCTCTTAAGTCAGTATCTTATTTAAAATAACTTTTAAGAGCATTAGTTGTCACCATAAGCTATTTCTAATATCAGTTCATTTCAAAACATAGTATACACACACACACACACATATATATATGTGTGTATGTATGTACTATATATATATATATATGTGTGTGTGTATGTATGTACTATATATATATATATATATGTGTGTGTGTATGTATGTACTATATATATATATATATGTGTGTGTGTATGTATGTACTATATATATATATGTGTGTGTATGTATGTACTATATATATATATATATATATATATATGTGTGTGTATGTATGTACTATGTTCCATATGGGTGTGTGGCCAAGTGGTTACAACATTAACATTCTGATCATGTGGCCTGGGCTTTGATTTTCATCATGGTCAATTTAACAAAGTAACTTCTTGATAAGAACAATATTTAGCATTGTTTGGAGATGTCTGAAAAAAATCAAGACTTGTGAATGAAATTGGTTTGACAAAACTGTTTGGAAGCCATCAACAGTTGTGCTAGCCAAAGTCACAAGTCATCATGACTGAGGGTTTGAATGTACTGGCCTTGTTCAAACTTCTGATCATGCCAGATTGTTCTCTCTCACACAGAAACTGTTGTAACTAAGGTCTGATATTTATATATTCCATAAGTATATACCATATCTGCAAGCAGAAGGGAGGCATATGTAAAAAAAAAAACAACAAAAAAACATTTATTTTAGTAGGCAATAATTAAGAAATACTGATTGTTTACAGAAGTGGTAGCCAAACACCTTCATCTTGACCCCTCATCAACCACCAGTAAATCTATATGAAGGATACTTATACTCAACATCAGAAGAATGTGAGTGAAATTTCTAGGGTAGATAATGAGGAAAGAGGGCTTGGAAAATATGACACTTGCAAGACATATTGAAGGCATGTGGGACAGAGGAAAGTAATACCTAACCTACCTAACAAGCTTGTATAAATAGATGGCAGAAAAGGATTTTAAAGAGATAACAAAAAAAAAAAAAAATTTACTAAGAACCACAAAAGACAGGAAATTATGGAGAGTCATTCTCTATGCAGAGGCTCCGAGCATCACATACACCTCACAAAACAAATCCCTCCAAAAATATAAAATTTAAACATCAGAGCCAATCACAAACATTGTCACTAAAGCTGAGTCCTGTATCCACCCTGACTGCTTAAAAGGACTCACTTGGCAACCATCAAGACAGTTCACAGCTGCTCACAGTCAGCAAACATGATGGAAGTTTCTAAAAAAGGCCAGTACACAACCAACTCTCCCATCTTTGACATCAGACTCCTTTGCCCACAATAGATCTACTTTGATCTGATGTATACATTGGTAATTCAGATAATTTTATTTTAAAGTTATCTTGTCTTTTTTTTTCCACCTCACTGGCAATACATTTTTGTTTTTCATTTGTTGCAACCATATACAGTATATAACAATATCTAAACTTTCAGCTGTATACAATTATTTACTAAGATAAAGGGTTAAAAATATTTTTAAGCAAATGAAGCCTGTGGGTTTGGCAAAAAACAACCACACTTTCTTGTACCTTGTGGACTGGCACTACAGAATCACAAAGAACTATACCAAATAACAGAAACCACTTGAAGACTTGCAGCAGCAGCAGTTAAAATGGATATCATATGTAACTCTAAGAGGAAAAAATGACAATCAAGATTTTGACCTTCCACACTACATCGAATAAAAGGTTAGAAAAGAAACAACAATATCAGCTACTGGGCTTGAAAAAACCTATTTTCCTGAAAAATTGGTTTTAAGAGAAAGATTTTACTACAAATTTCAGTAGTACAAGCTGGTCAATGAATGCCAAATGTTTCTTAATAAGAAATAGTTAATATTAACATTATCATTGATCATTTCTAATCTATAACACTGAAGGTTAAATATTTGCTGAAAGAATTGATTTATCTTCATGTAAAATAAGCAGGCTAATTTTTGTCAGAAAAAGAAATGTTCCATATAATGTCAAATATAGTTATAAATCCACTAAAGTCCTGATTATGCCTGTATTTAACACTTCAACTGTTGTGCATGCACTTAATCTGCTGTCAATGTATCTTCTACATACCATATCCCTTCAGGACATGGGCGATCATGGCTCTCTAGAATCTTTTATTCTTTGTAGCTCTTTTTGCTATATCGCCTAATTCCTGCTCTGCCTTCCATTTACTCAATCTCACTAGGTAGGTTATATGCTGCATTCTTCTCCCCCTCTTCAATCTGTCAAGTTTTCCAAGCCATTTTTCTTCATTATGTGACCTAGAAATCTCTTTCTGATGTTGAGTATAAGTATTGTTTTTGTTTCCATTTTCTCTAAAACTTCATTGCTGTCTTGCATTCACTGCCATATAAGAGGACTTATATTACATAAGCTCAGTACCATTTTCTTTGTTTCTCACAATCTTTTATTGTTCATATGCATTTTCAATGCAGTCCCCTAGTGTTTGTATTATAAACTAACACTTGATGTTATTTCCAAACCAAGATTGACATAGTTGCATACAACATGACCTGTTTTGTGATGTATTTTATGGTCTGTTGGGTATGTTATTTAGTTCATATGGCAGAGTAACTGATTGAAACCAAAATAACGGTACACATGAGAAATCTACATGAGCCTCTTCCTTGTCATTTATTTCCAGTAAATGGTAATTTCCTATTTTTCCCCTCAAGATGAGCCAGCACAGCCAGTTAACAATGCAACAAATGTCAAAAGCTCCTTATCCATCACTCCTCAACAAAGTAAGATAATGTTTCCTGAAGTTTTTTTTTTTTTTAAATGACATGTCTCTTCAGGACATTGGGGTGGGATCATGACTCTCCAGATTCATTCTATTTTAGATATATTATATTGACCACTAATGTTATATATATATATATATATATATATATATAAATTCCCAAGAGGATAGAATCCAGGTAGAACTCAATGTCCAAAACAGAGCAAGAGTATAATATAAAAGGCTGAAACACTAATATTCCATGGTTATAATTTATTACATTGGAATCGTAATCATGATCCAATTCATCAGACCTACAAATTAATTATGATTCCAATGTAATAAATTATAACCATGGAATATTAGTGTTTGAGCCTTTTATATTTTATATATATGTATATAAAATGTCATCCATTTCTTGTGAAAGATAGAAAAGCAAGTTGGAAACCACTATGATTTTCAATTCAGAGTTTTCCTTCTATTAGGCTACTTACCATCCAAGGCTAGAGTGGCCAGTATACCCTGTTATTTAAAACACAGCTTTCTGAAGAACATCAGTATGAAAACAAATATAATAGAATAGCCCAGAACTTAAACTTTGCCCACTTTTCCTTATTTTTCTATTTTTATTTTTTTCCCCTATGCCGATATCTGTTATGTTGGGTGTGCAGGTTGTGTAAGGGTTAAAGCTTGAGATGAGAACTCGGCTAGCTGAGTTCAAATTACAGTCAACTTTATTACATTCAATTTTGTGTAAATTGGGAAAAGTATGAATCTCTTCCCTCCCTAGCTATGGGTTAAATTGAGGGTGGAATGGGCTATTCAGCCTTGGTTGGAAACCAGTCATGGTGGAGGACAGCTCTGAATTTAAAACCAGTTGGACAACTCATCCTGTGAAAGACCTACTTGCAACAATGTCTTGTTTGTTGAAGCTGTGGACACAGTGGAAAGAAAAAAATCTCCCTATAAGTATATATCATATTTGATTTTATGGATGATAAAAAGACAAAAATATTGGTCTATCATTTCAAAAAATGTTCTTCTATTGTAGTAACATCTAAACACTAACTTAAGGAAAGAAATCATTTTTATATATAGTTGACAAACTATTTTTTTCAGTAATTCTATCATGGAAGAAAACTTCCTATATGCTATCAAATAACAGTTCACTTTGTTTTGGCAACACCTTGTAATAAAAATGCATTTACTTACTGAGATTAAAAGCTGATACCTGATAAGTCAAAGCAATACTCTCAATCCAGTGATGACCCCTCCCCTCCAGGATCAATTAGGACATGACCTGAGACCAAAATCCACTCAGAGATTAAAGCTCAATTCTTTCTCATCATAATTAGACAGAATTAAAAGGAAACATTGCACTGAATTACTTATAATTATTGTACTTGTTATTAAGAGAACATTAAAAGGATATTTCATTGTTGATGAAAAATTCATAAGTCAATCTCTGATTATTTTCTTGATATAATGTTAAGCTGTTTTTCTTTTTAATGGCGGAATAATGAGATGATCTATCTTAAATTATTTCTTCTTTGGGAAACAGAATCTCATTGTAAAATAAATTATAGTAAGTGTATTTCTTGAGCAGTAAACAAAAAAGTTTTTAACCTTTACAAATTTAAACCTTACCTTGTATTTAATGACCAGATTTGCTTTAATTTTGCAAATAAGTCTTATTAACTATATGTAGATTTTAGGCCAAATTTACTATCTTATATATGTAAATTGCTCATAACCCCAAAGAGTAGATGGACAGGATATAAATTGTATGTAAAATGCTGAAGACTAGATGGACAGGTCTCCCTACAAAACTCTGGGGTCAGGATGCTGAAGTTATATCAATTAGCTAAATGACAAACTTTTACTTGATCTTACATTAATTACACATGATTAAGAGATATATATATATATATATATATATATATATATATATATATATATATATATATTAAATAGTGCTGTTACTTAACATTGAGCACTATTTTTTTTCTTACACTATAGAGCGGTAATCGACCACTGGTGGTCCATGCAAAATTTTTGATGGTCCACAGAAAAATTGGGACATTATTTCAATCTTTATGAAACTTCAAATTTTCAATTTGTTTTATTTAAATAATTACACTATAGCTTTGTTACCTTTTAATGGATACATTTCATATTAATAAAATAAGTTTTCCAATTATTATTATATAAATGTATTTACCTTTTTTCTAAATTCATATTAGTGGTCTGCCAAATTTAAAATTATACATTTAGTGGTCCATGAATTTCAAAAAGTTGGTGACCACTGCTATAGAGTATTTATATGTATTTGTATATGATCGCTTGCTTGTATACCTATGTATATTTACCCATTCAGTTATATATAAGTACTGAAAAGTTCTCAGTCTGAACATGTAGTGTATCAACTCTTGTAGATTATTTAATGCAATAATCTTTACTTTTTTTAATCACTACATATTATTTAATAAGCCTTACTCTGAGAAATAAAGTATATCTGAATTTTTATACTAAATTTACTAATATATATATATATTATAGACTCTCCTATCAATTGACATATAATGATCTGACTTTATTCCATTCTTATCTTTGTGTTGTATGTGACACTTCAGTCCTGCTAGTGACCTGCATACAAGTCCACATATTGTGCAACAGCAAGGATCTCGGGACATAGCAACAAGAATACTTGCTGATGCTTTTCCCCGTTGTCTGTCGTCACTTAGCCACTCAATATGACTGTTTTCAAAGTTTCTAATACTATGCCGGCTCAAATATTTCCAGTTATTTCTATCCAGGGCAACTCACTCAAAATTAGTATGAGGCACATTGACATCTGAGTGGTTTTATATATATATATATATATATCACAATCATATATCCTGTAACCCATTAAGGTCAAATATAGTTAATGGTTAATGAGTTGTTACAGGAGTGCTTATGTATGTATGTATAGGGGAGAAGAGATGGATTCATAGGTAAGTGAATATAAAACTTGACTTTAATTTAAACTCTGCTCTCCAATTCCTCAATCTGAGCCACTATAAATTACACCACCATGCCTCCATACTATATATATATATATATATATATATATATCTCCTAGCTACTTATTTCCAACCACATATGTCTACTAGGGTGACTAGCTAATCTCTGATGCAAACACCTGCTTAAGCCCATTTGTGTTTGTTCAATACTGTAGTGAGAGATAATCAGTTACCCTGAAAAAAATTTTGTTTTGTGTGCAATCTGCCGAAGAAAAATTACCAAAAAGTAGTTAGCAAAAATCTACTTCAATGACTAGAATCAATGCTAATGTTTTCCCCTCCCCTGAATGGTGTGACCAATCAGAAAGATCTCTCGATGAGCCAAAGCCGTTGTTTTTCGCTTATAAAGGCAGAAGATTTTCTGAGCTGGTGAGCCGAACATGCGTTTTTGCTGGTGAGAAGTGAAGGTTGGACATGTGACCCCATTTTGTCATTTCTACGTTGCTTGTTGGACTGTTACGATGGGCTATCATTTGAACTGTGATTTGGCTACAAGTGTTGCAGTCAAGAAACAGAAGAAATCTGTTGCAGACATTTGTTGCTACTATAAGTTGACAGTCTTTTCTTTACTACAACAAATACCCACAACCCAACATGTGTTTTATATTGCAATGAAGCTGAGCCAAACTTAATCACAGTTTTTCAGAGAGACTGCATAATCTGGCATGATCAAAACTTTGAACAAGTCCAGTATTCTCAAATCATTGGTATGATGATGATGATGGTGACTTGTGCCATTTCACTAGCACAACAATTAAAATTGTTCCATCTCCCCAATTTCATTCACTTGTAATGCTTGGATCTACCTGGGGTGGGGGGAAATAGTTTTCAGGCACTTTCCAACAGTTCTGCACACTGGGATCACCTCCCCAAGCCAAAAACATGAAGAAGTTACACCCCTGACAAATCACCCATGGTGAGATTTGAATCTAGGTCTTATAGTTGGAAAGCAAACATTTTAATCACTCAGTCAGCCAGCTATTTTTGTTTTGTTTTTTTAATCAGTTCACCCCAAACAAGGTGATAATGCCACTAAGATGCAAGGGATTACTGGTAATAAAGAAAATGACAAAGATCTTAGAAGGAACCAGGATCCCAATCATAAACAGAAAATAAGTATGTACTAGCCAAGAAGAGTAGGTCTTTTCTGTGAAAGGACATATCAGCCATGGGAAGACAAGATTTTTTTTTATTTCTATTTGTGGTTGTGGGGATGAGGATTTATGTAAACTTTAAGATTTAGCAGTGTTTGTTGTTTCTTGAGGGTTTGGTAAATCGGTTGATTTGAGAACAGATGGTTTATAGAGGAGTTAATTTTTATTTTTTAAATGGCATATACTTTGGGGACATGGAGAAGGGTAATGACTCTCCAGAGATTTATTTTTTTCTTTACAATATATAAAAAGTCATGCATTTCTTGTGAAAAATAACTGATTTCTCATGGTTTTGAATTCAGATTTCCCTTTTTCTAGACTGCTTACAATTCAAAGCTAGAGTGCCTTGTCTACTCTACTATTTAACCCATGCCATCAGAATTTTTTTTTAAAATTGTACTTAAATTTTCTTGTACAATTTTCTTCCTTTTAAGTATTTTATTATTTCTTGGATTGGTGCTGCTGAATTGGTCTTTTAAGATGTTTGTTTTGCATAATTTGATCTGATGAAACTAAAATCACTGCAGCTCACCAATAAATATATTTCATAGTGCAAGAGAACTTTTCAGTACCCCTCATATGTATAAGTAATTTCTATTTTTGGAAATCAATTGTAATGACAAAAGTGTCATCTATATGTGGCAGTTAAGAACAAATTTTGTATACATACTTTTTGCACAGCAGTGGCAGCATACACAGTGGATTAAAGAATAAACATCAACATCTGTTTATATTTCTGAGTTGAGGTATTGTAACTATTTACATTACTGTTGTCCTCATCTTTATTGCCCTATCCACAATGTTTCAGCCATTGTACACTTCGGCCTTCTTCAGGTGATAGAATTTTGAACTGAACAGTTTATTTAGTCCATGAAACAGAAAAATAACCAAATAAAGGGTTTGGTTTGAAATTCCATTGTATATCACCTGAAGAAGGCCAGAGTGTACAACAGTTGAAACGTTGTCCTCATTTTTATTGCTATATTAACAACAGTTTGAATGGTGTAAATAAAAATAAACTTAACGCCACTAATGGAAGAACTGAACATGCATTTATGTCATATGTTATAGGAGATTAACGCTATAGAGACACAGAAAAATATCTTATGTATATGGTTAAGGAGTTATAACTGAATGGCAAGTACGAAATTGGTTTGCAAAGTTTTGTTCCGTAGAAATGTCATTGGAAGATAAATTTAGACAAGTAAATTAATCGGATTTTAATGATGAAGCTCTGAAGTCATTAGTGGAAAGTAATTGATGGCAAAGTACTTGAGAATTAGCAAAGATGTTAAACACATCACAATCTACCAGATGCCAACACTTAGAATGTCAGCAAGCTGGGTGTTTTGGTTCCAACATGCTCTTAGCGAAACGAATAAAGTGGATTGTCTATCCATAGTCACAACAGAGAAATAACCTATTCCTTACATATTTTTTTTATCCCCTGCTATGATATGAGTTGCATATGACAATTTTCAACACAAAAAGTGGGGGATTGACAAGAATAAATCTCCACAACTGATCCAAAAAAAAAGCTGTGCTCCATAGTAGAAAAATATTGTTCGTGTGGCAAGCTCATCAGAACTCTTAAGATGCAATGAAATATTAAACGCACACTTATACATCTTTGGAGATAAATCACATGAAACTTCTATCTGCTGTGTCCCTTCAGGACATAGACAATCAAGACTCTCCACAATTGTAGCTCTTAATAAATTGTTGTTTTGTTATTTCTCTTGAACTTTGTAAGCTTGAGAAAATGAATGGCAGAACAAAGTAAATTATCTGCCATTTTCCTCTGTCCCTCTTGTCTACAATCTATCCTGTGAGTATCCAATTTTCCAAGCCCTCTTTCTTCATTGTGTGCCCTAGAAATTTCAACTGTCTTTTCTTGATGTTATATATAAGATTCATTTTTGTTTCCATTTTCTCTGAAACTTCGTTGCTCACATGTTCAGACCATCAACCTCCTATAGAACAACATTTCTGCTGACTAAAGTGTCAGCATCTGTGAAGAGATTGTCCTGCATTTACTGCCATACAGGAGGATTGATATTATGTTACAATTCAGTACTCTTTTCTTTGTTTCCAGCAAAATTTTCCTGTTTCTTAATACTCTGCTTAGCTTTTGGAATGCATTCTTGGCTATCCCAATTCACTTTTGGATTTCAATTTCACACTTTTTGTTCTTCGTTAAAACATTTCCCAGATATTTAGATTTTTGTACTTGCTTGATTTTGGTATCTCCAATTTGTAATTTGCATGTTGAGCTGTTCCTTTTGCTAACAACTCTGCATTCTATCTTTTCACAGTTGATGTTTAGTCCTTTCTTCTTGCTTTCCTTTACTACCTTCTATAGGAGTTTTTGCAGTTTCCTTTCCATATCTGTTCTCAATACCGTTTCCTTTGCCTATGAAACTAAAATACCCAAATTTCTTTGTTCTTTTACTTTTCTTTTTAAAGTTAGGGTCCCAGCTATGGGCAAAGAGTGAACCCCCAAACTGGGGTCATTGTATAAAAATACATTAGAAAAAAATTACCAGCAATACATTTTCATAGTAAAAAAAAAAATTTTTTTAAATTACCAAACTCACAAGAGAATAAAATTTTGGCATTAAATGACCCATAATGAGTTAAACAAACAAAATCATCTTTTTAAAATCCATCTAATGTGTAAGTGTATTTCAACTGGTCCGTAATCTTCACCACAACACACTTTCCCACGTTGAATTTTATATATCATAACAAAATTCGAGCTGAAAGTGAATTTAAATCGTCTTGAAGTCATGAGCAGTCTTCCTCGTCATTGATGTAACAATATAGTTTAGTGTCATCAACAACATAAAATTATTCAAGGATTTATTGATTTTCATAGTTCATTTGTATAACAATAAACATGTATAATCTGCTACCAATTCATTTTTATAGTCAAATAAAAAAGAAATCTATTCTATATCAATGTTTACAGGTCTTTGTTCATGTAAATCATCATTTTCATTATCTTGGGTTTTATTTTAACTTTTCCTTTTTATAATATCTTCTCATGAAGCCTACACTAAAATAAATAAAAAATTCTTTTAATATCTGCAAGAATTAAGAACAACTTATATAAAAATATGAAATTGTTTGTGATAATACTAAGGGGGATTAACCAGATGTAAATTAATTTATACCCAATATTTTTAAAAATGTTTTCCAATAACAAATTACATAATGTCCACAAGAGCATATTTTATCATCCAACTCTTTTTCTGTTTTTTTTTTTTTTATTGATATTCACCTTTTATATGTCATGTCCCTTCAGAACATGAACGATCACAGCTCTTCACAACTTCCTATTCCTTTCAGTTCTTAGTTTTTTTACTATCCCACTCATTCCCTGTTTTGCCATCTATTTGCACAAGTTTGTTAAATAGGTTATTTGCTGTTTCCCCCTTTTCCCTCTTGATTGAGTGTCAAATTTTCCAAACCCTCTTTTTTAGTTTGGTGTCCAAGAAATCTCAACTATCTCTGTGATTCTGAGTTTCCTCTTGCTTTCCATTTTCCTTAAAACTTCTTCATTGCTCACATGTTCTATCTGTGGTATTCTCAGCATCCTTCTGTAGCACCACATTTTTGTTGCCTTTAGTCTCCACTTCAGTGAGGAAAGTGTCTAGCATTCACCATCATATTATAGGTTTCTCATGAAGTTTTCCTGTTTCTTCATACTTTGCTTACCTTTTGGAAGGTACTTTTGCTATTCCAATGCCCCTTCAAATTTCATTGTCAAATTTCTGTTATTTTAGTAAATAAGACAATAGGATCTGTGGCATTATTCCACTTGATTACCAGATTTCTTCTCCTAACGCCTACTAAATAGTATTGATAAAAGAAAAGGGGCACAAACTCTTCTCTCACTTTTTACCTACTACATGCTGTAGGGACAAGACATGTCTCGTTACCCTTCTCCCACCTCCATGGGACTTCTTAGTCCTCAATGAACCATATATGAAATACAACACAATGAAATATATTTATTCAATAGTTAATATTACTACAAATTGGCCATCCTGTTACAAATTTATCAAATAGAAGATATTGCAGGCTAGGAAGATTGTGTTGCATAATATTCTAAATGGAGAAGTCCTGCCTGCTTTGAAAATTATTGGTTAAATTTGCAGTAAATAAGACTAACTTTTGGTACAAGTAGGAAGTCTCAAACATATGCTGAGAATTTCATGGACTGAATATGTATGTAATGACGAGGTTTCATAGAGAATGGGAACTAAAAGGATGTTTGTACTTAAAGCTGAAGAATAATTCTTTTATGAGTGAATATTGGAGCTAATAATGATTTTCAGATAGAAGTCTCACTATTTTAACCCATAGATGGTGGGGGGGAGAAGAGATGGACTCATATGCAGATACCCATGGGAAAGATACAAGTGAATGTAATGAACCCAACTGGAATTTGAACTCAGCTTTCCGGCTTCTCATTATGAGACCTTATCCATTAAACCACTTGCACATGCAAGCTTGCTGCACCTGATTCCAAGCAGTCACCTATCTATGTACTGACTAGGTTCAACATTGCTTAACTTCAATGACTGGATGAGAACCACTGTTTCAATGTGATATGGTCATAAGCCACATTGAGAAAAGAGGGCTTGGTAAATTTAACACTGATAAGATTTTTTTTTTATTATTTGAATGGAGCTTATAAGCATAGATTAGTCCAAAAATTAAGCATTTTTTTTAACTTAATTTTATCCTCACTTCATGAGGTAAGGCTCAACCTTGAGAATTTGCCAAGAATGACCAAGTTAGGCTAAAATCACCCAATGCTAATAATTAAAATAGTGTATGGAAAGTAAGAGAGAAGGAAACAGCAACCTTAGATGGCAGAGTAAGAAATATGTTTCTTAGAGTTACAAGTAACAGGAAGCTGTGGAAAGCTAAGATGGCACACATCCTGAAAGGATACAATGCACAAAAGAAGAAAGTATACAACAATCTTAGTCACAAATGATGTCCCTAAAAATATTTCCTGATTTTTAACTAAGTTGTGAAGCCGCCAGTCACTATGCAGTGATTTTCAGTGTTCACTTTTATATCTATATATAAATCTTGGAAAAGGTATGAATCCACCTCTTCTCATGTTAAATAGTAAAATTTGTATCACTAAAACCATTATTATAAAAATAAATAAAATAAAATTGAAGAAAAATATTGTGATTTCAGTATTAAATAACCCGTAGAAGTTGATATGCCACTAAACAAAAACAATCAACCAATCTATAGTAATCAATGATGTCTACAGGACCTAAGGGAATCATTGAGCTGTCCCATAATCATTCTTACATTTGCATACACATTTTATACACTAAATGTAAGAATTATTATGGGACATAGGTAGTGTCTTTCAGTTTATATGCTTCTGAATTGAGAAACAGCTAGTAATTATGTTGCCAATAAATAGTTCTAAATTTGTTCATATAGAAAAATATCAATCAATGATCAATAACCATAAAGCCTAGGGGAAAAAATATGATCAATAAATGATCCAATGTGTTTCACCTTTAACTTTTTTTTTTTTTTTTTAGGCTTGGCAGGTTCATAACTTATTTGGCTTTTTTATTTTAACCTGTTTCATTTTGCAATAAGTGCACAAAACATGTTTATATTTTCACAGACTGAAAAAAAAAAGGGGGAAAAAAAGGGAAAGTTAAAAAAATAAAATATAAAATATTTTGTGCTTGAAAAATGTCTATTACTGAAGCTCTAATGAAGCTGCCATGAGAATTTAATTTCAGGGCTAATTCATGATTTTGTAAAACTCAATGTGTGAATGAAATGTTTGTGTAGATGGAAAAAATGCATTTCATATATTCTTTCTGTGAAGAGATTCTTCTATTCATCTGAAACGTGTGTGTGTATCCAAGTTTAATTAAAAATGACTAACAAGTTGCAATGGTTGAGTTTTTTTATATAATTTCTCATGTATACATATAATTTTTTTCTTTTTAGCACATAAATTATATAAAAATTGTCTGAATGTTTTCCAAGTGCTTTCTGCTATACTTTTAGCAGTATAAGGATAAATTTTATTTTACTTTTAACTGAATATATGCATTATGTATGTATCTAGAGTTATAGGAATGTTTTATTTTCCAAACACAGTCACACATTGTGGCCATAGTTCATAGTTGATATTATAGCTTGTTAGCTTCTTTTTTTTTATTATTAATAATATTTTTAATATTTTTATAGTAACTATAAGCAAAATGAATCTTCCCTTAGAAACATCATAAAGAAAGACACAACTCCAGATGACCAAAACAAGAAAAATTAAATTATTCTTTATAAAAAATTTAAAACCACTAACCTCATCATCAAAAATAATTCACCTGCAAGATCCAAATTACAGAGAACCAACGTTACTTATGAATTTACAAGTCCTTTAAGGAGCGGTGTCCCTGACCAATCTAAATTTGTAAATAATAATATTGGATATACTTCAACATGCTTAACAAGAACACAAGTTATATCTCTCTGGCTCAGTTAGGTCTCATGCTGGCCTACCAAACTCTATCCGTAACATACTCCTTGATAATACAAATATAATAGCATCATCCACATGTACAAAAAGGCTAAAAATAATGGCAGCATTATTAATAAGAAAAAAAATCAACACTCAATAATATCAACTATGAACACAACCACAATGTGTGCTGACCATGTTTGTAAAATAAATCATTCTCATAACTCTAGGTATATACATAAAACAATGCATATATTCAGTTAAAAGTAAATATAGCTGAAGTCATACAAACTGTATAAAACCATTGCATGTTATCAGTTGTTTTTAATGAAACTTGCATAAAAGAGGGATTACTGCCCAAATACACTATATATATATATATATATATATATATATATATATATATAGTCTTAAAGTGTGCTATATTTATGGGATAAAGTGCTCAATATCAGAGATAGAGCGTGTGTAAAAGTGAACATAGCAGTCAACACTTAGAGGCGACAGTCTGTTTCATACTAGTGCTGTTATTTTTCTCGGCTATATATATATATATATATATAAAATTAAAACGAATACATTATATATGCATACACACACAGAGGATATGTCAGAAATAGTCACCTACATAATGGTAAAACAGTAAGAGGGATATGTGGGTGGTATTTCTGCCACACGCACACACACACATTATATATATATATATATATATAAAGTGAACATTGAAGTCAACACTCAGAGGTGACACGCTTTCATGCTGGATGCAATTGTCAGGCTGTCCAGCATGAAACAGCCATTCGCCTCTGAGTGTTGACTTCAATGTTCACTTTTATGTTTACATACACTCTAGCTCTAATATTGAGCACTTTATCCCATAAATATAGCACACCTTAAAACTATATTTCTTCATATATATGTATATAGAGAAAGAGAGAGCTGATCTTGTGGGTCCCCGACCCAAAAACATCATAATTTTCATAAGGTAGAATTCATATAAAATAAGTTTTATTGTAAACTAATTATGTTCAATATTGATAAGTACAATGTATTTAAATACAAATTAAAGATGTCATAGATTATTCCATCTTGATATTTTGCAGCAATTTTTAACATCAACTTGAGATTTTTCTTGTTAATAGTTGAAGAATTTTAATACATTCATCATTATGAAATTTAATTTTTTTTTTTTATCCATAGTGTTTTTTTTAGGCTTAGCATGAACAAAAATTCAGATAAAAAAAAAACAAGAATGACATCAAAATCTGCAAAAAACTTTCATCCTTTAATAATCAGTTGTGCTTAATTTAATTTGCAGCATAAAATAAATGCAGCTAGAAAAAAGCAAATGTTAAGATAGTGAGTGACACAAAGCACTGCCTTGAGCCTGGCTTGAAGCAATCACATGTCTACCCACACTGATGCACTATGATACAGTGAAACAGTTTGTGGCTCACACACACACACATATATCTATCTATATATAATGAAATGAACAAAGTCCAACAATTATATAAGACATTTTTATGGATATAAATATTTAAGTATATGCTCTGTTTATAATAAACAGTATTAACAACATTTACCAGCCTGAACGTCCAAGAAATTTTCATGGAAAATATTCGCCCTCAGACAGGAATCAAACCTGTATCCTATACGGAACCGTCATACAGCCTGAGGTGCCTTAACCGATTGGGCCACAGAGGATCGTTCAGTTAGCAAGGTTGATTTTACTGCTTTTAAACTACAATCTTCCATGAATCTCTCATGTACATTCATATCTGCTCAATACATATCCAAATGTAAACAAGTGATGTCACACATTATGAAATGGACAAAGTCCGACAATTATTTAAAGACATTTTTATCTACAAAAAGGATGTATAAACATAAAAATGTCTTTTACATATATATATATATATATATATATACACACAAAATACCTTACATTGATTGCACAACTGAGTTTCATGCCAAAGCAATTATCAAGTGCCTGTACATTTATGTTTATTTAATTAAAATAAATGTACAGGCACTTGTTAATTGCTTTAGCATGAAACTCAGAGTTGTGCAATCAATGTAAGGTATTTTATATATTAAATAGCTCAGTTATTTAACATTGAGCACTGTTTTTTCTTAGACTATAGAGTATTTATATGTATTTGTATATGATCACTTGCTTGCACATCTACCTATATTTACCCATTCAATCACTACCCCTTCTTAGGATGATAATAATAATAATAATAATAAACTTTTAAAGTATTATGACAAAGTTTTAAAGAAAATGGAAACAAAAATGAAACTTAACATCAAAAAGAGTTAAAATTTCTAGAGCACATAATGAGGTAAGAGGGCTTGGAAAATCTGATACTCACAGGACAGATTGAAGAGAGAGGAAAACAACACATAACATACTTAGTAGGCTTTAGTAAATCGATGATGGAACAGGGTTTAAGAGAAATAACAAAAAGACAAAAATTTATCTAGAGATACAAAGGACAGAAAATTGGGGAGAGCCATGATCACTTACATTCTGAGGGGGGCACAACACATACAGAAGTTGAATATAGATCTTGTTCTATGTCTGCTACTATTTTGCTAAACATATCCAAATGCCATCTAATTTTCAGTCTGCTACAATTTTATTTATGATTCTGTGAATCACAATGGCATCATTTACTCACTAATATATGTATTACATGTGTATATATATATATATATATTCCTTTGTAGTTCTTAGCAATGTTTGTTTGATTTTTTATATATCCTTGTTGCTCTGCCATTCATTTACACAACCTTATTAAGTAGATGACTCTTCATTTCCTTCTTACTTTCAATATGCCTCCCACCAGGTGAATGCCTCTTCTCGTTATGAGTCTCAGAAATACAAATTACAAATTGGAGATAACAAAATCAAACATGTAAAGTGTTTTAACAAAGGACAGAATGTGTAACACTAAAAATCCATAGGTGTGTTAGGATAGTGAAAGATGCCCTCCCAAAGCTAAGCAAAGTATTAAGAAATAGGAAAATTAGAAACAAAGAAAATAGTAATGAACTGTTATGCAATATCAGTCCTCCTATAAAGCAGTGATTGCTGGGCAATCTCCTCAAAGATGAAGACATGACGGAAGGATGCTGAAAATACCATGAAATGGAGCAAACATCAGAAAGAGACAGTCGAGATTTCTGGGACACATTATGTGGAAGGAGGGCTTGGAAAATTTGATACTCACAGGATAGATTAAAGTTAAGAGAATCAAAGGAGATCAACACACAAATTACCTGGCAAGTTTGCATGCATGAATGGTGGAGCAGAGTACGGGAAAGTTAGGAAAAGAACAAAAGTTATTAAGACCTTCAAGGGACAGGAAATTGTGGAGAGCGACTTAACATCAGAAAGATTGTGTTGAAATTTCTAGGGCACATGAGGAAAAAGGGCTTGGAAAATAGAACACAATGAAGTCAAGAGAAAAACAACAATCTGCCTAGTGAGCTTGTGTAGAGGGACAGCAGAACAGGGTTTAGGTAAGAGCTACAAAAGATAAGAAATTGTGGAGAGCCATGATCACCAAACATCCTGAAGCGACACTGCGCATAGAAGAAGTTCCAGAAATTTTAACTGTTTCCTTCTTATCCTATATACAATTATATTTTTCGTTTCCATTTTCCTAAAAACTTCCTCACTGCTCATATGCTCAAGTCCATGTTATTCTCCTACCACCTTTTTATTTCTACAGATTGTCCTGGGCATGACAATAAACTTCATCCAGAAGCAAGGCCTCTGATCAGGAGATTGGAGGTTTTGAGGAGTGTGGAACAACTTCTTAATTGCTGTTGTTCTCTAGGTTCACTCTAACAGGTGTTCCCACACCTGGTCAGAGTCCCAGCAAAAAAAGTATGAAAATACAGTGTAACCCGGATATAAGAGAGTTGTCGGAACCGGAGAAGAAGTCTCTTATATCTGGGTTTGGTCTATTTTGTTTTATTAACACAGGCTCTAATTTGGGACCAGAGAAAATCACTCTTATATCCGGGTTACACTGTGTCAGTAATATATTTTTATATAGTAAAATTGCTAGCAATAAAATGTATCAGTAACTGAAGGCATACAACTGCATTCAAAATATTTAGATTGCAGAATTAAACAACACAGAGGTTGATATGCTGCTAGACAAAAATCAACCTGCCAATCAAACTGTATACTAAAATATGACTTCAACAAAATCATAATATAAAACACACATATCACCACCTCTAGTAATTATGTCCACACAAACATGTATATGCACAAAAGCTGAGTATTATCTACCATGTATTCAAGTGTGAAAGCAGAATAACATATATTTTTATTACTGCAAAACTCCTAAGAAAATTAAACTTTGGCATTAAATGACCCATAAGGAGTTGATATGCCATGAAAGAAAGTAAAAAAAAAAAAACTCTGTAGAAATTATAACAAATACAGAGAGCACAATAACAATTGTATAGAGTAATTTTCCAGCTACAAAACATTGTTTTTCTACATAACTGCCAGTCATAAAAAATTTAATGTGCTTGCAAATGACCCACTTCGCCCCCCCCCAACACACACACATTGCTTTTTCTACTACTGAAATATATTACCCCTTCCTAACTTTGCTAACATCCACTGTTTGGTCACTACAAGCATTCAGCAACTGCCAATAAGTGTTATTTCTTTATATGGAGAAACTCTGCTTTGTATGCACTTTCATGTCAGACACCGTTTTGTTAGACTGTCACTCAGATTTTATTTGTAACAAGGTAAAAAAAAAATGAATTACTGATGGGAAGCTACTGCCATATCATCAACATTCACCTCTGACATCATTAGCCAATGTAATAAAATAGGATGCATTATTTTTGGAGCGACTTTCATAAATTCAGTACACACAGAAGAATAGGTTTGTTGTATTATTATTTGTTTTGGATGCTTTTATCAAAACCTTTTAGCTAATACAATGTCCAAATACTTTGAATTATTCTTAGATTGATATGGACTGATTACAATTCTTCTTGTTATTTTTTTAATATTTTCTACCACCTGTTATGCAGGTTTCCTTTTTAGTAAGGCACACAAAAACATATTCTTATTGATGCACATTTGCCAAACAGCAGGCACAGCCCTAATTTCTGAGATCTATTTTTATGGTTTTACTTGGAAAGACTTCAATGAAACATTCACTTTCCCTTAGAAACAAAATGTACTGACTTCACTTTAAAAAAGGAAAAAAAAAAGTATTTATTTTAACACCTATCCTAAAATAATTCATTATTCATTCACAGTAGCTAAAAGACCTGCAAGCATACTAAGTCCAAATAACCTTGATATTTTTTATTTTTTAAAGAGCTGCAGATACTTCACTTTAGAGAGAGAGAGAGAGATGCACTGTCCAACTATCTCTTATATATATATATATATATATATATATATATATATATAATTGGTAGTACTCACTTGGAAAAACCCCGGGTAGTTAGACTTGTAGTAGAACAAATTGGTACTCAAGGAAAAATGAGGAATAAAAAAAGAAAGAACCAAGAACATAAAACTAAGGTGAAAACAATCATCCAGAGTTCAAGCTCAAAGTCCAAAAAACAGAAAAAAAAACCTCCAGAACGAGTAAAGGCAACTATGTAAAGTACTCAATACATGAAATTTTTTTTTTTTTTTTGTTACATGGTCATGGTTGTTTTTGGTTTAAACTATAAATTCTGATCTATAATTTTCCTTTGCAGCCGGCATTGCCCTGACAAACCGTTTAGGTGAAACCTAGGTAGGTTTGCCTGGCTCCTTAGGATTATCTTATATATATCTGAGATGAGGTATCAACATCTTTTAGACTTATCCTCATCTTTATTGCCATGTTCACAATGTTTTGAGCAGTTGTACACTCCAGCCTTATTCAGAGGAGATATATGGAATTTTAAACGAAACCCTTTATTTAATACACAGAGATAGATTGTTCTAATTCCACATGCCATGCCTTTTCTGAATATCTCAGTTTCATTTACCTTTAGTAACTCTAAACTATATAAGTTTTTGTTCCCTCTGCTGTCGCCAGGTATTGAAATCACAACTCTTTGGGACAAGTCACTTTTTGGACTACTTCAACCAACACTTTTATCCACTGGGCCTCGTATCCTTGGGTTTGGTTCAAAATTCCAATATATGTCACCCAAAGAAGTCTGGTGCGTACAACGGCTGAAACATTGTGGATGTGGCAATAAAGATGTGGACAACGGTCTGAACAAAATATATATATATACCAAAGTGTGGGATTGGTATATACGGAGTAAATTCCAATAACCAACAATTATTATTCTTAAAAGAGTGCTAAATACAGAGTTGAGCAGATATAATCATTTATTTAAATATTATAACATAAATATGTTATAAAATCACTACAAAAATAGCCATTTTGTTTCAACACTTCTGGTGTCTTATCAAGTGATGATGATATAGAATAAATGTTTTTTTTTCCCATTTATTCTATATTCAACATCATCACTTGATAAGACACCAGAAGTGTTGAAACAAAATGGCTATTTTTGTAGTGATTTTATAACATATTTATGTTATAATATTTAAATAAATGATTATATATATATATATATAATATATATATATAATTTCACCAAGATCTAAATATGATGATAATAGCCATAACAATAATAATTTCTTGGGCTAAACCATTTTTCAAACACTGAGTGACAATGACCAGTGACTAACTGATAAGATTTAATCAACATTTAGCCCTCTGAATGTTTGCTGGAATTTAAGGGACATCTAGCCATCCATAGTGTGATCGTGCAAAAGAACGTGGACACATGATGATGACCAGCAACTGACTAATTGCCGGTGTTTACTTTAGGTTTAGCCATCCGTGAATCAATTAACTAAACATTTTTTTTTTTTTTGTGTTTTTTTTTTTTTTTTTGCAATCATCTCTTGGTTGGTTTGAGAACTTTTCAGCAGCCCCTTCATAGACTGAAATGCATTAATCAATTTCAGTGTCATACAAAAATAAATAATCAATGCAACAAATACTTGTAAACAACACTATAATAGCAGCTAATAGTTTCTTCCCCTGGATTTCTCACTTTTGGAACTCTCCTCTGGCTTCCTTCATTCCTATCAAATACAATCTTTAAAAAATTAAAAAAAGTTTATATCCAGCACTGTTTTATTACCACCAGTACTCACTGTCTGAGATTTTATATATATATATATATATTAGCAGTATAACCTGTCTTTGACAGGGTCATTCATTACTCAGAATTTTTGCCGTTCAATTGGTGCAGTTTAAGTTTAAAGTCAGCCCACCTGAAAATCAATATTAGTAACAACATTTGGGTGCAACTGAGGCACATCACCAAATGGGGGTTTTAACAATTTGAAGTGTGGGGGCCTGAAAAGGGAACTGTACAATAATAAATAATATTGTAATAATTTAAACTATTTATTTTTATTAAATTTTTTATGAAAGATATATATCCAAAAACAGATAATAAATAGTAAAACATTGCTGAGAGTTACAATGGACAGGAAGTAGTGGAGAGCCATTGTTGCCAATAATTTGGACTCAAAACTGGCACTGAAGAATTATCTATCAAGCAAAAGAAATTCATCTAAATTGGATGAAAACTGTGGAAATGCATAAACAACATCCAATCACATACACACATTTTGAGAATTATATATATATATATATATATATATTAGTTGGATTGATGTGAGTTTGTGAAGCCCAGGGTCATATCACTCCAACTAAATGTTAGCTCTATCATTGATATTGAGCGCTTTCCAATAAGTACCACACATATATATTATATAAATAATATATATAATGACTTGTCCATTGGACAACCCAGACTGGGCTGCCAAATATGATGACACATTTTTTTTCTGTTTTACATTGAGCTCACCTGCCTACCACCTTAAAGTTCTTGAAATCAAATATCACATTATATCAGCCTAGCCTATGTAAACAAAAGGATCATTTCATTTTTTCTTTGTGTTTGTTGGGAGGAGGAGGAGTAAACTTCTTTTTATTTTATACTCTTTTGGAACCTTTTAAACATGTTTTGTTAATATGAACAAGTTGTGTTCATCAATTTTTTTATTAAATCTTTGAAATTTCTAAAGTTGTTTTGTGTTAGCAGTAAATTTGCCAAAATTCATTTTAGCTTTTATTTTATTCTCTCATCCCTGAGTACTTTCAAATGTTGCTACATTCATTTTCAAGGATTGTTTTGTGTGTAGTTATGCTATTGGTTTTTAATTCTCACATTTAATGGAAGCAATTTCAATTTACTCAAGGTGACATCATATAAACAGTCAAACTGAATCTTTTATGTTTGTGTTTGTTTTTTTTTTATATTAAATACACTTCAATATACACTACTCTAAAGGAAAAGAGCTTATTTAATATTGGCTGCTTCTCTTATTACAACAACTTCCAGAATTTAGGGTCTTTCTTTGCACTGTGTCCAACTAAAATTTGTCTAATATTAAAATTATTTTGTCTTTATGTGTGTGAATTGCATCAATTTTGACAAATGACAAGTTAACCTACAAGGAAGTGTGGTGCATGTCGGGCCAATGTAAGAATTGTTAGTGTTGGAGAGAATATCCCAAAGGGCGTAAGAATTCATAAACAACATTGTTTATATAGAAATAATTCATCACCTCAAAAATCTAACCTAAGAATTAGATTGGACATTTTGGATTTTTTATAATAGATGATAAAAAGTTCATTTTGGAAGAAATATGATTCAAGCTTTTGTCTTCCTTACATCATCATCAGAGTAAGTAGAGACAAATGGTGAGTTTCATAGAACTGGTGAGTGTCATGGCAGAGGCAATTTCTTCCAAAATTAACTTGGGTCAATGTCTGACAGGTAAATATAAGAGTCAATAGTGAGTTCAGTACCAAGGGGCAACAGACTGTTTCATGCTTGAACACAATCTTCAGGATGGCCTGAAGATTGTGTTCAAGCATGAAACAGTGTTTACCTCAGTTTTCATTCTCTTATATACCTCTGTTAGTAAAATCTTTCTCACATGCAATTGGTTATCAGCTGTACTAAACTGGGTAACTATTGTGAAGTAGTTGTATTCAGTGACTTTTTTTTTTAAGCAAATCACCCCAAGCAAGGCTGGAGTGCCACTAGTATGCAAGGGGTTACTGAGGGTAAGAGAAAAGAGGAGTGTTTGGGAAAAGGATAAAAAGAAAGACAGTGATCAAGGTCAAGGCATCAGAAGATGTTGATTGACATTACATTTGAATATTTGACGATTATAGCTATCAGGGAAGCAAGTGATAGGAATGGAGTTCCACTGACAGAAGGTGCAAGCTAACAAGTGGTTGGAGTAGAAGAGATGGCTGCATGTAGTCTGTTTCAACAGTGAAAGGGTGGGACCAAGATGCCAACCTAGTAACACGCATAAATTCATGCAATTTGGGAAACAGAACAGTTGCCATGAAAGTAGAAAAAACAGAGGGAAGCCACAGCATGCCTGTGAGAAAGTGACTGCAGAAGGAATGTCAGCTCAGGACCAACCACATTGCATGTCCATCTCTTCTATTTTCCAACAAAGCAGCATTATATCCTAAAACTCATTTTTCTTTTAATCAATTTCTCGACCTTTTCCCGACAAACACCAAAAGAATGAACAAAATGAAAGTAAGAATTACTGAAGTTCTCTTTCAATTTTTTTTTAGTATAGTATTTTACTTTGTTTTTCATCTTACAAATAATCAGAGGAACACTGATTCTTTTGTATTACCTCTGAAAGCAAAAATGAACACTGGTTATTTATTCACACATATTTATCTGTTTCTCTACACAAAATCTTTAAAAATTATAATTTTGTGCAGGAGTAAGCTCAAAAAATTTGATTGGGTTCTTGAGTAGAGCTTCAATTTTTTTTTCTTTTTCAATTTGGAGATATTTTATACATTAAAACTACAGTCCAAAATATATGGAAAAAAATACAGTTACCTCCCCAACATCATATCTATCTTATGAACTGATATTCTTTCAATTTTTTGTGATAATGGTGTTAGAAAGCACTCAGAGAGTGCTTTCTAATTTATTTATTTAACAAAATTCAATGAAAAAAAAAATTAAAATTCAGTTTATTATATTCATTATCAGATTTTCATAAAATTCTAAATTTTCCTTTTTTTCTTCTTTTAGGGCCTAACCAGCATCATAAAGACTTCATAACAAAATCATTTCCTCACCACTACCACCACCATCTCCATTTTGGATGAGGAAACCGATGTGCCAATGGATATTTAACTGGGACCACAATGGCATCATCCCGCAGCCTCCGTTACACCATTTGCCTGCTCATAGTAGCTGTGCAGTATTTCTTTATTGGATTCTTATTCAATCAAAAAGGAATCTTTGATATGCTTGACACAAGAACATACAAGCTTAAGGACACAATTCCTCAGAGCATCTATCGTAGACTTTTACAGGAGCAGTCTGACCGGAAGAACCATTCTGGAGATCTGCTACAGCGACACCCGAGCTGCATAATCATTGGAGTTAGGAAATGTGGCACACGGGCTCTGCTAGAATTTTTATCAGTCCATCCAAACATCAAAATCGCCAGACATGAAGTCCATTTTTTCAATAAAGACGACCGTTATAACAAAGGACTGGAATGGTATCGCCAACAGATGCCTTTCACCTACCCAGATGAAATCACCATAGAAAAGACACCAGCTTATTTCATCACAAAAAAGGTTCCTGAACGACTGTACAAAATGAACCAGACAATAAAACTCTTGATAATTCTCAGAGATCCTACGACACGCGTGATATCGGATTACACTCAAGTGTGTCATAACCGGATCGCAGAGAATAAGACATGTTACCGTTTTGAAGATCTTGCAATGGACACAATGATTGGCAAGGTCGATACGGATTATCGTGCTGTGGACACTAGCATGTACTGTAAACATCTTTTACGATGGATGCGGCTTTTCCCTTTAGAACAGATTCATTTTGTCGATGGTGATGTATTATTGCATAACCCATTGCATGAACTTCGTAAAGTTGAAACCTTCTTGCAGTTAGATCATAGATTTACTATGGACAACTTTTATTTTAATAAGACACGGGGCTTCTACTGTGCCCGGAACACGACCACAGTACACTGCCTTTCTCGTACAAAAGGACGAAAACATCCAAGAGTGGATCCATTTGTCTTAGACCGACTCCAAAAGTTTTTTCAGCCCTATAATCATCGTTTGTATCAGATGATTGGTCAAAAGTTCAACTGGCCTTAGAAAGGTTTAAGATTTTTTTAAAGTTCTGAAAACAGTTGCCATTTCTCCACTCTAGTCCTCCCCCATAAAAGTATTAAAAAAAAAATTGAAATTATTAAATTTTGATTTGAAATGAAAAAAAAAACTAACAAAAAAAAACAAAAAAATTTAAAAAAAAAAAAAAAGAAAAAATCTGCTCCATTGTAGATTTGTAAAAATATTTTTAAAGTCATAAAAAAAAAAGAAAGAAAAAATTTTAAGAAAAAAAAAATTAAATCTGACGATAATTTGGAAGATTATTTCTGTGAAATATGCTAAAAGATATGGACCTATCTGAGACTGTTCTGTCAAGAACACATTTATCTGCATTTGCAGGTTGTGTGCGTGTGTGTATGTGTGTGACATTTGGTCTCAGACTAACGTTTATTCAAATTGAATTTAACTTACATAATAAAAAGCGATGCTACAACATCCTACACAGACTTGTTTTTGTTTTTCAGTTGAATTTCTTTTTGCTAAATAGTCTACCAATCCAAGGCCCAAGCTACTCAAAGAGGGGAATTAGTAAATGATTGATTTGTTTTTTTTATGGCTTAACCTTTTGCAGGTCATTTAAAATGAGAAAATATTTTATATTGTAAGATATTTTTGAGATAATGATTTACTGATAAATGTCATACTAATTAATCCATAGCTGAGAGAAGAGGTGAATTCATACTTTTCCCAAGGGTATTTACATATAAGTGAATATAACAAACCTGACTGGAATTTGAACTCGGCTATCCGATTTCCAATTTCAAACTTATCATTACACCACTTGCACATCCAAGTTTACAGCACCTGATATTCCCAAATGGTCATGCATCTAAGTACTGACCAGGTTTAGTATTGCTTAACAAGTTAGCAAATGTGATTGCTGTATGGACATAAAAGGTTGAAGTGCAGATTATGAGGATATGTAGGATAGATAATGTTTGACACAAAACTTGATGTTAAGATTGTAGTGATCAGAAAAGCTTCTCTCAGGAGTATTTTCCACAAAGTAGCTGTCCTTGGGAAGAAACTTCCTTCTTACTAATAGAATATGAAATGAATGAGGATGATTTGACCCTATGTTCATGGAAAGACAGGTCTTAGTTCCACCAGTTTAGACATTCATGACTAAGGAATATAGCTCAGCTGAATATTTGCCATAGAAATAGAGTAGTGATCCATTTGTATCTGTAGAAAAGGAGCTGTTGAGATGAGAATAATTCATCATCCACCAGGCTACATAAATGCTTCTTAGCTCTTAAGGCTGGAACGTAAGGAACAGTACCAACCCAGATATAGTAGCTCATTACTTCATTTGTGGATAGGGTATAAGAGTTAAAATTGTTATTTTCTACTTCATTATTATTATTAAGACAAATTTGGTTTGGTTTGTTTTGTTTTACAGCATATCAACCTCAATGGGTTATTTTTTGCCGACAACTTTTTTTTCCTGGTAATATTTTGTTTTGTCAAAAATGTATAGCTGGTAATATTATTTTAAAAAATATATTGCTGGTAATAGTTTTTTTCTTGAAAAATTTTATTTCTGGTAATAATTTTTTACAAAGCATTTCTGGTATTAAAACCTATTTTTACACTTTCATAAGGCTTTTATACTTCAGTTTGGGGTTAACTATTTGCCCATAGCTGGGACCCTAACAGGTGCTACCACCCCGGGTCAGGGTGACCTGGGAACACCAGCAATTAAGAGATGGTTCCACGCTCCTCAAAACCTCCTGATCAGTGGCCTTGCTGTTGGACGTAGTTTATCGTCTTACCCTGGATGCAGATGTAGTTTATCGTCATACCCAGGATGGTAATAAGGCAAACATGGACAAACATGCCAGCAAAAAAATTGGAGTATCCCTTGACACTGCTATTATTTTAACTACCTTCACTCCTCGGCAATGTTTCCTTTAAAAAGCAATGATTGGAATTGTAATAAAGCCTAAATATATAATGGTGATTTTCTAAGCATAGCTTAGATGTGGCATGAGGCTGAAAGTATGGGGCAATCAGTGAGGATAAAACTCACTACTCAGTCATAATAGTGAGAGAAGCTTGCCTTCCATAGCTTAGATGTGACACAAGGTTAAAAGTATGGATCACCCAATGAGGACTGAACTCAATATTCAGTTATAATTGATCTAGTAAGACAAGCTTGCCAACCATTATACCACATCGAAGTGCTCATTTTTGGGGGGCATGTCCAGGATCAAAATTTAAGCATATCATAAAATTGAATTTATACATATTTTATGGTCTTGAGAATTGACAAAATAATAAAAACTATTATATTTTTTATTGGAATGGTTGACAAAACATTGGCTAATTGACAATTGATTTGAATTTTATAAAATGGTAAATAAAGATTTCTTTGTAGTCGGTTCACATATTTTAATAATTTAATAACTTTATAAATATAAAAATTTCATATTTATTTCTTTATAAATTGGTAGATGATAAATATTTGTATTAGTTTTTAGAATGTTGTAAATATAAAATTCTTGAAACGAACAATCTAATAAATAGTGTTTAATATTTTTGTTGCAAATTCTCAAGAACAAAAAAAAATGTATAAATTCACTTTTGTGTGTCTTTTTTTTTATTTTTACAATCATCACTTTTTAAAACCACAAACTTTGCTGAGGAGTGAAGGTAGTTAAACTAATAGCAGTGTCAAGGTGGTGGGGAACAGTCCTTCTCTGTTTTTTGCAGTCATGAAGGTCCAAGTTTGCCCCACACCAAAAGAAAAAAAAAATTTTTAATTATCCCCTCCAAAATTATTCAACTGTCCCAAAATCAAAATGTTTTCTTTTTCACTTTATCATTTATAGTTATCAGTAGCATAATAGAAACACCATTAAGCTTCAGCACTCTGCATTATTCATTAGTATTACTTCCCCTTTCATTGAATTCTTTTTCAGGGTCAAGTAGCCCTATTATTGATTTCAGTTAAGGTTGCCACTAATAATATGCTGTATGATATTGACATTTGTGATACATTAGATCCCTCATTAAACTGACTAGGACATACATAAAGTCATGTGGGGCCTAAAAGATTTTATCCCAAACATCTTTTCACAAACCTCTTTGTGGAACTGACTGCTTGGAGGATTCTTCTCCAATCACTACAGTCTTAACCTGTTATGGTCTAAGGTTAACCATTAAATTCCTCACACATTCTCAACTGTGCCTATTAATTCTTACTCTGTATCCCTCTACCTAGAGTGGCCCTTGGGACTTGTACAGAGTGTTCAATATATTGAAAACAGGATTTGTGCTTTCTTTTCTTATTGTGGTAATATTTTCTTCTTTCATTCCCTTTTTGAATATACACCAGGCTTTTCCCAGTTTTTGTTCAAAGAGATGCAAAAAGGAATGAAGCACATCATGGAGTTGTTTAACCATTGAAAATGGCTAAACAACTCCATTATAATTAAATTGTTTTCCTAGCAGGACATGACAGCACAACTGCAAAATTGAAACATGCCATTGTTTAGTAATTGTAGCCACCCTGAGTGGCAGGAAAACTTTTTACTTTGAGAACTAAATCATCAATAGAAAGGTAAAATGCTTAGAAAATAAATATTTATTTTCATCCATTCAGTTTTTGTTTTTTAATCTAAGTAATACATAAATTAATAAAAGGTGAAACAATAAAGTTTTAAAAATGAATAAATGTAAAAACAAATTCGTTCAATTTTTACTATAATTATTATAAAAACCACAACTATTTTTATTTAAGCATTTTGGTTAAATGATCTTGAATAACTTCACACAGAAACATCCTTAGTAATTAATTTTCATGCTCAGAATCACTTTTATCATATTTTAATTTAAGCACTGATAGAGGGTTTGTTAAATATGATAATCACAGGATGGATCGAAGAGGAACAGAGGAAAACGACTTGTGTAAATGGATGGCAGAACAGGGCATAGGAGAGATAACAAAAAGAGAAAAATTTATCAAGAGCTACAAAAACAGGAAAATGTGGAGAGCCATGATTGCCAACATTCTGAAGGGATATGGCGCATAGAACGCATTCTTCTTCTATATAAAGAAAATTAACACATTTCAACTATTCACAATCAAAACAGCATTTAATGTCTTCCTCAAAAGATTTCCATTTGGAATTATCAGACTTGCATTGTGACTAAATTTTCTATGTTTATCATTTTAAATTTTCTTGTATTTTCCAGTAAGCTGATAAGGAGAAACCATAATACACAGAAGTTAATGGTTCATTAATTTTTTTTTTTTTTTTTTTTAAACCAAAAATAAATGGAAAATAATTTTCTTGCTTTGTTTTATTAAAGCCAAATGAATTCTTACAATTAGATCCTAATGTTATTTGTTATACTTTTGTTCACTAAATACAATGCTCAAGAGCCACTCAAGGTAGAGGGTTGAATGATGTTCATAAAGCTGTAAAGGGAGGAAGAAAAAAGTGCATATTATAAGGATATGTCAGACAGATAATGGCTGACTTTAGACTTGAAGAGGTTAAGATTGTAGTGATCGCAGAAGCATCCTCTGAGGAATCTGTTACACAAAGTAACAGTTCTTGGGGAAAAAGCGGCCGAGTGGAAATTCCTCCTTACCAATAGAATACAAAGGGAATGAGAATGATTCAATCCTGTGTACGTGACATGGGGGTTACTACCTATGCCATGTAGACAGTGTCCATTAATATAAATACTACAAATATCTAAATTTCATTCATATTTTTTTCATTAAGGTTTCATTCACCAGTTTAAGAAGTGTGAAATTTCTTTTTCTTTGTGTGTGTGTGTGTGTGTGTGCATGCATGCACATTCCATTTATTAAAAGAATGGTAACAATTAAATTTTTTTTATTTAAAAAAATTTGTTGCTTTTAGTGTTGATTTACAATCTTTCTTGGGAATGACTGCAAAACACTTACCTCTCCCCTTTTATAGGCAAAAGCACACAAATGCATGCTGGGAATTTCTTTTTTCTTAGCCAATAAAAGAGGCCGGTTTGCAGTTTGACATAACTCAGTTTAGATCTGCCTTATCTAGAAGACAGAATGCTAGATTTGCTTGTCAGAACTTGTTTTTGTGTGTGTCGACGCCAATACTTTGCAAACTTTTTGCCTTCTTACCATTAATTTACTTTGCATATATATTGTTTGCTTGCTTGCCTGATATTATTTCATTTTTGCCCTGTTCCTTTTTATTGCAAACTTTGTAAATTCTGTTTGTTGGACAGTTCTGTCCAACAAGCAGAATTTTGCATTTGACTATGGCTACCCACTCCACATTTAATATAGATTTTAATTAATTTAAAAAAAAAAAAAAAAAATTTGTATCATCCCTCAAACATCTAACCATTTGTCATCAATAATTTTCTATCATCCCTGGTATGAGAGTATGATAACCTTGAGTCTTGCTTAGTAGATGCCATAAACTCCAGAGATTGATATATGTGTGGGTGGTGTAATGCAGCTCGGAATGAGAAATTAAAGAGTGAGTCTACATTCTAATTACGTTTCCTTAGTCACTTTCACTCGCATACCATTAAGAAAGGTATGAATACCCCCCAGTTATGGGTTAAACAGCAGGGCCAACACAGATCTTCACCCATAAGTGGCAATCCACCTAAAAGACTGACAATTCTGGATTAAAACCATATGTAGCACTGGCAAAGACCATACTATGCAGCTAATGAAAAGATTATGGAATTTACAATGACTTTGATCCCAATGGCAGCCGTTTTTTATTGATTGATGCTACTCATTTTAATGCAAAATTTTAGTAGTCCCTAAAGCTTGATGTCAATTACCTTCCAATTTATAGAATTATACTAGCAGCATGGCCCAGCGTTGCCCATGCTTGATTCAAAAATCGTACAACTCATACAGCAATCGCTATCACTTGACTTAAAATATTTTTGCCCTTCCTTGCCTTTAAAGGAGTGCCCTTTGCCGTACTGATGTTGCTACATGCCTTACTTCTTGCCTATCTCACACTGCAAATTTTTTCTAAGCTCTATACTAAACATATAATCTGTTACGAAAAAAGAACTAAACAAAATGAACACAAAACGATCAGCTTTAAAAAAGGACTCATAACTGGAAAAACCGAATAAAAAAGAATGCTAACAACAAATACTTTTTCACACCCAACCCAGTTCTGCGGAATCAGAATCAACATTGAGTTTAAGCAAGGGAATGAGACAATTGGAGTAAAGTGCCATGCAGATTTAAATTTTTCCCAACTTGTGACGAATGTAGCTATTGATTTTTTTTTTTGCATGCTAGCATGCTAGTTAACATTTGTGTCAGTCAGCTGTTGGCTCTCATGCTGGCCAATAGAATCTTCCTGCCTATTCGTGGAAGCCAGCTATAGGCTCTCACTCTGGCCAGTAGAAAATGGCCGCAAACTACATGAAAACTGCCATAGAAGCATGAAAAAATCGATTATTTCCACTATCGATGGGAGTTGGGAAATGCAAAGTCGGTCTTGGCCTGCTGCTAACTTAGAGCATGTGCATGTAAATTTTGGTGCAATTCCATCGAAAATTGCGGCCGTGCATTCATTACACACACACACATCCTATCTTTTATAGATAGAGATTATAATCATTTACAGATAAATAAATGGAACAACTCTGTAATTAGCCAAACTTCAATTGCATTTAAAGATTAAATTAGCTTTACTTGTAATTTTGAACAAATTAGTTTTGTAAACAAGTGTAGAAATATTCTTGAAAGAAAAGAGAAAAAAAAATGATTAATACCATAATTCTTTATGACCATTAGGAAGTATTAGGTTGGTGCAAAAATAATGTTGTTTTTCTCACATAAGTTGAACGTCAAAAAACGACATTATTTTTGCACCAACCTAATATAAGACAGTTAAAAAACAGAGAAATTCCAGCAGGAAAAGGTTATATAATCAAATGAACAAAAAAAGAAAAAGACCACGACTTATGAAAAAGGAAGAGAAATAAAAATGCCCCCCTCCCCCGTGAAGACATTTTGTTTATTTTTGGGATTCGTAAACATTACAAAAACAATGACACTTGGGTAGGACTGCTAAATAGCCAATATGCATTGAGGAAATAAATCAAGATTAAAAATGAATAAATATTAACTTATTTCTTTGTTTGGTTTTAATTTTTTTGTGATAATCTCAGGTACCATACATGACTTAGGGAAATAAATCTTTTATAATGTTTCTCTTTCTTGCAATATGCCATTAGATAGATATTATCTTTCCGGTAAATAAATAAATAAATCAAATTTGACTAGAATTTGTCGGTCTTAAGTCCTGGAAAAAATAGGATTAAGTTCTAAACTAAAGTAGTGATTTTCCAAGTGTAGCTTAGATGTGGCACAAGGCCGAATGTATGAGGCACCCAGTGAGCATCGAACTCACTATTCAATCATAATTGTTCTAGCGAGACAAGCTTGCTAACCATTACACCGCCTCGAGGTGCCCAAATTCTAAACTAAAGTATAAGACACAGAAAACTATTGGAGACAATTTTGAATGAAAAAACCTGCATCTTATACACACAAGATTACAGCAGTTTTTGTGTGAAACAACAACATGAGATTAATTAATACACGATATCTCTTGGAACGTATACTAGAATGAGAACATTTTATACACCTGGATTGAATAAAAGGTTTGGTTCAAAATGCCTGGAAGATTAACAACTAAGACTCCTAAAAAAAAGACCAGATGTTAAAAACGGCAGAGAATGTGATAATAACAACCAGATTGAGGACCCTAGTCCAAACTAATTAGTGTATAATAAAAAAACAAATTTCCTGTGTTAAAATAAAGATATCATTTTATGCAACAATTTCAGCCTGAATTTTTTTTTTTTTGTTGTTTTCAATGTTCATATAAATCTTCTTTACAGAATTTATAACAAGCATATAAAATAACATGTGGTATTACCCCATATGTTATTTTGCATGCTTGTTACAAAAACTGTTAAGAAGATTTATATGAACATTGAAAGCAAAAAAATTCAGGCTGAAATTGTTGCATAAAATAATGATATCTTTTTTTTATAACAGGAAATTTTTTTCTTCTGAAACAGACCACTAGATGGTGTCACCAAAAGCAGTATATGAGAAAAGGTCACAAAGTCTCTTTCTCTTTTAGCAACTGGATGCCTTACAGATAGGACACATCTTGTTTCTTTTGACCACCAGTAAATGAAAAATACCTTTACACACACCTTTCACGCCTTCTGTATTCTTCCTATATAGTTTGCTAAGGCAATAAACATATTGTTAATTGCACAATATTACTTGTAATTTAATTCCCATGTTCCATTTTAAAAACCTGGCACAAACACTAATATTACTTCACATTCTTTCTATTTAGTTTACTTTTTCATTAAGGAGCACAGTAAACAGATCTGCATAAACAACGTACTCTGTAGCGACTATTATAATTGTTCTTACCCCTGCTTTTGTTAGTTCACACAACAGTTACACCCTGCCAATACCTCATAAATAATGGACTATTCCATTTTGATTACATGGAAAGAGAGGAAACGTCGCTACTTAATTTTTGTGAGAAAATTTAAAAAAAAAGGAAGAAGGGAAGAGAGAGAGATAGAGAATCAGACTAAGCTGATAACAGATATAACACTTTGATCTTAGTCAAAAGGCCAAGATTATATGGCAACTGCAATAAAAGTGCCATTTTTCAGATGCACAGTTTCAAATGACAGAAACCAAGTAAGGTAATCACCAAAAATCCAGTTACCATAAATAACATTGTCTGCTGAATTATTTTTAAATTATTATTAAGAGAAATGTTTGTAAGACAGGCTAGAAAGAAAGAAGGGGAGATAATGTTTGACATCTCCTGCCAATACCTCATAAATAATGGACTATTCTGTTTTGAATGCATATGAAAACAAGATTAAAATGGTTTCAATGTGAAAATGAATGAAAGAAAGAAGAGAGAACTTAATGGCTTTTTCATTGAAATGGACAAGTTGTCAATTTCAATTTTTTTCATTTGTACCCACTTCTTAAAATAACTAAAATCATTCATATTTATGATTATTATAACAGTATTTTTGTAAAGTTTTAAGCTCAAATTGTTAACAATGCAATAGGGGAATTTCTGCAAATATTTTATTTTCATAGAATTCACCAGAAAATTCAAGTAGGAAGAGTGAAATTTTCATGGGTTTTTCTAGTTTTTATCAAGTTGTGAATCAGACAGAAAATTGCTTTATTTTCATATTAGATATTTTTAAACAAAAAGCTCAATACAATATGCTAATTTAGGTATGTTACAATCCAATAGAAATTTGTATATAATAGAAATAATTTCAGAATAAAAGCCTTTCACTTCTAAAGAAAAATAAATAAATTATAAGGAAGACATAAAAAGATAAGGACACACATATAAAAGAAAAATGTCAAAAATGGGAATTAAGCTTAATTTAACCTGGCACAAGACCACAGTAGTGAGGTACTCAGGGAAATCCTTGCTAGCAATACTGACAAGACTGATTAGTTAACCATAACTTTAAAGTGAGTGCTTTTTATAGAATTTTTAAAAAATGAGAACTGATTATTATACGCATTTCCATTAAGACCAGCATGCTCATTTTAGTTGTTATATTTATAATGTTTCAGCTCTTGTAGCCTCTGGCATTCTTCAGACATCTATCATTGTACTCAGTTACTTTCTCGAAATTAGAACAATCCACTCCATGGATTGAATAAAGGGTTTAGTTCAAAATTCAAAGAAGCAGGTATACATTCTCAGCTGACATGAATTGGAAAGATTATATTGAATCCATTGCTCAGTCTGCTGTTAAGATAGTTCATTGTGTCGTGCTAGACAATTTTTCTCTCCAGAATCTATCTTACATATTTATAAGTCTACCATTTATCTATTTTTAAAATATTGCTGCCACATATGGTTCAGTGCTCAGGCTATATATTTAGAGATTATTGATAAAATCCAAAGGAGAATCAGCAATATTATTGGCCCTAACCAGTTACTTTCTCACCGCTGAAATGTAGCTGCCTTGTGCCTTTTCTATAAATACTTTTATGGTAATTGTTCAGATGAATTCTTCACTATGGTACCAAGATTTTATGAATTTAAAGAGACAACTGACAGTTCTTGAATGCATAATGAGGAAGAGAACTTGAGACTCACAGGGCATACCAAGGGCTAGAGAGATAGTGGAATGTAGTAAGCCTCTGAAGAAGCTGAAGAGAGTTCCACAAGTGAGAGGTGCAAGAAAAGAAACTGTTAGCACATCTAGCCATTTCACATGTAAGGATGAGACTTAGCTGCCTATCTAGTACTGCACATAAATTTGTAAATTATCCCCATATCTTCTATGTGTTGTATCGCTTCAGAAGTTGACTGTTCGTGGCTCTCCACACATCCCTTGTGGCCTTTAACAGTGCTTGTCTCTTTGCCAAGCCTACTGTTGCCTGTTCTATCACTCATTCATACAAGTTTATCAGGTAGAAGGCTCACTACATTCCAGTATCTCTCTAGTCCTCGGTATGCCCTGTGAGTCTCAAGTTCTCCTTTCTCATTATGCGTCCAAAAACTTTCAGCTGTCTCTTTCTGATTCTAAGTGTTCTTTTTGTTACCATTTTCTTTAAGACTTCATCATCACTTACTCACTCCATTCATGTAATTCTCAATATCCTCCTGTAGAATCTCATCTTTACTGCCTCCATTTTTCTCTTCATCTGTGGGGAGCATTCATTATCATACAAAAGGATTGCTATTACATAGAAACTAAGAAAAGAGTGCTGGATGCTAACAAAATTTTCTGATTTCTTAGTAATTTACTTAATTTTTGGAATACATCTTTTGCTATTCCAATGCACATTAGGATTTTGGTTTTGTATTTCCCATCTTCCGTTAAAAACACTCCCCAGATATTTAAACTTCAGTACTTGTATGATGTTGACATCACAAAATCATAGTTTGCATCTTGAGCTTTTTCTCTTGCTAACAACTATACTGTCTTATTACAGTTGATAGTCTTTTTTTTCTCCCATTCCTAGTCTAGGGTCTTCTGTTCTTTCACATTCTTCGAGTGTATGTTGCATCTTGTTATCCTAGGATGCAAGGGATTACTGAGTGTTAGAGAATATGTGAAAAACTACTGTTAAGGAGAGAGGACAATAAAAGGAGAAGAATTAAGAAGACAGGAGATAGCAATTGCATTTAAATTTTTGAAGATAAAAATTGACTGAGAAGCCAGAAGAAAGTTCCACAAGCAAGAAGTGTGATAGAAGAAACTGTTAGCATAGAACTTATAGTTACATCTAGCCATTTCAACAGTAAAATGATGAGACCTCGCCACCAATCTTGTACTGAGCTTAAATTCATAAAGTCTACATACCATAGCAGACTTCATCTGAACAATTACCATTATTTATAGAAAAGGCACAGAGAAGATACGTTATGGCAGTGGGAAAGCAGCTGTAGCCAGATATGCCAGGTCAGGACCACTAACATTACAGATTCTTCTTTGGATTTTATCAAGAATCTCTAAATATATAACAGGAGTGCCAGATCAGATGGGGCTGCAATACTCAAAGATAGACTTGTAAATAAGTAAGATGGATTCTCGAGAGAAAAATTGTCTAGCATGGTACAGTGAACCAACTTTCTTAGCTGCAGACTTAGCAATTGATTCAATATAATCTTTCCACTTCATGCCAGCTGAATACACTACTTTCAGACTTGTAATTGACAAATTATTTTCCACCCTACTACCTCTTAAAGACAAAATGTCACAAACCTCTCACTGCTCTATCACTGTTTCCATGGAAAGTGATAAGACAAACTGTATTCATTAATTCCACCAGTTCTAATCATCATGGTTATGACCTGCCATGCTTAGCACATTGTGGTGAACCACCCTCACTCCTTTCATGTTCCATTGGTGATATCTAAGTTCCACTCAAGCAGCTTCTTTCTGCAAACAGCTGCTCTGTGAAACCAACTCCCAAGGGGATGTTTTCTCACTCGATACAATCTTAACTGCTTCAAGTTTACGTTTAACTATTACCTTCCCTACATATCCACATAAACTGTGCCTCTTAATCTGTAACTCTCTGCCTTGAGTGGCTCCCAACCCTTGTACAGAGTGAACAACACCATAAGAGAAATTGGGAATAACATAGCACAAATAAGAGTTTGCACATCATTTTCATATAGAGTAAAATCATTTTCTGGAGAGACAACAGATTCTAAGAGAAAATTTTTAACCTCCCAGCTTATTTCATCCTCGTCTTTTATTAAAGATGCAAGAGAATAATACATATCGAGTACAATAAAATAAACAAAGCAAAACAAAGTACTAAGAAATAAGAAAATTTCCTTAGAGACAAAGAAAAGAATTATTACTACTCTTATGTAGCAGTGAATGCTTGACCATTTTCTCACAGGTGAAGAGCAAGCTTGAAGCTACAAAAAATGTGTTTCTACAGAAAGATGCAAAGAATACCATAAACAGAACATGTGAGCAACAAGGAAGTTTGAAAGAAAATGGCAGAAAAAAGAGCATTTGTGTTTAGGAGCATAAAGAGATAGTTGAAATTTATGGGACACATAATAAGGAAAGAGGGCTTGGAGAATTTGACACTCTCAGGATATATTTGGAGGTAAGAGAGGTAGAGGGAAATAGCAAGTAACCTACCTAAAGAGCTTATGTAAATGGATTGCAGAACAGGGAGTGGGAAGAATAGTAAAAAAAAAAGAAAAGCAAACATTGCTAAGAGCTGCAAAAGACAGGAAGTTGTGGAGAGCCATGATCACCAAATGTTCTGAAGAGACACAGCACATGGCAAAGAAGTATGAGCATAAAAATATCATGGAAGTTGGGGAATTTACCCAAAGTAGAACATGCCTTCCTTTTGACAATGAATTGTAGGAAGTAATGAAATGTTTTTGTTAAGGCTTTGAGTAACCCAGCTAAGAAGCTTGTGTAAATGGTTAGCAGAACAGAGATCAAATGTGATAGCAAAAAGAAAAAATTTACTTTCATTTTACAAGGAATTGCAGGAAGTAATGAAATGTTTTTGCTGACTGGAAGCATAAATTCCTAGTTCCACATTCTGGTCAAGTAAGTATGCAGAGAGATATCCTACCGGAAACATAAAATCTGAAAAAGTTATGTCTCCTCCAGTTGTTAAAAATCTGTCACTTTCTTTAATTCAACCAATTTTCAATCATCATATATAGTGTACCTTCATGCCACTACAGGAACTTTGAACCTCACTGAGTGCCTTTCTATGTTTATGTACCTTTTTTGCATCATCATCCACTTTCAAATGGAAAAATTCCTCAATCCAAGCTGCTGTCCATTACTCCACCGTGCCTCTTTTCAGATTACACACCAATAATGGCACAATCAAAAATCAAAACTAGAGTAAATGCACTAAGTAAATTTAACAGTTTTGTAGGCACTGGACAAAAACTACTTATCTCAGAACTATCAACAATGTGAGGCATTTTGAGATTTGGAGTGCTTTTACACAAACAAATTTACAAATAGGATGACTTTACAAGTCATCTACCCTAACCTTGTTGACAAGTGGACCAAAGCAAACATGTTTACATCACAAATAATAAATAAAAAGTGTAGAATTATGGTAAAGCTCAATAAAATATGGAACAACACAGTATTTCACTCTAAAGAAAAAGTCAAAAGAAATGTAAAGGAGACATTTTTTTTTGGAAAATAGACAAATTGTTGGGTGTATTGAAGTGTAAGTGCTCTTCATTAACTTGTACAGCTATAAACTGCCAGGATTGTTAAATTGGTGCCTATATAACATGCTCTTGTTCTAGAGAAAAAAAAAAATTCCAGTAAAGGAACTAGTATTCTTTAAAGGTTGTAGGGGAGTCATAACTCAGTAAATAATTATAAACTCCTAATATAGGTGGCCTGACGATTGCATCTAGCATGAAACAGTCAGCTCCGAGTGTTGACTTCAATGTTCACTTTTATATTCACATATGCTTTATCTCTGCTATTGAGCACTTTATCCCATAAATATAGCACACTTTAAAACTACATTTTTTCATAAACCCCTAATATATATTTTTTAAATCGGTTTCACCCTATGCAGGGCATAAAAGACAAAAAGGGATTACTGGATGTGGAAGAATTAGGAACAGAAACAATGATGAGCAGGAAGAGAAAAGAGTAATCATGAGGACAGTAGATAGCAATTGACATTGCATTTAAATTTTTGCAGATTAAAGCTAGCTGGAAAGCATGGAGACAGAAGGGAGTTCCACAAGTGAGAAGTGCAAGAAAAGGAACTGTTAGAATTTACAGTTACATCTAGCCAGCTCAACTGAAAATTGATGAGATCTCGATATCAGTTTAATACTCTAGGTACCATGGTGGAGAGCGATATTTATTCTGTATAAATTACAGAAATGTGGCACAAGGCCGAAGGGGGGATTGGGGAAAAGGACGGTCTTCTTCTGTCTTAACTATAACTTAGCTAGCCGCAAACACTGACCCAATCGTATGAACAATATTCCTTACACCAAAACAGTGCATTCATACGTACCTTTCTTACTACAACCACCATAATACCTCACGGTCTCTATGAAAATACTAACTAGTCCCCATATTTACAATTCAATGTCTGTGGGGAGAAGGGAATAAAATAACAATTCTAAAAATTAACCCCAATGAGTATTTACAAAATGAATACAAAATATTAACAAGAAACTAAAGAAAAAATAATATTAGTAGTAAAACCCCCCACAATCACTAAATGTGGCAGAAATACCAGTTCACAGGCCGAAATCAATGGTGGAGAGCACATACAAATAATTACCATGATAGTATTTATAGAAAAGACACAGAGGGGCAAACCTATGGTGGTGGGAAATTGAAGATGAGCTGCCAGATAATATTGCTTTGGATTTTATCAAGGAGCTCAAGATAAATAGCAGGGGCCCCCGACCATACATGACAGCAATATTCTAACATAGGCAAATGGTAGACATAGATATGTATGATTCTGAAGAGAATAATTGTCTTGTATGACACAATGAGCCAACTTTCTTAGCAGCTGACCTAGCAATGGATTAAAAAAATACAAAAATACTTAGAAAATGAGAAACAGCAAGACATGGAAACAACAAAACGAGTATTATTTATTATCTGATTGTTATGTGGTGTTAAAGATGCAAGAGACAATAATACTGAGTAAATTGCAAGTTGGGATCAGATATAAATCAAATATGGATTGGAATCTAATAGATTGAAGCAGTCTTTATAGTATGTTTTTATACATGTGTATAATAAGTGTCCAGATTAGTTGGAAAATAAAAGTGTCTGGAGTTTTCTTACCTCAGATTTTTTTATTGGGTATTAAGAGAGACGATTGTTACCATTGTGGCTTGAAAAAAGGAAAGGAGCCAAAATATCATTGACCCATGTGTTGACTGTCTGTCTGATATTGAGGATGTTGTATTTGTGCGTGTAGAGGAGAAAAATGGGGTTTTGAATGAATGAGTGAATTATGATAATTGTTATAATTATTTTATTATAATCATTTGTGACACTATAATTAAGTTTTATTCATTTATTTTTTATGGACAAAGTGACTGTTTAGTTAATTTTTTATTTATGTATTTTTTAGGGACACAACAAGTTCAAAGAGATAAAGTAGTGAGTAAAAGGCTGCATCAAACGGGTTCTCCTGATATTTCCTGATATAAGGAAGACAAGAAAAAAAAGTTTTAAAAGACTTAAGCAAGAAAGAAATGCAGAGAAACGATGTAGTGACAAAGTAAAAGCTAAGAAATATGCTGAGGAAATTTTTCAGCAAAAGAAACGGAAGATCAACCAAATGAAGATTTATACCATAAGTGTATGTTACACTTGCTTTAAAGTGTTCTACCAACACATACATGACTTATAGCCATATAGTTTTTAAAACTCCAGTTCCTGTATGAGCAATTAGTTAAGCAATGTCAAGTCTGGTCAGTACCTGGATGGGTGACTGCTTGGGAATACCAGGGGCTGTAAGATTGGATGGGTAAGTGGTCTAATGAATAATGACTCAGAATTGTTAATCAAATAGCCAAGTTCCAATTCCAGTTAGGTTCATTATATTCACTTACATGCAAATAACCTTTGGAAATATATGAATCCACCTCTTCTCCCCCAGATATGGGTTAATTAGTAAGACTTATATCACTAAAATCATTATTAGCCTAAAAAACAAACAAAAAAATTTCTCACAATCGAAAAAATATTTTCTGTCTTTAAATAAACTGCAAAGGGTTAATAAGCTGTAGAAAACAAATGAATGAATGAATGAAAAAATGACTCCTATACCTTTCATTGATTCATGGTGTGTGTTTCATACTGTGCCAACATCTGGCAAAGGATTTGACTACCTCTGCCCACAGAAAGCAAACTACAGTGTGTTGTTCCTTGATGGGGCAATTGCTGAGTGGAGTGTCCATATGTCTGACCTTGTTTTTTGCAATCCGACTGAATGTTGGTAAAGTGGCATGTGGCTAGTTACCCATCATCCCATGCACACACATCGTACCACACATTAGCGACTTCCTGTTTTCACTGCATAATTCCACAACTGTCTTTACTTTCTGATTTACCCTCATTATGGGCCATGTCCCTTCAAGAGGTGGGCGATCATGGCTATCTACAACTCCCTGTGTACATATATATATATATATATATATATATATATATATATATATATATATATATATATAATTCAAAAATTATAACAAATATGTTATAACATCTCTACAAAAATAGCCATTTTGTTTCAACACTTCTGGTGTCTTATCAAGTGAAGGTGTTGAATGTAGAATAAAAGGTTTTAAAAGGTTCAAATCAATCAAACACCCCTTGCTAGGGAAAATGCTGTTACACAAGCTGGAATGACCAATCAAAATACAAGTATATGAGAATTCAAAAAACTTGACAATGAACTTAGTGATTTTATGTTATAATTTTTAAATAAATAATTATATTTGCTCTACTCTGTATTGAGCACTCTTAAGAATTGTATTTCTTGGTTATTGAAATTTATTCTGTATACACCAATCCTATACTTGGAGATATATATATATATATATATACATACATATTATATATATATATATATATATATATTATATATATATATATATATATATATATATATATATATATATATATATATATAAGGATAGAAGTTTTATATATATATATATTTTTAAAATCACTATTATAACAGTATGCAGATTTTATCACAGTTACAATAAATTTGTCTTTGTAATTTACCCCTGAAGATGAACTTAGAAAAGGTTGAAAGTACTTGAGTTAAAAAAAAAAAAAAAGAGCTATGGCACCAAGGATTAATTTCTATGACAGTAAGTGAACTTCAACCGCTTAAGTTTTCACAGTTGTCTCTCCATGAGAAAGTAACAGTTAAGAAAAGAAGCCGTTCAATACCAGATATTCAAATATCTCAGCCAAAAATAAGCAACATCAAGAGGTATATTTGTAACTTTAATTCTAAATGGTTCCAATGGAAAAGTTGCTTCTGCAATTGTAAAGTGAAAAATGCATTGTTTTGCTTCCCATATTTACTGTTTGGAGGTGATGTATCATGGAAAAAAGATGGTTTTAGAAATATAAACAAAAAAAAGAAAAAAGTGAAAAACATGAGAAGTCCTTATCTCTTGTCCCTGTTTTTAAGAACTCTGGAGACCCTTCTGACCCATCTACCATCCTATCACTCTCCTACCACTCTTTGGCAAAGTATTTGAAGCTTTAATCAATGCACTGAATTTGTATACCAAGCACTTAATAATAACGGCAAAGCTTGAGCTATTGCTCAAGATATCTCTAGGACATCTGATAGGGTTTGGCATGGCGGCCTTCTATGTAAGCTTCAGGGATACAGTATTAAAGGATGATTATTTGACTTATACCAATCATTCCTATCAAATTGTGAAATAAAGGTCATCCTAAATTGATTCTCCTACAGTTCCTTCCATACAAATGCTGGTGTTCCCCTAGACTCTATCCTGGGTCCTACACTGTTTCTGATCTTCATCAACAATCTTCCTGATGTCATCAGTTCTCAAGTAGGCATCTACACAGACAATCATTTACTTCTGTCTCAATAGTAAATGCTGACAAAGTTAACCTGACTGTTGATCTCAAAAAGGGCCGTCAATCTGTGGTTGACTGAAGCAGGAAATGGCTTGTAAATTTTAATGCCTCTAAAACAAAACCATAGAGAAACCTCCCTGCCTCCTATCAGCATGACTGATGCTCAACTTCACGAGAGCGTCTCACTGCACCTTCTTGGTCTCACATTTTTCACTGACCTGAGGTGGAATGACGACATTGAATGAATAGCTACATCTACCACAAGGAAAGTTGATTTTCTGTGTCGCACCAAAAGGTTGTTCTTGTCCAAGTCCATCCTTCAAATCTACCATTCATTCTTGCAGTGAATACTGATGCCATATATGGCCTGGTGCCCCCGATGTCCATCTCAATGCTCTCAACAAAATCCAACACTTCCCGACAGTGGAATGCCCTTCCTCTTACTTGCTTCCCTGATAACTATAATCTTCAAAAATTTAAATGAAATGTAATGTCAATCAACATCTTCTGATGCCATGATCTTGATCCCCATCCTTCTCTTTATCCTTTCTTCAAACACTCCTCTTTACTCTTACTTTCATTCTCTGTAATCCCTTACATGCTAGTGGCACTCCCGCCTTGTTTGGGGTAAAATGCTTAAAGAAAAAAAAAATTAAGGATAAACTTAGTGAGACATACAGGCTATCAATCATTGAGTGTAACATGAAGGTAAAAAAAAAAGTAAAATTTTATCCAAAATAATAGACTGTATCATATTTTATGGAAACTTTAAAACTCACTTATATAGATATGATGAAAAAGATGATTCAGTAAATCCAAGGGTATTTAGAGGATTAATGAATTTTGCATCTAAATTAGATCCAGATTTGAAGAATAACTTAGAAACCAGTATGGTTTTCAAAAGTGTTTCGAAGAGCATTCAGAATGAGGTACTTGACTGCCTGCTACAAATATACCATGAGGAGATAAGGAGGGAAGCTTCATTTGTAGCCATCATGGCTGATGACAACAGATGTTTCAGAACACAGTCAAATGGTCATTGTTCTACAGTATGTGTTGAGTGAAGAAATATTTGATCATTTTAGAGGATTCTTCCAGAAAATGAAACTGCAGATGGCATATCATAACGCATTCTAGAATAGACATAATCCAAGGAACTGGACAAAAAGTGATTGCTCAGACATTTGATGCTGCAAATGTAATGAAAGGTAAAAAAAAGGAGGAATTCTAGAAAAAAATCAAAGCAGTTTATAGCTGTGCACATTTCACTCACTGTTATGCACATTAACTTAAATTAATTATGTGAAATGCAGTATTACATGGAACACGAGAATATTTTTCTTTAACATTTTGGCTATTCCAACATTCCTCTCAAGATCACCACAATGTGTCGCGAGAAGCATATGGACATCAGCATTCCATGTCCATCCTCTACAAGGTGCAACTTTAGCATACAGACTGAACAGAGTTCATGATAATTTGTACCTTTAAAAAGTTGCCATACAGAAATTCAGTCAACATTAAGTGCAGATGAAACCATTGCAGAAGCAACAAGAATTTTACAATACCTGAATGATGATAATTTCATGTTTTATTTAGAGCTTTTTCATCAGATTATACCTCATGTTGAAATAATTTCCAACAAAATGCAATCTCAAGAAATTACTGTGCTTAAAGTCAATGAATAACGGATATCAAAACTGTTATTCTAGAAATAAGAAACTCAAAGTACTGTAAGAATCCTTCAAAGACACTCATGGCAGCCGCAAAGGAAGTGTATAACTGCACATGTGTTGATATAACGGACAGATATTTTTCCACTAAACACTTAGTAGAGGCCAAATTGTTCAACAAGAAAAGATTGAAATTTTAAGAATGAACTGCCTACAGAAGAAATAGTACTGGCCACTGATATCCCATGATTGATAAAGAAACCCTTGAAAATGAACTAAAAGTATTCTATGGTAGATCCAATATGCAGGAATATTGCAAATTAATTATCTGCTGAAATTTATCTTGGAAAATAATCTAGATCATGTTCATAGTGAAATTATAAAACTGATAAATATCCTCTTGACAATTCCCATGACGACATCCGTGCCAGAATGCTGCTTTTCAGCACTGACAAGAACAAAAACTTTTCTAAGGAGCACTATGAATTCTGAAAGACTAAATGCTCTTGCAGTGTTTTTAATGGAGAAAAATTTCCTCACCAGTCATCCAGGTATCAAAGAGAAAATTATTAACCTTTTTGCTCAAAGTAAAAGAATGGATTTCATTTTTAAATTAATGAATCAAGAATGAACTGTAACAATTTATAAGTAGAAAATATTTTTTCATTTAGGATTTTATTAAGTTTATGTATAAATTTTTTTTGTGTGTGTTTGCTTGGTTTTAAACAATGGCTAAAAATTTTCTGAAGCAGCATCCCCACTAATTTTAGCTAGTAGCTTCCATTGTCAATGAAACATGTTTGAATGAAGATATGCCACCTATATATAACATACAGGGTGTGGCAAAGGCAATGAGGTTTTTTATTCTTATTAACTTTTATTGAACAAAAACAAATAACATTTGTTTAAGAAAATTTATGTTACATCAAAACAACAAGATCTCTTATGATTATTCAGTATGCTGCCCTTCCTGTTCAGTACAATGCAGAACCTGATCAGCAACACTTGTACAAATATCCCAATAAATTAATAGATAGGTAGACTGTACGCTCATATAGATTAGAGTCGCCAAGATAGATATGGTTTACTCTTAGGTTAAAAAAAAAGACACAGCTCTATGCTACACTAGAGACAAAATGTTATACCATGCTTGGTGTCCAACTCATTCAAAAATGTCTAAACTATCACCTGCGTACAACCATTTTCTCAGAGCAATAATTGAAAATGATTGTTTTTTTTTCATCAGCTTTTATAGACTGGTGCTACAGAATCCCAAACAAAGATCTGTACCAAATAACAGAAACTACATCACTTAAAGACTTTCAACAGCAGCAACAACTAAAATGAATAGAGCATGTAACTTGAAGAGAAAATAATGATATAGCCAAAACATTGACATTTCATACTACTCCAAATAGAAAGATAAGAAATGAAATTTCCATCAAATTGAGGAAGATGGATAAAAGCTACTGGACATAAGAAACCTATTTTCCTGAAAAATTGTTTTAAGGGAAAGATTTTATGAATATCACCTGATCATAATGTTAACTGTTTGGTGAATGACTGCTGAATGTTTCCTACCAGGAAATGGCAATGTCACCATTACTAACGTGTGTTTATTTTGCTGGAATTTTTTCAAATTATATCCTTTACCATTTGGACTACATTACTCATTTTGTTTGTTATATTCACAAGGTTTCAGCTAATGTACCATCCAGCCTTCACCATTATACTCCTGTCTTCATGCCCATTAACATACTAAGAATTTTGAACTGAAAACTTTATTCGACCCAAGGGAGTAGATTTTATATCCACTAAGCATGGAAGCATAATAAAAACTATTTACCCCACTTGATCGAATAAAGTGTCTGGTTCAAAATTAAAAAAAGGTTACAGGTATAAATACAGTTATGAATACAGGTACTTTAAGGCTGGCAGGTATAACTGTCGAGATATGGTGATGATAAGTTAATAACCAAATATACAAATTTGAATAGCAAAGTCTGTGTTGCATCAGAAGGTTTTTCTCATACCATTCGTCCTTGCATTGAATACTGTTGCCATATATGGTCTGGTGCCCCTGCTGTTTATCTCAGTGTTCTCAACAAAATCCAAAGATGGATATGCAATGTGATAGGTCCTGACCTGGCATCTCAACTCCAATCACTTTCTCACAGACTGGATGTGGCTTCTCTGTCTTTATCTACAAATATTTTCATGGCAACTGCTCTGACAAGCTATTTTCACTTGTGCCCCAACTGCATGAATTTAAGCATGATACTAGGTTGGTCTCTTGGCCCCACCCATTTACTGTCGAAACAGTTAAATGTAACTGCCTCTTCTGCTGCAACAGCTTCTTTTTTGCACTTCTTTACAGTGGAATGCCCTTCCTCTTACTTGCTTGCTTGCTTCCCTGATTACTATAATCTTCAAAAATTTAAATCTAATGTCAATCAACATCTTCTGATACCTTGATTGTCCTTCTCTTTATCTTTTCCTCAAGCACCCCTCTTTTCTCTTACTTTCACTCTCTGTAAACCCGTGTACTAGTGGCACTCTTGCCTTGCTTGGGGTAAAATGCTTAAATATATATATCTATATATATAATAAAATGTTTTGTTCAACATAAAATCACTGAATATCACATAATTTTTGACAAGTATTTCATTTAAGTTTTAGTCTCTTTTATCAACAACTTAAAAACTTACAAAGAAGATAATAAATATACAACAATATAAATATTAATTAAATTTCACACATAGGTAAGCTGCTAAAATAGTTGGTTCACTATGTTGTAGTAGACAATTTTTATCTCAAGAATATATGTTACATATCTATAAGTCTATCATTTATCATTGCTTAGAATATTACTGCCACATATGGTCTAGTGGTCCTGCTATATATTTATAAATTCTTGATCAAATCCCAAAAAGAATCAGCAATATTATTGGTCCTGACCTATCATCTCATATTCAGTCACTTTCCCCACTGTCATAGCATAATGAAGCTATCCTATGTAGCCTTTATGAATTTAAGTGTAGTACTAGATTGGTGGTAAGGTCTCATTAATTTACAGTCGAAATGGCTAGATGTAAAAACATTTGTGGTTAAATATACCTTATTCAATCTATATAACCTTTCAGAATAAAAAGATACTAACAAATTACAATTCCTACATAGACTCATCATATGAGAAATTAGCCATACTAATGTTGAAATCGAAAAGCTTAATATGAAGGTAAAGCCTTTGGTTTGAAACCAAGAAAAGTTGATTAAAAATATGACCATATTTCACTGTTGCATTTAACCCTACTTGCATAAAAGAAAACTTTCTCTCAGATATATATATATATATATATATATATATATATATATATATATTCTGGCCTACATTGATCAACGACTACCATGAGTTTCATGCACTTTCACACAATCTTCCGATAGTCATAGTAGTGGTTGGTATATACCAGTAAATAATATAAATGTATTATTTAGCTCTTTCTCCCATGGACAATGGTAGGAGTGTCTTATATATATATGGATAAATATAAAAAGTGTGTGTGGAAGGGTAAAATAAACACCAATTGGGGGGAAACAACTGTTGAATATAAAATCTAAAACGATTTAAAATTTGCAGATTTAAGTTTGAGAAAATACAGAAACTTTCAAGTTTGTATCCTCTAAAAGATAAACATGATACCTTGCAACATGTTGTAGTCAGTCAACTCAAAAATGTCAGATCATTTTACCCTAAGAAATATGCAAAATTGCTAGAGATCAAATGACTCACCAACCACTGGGACTATATACCAGCCACACTAAATCAATTGTACTTCCTTTTCTCCAAGATACTGTGAGTAATAACATTTAGTAAATGTCTGAACTTTTCTTATATCAATTATACCCTGTTTTATGAACATTTCAAATGATAAATCTGTTTACTATGAAAGGACATCTGCTGGAAATCAACTAACACATAAAAACTGTTGTAAAAAATGTAAATAAATTTATCACATTTATTAAGTTTATTTTACTATTTTAATTGTGACTTTGATAAATTGTTTTTTCTTTCAGCAACCTTCACACCTACGATCTACCATGCTATGCACATTGTAGTAAACCACCCTTATTCCCTCTGTATTCCATTAGTGAGAAGTAAGTTCCAATCGAGCAGCTTCTTCCTGCAAACTGCTGCTCTACAGAAAAATCTCCCAAAATTTCACAATCACTACAATCTCAACCTGTTTAAGTCTAGAGTTAACCATTATCTTCCCACATAAACCAAGTCTCTAACTTCATAACCCTTTACCTTGAGTGTCTTTTGGGCCTTGTACAAGGTGAATTCCACTGTAAAGAAAAAAAAAGTATGAACTGATTGAGGTAATTGCAGAGAGCTCAGTCTACCTTGTTATTTAATCATTTCCATGTACTGAATACTGTTGTCATATTTGATCTTTACAAAATCCAGAGAAGGGTCTGAAATACAATCAATCCTGACCAGGTATCATGTTTCCAGTCACTTTTTAACTATAATGTGGCTTCCCTCTTTTCTACAAATATTTTCATGGCAACTACTCAGATGCACTTTTTTTCTGGGTACCCGGACTACATGAATTTAAGTATGCTACTAGACTGGCAGCTAGTTTTCACCGTTTTACTGTTGAACTAGCTGGATGTGTAGCAGAAAAACACAATTTACATATAGTTAGAGATAACAAATTAAAGTTTATACAATTATTAGAAAACATCTCTAACTACACACCAATTTTTATCTAGCTAAGTCACACACACGCCGCACTCTACTCAAAACAAATTTTAAAATAAACACAAATATGCCAGAGTGCTGGCCATTATCAATGTGACTCTTACTTGTCACAGATGTCTAAAACTACGTCCATGCACCCCCCCCATACATAGGCTATGAGAGAATCCAGACACCAGCAGCAGAGAGAAGACAGCAGACAGAGCAGAGAAAGAGACATAACACACACACACACACACACACACACAAACCATAGAGGCTACACGAGGGTGTGTAAACTGCTTTCTCGAGTAGTTTGTAACACATCTATTTATCATCTCTCAGTTGCGTCTGTCTTTGGGCATAGTGTGCTCAGGGGTGGCTCCATCAAAGGACAGAGTCGTAAGTGAGGAAAATTATACTGAGAGGTTCCTAGCCTGGGGGAACAGCTGCCCAAGGCCACACCCTCTCATTGCACCAGAGAGAGGGATCAGTGCTTGCACAGAGGCCAGCGCAACCAATGGATGTGGGGGCTGTGGGCAATTTTTGTTCCTAGCCTGGGTGTACGCGTTTGGGTACTCACCTTAAAAACGGACCTTGTGTCACAACTTGTCTTTGTGGCAAGACAGAGTAAATACCTAGAGGCTACATGAGAGCATGGATGACTGCCAATCCAACCATTAGGCTGTGAAAACAACCTCCTGTGAACACAGAAAGAGAAACAGACTTCACTAACCAAATGACAAGCCCAAACTGATGGCCAACAAGCAGTCAGCCAAATTAAGTATTATTTTTTTTTATGCCTTGTACACTGTACATTCAAACACACACAACTATACGACTTACCAAGGATATTTTCATATCTCGTAAATGAAAATAAATCTTTGGTCATTTCTCCAAACCAGTGTCTAATTTTTTTCTTTACTCTAACCAACTTCCACCGTTGGATCAACTGGTGACCACGATGTGATTGTAAAAACAGAAGACGTCTCATTGTCAGTTTCAGACAGGAACACAAAGGAAGACTAAACATCATCAATTTACCTCCTTTCAACAGAAGAAACCCTCAGACCTGATTCAACCAAGTACAAGCTTCATTGCAGATCCAAACTCTACTTACTCTACCACACACAAAAAACTTTCAACAAAAATTAAAAAAAACAATCTAAAGAGCAAAATCACAAATTTCAAAACTCTAAAACGCATCTACATGACATACTATCTGGACAAGATGTTCTCCAAGTTAGCAAATATTTTTTCAACACACGGAAACCAAAAACATTCCTAATAGCCATTACAATTACTACTCCGGTCATCAGCACTCATCTCAACTGTCTTTTGCTTAACCCTTTCTTTCTTAGACGCATTACATCTGACTTCTACCCCCACCAGCAAACATCACAAAAACTTTTCTTCACCAAAACAAAAAAATACGAAATTCACCTTACAAATTTGATGCATGCAGAACACAGCTCATTCTCTTGAAGAATACCACTCAGAATTCACAAACTTAAGTGGACTACATGAGAAAATACCACACAAACACCACAGAAGTCATCTCCATTCTCTGCTTTAAACATCAGATAAAGACATGAAATAATTCCAAGATGACCCACTGACCTTTCATTCTTCAAAGATGTGAACATGAACAACAAAGACATCTGCAGGTACAATTTAATAATATATGGAGATAGCTGCATCTCCAAGAAAAATCAACAATGATACCAGATATCTTCGAAAGTTCTCACAGAATATGCGTTCGACACTCAGTAACAATTTCACCAGCATCAGCTTGGCAACTTTACAAATCAAAGCTTCTTCTATTCAAATTTTGTGCACTAACATCATCCATGCACAGTAAAACAAACCAGTCCTTTCAAACAAAATCAATTCAATGTGGAGCATTGGAAAACAAAAAGATTTTAATAATACCAACTGCTGAATTCTAGTGGGTCAGAAAGTAGCACATCCTGGAAAATGTCGGTAGCTACACTACCAACATTTTCCAGGGTGTGCAACTTTCTGACCCACTAGAGAATTATACAGCACCCTGATGACACAGTACTTCACATAAGTATATTTTTGTCAATATGTTTAAACATGTTGCAACCACACTGTTCGACACTTTTTCTTTTCAGTCTACGAGGGACAAAAAAACTACTAAATCACAAATTCTTACCACAGATCAACTCAAAGATGTTACAGATCAAACCAAATAGACAAGATCAAGCCGACACATCCATTGGCCCAACAGATTAAAGTCATGCAAGATATACAGTTGCGGCCAAAATGTTCAGAACGGCATTTTTTTTGTCAGAAAAGTAGGTATAAGTTTTTATCAAAGTTGTTTTATATTCTATAATTTTCACAGACAATAAATACGATAATAATTGTTATTGTCTGATATTTTGGTGTAATTTGAGAGGATAATACAAAAGTTATGGATGATTTAGTGATTTACTGGAAAACCCATGGCGGCCAAAATGATCAGAACAGTTTAAAAAATAACAAAATAATCAAAAATGACAGAAAATACTGGAATTATTTAATATTTAGTGTGAAGCCTTTTAGCTTCAATCACACTTTGACATCTTCTACTGCATGAAGAAATTAAATTTTCAATTTCTTGATGGGTGATCTTATTCCATTCTTCCTGTAGGGCATTCCATAATTGCTCAGTTGTTTTAGGATTTCTGGCTTTCGAACGTTCTAAAATATTCCACACATTTTCAATAGGATTGAGATCTAGGCTTTGAGCAGGCCAATCCATAACAATAACCTTTTCAGCCTTGAGGAAGTTCATGACCACCTTAGCCTTGTGACATGGGGCATTGTTCTGCATGAATATGGGTGGTCGCTTAGTTGAATTTCTCAGCACAGGCAAGACATGATCTTTTACAAGTTGTTTATAAACTCCAGCATTTACCTTTCCATGTAATCGCACCAAAGGGCCCACACCATCTCCAGATATCATCCCCCAAACCATGACACTTCCTCCACTGAATTTAACACTAGTCTTAAGGCATTTAGGCGACAATTTTTCACCTACTTTTCGACGAAGTACCTTTTCCCATCTGAGCCAAATAACATAAACTTAGATTCATCACTGAAATGCACCGTTTACCATTTTACTTGAGACCACAACACATGTTCGGTTGCAAAGGTAAGACGACACTTTTTATTCTTGGAGCTGATCAGTGGCTTCACTGCAGGTGCTCTTGCTTGTAGGTCATGTTCAACTAAATGACAAGACACAATTATTCGAGATAAAATTTTCTTCAGTACAATGCTCATTTCCCGAGAAACAGCAGCTGCAGTTTTAAATCTGTCCTTTTTAACCAACTTTACCATAGCACGATCTTCTATTTTGGTCGTTCTTCTTGGCCTACCTATAGACTTTCTTGCTTCACATGAACCACAATCATCGTAGACCTTAAGAATACCGTGAACAACACTTTTTCACTTGTTAACAATCTTTGCAATAGACCCAATACTTAAATTATCCTTCTTTCGAAGCTTAATAATCTGCTGATGAATTGGTAATGGAGTAAGTGGCATTATATTAACAAAGTACACTGCATATATTCTTACTAATGTTTAGTAAACGAACCGACACGTAAACAAATTAAAAAAATTAGAGTTCACCAGTTAAATATACTAAAACACAGAGTAAAAGCAACCGTTTTATCATTTTGGCCACCATGGGTTTTGCAGTAAATCACTAAATCATCCATAACTTTTGTATTATCCTCTCAAATTACACCAAAATCTCATACAATAAAAAATAATATCGTATTTATTGTCTGTGAAAATTATTGAATATAAAACAATTTTGATAAAAACTTATACCTACTTTTCTGATGAAAACAATGCCGTTCTGAACATTTTGGCTGCAACTGTATATACAATAACCAACCTTTTGCATTTCAACTTCTCAGGTACTTTTAGCTGTTAACAGCTATAATTGTAATGCTTTCCAAAGCATTATATCACCTCCAAGCAGCAAGCTACCTACAAATTACATCAGTTTCAAACATAACCCACTACTTTCAAAATTATTTTGAAGGTGTGATTTTAACAAATGCTTTTGGACTGTAAATGCTCTAAAATTAACTCATTTGGTTGACTCTATATCGAAAACCACTTTTAATAATCTGTAACCAAATCAATTCATTATTTTTTTCTTTCCCTGCACAATTTCTTGGTAATGTTATTCTGAGAAAATTCTCAACACATTTTCTCTGGTAAGGGAGTATTTGTAGCAGAAAACAATTCTATTCAGATTCTAAATCAATTAAATATTTGCAAAAGGTCTAAGATAAAAATATTCAATTTCTTTTGTTTTTACCCAAACTCCTTGTGCTGCACAGATCATCCTTGTAATATAACAGTGAATGCTGGGCAATCTTGTCACAGATAAAAAAAAAAAGACTTCAGACAACAGAAGTGGTTCTACAGAAGGACGCTGAGAATATCATGGACTGAACATATAAACAATGAAAATTTTTTAATATCAGAAACAGAGATGAAATTCCTAGGGCACATAATGAGGAAAGAAAGCTTAAAAAATTTGAAGGTAAAAGGAAAAGATGAAATAGGTTAAAAATAGATAGAAAGAAATATAAAGGAATAAAAAAGAGAGAAATTGAAAGAGAAAACAAACAAAAAATGGAAACAAACAAAAATTGTTAAATGCTAAAAAAAAATTGAAAAATATAGAAAGAAGAAAGGAGTGTGAAATTGAAAAATGGAAAAATTAACAGACACAAAAATGGAAACTATAGGAACTCTTACAGAAGGTAGTAAATGAAAGTGAGAAGCATCAACTGTATGAAGATAGACTGTATGAGTGCTGAACTTTTATGTAATATCAGTACTTCTATATAGCAGTGAATGCCAAACTATTTCATCACAAATGAAGAACATACTTGAGGCAACAGAAATGTGGTTCTACAGAAGGATGCTGAGAATAACATGGACTGAATATATGAGCAACAACAAAGTTTTAGAGAAAATGGAAACAAAAAGGACACATACTTAATATTAGAAAGAGAATATTGACATTTCTAAGGCACATATTGAGGAAAGAAAGCTTTGAAAATTTGACTCTGACAGGATTTATTGAAGGCAAGGACAGTGGAAAGCATTGTACAACCTACCTCAAATCCTTGTGTAAATGGTTGGCAGAATGGGGATTAGGAGAGATAGTGAAAAGACAAGATTTACTTAAAGCTACAAAGAACAGGAAATTGTGGAGAGCCATCAGCACCCATGTCTTGTATGGACACAGCACATAGAGGAATATAAACTAAAATTGATCTCTCTCTCTTCTTTTCCAATATAGCCAAAACAATCAGCTGGTGTACATTTGGTGATTTATATTTGAGAAATCAATTTCCTTTTGTGATACAAATACACCTTTTGCCATCTCAAATGTTAAAGAAATGGTGAACAAAAGATATACAATGTTTAATAAAATCTATAACAACATTCTAAATCTGTATTGTTACAACCTTTTTGTGTGGCTGTATATATTTGCATGACTAGCCACAATTCTCAGCTCTCAACACATTCTCAATTGAAATCTAAATAAAAAAATAAAAAAATAGTAACCACTTTTATAATAAATGGAAATCAATATTAACTATAGCCTGAATTACTAGTGGAGAGTGTTGGCCATTTTTATGCTGTTAACACAATAGTAATGGCACTTTAGAAAGAAAAGTCTGAAAGAAATTACTGAAACTGTTGAACATTAAATGTTAAATGTCAATATATATTATTCATATTTCCAAGAAACCATCTACGGAATTTACTTGTAATCAAAACTTTAAATTACGTCTGAAGTTCTGAGATGAATTAATATCATTATTTCATGAATAATTCAGACTAATATCCTCATTTCTATCCGAATTTCCGCAATGTCAAATTATTACTATTTACATTATTTACATTTACAGTCCCCATTTTCATCATCGTTTTTGCTATAACAACATTTTGGCTTTTCTGCCCTCAGGATCACATGAGACGACAGACCTGAGAATTAAAGCATTAGTTTGTGAATTTGGTGGCATAGTAATTGTGAGTCATTGGTCTGGGTAGTACAGATTCAGTAGTAACAAGACAAGCAATCACTGAGCAGTACTAGAAAAGAACAAGATGAGATATCCATAGACATGGACAGTAGAGCAAACACAAAATAAAAAGTATAATCTTTGAGCTGGGTTGAACAGACTCAGAGGAAACAATACTGGTAATCACTGAGCAGTACTAGAAAACAACATGATCATATATTACTATTTATATATGTTGGTCAATGTAGCATTATGGATAGTAAGCACAAGTATATTGTATTATCCTAACGATTATTGAGTAGTCAGTAACGGTTATATTTCAAATTATTTGAAAGGCTATTGAATAGAAATAATTGTGGATACAATTATTTGTATAGTGTTGTTTGTTAACTATTAACTTATATATATATATATATATATATATATATATATATATATATAAGTAATGAAAATCTTGGTAATCTGTATGGATAATCCCAAGGAGGATGAAATCCTGAGAGCTCAATGTTAATTCAGAGTGAATAATTTAATTTAAAGAAAAACAGACCACTTTAAGGCTCCATTGTAATAATTTATTTCACCAGAGACTTTTATTTTTCCCTGGATTTTCAGACATCACTTTCAAAAGGTGAAACAAAAAAATGAAATTAAAATTTACACTTTTGACGGGCAGTATTAAGCTTAAATAAGTTGACATAGAAGGTAGTGAGGGATGGTGTGAGAGACATGGTCGAGTTTAGAGAGGGAAGGGAGAGTTTTAAAATTTATTTTTATATTTCTTTTTATTATAATACTTAATATTGAGGAAGGAGGGGGTAAGGATCAGACATTGACCTACTTAATCGGTTAACTCAACGGAAATGATATGGGGAAAGGAAAAGGAGAATAAAAAAGGGAAAAAGAAAAAAGGGGGAAGTAAAGAGATGTACTTAGGGTTTTCAGAGGAAGAAGAGGGGTGGTATAGCTTTAGCAATTTAGATAAAAACAGATTTTAACGTTTGATAGTAATTTAAATGTTTAAAAAACTCCACAAAGAAATTAATTTAATGCTTGTTAGCAATTTAAATATTCAACTTCTCTACAAATAAATTAGGGATTTAATATGTTGAATACTATATTAATCTTTTTTTAAAAGATGTCCCTCAGAGCTCTATCCTTGGGCGATGTTGTTCCTAATTTTCATCAATGACCTTCCTGATGACATGACTTCTCAATATCATTGTTTTTTTGTGAACATTTTTAACTTGTTTTTTTGTAGAAACTCTGAATTTATTTTCTTTAAATATATGCAGGACCAATTAAATTCCTATACTCCCTTATTATATAACCCAGTGACTTCTCACCAAACTAGTAGGGGGACGAGGAGAAGGAGAAACACAGGCCCCTGGCCATTGTGGCCAGGATGCTTGAATGGGTTATGTATTGACTTACATTCCTTTTTATTTTTCTCTGTCAACTGGATACTAGTTGGGATTTCCTATCCACTCTTACTTCTAGCACTCTTTCCCTTTATTACTTCTGGCTACACCATGGTCCCTACTTCTGGCATCTCTATCTCAATCTAACTCACCTGATTGATTAGTGTTAATGGACCTGCTTACAACAGTTCTGTACTCCTGGCTACACTAGGTCCCTGCTTCTGAGTTTCATGTCAACCTAACTTGCCTGGTTTCAGAAATTGCTCCATGCATATTGTTCAGACTCCAAATAACCTATTCCATACACCTCAGTTAAAATATTACAGAAGGTTCACCATTGGACTTAACCAGCAACTACTCAATGCCAGCACCAGACATTTAAATGGAACTTTCTTCTCTTTTCCTATATTGTCCATACTTCAAATAACCTACTCCATACAGTTCGGTTAAAATACTATGGAAGGTAGATCATTGGACTTAACCAGCAACTTTTCAACACTTTCACCGGCCATTTTGCTAATATTATCATTACAGAATGTAGATAGCTTACAGCAACCGCAGGCCATTGTTACTGAATTATGGTAATTACTGGTTTCTCTATTAATCTAACAAAAAACGAACAGCATGCTGATGACAATTACAACAGATCTCAATGGCTGAACCAGCAGTTGAAGAGGACTACACGTCAGACATACTAAAAAAGGCACCACTTCAAATGATAACAAAGTCAGTGGTAGTCTGTTGGAGTTTCTTAACTGGATTCTGCATGTCTCATTTCATAGAATCAAGTGTGCGGGTCACTTCCTGACAAGTTGACGTCCACCTTAATCAAATCCATGTTATTGGCACTTTCTTCTACCCTGATTTTCTTTCACCTTCAACCAAATCCTGCAAAGTCAAACAGCAATAGGGAATGGATGATGGGAGCAGGTTTTGGTAAAACTGGAAGCTTCTAGTCCTGAACCTGTACATTGGTGGCAGATTTAGTCATCAATGCCATCATCATAAAGGATGCGATCAGCAAAGAAAAAATTAAATTCTTGGATATAAGGTAAAACCACTGATGATGGAATCCAAGAAATAGAAATATCAGCTCAATTATTTGCTGCTAAATTCTGCTCATCCAAACAGGCATTACTTTTCTCATTGAGAAAGAGAAGTTTAGACAGCATTTTTTTTGTGATGTCAAGGAATATTTGTTATCACTTTCATAATGCTCGTTGTAGTAAAGACTTTGTAGTCACAAATACAAGTATAATAACGCCGTTGAACGATAATGTGTCAGATGCCTTCAGATAACACTTATACTAATAATACTTGCTTGAAAGTAACCACCGAATAGTGATCAGTATAGTGAACAGTATAAAGAATAGTGATCCAAATAGTAATAGAGGATAGAATAGAAATGCTGATCAATTAGACGTTATGCTAATTCCCATATATACATTTCTTTTACCATCACATGATCTACTTATTCAAAATGGGATCACCCATGTTTGCTCACTAGCGATCTATGTTCAAACTCCAGTGTCGGCAACAACGCTTTATTCCGATATAACACATTTATCCTCAGGCAAGGCATTCTTACCATTTTTTCCTCTTATCAAAATGCAATAGGTTTTCTTATCAATGTCATACATTTTATTTAACTTTGTACATTGATGGAACATTAACAATGAAGGATCTATGAAGAAAGACATCATCAATGAATGTTCAAACAAGGAAGGTGGTTTAACATTCTGCAGGATGAAAAATATCTGGGAATGAGACACTCCTAAGTCTCTGAAGGAAAAGTCACACCTGTAATCATAGCTACACCAGACACTTCATTTCACTGTATGAATTATATAATTGTAATGGAGGGGGTCAATGCAGTGCTGTGCAAACCACATCTGACCATAAGCACCTGATGTTATTTGTTTTAGCTATTTCTGTTTTGACATCTTGAACAGGCTGTGGCAACAGATGCATAATTTGTGTCTCAGAAATGATTATCCTCAAACCAGGAAAGCTGGCATACATATTTGGGCAGCAGCTTTTCTTTTATACAGGTTTCATTAAATGTGATATAATCTTTTTTCAATTCAGTTTCTCTAATTTTCTTACAGTTTTTCATTTATGAATGACTAAGAAAGTGTAGAAACTATCTAGTGTGATTAATCCAAAGTGCTTTCAGCCAATTTATTAACCATTCTCAGAGTCTGTCTATATTTCTGAGATGAGGTATTATGTACAGTATTTACATTAGTTGGACTATTGTCCTCATCTTTGTCGCCATATTTGTCACAACGTTTCGGCTGTTGTACGCTCCGGCCTTCTTCAGGTGGTTGGAATTTCGAACCGAACCCTTTATTTCGATCACTGGGGTAGACTGTTCTAGTTCCACAAGACATGTTTGACGGATGTCAGTTATCAGTTATCTCCTGCTAATTTTCCCTCTGAAAGTTCTCCACTGCCTGAACCGGGTATTGAACTCACACTCTTTGGGTCTGTCACTGGATCTGGAGAACTTTCAGAGGGAAAATTAGCAGGAGATAACTGATAACTGACATCCATCAAACATGGCTCGTGGAACTAGAACAGTCTACCCCAGTGATCGAAATAAAGGGTTCGGTTCGAAATTCCAACCACCTGAAGAAGGCCGGAGCGTACAACAGCCGAAACGTTGTGACAAAAATGGCAACAAAGATGAGGACAATAGTCCGACTAATGTAAATACTGTAACCATTCTCAATTTTCACTTTCCAATCTTGATAAGCATCTCTGCATCCTTCTGGGTGACAAATTATTTTCTACCATGCAATACCCTTTTTCACAGATTTTAAATTTAGAAAAAATATTTATTTTATTTATATATGTGTTTTCAGTTCATATTCTAACCAATTCCATGTAAAACAAGAAAAAAAAAAAGAAAGAATCTAAATGGAATTGGCTAGATTATATACCCAAAACAAAATAAAAAAATATTTTTTTCTAAATTTAAAATTGCTAGGATCTTGTGTTCATGCACATGCGTAGTTACATCAATGTAAATATCCTGAGGGTCAAAACACATCACATGAAAACTTTTTCCATTTTGTCATACATCTTTCCTCCAAAAATATATATATATATATATATATATATATATATATATATATATATATATATATATATATATATGAAGACGAGAGGGAAACTATTCATAGCCAATGCATTTCATCTTCTGAGGGACTTTATCAAGGTATTTGCCATAATAAAGCCCCTCAGAGGACTAAATGCATTGGCCGAGAATAGTTTTTCATTTTGTCTTTTTATTAATTTTGTTCCTTTACAGATACACTTTCTGAAAATAACATTACAAGTAAATAAAGGTAAAAGACAATAAGAAAACTGTATTATTAGCTGACACATTTTGTTCAATGTGGACTTTTTCAAGGCAAAAACGAAATGAATATATTGAAAACAAAGTAACTATTAACAAAATGTCCTTAGCAACTAGAAGAATTTTAGAAAATGTTTTTAAATCTCTGCTTGTTTCTCCAATATACTGGGAGGAAGAGTTTTTTAAATTTTTTTTATAAATGCCTGCTTCAGAAATATTATTGCTATTAGTGTTTGAGGATCTGTTTATATCCATAATGGTTTTGGAAGAAATTTTTAAAAAACGCATGAGCACAAATGAGACCTCACAAAAAACTAATGTACGAGTGATACATAGAAATAAATTCAACCACAATTTTGATTTTAAAAATGCAACACTCATATAAAAAAAAAGAAAATAACACACTCAGAAGGAAAATCTTTGAGAGTGCCACCATTGAATATTATCCAAATATTAATCCACACCCAGGTTTTTTCCCCAATATCACCTTTCTTAACAGAATTAATACTTTCCCAACCCAATGTACACAACTGTAGCAAGAAATCAAAAGAAAATGTTTGAATCTGTCAACACAACAATAAAAACAATGTTTCTACATGTGAAAGTACTCAACATAATTTTCAGTTGACAATATTAATACAATAGCATTTTCTAAATTCTTCTAGTTGTTAAGGACATTTTGTTTGTTGTTAATGGTTACTTTGTTTTCAATAAATTCATTTCGTTTTTGCTTTGAAAAAGTCCACATTGGACGAAAAGTATCACCTAATAATATAGTTTTCCTATTCCTTTTACCATTATACACAGTATCTACATATTATCTTTTTCTACAGGTTAACTTTGAGAGATTTTTCATATATATATATATATATATATACATACATACATACATACATACATACATATATATATATTAGCAGTATAACTCGTCTTCAAATGGGTATTTCATTACTGGGAATTTTTGCTGTTCAGTTGGAGCAGTTTAAGTTTAAAGTCAGCCCACCTGAAAATCAATATTAGTAACAATATTTTGGTGCAACCGAGGCACATCCCCAAATGTGGGGTTAATTTGAATGGGGGTGGGTGGCCCTGAAAAGGAACTGTATAATAAATAATATAATTGTAATAATTTAAACTATATATATCCAAGAACAGATAATAAATAGTAAAATGTTGCTGAGAGTTATAATAGACAGGAAGTAGTGGAGAGCCATTGTCACCAACAATTTGGACTCAAAACTGGCAGTGAAGAATTATCTATCAAACAAAAAAAATTCATCGAAATCGGATGAAAACTGTGGAAATGCATAAACAATATCCGATCACACCCACACACACATTTTGAGAATTATAGATATATAGAGATTATAAATGCTACATAAGACAACTGGGCTTGTCTTCTTGCCCACAAATACCACAATGAATGTGGAACTGTGTACAAAAGCATGCATGAACCACTTTTTGAATTCCTAAAAATTTAAAGCACCATTATATTGCAACAAGACAATGTCCCAGTACACACCTCAAAGGAAGTCAAGAAGTGGCTGAGAGTTCATGACACCCAAATCCTGGACTTGTCTAGTAATGTCCTAGATTTAAACTTTATTAAAAACACTTGTCATTGTGAATCAAAGGATTTGTCAAGAGATATTACAGTTGCACTAAACAAGGCCAATGAATACCTGGGTTACGGAATCATGAGGTTAGAGTGTGGCTTCCATACCTTTCATAATTTAAGGAGTGATGAAGAACAAGAGCCATAGTAATAAATATTGAATAATTTCAATTTGTAATATGTCTTCTGCTTTGCGTTTAATAACTATTCCACTTCATTGTTTTGTAGTGATGATGAAAATGAGATCTATCATTGCTAAAAATAAACCAAAATTTGGAACTACTAATCATTTTTCAACAAACAAACCAGGAATATGATCTGCTTCCAACAAAGATATATCATATTCTAACAAGATAATCAGAGACAATATAAATTTAATTTTTTTTTTTAATCAATGCTTTAGTTGTTCACAGTAACAAGTGACCATAATTTTGATTATAAAAAATGCTGCTCGAATTAAAAGAGTAAGCAATTCACAAAACAAAAATGTATAAAAATTGAATGTATACACATAAACATATGTCAGTGTTGTAATGTTGTCTTTATTCAAAATAGCCAATAATTAGGAAGTGCACTGTTAGAGAGAATATCGGAGGAACAAAAGACAAGGTAGAGGAAACAAAGAAGAAGAGGTTTATTAAATATTCATACCTTGAATGGAAATAAAAGTGGATGATCTTGTTATTAAACTCTAGATTATCCACAGTAAATTTACACCCAGGTTCTTACATTTCATCTTTCTTGGCAAATCAATTATCACAATGTGGGATAACTAATAACAAAAGTGATAAAAACAAACAAAAAGAAACTAAATGAAACTGGCTAGACTAAATACCCCCACCCACAAAAAAATTTTAATTCTCACCATCCCCTCTCCTTTGTGCATATATGTAGTCACATCAACATGACTTTGGTTTAATGAAGTTCTAAAGGATGAAACATGTTGCACAAAAAACTTACCCTACTTTGTCCATAAATTTGTACTTTATACATAAAAATTTATATATTGTTTTCATATAAATATATATATATATATATATATATATATATATATGTGTATGTATATATAAAATATATACAAAAATTGTATATATTATATATGTGCGGTACTTATTGTCAGTGATAGAGCTAACATATTTAGTTGGAGTGATGTGAGTTTGTGACTTGTTTGTCTGACGATTGCAAATAGCATGAAACTCAGAGTTACAAATTCATATCAATCCAACTATATATATGTGTGTGTATATATATATATAAACACCAAATGGGTAAATATAGGTAGGTATATGAGCAATCGATTGTATACAACTACATATAAATACTCTATAGTCCAAGAAAAATCAGTGCTCAATGTTAAATAACAGAGCTATTTAATATATAGCTATATAAAGAAATACACATTAATACCTTACATTAATTGCACAACTCCAAGTTTCATGCTGAAGCAATTGACGAGTGTAGGAATTATTTTTATTTTGGGTTGACACACACACATTATATATATATATATATATATATATATATATATTAGATCATTGCAAAAGTTGATGCCCAATTAGAAAATTGTAAACAAAATTTTACATACTCCTAAAAAAATATTTAGGGGTCAAGTTAATAATCTTCATTGTTCTTAACTGGTTCCCATCATTCTACAAGCTCACTGATGCAAGTTTTGCAAAAACTTTGGGTTTTTTTTTTTTGTTGAAGGTTGTGATTAAATTTTTGTCATTTAAATTGTTCTGTATAGACTGGAAGAAATAAAAATCCAAAGGAGCCAAATCAGGGGAATACGGTGGGTGCTGGAGGGTTTCCCCATTTCAACTCTAAGCTTCTGCAAGATCTGTTTTGCAAAATGCAGTCTTGTGTTGTCATGGTAGAAAATGACACCTTTTTGATTTGCCAGAATTAGCTATTTTTCTTGAATCCACATCTCTTCAAATGGTAAAAGGCAGTTGAGACATCAATCTTCCATTAAAGTTTTCAGTTTATTTTCCATGATGACAAGAGCATCAACATAAGAAGGTTGCACGAAGCATAGTTGATCATTTAGGTTAAATATCACCCTGATGAAATCTGCCAAAATACATTTCCTTCAATCTTTAAACAAGGCCTTATATATTATACACACACACACACACGGTGCAATGGGTAAATTGTCCCCATTCTATATTTTTAATTTTGCACACACACATTGTTTTTGATTTTGTCAACTGCACTGTATAATGGGGTCAGTTGGGCACCATCTATTATAAAAAGTGCACCATGATGCAAATCACTGCCAGAAATTTGGAAATGGCATTCTGTACTGCTTGGCATTCATGCCAGAATCTCTAATACAAACATTTCAGAGTGTTTGGGTGTTAATGTGAGGACAGTGCAGAGGATTAAGAAAGAGTTGGCTTAGTCTAATAGTGATTATGAATGTATGGTAGCTTGGATAACTCACTCTGATCAAAAAGGAACTCCAAAATTTGCTGGTGAAAGCTTCAGGCTCAATGTGGAGGCCTGTATCAAGTGCCTTAAGGAGGTAGTGCAGCCCTAGGGTAAGAGGGTATCTGCAGAAAGACCAGAAATTTCTGGCAACATGACTCTGCACAATACCACACAAGCAGGAGAAGCCAGTCTTTGCTGTCTGACAATTTCTGCAACTACATTACCACTTACGTCTGGCCACCTAACTCCCCAAACTGCAACCCCCTTGATTATTATGTGTTAGGCGCAGTTGAGCGAGAGATCAAGAAAACTCCTTGTAACACCAAAGATGAAGTAAAGGTAAAGATTATGGCAGCATTCGCCAACATAAACAAGGAGACCATCCAGAAGAGATGCAGGAGATTCTGAAATTGTCTGGAGACCATGGTTGAAGCCAGTGCCGATTTTATTAAATAAATTTACTCTTTTGTATTTCAAGATATACTTGTGTAATTTTGGTAAATATAACTGTTAAAATGAGATGTCAGTGTTATTTTCATTTTTTGTAATTTAGACAACAATTTTTCCATTGCAGCCTATATATATATATATATATATATATATATATATATATAGTGTATATTTAGGCAGCAATTTTTCATTAATGCCTGTTTCATTAAATGATATAGACAAGTTTTGTCTATTTATTTTAAATGTTCCTTTCATATTGTCTGATAAGCTTAATAACATTATCATTGAAAGATGAAAGAAAATCACCATATTGATACATGTTTTAATCCTATCTAAGATTTCAGCTTACATAAGCCATAATCAAAGATGATGATTACATTTCAATATATCAAACAATACACGGACGAAACAATAATGGTAGTCTGTTTTTGTTACATGAAAAATTTCAAAGCAATGACAAACTCATGTATATGAGACACGGAAGCGAAAATCTCATCGCAGCTCGTGATGTCACACATGACCATGCGAGAGTGAAAACGAGAAGTATTAAGTATGGGAAGCTGTTGATATAAACCCATACTTAATACTTCTTGTTTTCACTCATGCTTTAGTTAATAAAAATGAACATGCTACTGCCCCTGTCTGAATGATTGAATTTCTCTGTATCCTTGGCAACAGGAAATTATGAATTTATATGTGCGTTTAAAACTCACTAAATTTAAAAATAAGTTATTCCAATATTCACTTAAAGATGAAATGGAACTAATGCTTTTAATTTGATTATATAATTAAATTTGAAGTTTTTAGCTTCAGTTTTTGAAACATGGTTATTACTGTGTAGCAAAAAAAAACATTTTAAATCAGTTAATTTATAATATTTATGCTCTGTAAATTTACATTGAGTACTGTTTTGTAAAAATAAAAAATATCAATGAGAACACTGGATTATATATTTTACTGTTCTTTCTTTTTATTTATATATATATATATATATATATATATATAATAAATATAAACATCACATTGTAATTGTAATCATGATCCAAATCATCAGACCTACAAATTCAAAAAGCTTTTTGAATATGTACGTCTGATGATTTAGATCGTGATTACGATTTCAATGTAATAAATTATAACCCTGTTTCTTACTCTGTCCTGGACATTGAGTTCTACCTGTATTCTATCCTCTTGGAAATTTATATATATATATATATTGACCACTAATATTATCAATCTATATATATATATATATATATATATATTGACCACTAATATTATCAATCTATATATATATATATATATATATATATATATATATATATTGACCACTAATATTATCAATCTATATATATATATATATATATATATATATATATATATATATATATATACAGATAGATAGATATCTAAGTGCTCTTAAGTACTCTTATTCAAAAATATAGCTTGACTTAAAACTATATTATGACATGTGTGCATGTGCTGAGATATGACGTTATCATGAGATGATGCCACACCCTCATCATAGTTTCAACACCATTCTTGTTGTGACTTTGGGAAGTTAAGTTTTTGCCACTACTGTTAATTTTGTCTGGGGCATCAACTTCTGTTCTTTCTTCATTTGATGTCTGTACTTTCATTTTGTAATCTAGTTTAAATCTTTTCAATCCTAATGGGACTTATGCATCCCAGAAAATGTCTCTTAATAATGCCAGTATGTAAATAATACCATTTGCATCTTATATAATACTGTAGGGACAGTTTTTATTTCACTCATAAAAAATGTTTCAAAACATACTGGATCTCAAGAGAAATGCTTGTTGAATATCTGATGAACTCATTAATATAAAAAAAAATTATAAAAGAAGTGTTTGTGCAAAAATAGGATCAAAAGGGTTAACCAGACAGCCAAAATGGCTGCAACACAAAACCAAATTAAAACAACAGAATGCAAAATGATGAAAAAGTCAGACTTTGAGAAAATGAAGCAAAACATAGATGATTATTCTTTTGCTTTGATGTTGTGTAGATGGCAGAAAAATAAAATTATGATTCCATTACCATCTAAGAGATACTGTTAGTGCTTCTATTATAATAGTCATTGAATGAGTTTTTTTTGTCTTTTAGCATTTTCCAAACATTAAGATAACCATCTGAATATTACTGAAAGTTTACTATCAACAAAGAAGTATTTTCCTGAGTCAATTCTGATTCATTGAACTTTTGATTAGGTTCAGTTTTTTTTTACATTGTCAAAAAGAAACTATCTTCCAAATGAACTAACAAACTTGATCAGAACAGGACTGCAAGCTTTTAAACTTTTGCTTTTTATTTGCCTGCAAGAAATGAAAGAAAGCAGGTAGAAGCAAATTTAAAAGATTAAATGTTAAAAAGAAAAAATGCAACATGACTAACATCAACCCAGAGATTTCTTTGAAAATCAAGGTAGTATTGTATTGCAGACTAATTTTCTGGTCTTTGTTATTACACCCACCAACCCACCACCACCGCATTTCAGTTCTGTGCCCTCTGACCTTCCTTAGGTGCTAATTGTGTTGTGTAAAAACATTGAGTTTTACTCTGAGGAAGCTTACACTTCACATATGTCTGGTGCCTGCATCTCTGTTTTTCAGATTGTTTCCTCTTGATCTCTGCACTCAACATTTCAAAGAAAACAAATATCAAATATCCAAGAAAGGTTGGAAGCTCAAAACAAAGACCGAAGATCAAAACAATAAAAATCTAAAACTGAAACAATATAAAAAAAAAATCCAGACAGATATACGTTAATTAAAAACACCTTGTTTAACAAAATTCTAACAGCAATTAAGACAGTTACCTGAACTGGCTTTTGTGGAACTTAAGGGACTGGAATTAAAAGTTACCTGATTATTATTTGAAAAAGAGTGTTAGTTTTGGTATCAATTTGGTAATGTTTGAAGTATTGAGGAATAATGATGAAGAAACACATGAGTTATATTTAACGAAACAAGACAAGGAATTTATTTATAAATTTACACATTTGAAGTTGTCAGTAGCTTGTTTCAGGAAAAGGAATCAAATATTTAAAGTTTGTAGTTTTGATGAATTGTCAAGAAGAGAAAATGTTCATATCAAATCATCAGACACAAAGTAATACTCTAAAATGTTTAAAGCAAATTGAGAGAGTTCGGTTTTCACATAAAAATTATATGGTTGTATTCAACATGAATGAAAAGATATATTTTAAGGTACTTAGCTTTGAAATTGCTCTGCTCTCATTAGAGGCTGATAATGTATCAGCATGAAGTTTGACATTGGCATTATTCAGATGCATGGAATTCTGTACTTTTCTGCCTTCTGCTTTATTCTTCTTTTTCTCTCTCTCTTGATTCAATTTTCTCTGCCTATTTTCAAAAAGCTTCAAAAAGCAATTTCACATCAGCTTGTTACTTTTTTTCTTTGTGAGCCACTCCCTTTTCCACTGTTCAAAATAAATTTTTGCATAGTCTCATTAAAATTTGCCTTGGTCTTTTCTTCCGCCTGGAACCAATCCTTTTTTCTATAGGTCAAAATAAATTTTGCATAGGTTCACAAATTTGAAAACAGTGAAGAAAAGAGTTATTTTTATTTTGTATTCACCAAATGCTAATATTAACCATTTCCCTACAAGGAAACATTTGGCATTCATTGACAGATCTGCCAGTACTGCTTTTGGTTGAAATTTATACAATTTGTCTCTTTAAACAATTTTTTTCAGGAAAATAGGTTTCTGAAGTTGAGTATCTATCATCACTTTTCCAGTATTGATGGGGATTTTCTTTCTAACCTTTGATTTGAAGTAGTGTGGAATGTCAGCCTCTTGATTATGTCATTATTTTCATTTGATAGACTGAAATAGAGTCAAGAAAACAAGAACAGTCAAACACAAAAAGGTGATTATTTACATTTTTATTTGGACTGTTATCCTCATCTTCATTGCCATATTCACAACATTTCAGCTGTTGTACACTCCAGCCTTCTTCAGGTCATTGGAATTTCGAACTAAACCCTTTATTTCATTCACCAGGGTAAATTGTTCTAATTCCATGTGCTATGCCTCTTCCAAATGTCTCAGTTACTTCCCTTAAACTCAACTCTCCAAGTTTTTTGGTTCACCACTGCCGTGGCCTAGTATTGAACTCACAACTGTTTGAGTCTAGTCACTGGATCTAACCAATATCCACTGTGCCGTGTGTCCTTGAGGACATCTGTGTATGAATTTCTGGGACTTATAAACCTAATGTTTCAGCAACCATTTTTTTTTAATAGTACTGATATTGCAATTTTCTGTGGTTGTTCATACCCCAGTGGACAAAATAAAATGTTCGGTTTGAAATTCCAATCAGCTGAAGAAATATATATATGAGTGGACATTTTAATTAAAATCCAGAGGCGACAAAGTTTCAGGCCGAAATGCAATCATCAGGCCATATGTTTTGCATTTTTGCTCAACTATTTATACAGGTCAGTGATGCATTGTGGGTAGTTTAATGTATTATTCTAACTATTCTAACAGTTACTTTGGTGGGCAGTAACAGTAAAGGTTATTGAGTGGAAATAATTGTGGATCCAGATGAAATTTTTGGGCTATTTATAATGTCAACTTTTTCTTTTTTCTTATTATTATTTTATTGTTGGTTGTTATTATTACATTTACTTGTGTTTATGTGTGCATTCTTTGTTTGTTAATTTGTTTATTATTTACTTTATTTACTTAATAGAATAGAAACATAACTGTTACTGGCCACCAAAATAACTGTTAGAATAATACAATAAACTACCCACATGTCATATATATATATATATATAAAGTAGAGCAAAAACACAATGCATATGGCCTGATAATTGCATTTAGGAACGAAACAGGCTGTATGCTACATTTATGGATTAAATGGCTCAATATCAGTGTTAGCGCATACGTAAATATAAAAAGTGGACATTGAAGTCAATACCCAACACTGACAGTCTGTTTCATGCTTAGATGCAATTTTCAGATCATGTGCTGAAGATTGAATTTTAGCATAACACAGACTGTTGCCAATAGGTGTTGACTTCAATGTCCATTTACATATATATAAAATTGTTGTCTAAATTATGCAAAATGAAAATAATACTGACATCTCATTTTAACAGATATATTTACCAAAATATCTTGAAATGCTAGAGAGTAAAATTATTCCGTAAAATCGCCATTGGCTTCAACCTTGGCCTACAGGCAACTTCGGAATCTTCAGCAACTCTTCTGGATGGTCTCCTTGTTTAAGTTGGTGAGTGCTGCCGTAATCCTTACCATCAGTTCATCTTTGGTGTTACAAGGAGTTTTGTTGATCTCTTGCTTAACTGTGCCCCACACATAATAATTAAGGGTTGGTTGGTTGTTTTGCTTTATGGCATATCAACCTCAGTGGGTCATTTAATGTCAACAAAATTTTAAGGTGTGTATGTATACATATATATTTAAAACATTTTTCAATCACTCATATTTCTGAGTACATTTTTCCTTCAAAAATTATTGCTGGTAATAATTTTTTTTAATTACAAAGTATTTCTGGTATTAAAACCTATTTTTACATGAGTTTGGATGTTAACTATTTGCCCATAGCTGGGACCCTAACAGGTGCTACCACCCCAGGTCAGGGTGGACCTGGGAACACCAGAAATTAAGAGGTGGTTCCACGCTCCTCAAAACCTCCTGATCAGAGGACTTGCATTTGGACGTAGTTTATCATCTTACCCAGGACGTGAATGTAGTTTATCGTCATACCCAGGAAAGTAATAATTAAGGGTGTTACAATCTGTGGAGTTAGGTGGCCAGATGTAAGAGGTGATGTGGTCGCAGAAATTGTTTGACAACTATGACTGGGTTCTCCTGCTTGTGCGACACAATGCAGATTCCTGCTGCCAGACATATGGTCTCCTAGCAGCCATCCTCTTGACTCAGGGCAGCAATAACTCCTCAAGGCGTTTGATGTAGGCCTAAGTGTTGTGTCTGAGGCCCTCAACAACAAATTCTAGAGTTCTTATTAGAACAATCAGAGTGAGTTTTCTGAGTACCGTACATTCGTACCTTTCTTAATCCTCTGCACTGTCCTCAGATCGACCCCCAGACACTCAGAAATGTTCGTATTGGAGCTTTTGGCATAAATTCCAAGCAGTACAGGATGCCGTTTTCAAATTTCTGGTGGAGTGAATTGAGTCATGGTACTATTTCTCACAGACAGTGCCCAACTGACCCTACTATACTGTGGTGTTCACAAAATCAAAAACAACATGTGTGCACCAAATTAAAAATATAAAATAGTGACAATTTAAGCATGGCATCCTGTATATAAATGTGTGTGTGTGTGTTTATTTTTTTAAATAAACACTGAGTGAACAGATAACAGTTGTCAATTACCTTTGTATAAAATTTAGTTGTGGTAAACCATTGTTCACTAAGAATTTATTTAAAAATATTAAGGCTCAGGCAGTTAATATAGCATTGGGCTCTCTTTCTCCAGTGAGCCTCTGTAGCATACTCCCTTAAGAGTTGCTTTTTACATATATATATATATATATATATATATATATATATATATATATATATATATATAGGGTTGGTGTAGATGGAATAAATTCCAATAACCAAAAATACTATTCTTAAAAGAATGCTCAATACAAAGTAGAGCAAATAGTATTTATTCAAAAATTATAACATAAAAAGGTTATAACATCTCTACAGAAATAGCCATTTTGTTTCAACACTTCTGGTGTCTTATCAAGTGATGGTGTTGAATGTAGAATAAAGAGTTTTAAAAAGTTCAAATCAACCAAATATTTAACATACATATTATACACACACATTTGGTTAAATATCAATGAATTTTCTATATTTCAAACAATTTTCCTGGTTCTAAATGGGAATTTGAATATAAATTATTATCTGAGTATATTTGACTTTTATAAGCCATTATCAAAAGGCTTTTGCTTGATAATATTGTAGCTATAATACATAATAAATTTGCTATATTTCAAGAAGACAGGTACTCAATACCAGACACAGACCATTTCTATTGAGCTTGATCCTTACTGGGTGCCCAACACTTTTGGCCCTGAATATGACTAAGCCAAGTTTAATAACTATATACAAAGAATGTCTAGTCTAATATGACAGTAAGTTTGTTACTGATAAGGCTATAAGTTAAATCTCTACTCAATATCTTAAAATTAGTTATTCCTAGCACTCAGTGAGGATCAAATTCATTATGCTAGTGGTTGGAGAAACACCTCTTCAGTAGGTACCTTACAGATAAATATTAAACTTGGTCTGGCACCAGGTCACTGTTTGTAAGGTGCTTGATAAAAATTAAATTCCTTTTTTTTTTTTTCTATGGCTTATCAACCATTTACAGGTTATTTAAAGCTAAAAAATATTTCTAGATTGTACGAATCTTTTCCTCTTTTGAAAAAAATAATGGTCCAGATATACAAATTTACTAATTAACCCATAGCTGGGGGAGAAGATGAGCATTCATACCTTTCCCAAGTGTAAGTGATTATAACAAAAACAATGTGAACTCGGCTTTTCCATTAACAATTGTGCACCACACATCCAGCATCTGGTATTCCCAAGTGGTCACACATTTTTGCACTACTTGTTATACAGGGTGTCTGGGCTAAATTCGACAGGGATTTTTTTTTAAAGCAAAACAAAGTGAATATCTAAGCCCAAAATCAATTTGTTGGAAAAATAAGAAAGTGGCATACAGGTTATAATAATCAAAACAATTCACTCAAAGGAGCTGTACTCAGCATCTACCACAGCCTTGATCTGACTTTGGAATCTGGTGTCCTTGGGTAGAGCCTCAAATGACTCTTTAGTCCTGTTGATCAGCTGGGTCTTGATCTTAGAGGCAGTACGGTTGATGTCTTTCTCAGCTGCACTCTACACATAATAATCGATGGGATTACAATCAAGAGGGCCAGATATTGGTGCTGGGGAAGTTATAAAAATTATCTGACAACCAGTCATTATTTTCACTGTGTACAAAGAGCATTGAGCAGCTGTCATGATTGCAGCATTTTCATGCCCAGAACAAATTATCATGATACATGTTACCCTTTTCTAATATTCGGATGACATTCACTTGTACATGTCAGTTAACTTGCACACCCTTAAAACGATAGTGATTAGGTGTCACAATGCTGTTCACTGTTTACAAATATTCCAAGTCAATTTGAAAAAATTAAAATATTAAAATCTGTCAAATTTAGCCCGAACACCCTGTATACATGTGTTATAGTTTCTTTTGTGTGGGACATGTAAATGGTTGTATATAATTGTGTGTATCATTCAGTGGTATATAACTCTCTATAAGAATAAAGTAGGTGTCATTCCATTCCATCTTTGGAATAAGGTATTATATCATAAATATTATAATGCCTGTAAACTGAGAATATATTCCTTTCTTGCATACTACTCCCATTATTACTAAAGGATTAGGCAAGATTATTAAAACTGTATTCTGAAAAAAAAAAAAAAATTATGTTAATCCTTATAGGATATTAACTCCTATATTTTACAGTCAATAAGTGAAGCACAAACAAGTACAAGATGTCTTCAAATACATCTCACTAAATTCAGTAGATACGGAAAAAACTTTACAATTCTGTACAAAACATGGCTCCTAAATTAATTGGTTTGTGCAACCTGATTGAATATGACAAGTCATATGATGTGCTCTTTACGACATCCGTCGAACTCCAAGTGCCCTGGAAATAAGTCATGGCTTGGGTTACATTCCCACACAGAGCTCAGAATTCATGAGCTGGTCATCAACTTGCCATAAAAACAGCAGAGAGATCTGAAACAGAACAATCAGCAGAGTGATTTGAAACAGAACAGTCAGGACTAGATCTGCAATGACAGTCAGTGAAAGACAGTCGGTAAACACAACCAACCTCAACACGTTACCATGACAACACATCAATCAACGATGATTTTCCTACATACAAAGCCATGGCAAAATAAGTCTTGTCTCATCTCTCCTTGTTCACTGTGTTTTAAAATTACTGCTATAGCATGAAATCGGTCACACACATTTCATTAGGGTGTAGTTCACACGCATATTGCTATACATATTACTTCGAACTTTGCAGACTCACTTTGCAATGAAATAAATTCAAACTTTCCAGGCTCACTTGCAACAAAACTCATTTTGAACACTTGAACTATTGGTCTCTCCATGGCCACAGCAAAGAACATTTATTTTCAACATGTAAATATATGTACCACTGTATAAATGTTACTGTCATATTTAGCTAGGTCTTCCTTTTCTGCAAAGAGCATTTCCTCATGTTGTATTTGTGGACACAACATGGATTTTATTTTTCCACCTAAAACCCAGATGGACTGACTCCACCTCTTTTAGTAAAAAAAAAAAAATTCATTTCTTTGTACATTCCTATTACTGACAAACATTTTTTAATAGTTAGTTTATTAATCAAGAAATTTAAAACAAAAATATTACATTTTCAAAACACCAATAATTGAACAAGATATTCATTCTAGGGAAAAAAATTAGTTATTCAGTAAAAGATACATAATTCTTAGTACTTTCCTATTAACATTAATCTTCTTTTCTTTTCTTTTTTTGTTAAAGGATTAGGCTAGATTATTTATCAAAAAAAAATATTTGTAGAGTAATTGGCCATGGTTAAATGTAATTGGCAAAAATGGCCAACAAACAGAACTGACAAAGCTTCCAGTAAACAATAAGGAAAGAAAGAACAGGGCAAAGATAATACTAAAAAGTCAGTATATGTGTGTGTGTGTGTGTGTGTGTGTGTGTTGTGTGTGTATATATATATATATATATATATATATATATATATATATATATATAGACACACACACACAAAGATGAGTAGGCAGAGCAACAATAATAAGGCAAAAAGTTCACAAAATAAAAAGTCTTAATACACAAAGAAATACAGACAAGTGATCACAGTGTTTTGACTTCAAGACAATAAAGGACAAAAATATGGCAGATGAGATCAAGAAGTGGTCTATCTTATTGGCTCAAAAGAAATCCCAGCATGCATCTGTATGTTTTTATAAATTTGAGGAGAGTTATTTTTTGGAGTCATTCCTAAGTTGATTGGGACCAACAATCATAGTTGACATTTTGGAGGCCAAAACATTTTAAAAAGTTCACGAATGACTTCAGTAATCTAACCAATTCCTTTAGTAAATTACATTGACTGTTAATAAGAGGCAAGTACTAAGACAAGTTTGCCAGTCCTAGTTCTATAACAAGGGATTAAAATGCTTACTAAACATAAAAGCAGAATATCTATGAAAACTGAATTTACAAACCTGTAAACTTATTGTAGATGCCTATACTGAGTAGAGGTAATCAGTAAAGTGTCGTTGGACAAGCCTGCCATCCAACAAGTGCCTAAAACTGATATTTACAAAGCTTAGGACAGAACAGAAGAACATCTACAAGAATCAAAGTTTAAACTGCAAGCTTTAATATTTTACAGCAAACACACTTTTTAAATATTTACAAAGTTCTACTCCATCTACCAGAAATCCACATTTTTGAGGCACCCCAGGAAAATTAAACTTCTATCACAAGTCCTGTAACCCATTAGAGTCATTGAAGCACCACATACAGCTGCAGGGAATTTCTGAAAGAGCCAATCTCGCTTCAGGCTGTTTTGAATTCAGGGTAATTTTCCTTCTCTTAGACTGGTTGCCATGCAAACCAAAGAGACAAGTCTGCTGTGCTGTTAACATCTAGCTCGGAAGAGATAGATTCAAAGCAAATGCAATGTCATCAGCTGGAATTTTAACTCTGCAGATCAGTCCCATTTTCTGTGCCAATAAATATTATGTTATGCACACTCCCAAATTAAACTAATGGTTCAAGATGGGTTTAATAGCCTCTTTACTTTTCTGTGGACACCAAATAAATCAAGGTATTTGTTCTTCATTTCTTTTCCTCTTTAAAATGCCATATCCCAACAGGATGTAGATGATAATGGCTCTGTATAGATTCCTTTTATTTTCTGTGAATTGCCATGACTTTGTGAGAAAGATAGTGGAGTGGTTTCCTGTTGGCTTCTCCAGTTTTGAATTCAGAGTTTTCCTTCTTAGATTGTTTGCTACCCAAGTCTAAAGAAACTACTCTGCTATTTAACCCTTAATGGGAGAAGTGATGGATTCATACCTTTCAAAAAGGTCTTTATACACAAATGAATACAATGGACTATTAGAATCTGAACCAGGCTTGCCATTTCCTTATTTCCATGCCAATAATTGTTAGGTTACTTGCATAGCTTTTCATGTGGATAAATCATTTCCATTCATGCACCTGTTTTACTGGCTCTTCATAAGTTTGAGGAAGATTGGGGAGGTGAGGGCTGAATACTTGGCCTTGAAAATATTCACCTTGTCCACCAAGAAAAAGTAAAGGAAAATAAAAATGTAGATAAAGGGTGAATCCATATATATCCATTATATTCCAGAAAATGTTGAGAGGATTTATAAAAAAAAAAAAGAAGTTTTTTTCTTTTAGTTCAGTTTCTTAATGACTCCTCATAATACTTCAACTGATACTGTTACCCTCACTGCAACTCAGAATATCACATGGACTGGATATTTGATATTATTTTCACCAGACACATGGAAATAGTAATAAACTTGCATACAAATATCTAACAGAAAAATACTCAGCTCTATCTGAATATGTGTTACTTGAATAGTATACTATTTCTAATAACTATCCATGCTTAAAACTGAAACTTTGAGATTAAATAATTCATAAGTTTTATCTTTTGCTGTAAATTATACACAGTTAAACTGGCAACTGCTCTTGAAAAGGACCTCCAATCAGTGGTTAACTGGGACAAGGAATAGCTCGTGAGTTTTAATCCTTCCAAAACAAAACTGTTTTCAATTAATCACCATAGTAATCCTTTTCTGCTTGTCATCAGCGCAGCTGATGCTAACTTCCAGTACAGCAACTGCTGACACCTTCTTCAGCTCATGTTTTCCACTGACATGAAGTAGAGTGATTATATTGAATTAATTGCTAGGGAAAGCTGGTTCACTGTCATGCCAGAAAATTCTCTTCAGAATCTATCTTGCACCTATTGTTGCCATATATGGTCTGGTGCTCCTACTAGACAAAATTCAATGAAGAGTCTGTAATGTAATCAATCCTGAACTGGCATTTTGACTTCAGTCACTTTTACACCAATATGACATGGCTTCCTTTTGTCTTTTCTACAAATATTTTCATGGCAATTATTCTTGGAGCCTCAATTGCATAAAGTGTGCTACTAGATTGGCTACTAGGTCTCACAATTTTACTGTTGAATGAACTAGATGCAACCATAAATTCTATTCTAATAGTTTGATTTCTTGCTTTCTGCTACCTAAATCTTCAAAAATTTAAATGCAATACCAATCACAATCTTTTGCTTCCTGAATTCTGTTCTTTTATTGTCCTCATTAATGTCTTTTTGTTCTGTTTAATTTCCCAGTAACTCCTTGTATCCTAATGGTGTTATCACCTTGCTTGGGGTGAAATGATTAAAAAAAATATTCTAATGTGTCCATTTTAATTTGTATCTAATTTAAACTGTTACAGATTTTTTTTAAAGTTTTTCTTCCTAAACACTACAAGTTAAATATTAATGATCACCAAAGATTAACAAAACAAGGAAAAACATACATCCAGTGCAGCAAGGCTTGAACTCATTCTCCTAGAAACTGCTTAAAATACAAAAAAATGTTCCTAATAAAAATATGCTCACAGAACAAATAGAATTAAGAAATCTTTTTTCACTTTCCCCGTGGAATTTGAAATAATTTAAGTCAAGGATGAATAAATTTTCATTTCTTTTTTATCTGGCTTTTGAATTTTTTTCCAAAACATTCCTTGATAATTAAATTAAAATATAATAAACAAAAAAGAAAGAAAGTATCACTTGTTTGCTGGTTAATTTAATCATGTCTGCTTTCAAGACAGGAGGAAAAAAAATGTAAATTTTAAGAGAAAATAATTCCACAGATATTTATGAGTAACTGGTAAACAATTTTAAACAAAAGGATGAAAAGAAAATTTAGTTTTATATTTGAAAGTTATGCAGCTCACTAATTTCATAATTTGCATCCATGAATGATAAACTCAAAATGTTAAACATCTAAGAATGATGTTGAACAGAAAAATCAACATCCTCTACAGTAGTGATTCTCAAGGGTGTTCAGCCTAAATTTGACAGTTTAAGAGAAAACAAAGTGAATATCTAAGACAAAAATCAATTTATTGGAAAAATAGACAAGTAGCATACAGGTTATAATAATTAAAAGACAATTCACTCAAGGAAGTCACCCTCAGCATCTACCATGGCCTTGATCCAACTCTGGCACATGATATCCCTCAGGAGAACCTCAAATACCTCCTTAATCCTGTTGATCAGCTGGGCCTTGATTTTACAAGCAGTGAAGTTGGCGTCTTTCTCAACTGCATCCCATACATAATAATCCTTGGGATTACAATCAGGGGAGTTAGGGGGCCGGACATTGATGCTGATGAAGTCGTAAAAATTATCTGACAACCACTTATGATTCTTCCTGGCTGCCATACATATGGTCTTCCAGTAGCCATCCTATCCAACCAAGGCTTGATCACAGTCTTCAGCAACTCTCCATAGCCCTCTGAATTGAGACTGAGCTCCCTATTCAAAGATATCCCAAAACAATCAGAAAAATTAAAAACAGACTGTCAAATTTAGCCTGAACACCCTGCATAAGTGTGGGTCTGGAAAGAGTAATGGTACAGCATCAGTATTTGAATAAATGAATAAGTATTAACCTTTTTTCAAATATTTCTTTTCACTATTTTTCAATTATGTTATTCTAAATATTTTGTTTTAATATTCATTTTTTAAAAAGCATTTTTATTTTTTAATTTGGAAAAATCATGCAAAATATCAGGCACAGGTTTCACACTAAATAGGCTGCACAAATAATTGAATAGAAATATTGACATAAAATAAGTTCATATTTGTGTGTGTATTTCTTTTAAATCTGTGGTTTTATTTCATAATATTTAAATGTATAAACTTTAAAAATTTTGCTAAGTGTGCTGTGATATTTTCATTTGCTACTAGTTATGTCATTGCTTAAAAAGGTTGAAAAACACTGCTCTGCAGAGTGTTCAAAGAAATAGGAATAAAGATAAACCTTTCCAAAATAGAAACCATGATATGGAATTGGAATGAAAACAGTGATTCCACATACTCTGAATCAATCATAAAAAATCAAGACGTGGGATTAGTGAATACCTGACACTTAAAATACCTCGTTTTATAGATCTGTTATGACAAATTTAGAATATGGGATAAGAAAATTGAACATAGTGAAAAGTGTGAGCTGAAGAAGGTGCAAATGTTGGATATCAGTTGAAGAAAGACCTTTGGCCTTACTTCTGCTGCATCAGTGTGTGAGTGGAAATCAGAACTGATGATAGCATAAACAAGAAATGCATACAGTGGCTAAAATAAATAGGGTGCACAAGTGTCCTGAGCCTAGAATAAACATGGCTCACAGGTGTCCTGAGTGAAAGGAAATGTGTACTTACTGGAAGAAGCATTGCCACACAAAGTTGCATAGGTAACATGCCAGAAGAAGGCATAGCCCCATAAAGTTGTGTAGGTGTCCAAATGTTATTTAACTGGTCCAATTCTTGATCTGGACAGAGAGTCTGGCTAGAGCTTCATGAAGATTTGTCTCTGTCAATTTCTCTGTGTCAATCATAACCTCTGTGATTCCCCCTCACTCTATCCATTCACCATAACTTAAACAATAAAGATATATATATATATATATATATATATATATATATATATATATATATGTGTGTGTGTGTGTGTGTGTGTTGCCTTATTTTTGCCCAGCACCAATATACTACACAAAGAGTTGCTCTCATGGAGGTTAGCATCAGTCATGTTCTTAATTAGCCTCACCAGATTGAGACTTTCATAAAGATGCCATGTATGGCAACAGGTCCATTCAGAAAAATCTAAACTGATGGCCCTATACAACCACTTTCTAGGATCAGTGGCTATAAAAATGACTGAGTAAGTGAATCCTGCAGGTCTCTGTGAAAGTCATCCTGCAACAAATCTAATGGATTGGCATTACATAATCACAAAAACTGTACCAGATAACAAAAACCATATCATTTGTGGATTTGCAACAGCTAAAATGCATATCACATGTAACCCAAAGAAAAAAATAATATAATGAAGATGTTGACATTCCACACCATTTCAAATAAAAGGTTAGGAAGGAAACACCCATCAATAATGGAAATAGTGATAACCACTACTTGAAAAACCAATTTTCCTGAAAAATAATTTCTTGATATAGTTTTAAGGGATGCTTTATGGGTTAAAGTACTTAATACCGGGGATAGAGCATATACAAATATAAAAGTGGACATTGAGGTCAACACTCAGAGATAACAGTATTTAATGCTAAATGCAATTGTCAGACGACACACACATTTTATATATATCAGTAAAAAAAAAAAAATGTTACAAAAATCTGTACCAAACTCATTGTATAGACAAAATAATAAGATTTGGAAAAGCACCAAATGTTTTTATATATTTATATGTAATGTTTATAATGAAGTAGATTTACAGAGAATTAAAATTGTCTTCCTTACATGTGGGTCTTCAGAAAAATTTGTTTTACTTAACAGATTATTATATGTCAACCCACATCCAGGAACACAAAAGCGACTTACAATTAGATAAGCATTCAAATTACACCACAATGACAGAGGAGATAACTTTAATTTCACCAATGCCAGTCTTATTAAAAAAGAACATTATCCTTTAAAGAGAAAATATTATGAAAACATTTATAGCAATACTACCAGCTATTTACACACATTTAAAAAACTATATGTCACTATTTTTCTACACATCCATTACTCATGAATCTAACCTATCTCTTCCTAATGTATAAAAATCAATGAAGATATATACAAAATACACACAAGTTATGCTTTAACAAAAAATCAAAACAAAACAATTTTTTGAAACATCTTGCTGCGTCTCACTAACTTTTACACACATTAGTGTCCAGAATGTTTCTCACACATATTTTAATATTATCTGTTACTTCATTACACATGACATGTATCTAACCAATAAGAAATAACCAAACACAATATTAAAATGTGTGTCTGATTTTTATCATTTCTAACTTGATCTCTGACAAAGCTTTAATAAAGTGAAACATGTTAGATCAAGATCTGTTTCCTACTTGTTCTTTATCTTATCATTTTGTTGGACTCCTATCCATACTTGAGCTATATTTGATTCAAAAATGATATATTATATATATATATATATATATATATATATATATATATATATATGCATGCCTACGTTTTTGATGTGCGACTATAGTTTCACTGAGTGGTGTTCCCAGTTTGTCGGACCCCATGCCTGACAAATTGGGAACACCACCCAGTGAAACTATAGTCACATGCCAAAAATGTAGGTACATGTATATGTACTAATTAATACATATCTTTGCTCTGTATAACTGCATTGAGCACTATTACGTTTACACCTCATGCATAAATTTAACGATTATTTATTTCCTTGTCTGCATATGCACACCAGCACACACATACACGCCTACTTATATTTGGCAGTTTAATTAATCCTCTCTCTCTCTCTCTATATATATATATATAGCATTATTACCATTTTCTTTTTTTTTCTTCCCATCCTCCTGATTGCATACATTCAATATGGATGAGTGGGTAGCACAATAGTTACTGGAACAGAAACTAGAATCACTGATCAAACTTTTAACCTTTCTAACCTAATCTGTTATGACCACTTTTTTATTAATGACCTTGGTAAAGGTATGAATGCATCTATTCTCAACTCCCTGCTATGGGTCAAATAACAGACCAACTAGTGCTTTCTAACCTAGAGTAGTAACCAGTTGAGAAGTACTACCCTCAATTCAAAACTACAGAAAAGGCAATGAGAAGACATTGCATCCTCCCAAAGGACTCATGACAATTCACAGATAAGAAAAAGAATCTATAGAGAGCTCTAATCAACTATTTCCTGAAGATACATGGGGAAAAAATAAATAAATAAAAATGCACAAACCAGTTTTCTTCTATGTACCTTGTCCCTCCAAGAAGTGGAGCTATCATGGCTCAACATAACTTTGTATCCTTTGTAGCTCTTAGCAAGATTCATCTGTTCTACCATTCATTTACACAAGCTTGTGAGGGAGGTACTTGCTGCTTTCCTCTGCCTCTCATGCCTTCAATATGTCCTGTGTGCGTTAAATTTTCCAGGCTTTCTTCTTTAAATCTTTCTGATTTTATATATAATTGTCCTTTTTGTTTCCGTTTTCCTTAAAACTTCCACTTTGTTTACATGTTCCATCCATGGTATTTTCAGCATCCTTTTGCAAAATCATCTTTTGCCTGAAGTCTTCTCTTCATCTGTAAGAAATTGTCCAGTATTCACCACCATCTAGGAACTTGGACATTACATAGCAGTTTACTCTTTATTTGGTTTCAAACAAAATTTTCCTGTTTCTTAGTATTTTACTAATCTTTTGGAAGGCACCTTTTGCTATTCCAATATGCAACCTAATTTCTGCTTCTTATTTTCTGCCATTGCTTAAGTCACTTTCCAAATATTTTAAATTCTGTACTTATTTGATTTTGAGGTCTCCAATTCATAACATCTTGGGCTTTCTCGCTTGCCGAGAACCATATCTTCTTACAATTTACAGTTAGTATCTGTCTATATTTCTGAGATGAGGTATTATGTACACTATTTACATTATTCGGACTATTGTCCTCATCTTTGTTGCCATACACTGTGCCATGTGTTCTTGACACATGGCTCAGTGGATAAAGCCATTAGTTAGATCCAGTGACAGGACCCAAAGAGTGTGAGTTCAATACTCGGTTAAGGCAATGGAGAACTTGGAGAGGGGAATTAACAGGAGATAACTGACAACTGGCATCCATTAAACATGGCACATGGAACTACAACAGTCTACCTCAGTGAGCAAAATAAAGGGTTCAGTTCGACATTCCAACTACCTGAAGAAGGTCAGAGCGTACAACAGCCGAAACATTGTGATAAATATGGTGACAAAGATGAGGACAATAGTCCGAATAATGTAAATAATTTACAGTTAGTCTTTTCTTCACACACTCCTCTAATGCCTTGTCTAGGAAGTCCTATAGTTTTCCGTTTGTGTCTGCCATCAACAGAGTTAATGCCCACTCAATACACGAGTCATTCAAGGTAGAGGGTTACCATATGGAGTCATAGAAGTATGAGGAAAGTTGAGAAGTGAAGTTCATGATGTTATGTAGGAAAGATAACAGTTAATCCTAGATTTGAAGATGTTAAGATTGTAGTAGTTAGGAAAACATCCTGCTGGGAGTCTGTTCCACAAAGCAGCAGTTCTTGGGAAAATGTCCTAGTGAAACTTCTTACTAACGGAATATGGAGGAAATGGGGGATGATTCATCTTTGTGTATGTAACTTGACAGGTCCAAGCTGCAAAAGGTCAGGTTCTGGCAGAACCAAGGAATGTAGATCATCAGAACACTTACCATGGAAAAAGCAATAGAGTGGCAAGAGGCTTGTAAAGTTTTGTCTGTGGGGAAAGGAGTTATAGGGTGGAAAATAATTCATCATTTGCATAGATACATTTGAACTCTATCAAGACTGGCAAGTAAGGACTGGGCAGCTTTGACCCAGATATGGCAATGATATACCATTTTTGGTTGAATCTAGCTCTTGTAAAGACAGAGTATAGCAGAAGGAATCAGGAATTTACTGGAGGGATACAATGAACCAACCATTTTTCCAGCATCTTTAGCAATAAATCATATATGTGAATTCCACTTGAGGTCTGAGGTGACCTTGGGACTCAATAGTCATTCAAAGCAAAGAGCTTCCTTGAGAGAACACAATTCATCATGATAGGTTCAAGTCCAGGGTCTGTTTGATGATGGTGGAACATTAGTAGTTTTTATATATATATATATATATATATATATATATATATATATCTGGAGAGAGATCAGCTACCAGGTTCTGGTTATCCAGATTTTCAAAGGTGCACCTATAATCTCTTGTATCATCTGAATAGATATTCATTAAAAATCCATGTATCATATATTCTTAAGATTGTCCCTGCCAATAATAAATCCTAGTAGAATCTCTAGTTTCCTTAGGATAACTTCAATGTAAAGACACATCCTTGTTTTAAGCCCAGGGCTGGATTTAGGCTTAAGATGTCCCTGGGATAATGGAATTTGGGAGCTTCTTCATTACACATATTGCCTCCAACCCAGTGTTGATTTAAAAAAAAAAAAAAAGAAAAAAAAAAAGAAGGTATATTTTTAGATACGTTTTTGGTATAAACATGAAACACTTCAACCGATTTATTTCATTAGTATCTTTATGATAGATTTTTTTTGTTTTTTTTTATCCAAACTTTACATTCTACAGAAATGTATCTAGAATGAAGGGCCTGTATTACACTGTGATCCTAGTATTTAAAATTACTAGCAAAGCATCCTAAAAAAATATAGATGATAGCTTACCTTGCCTTGTGATCCTAAATTACCATAGCTGAATTTTTTTTTTTTTTTTTTTTTTAAATCAAGTTCACCAAGCAAGGTAGTAAAACCACTAAGTCACAAGGGGTTACTTGGCATGGAAGAACTAGAAAACAGAAACATTACTAAGGAGCAAGAACATTAGAAGATTAATTAGGATAATAGATAGCAATTGACATTGCATTTAAATTTTTGAAGATTAAAGTTGACTAGGAAGCATATATCCAGAAGGTAGTTCCCCAAGCAAAAAGTATGAGAAAAACTGCCAGCATAGAATTTACAGTTGCATCTAGCCAACTCAACTGTAAATTGATGAGATTTCAATACCAGTCTAGTATTGCTCTTAAATTCAAGAAATCGAGGTACTATAGTGAATAGCACATCCGAACAATTACCATGGAAGTGTTTACAGAAAAGGTACAGGGAGGCAACCTTATGGCAGTGGGGAAAGTGACCAAAGCTGAGATGCCAGATCAGGACCAATAATATTGCTGATTCTTTTGATTTTATCAAGGAGCTCTAGATAAATATCAGGAGCACTGGATCATATGTGGCAGTAATATTCTAAGCATATTGTTAAAACTGCCAACTTCAAACAGCCAAGTTAGTAATTAAAAATGTTTTTGGGGATAAAATGAGCAGCTGCCTCATCAAATTCTCTTGGATTTCCTCAACATCTCAAAATCTTGTTCCTTTCAAGTAGGATTTGATTTTTGGAATGAGGAAATTGCAAGGGAAACATCTAGAGAATATGGTAGTTGTTGCGACTGGGGAATGTTGTACTTGGCCAAAACAGCTGCACAAGCCATGGTGACAGATGGAAATTCTGTAGTGTGATGAGATGAACACACTTTACAGACTTTTCTTCCAAGCACTGCTATAAACAATGAAAGTGAGTGAAAATAATAACAGTGTGCATGCACGACAAAATTTCAAGGTCACTTTACGTCAAGCAGCTTTACTCTGCATACTTCAGTTCCATTACCATAGCAACAGTCCAGATATTTTTCAATCAGACCTTATATCTACAAACCTCTTCTGTCACAAATATAGTAAATTAAACAATTTACATGTAAAAACAGCTGCACACTGAATTACAAAGATAACCATCTCTATACCATAGCTACACATCTACTGCTATTACCCACTCAAGGGCTTTGCTATGATTTAAAAGCAGAAAGGCTTTTGAAATCTATTATATTGCTGACATTATTTTAGATATCTATTTGTCCAATATCTTCATAAGTTATATTAGGCATCAGACGACTTCTTACATTGCCTAGGACAAGTTAAAAATCAAGTCCTGTTGATAGATATATATATTTCCAAGTATAGAATTGGTACAGATGGAATAAAATTCCAATAACCAAAAGCACTATTCTTAAAAGAGTGCTCAATACAGAGTAGAGCAAATAGTATTTACTCAAAAATTATAACAAACATGTTATAGCGTCACTACAAAAATAGCCATTTTGTTTCAACACTTCTGGTGTCTTGTCAAGTGATGGTTATTTATAAATAAATATTTTTTTCCTCCATTCCTTCTTTGAATAATTTTACATTTTAAACTTAATGCAAGGTTAAATTTAAAATTTGTAATTTTTATAACTTTATAGAAAAATTAAAAATTAATCAGTTAGGATGATTTCTAATTTAGTCTAACATTAAGGCATTAATAAATTGTATCTAAAGATCATTGTGAAGGTTTTAGAATTATCATATACTTGTATTTTGATTAGTCATTGTAGCTTTCATAACAATGTTTCCCTTATTGAGGGGAGTTTGATTGCTTTTGAACTTTTTAAATCTCTTTATTCTGCTATCATCACCATCACTTGACAAGACAACAGAAATGTTGAAACAAAATAGCTATTTTTGTAGTGTTATGAGACACAGATTTGAATCTCAGTATGGTCAGTTTTAAATTATTGATGTTATCAGCATGGGGAGGTGATCCCAGCCTGTGGCACTTTAAAATAATACCACAGGTTGATTCAAGAATTGTGAGTGAAATTGGCAAGACAAAATTGTTTATCAATTGCTGTGCTAGCACAAAGTCACAAATCATAACCAAGGATTTGTGCATACTGGCCTTATTCAAACTTCTGATGACACCAAGAAGTGATGCATTCTCTTCCAGAAACTTTAAAGTCCACTCAACAGTCACAGTATAAACCACAGCTTGACCAGGAATCTGCAGTAGTACCTTTTTTTAATAAATACTTTCATAGTAATCATTCTGATGAACTTTCCTCTACGGTACCGAGACTTTACGAATAAGTGCAGTACTAGATTGGCAGCAAGGTCTCATTGTTTTACAGTTGAAATGGCTAGATGTAACTGTAAGTTCTGTTAACAATTTCTTCTATCACACTTCTCACTTGTGGAACTCTTCTGGCTTCTTGCATCAGAGTCAACTTCAATCTTCAAAAATTTAAAGGACTAACTCCACCTCTTTTAGTGCAATGAAGAAGGTGCTGTTACAGGGTTGAAATCCCTGAGACCAAGTGCCTTCTCTCATCTCAAATTCGGAAAGAACAGATACTATGCTTTCCTCCCAGTCAAAAAACTAATGTCAAATATTTGTTTAATTCACTTATCCTTGAACAATGTTTAGGCCAAACTACGAATTCTTAGTAGAATTTTCAATATGCTCATGAGCTGACAAATACTCTATTCTTGTTTTAAATGACTGCTTCAAAATCTAATCTAAACACTCAAAATTATAAGTTTCTGGAGACTTCTAGAGAGAAGAACAGTTTGAAAATGTAATTTGTCAAACTAATTGGAATAACAGGCTTCCATCCTCTTGACAGTGCCATCTAACGGTATTGAACCAGAAATATTTGCATTTTGGTTTTATTCTTCACTTTAAGAGAAATCCACAATTCTTCTGAATATACTTAATACATTTGCAAAAAAAAAAGATCACATTGACCTTTTACTGAACAAAGATGAAAAGAATAAATAAAGAGATCACAAAATGAGATATGCAGATAAAAATGACAAAAAAAGTAGTCAGAAAAATTAAATCATTTTGCAACCTTTGTAACTTCCTTCTTAGTATCTGAGTGAAATAGAAACGGGATCTCATTACTTCCCTGCAAAACTCTATGCTTTGAGACATCTTGTTACTTCACACAAAAACCTAACTTCAGGCCATCTGGTTTCCATCCCATCAAGAAACTGCAAAGAATGAGCCTTGGCTTATCTCATGTAGTTGCTAGAAGAGAGAATGATAAAAACTCCAATGGGTATTGTGATTGGTGGCATTCTACAAAATTCTTACAACCAGCTGAACATTTTTGTCAGAAGACTGGAGTCCAAAGCCAATGAATGTCTGCCTGTAGACTAGAATAAAAACCCAACAGATGTTTGTCTATACACTAAAGCCCAAATCTGAACAATGTTTAGCTATAAAACAAAGTCCAAAGCCAATGGATGTTTACCTGTAGATCAGAGTCCAAATCCAACCAATATATACCAGTATTTTTTTTTAAATAAACCAACACAGAAAAAAATGGCAGATTTTCTGAACACATTCTGGCACAGACCACTTTTTATGATAATTGTAGCGGCTAAAATAAACATTGTTATTAATTCTTTTAATCAACCAGATCTTGATCTGAAATATTTGATTGGAAATGCTATATAAGCATATGCATCAGTCTACCATACTTGAAGTCAAGCAGAAACCATTCATACAAAGAGTAGATGCATTCACTTTTCTGCTAATTTTGAAAGCAAGGAATATGTTTAATATCCACACAAATCCAAATAAACAAAAAACAAAAAAACAAAAATAAACAATTGATTGCAGAAAAGCATTCAGAAATATTTATGCAGATTTTATCGGCTCAAATTTCCCATTTCTCAGCCTTGACATAATCTTGTAGATTTTATTCCTCTTTAATCTCACACTTGGTTTGCATTTGAAAAATATATTATTACATTTTTTTTTTTTTTTCATTTAATGAGATTTTTCATAACTGCAGTTCTTCTCCTTTTCCCAGCAGAACTTTTTTGTCCCTTGCAATATGATTTTTATTCTCATTTTTTTTCCTCAAATTTTTGCTAGTTTCACTTTAGCATCCTTATCATTTTAATATTCATTTAGACTGATTTGAACTTTCTTGTTTGTTCTGACGTTTTGGCATGAATCTTCTAACACTCTTCGGATAATGTATGCGCATAAGAGGGTGCCTGGCACCAACATCATGACTTAGATATCTGTATATTTCCTACTGTTACCAGAGGTTGATATTAATGCCCAAGTGTTAAAAATTTTCAAAACAGACAGGTCAGGCTTCACCACTCAAAAGACTGGCACAAAACACAGTAAAACTTTGACATTTCCCTTCATTTGAGCTTTTGTCAAACAGCACTTAGGTGCACAAAAAAAAAAAAAAATTATGGGGGAGGGGTTCTTTTCTTAAAAGCAATAATTTCTCTGACCACACCCAGAGATTGAGACCACATTTATTAATTTCCCATTATTAAACACTTTAAATGATCTCAGACTGTGAAATTGACAAGTCATATTCAAATTCCAGTTCAGTTTCATGCAAATACCCTCAAGAAAGGTATGAATCCATTTTTTCTGCTCCACCAGCTATTGGTTAAATAGCAGAGCAGATTGGGCTCTGCAGAACTCTGAAGTCAAAATCAGTTGGACATGGAACTAGCAAAGCCATCCCAGTGTCCATCAGAATTCAAATAAACCTGTGCTATCCATTTTAGGTGTTGCTTCTAAAATCTTGAAGCCATGTGTTTTCTTATAATAATAATCAAAGACAAATGCAATCAACCAGATACAGAAACAATGGCAAGATAAACCGCTTCATGGCCAATACTCTGCTCGTACTAAACAAGCTGACGTAGACAAAACCCGTACCCATCAGTGGCTACGTAGTGCAGGGTTGAAAGCTGAAACTGAAGGTTTTATCCTTTGCTGCACAGGACCAATGCTTGTTAACTAGAAATTATCAAGCACATATACTAAAATACTGTATTAGCCCAAAATGCAGATTCTGTAATAAATATCCAGAAACAATTGATCATCTTGTATCAGGTTGCATGATATTGGCACCCACTGAGTATAAAACCTAGCATGACAGAGTGGGCTAATATCTGCACTGGAAAATTTGCAACTTCTACAGGAAGGAAACTGAAAGAAACTGCTATGAACACCAACCAGGCCCGGTTAAGGAGATAGGACCTGTTACAATTCCATGGGATTACACAATACACACTGACAGAACAATCAAAGCCAACTGCCCAGACATTGTTATTAAAGACCACAAACAAAAAAGTGCCTCCTTATTGATATGGCAGTCCCTGCAGACTACAATGTGTCTTTGAAGATATTCAAAAAGCTGTCAAAATACAAGGAACTTGAAATCGAAATCTCAAAAATGTGGCACATGGGAACATCAACAATCCCTGTTGTAGTTGGAGCCCTAGGATTGGTTGGAAAAGATTCCAGTAGACTAATTGAAGGAATTCCTGGAAGCCCATGCCTCAAAGAAATACAAAAAATTGTTCTCACAAGTACAGCCCACACTTTACGAAGGGCTTTATCTATGCAAATTTTTTTTTTGTCAGTGGAAAGTGTCATGATGCCATTTCTAACCCAAAAAGAAATGTGTACACACCAGAAATCAAAGGAAATAAAAACAATATTAATAATAGACAAGGCAAATAGGATGAAGCTAATAGTTCAAGAGTGAGTGAGAGAGACTTTGCATGGGCATATATGTACATCTGTATTGTGAACAAGTGACTTACATGTGCATGTGGCATACATAAGTACACATGTACAATTTGACCAAGTCTCAAACAAGATATTGGAATAATACATTCCACTCTAGACAACCCCTACCTTGGGATAAGATATAAAACAGAGTTTAAAAAAAACACTAAATTTTTAAAACCATAAAAAAAGAAAATTAACAGATAATTGTAATGATTTTATTGAATTTTGGGGAAATTTCTCAGTAATATGTAGATTTTTTTTCATCTATAGAAATATTTTAGGTCTGTCATTGAATTAAAAGATATGAAATGAAATGAGCACACACACACAGTGACTACAAACAACAAGGATGAGGATAATAGTTTAAATATTAAGAGAAAGTCTGAAGAGCATATCAAGTAAAACATGACAAAAAATGAGGATACAAGCCTAAATAATTCCTGGAACCCAATCCTACATTCTTGTAATCACCACCCTAGAATTTGTTTCTCAAATTCCTGAAGTCCAGGATATGATTATTAACTACATCCAGCAGCAATTCCTCTGATCAGATGAAGGTTTTCAGGAACGTGGAAACACCTCTTAACTGCTGTTGTTCCAAGGTAGCACCTTTTAGGGTCCCAGCTATGGGCAAATAGTGAACTCCCAAACCAAAACAAACCACTATGAAAGTATAAAAATACATTTTTTTATAGTAAAAATACCAGCAATACATTTTTATATATAAAAGAATTACCAACAATACATTTTATAGTAGAATTACTGTTTTGTTTGTTGTTGAAGGCATACTATTGCATTCAAAATATTTAGATTTTGGCATTAAATAACCCATAGAGGTTGATATGCCACTAAGCAAAATCAATGAACATAACAGAATTCTTTCATGACATTAATCCATATAATATCATACAATTTCTTAAAGAAATCAAACCATATTCTAAAATATAACTTCAACTACAACACACAAAGTAGCCTCTATTAATCATGTCCACACAAACATGGATATGCACAAAAGCTGAGTATCATCTACCATGTATTCAATTGTGAAATCACAATAACATTTTTATTACTTCAAATTTTTCTATGATTTTTCTACTTGTTATTATGGCTTCAACTTGCTTTTATGCTTAATCTCTCTTCTCGGGCATTTTCATCTTCCAGTTTCTTTTGCAATGCAACCAATTCCACATGACTGACACACCCGACAACTTCCTTATTTCACTATTTATTTAGAATTTATTGGTGTTATCATCTTGTTATCCAACAAACCTATCCCCACCACATCTAATGTCCATATACATAATTCTTGTCACTGCCACTGTAAGTTTCATGATTAAAAAAACTTTACCAAAAAAGTACTTTGAACCTCAAGACAAAGTCTACTTCATTCTACACATGGGCGAGTGATTTTTCACTTTTTTAAAGAATCAGCGTTTCACTTGATGCAAAACTGAGGTTTGATGTGAGAAGTACTGACAACAAAACGTAGATTCAGAGCTTTTACCAGATGTTGAGCATTTAGTTTTAAAGACGATATGAAAAAAAATGTACAAAAATACTTAATTTCTGCAGGTTTTTCCTTACAGAAATTTTACTATTTCAAGAATAAATCCAAATAAAGTTTATATTTTTATGTATTAGATACATTGAATGGAAACTATATTCAAACCGGAATTCTAATTATGAATCACCACAAGCAAAATATAAATATTTTCTTCTATAAAAACTGTGCAAAAAAAGTTGTAAAAGATTACAAAAAAGGCAACTTAATGAATAAAACTTGTTAGATCATAATTAATAAAAGCAAAAAATAGATAAAAGTGTATATAACACCATAATACTACTGGGCATAAATTTTAAGACAAGATGTTTTAAATTTGCATTGTTTATTGAAAAATCACACTAAAACTGTATAAGTTACATCATAATATAGTTAAATTGTTCAGTATAACTTTCAAGTAAATGAGGGTCTTATTTGATGCCATAATGATTTAGTAATAATGTGATTGCGCTATTGTCTATATACAATTTGAAAAGCTTCAGTAAATTATAAATTTTATAAGTCTCTGATATAAAGCTTTCACTGATAACCCAAACGAAATTCCAACGCTCAAAATTTTTAACCTAAACTTAATATTTAAACTTGTTTCCTCACAAAGCAATAATGACTTTAAAAAATATTATGTGACATTATTAATCATGTCAAATGCCAACTTTCAAATGGAGTACAATATCTTGGTTCCAAAATCAACATGCCCCATTCTACACCTTCCTTGAATGTTTATCCCAAATTGGAAACCACACAAATAATACTTCTATTTCTCAGAATGTACTTCCATTTGTTGGATTGCTGTAAAGACATTAGGCATTCTACTCAGAAAATAGCCACCTCAAATGTAACTTTGATGCATGTTGAAATGACAACCAAATTTCCAGCCATATAGATAACAAAGATAGTGAATCAACTGGATGAAAAAAAACTGTAGAATATATATATATATATAAAAAATGAAAATATTTTTTCACTTAACTTACGTTTAAAAGTTTTGTCATTACATAGATGCAACCACTCCTCAGAACAGAGAAACTGTTAATATTTCTTTAGACTGTTATTGTGGTGTTACTTTCCTTTTCCCATGATGGGTGTTGATTTTCACTTCCTCTCTCTCTCTCTTTCTTTTATTCTTTCATCACCTTCTCCATTTACCTCTGGTTTATTATGAGTGTGTTAGGGTTGTTTTTTTTATGTGTGTATGTGTTGGTGCAGATGGTTTTATGTGTGTGCCTATTCCTGTGCATGCATGCATACACACAAACATGCACATACACACCCACCCGCACATGTGTTTTTGTGTGCGCATCTAATTGTGTGTTTGTATTTGTTAATTGTATATGTCTTCATTGATCTTGGGTGGGAGAGTTATTTTGACCATTTAGTTTAGGTTTTGATTGAATTTTTGTGTGTCTATGTATTTCTGTGCATGTGTGTGTTTATGTGTGCATTTATGTGGATGTATGTTCATGTCCCTATATGCATTCTCATTTTGTTTTGTTTTTTTTCTATTTTTCATTTTTTTTTTATTTAGTATATGTATGTTTTTGTGTTTTGTAAGGTGTATAATAGTGGTGAATTTTGTTGGTTATTTCTTGGTATTGTGTTTACTCTTTTCTGGGTGAATTGTATTTGAGATTGTTATGGATGTTAGGTATGGTGCTTTGTGCTGTATTTCTTTTTCATGTTAGTATTTAGGTGGCAAAGTAGATGTTTAAGTATCTGCATTTCTCATTATTTCATTCTTCTTGTTCAATAAGTGGTTTTGATTTTTTAAATGTAAGGATTGTTAGTTTTCCTCTTTTTTCTGCAATTTAGAATTTCTGCTGTTGCAACTGTGTGCGGTTGCTATTTTTTTATAATTTTCCATTTAATCTTGGTAGTGATGTTACTTTGTTTTTTAATACATTTTATTAGTGTTGTGTTGTTTTTGCATTTTTCTCTTTTAAGTGAGATTTGGTGATTATTAAATCTTTCTTTAAATGTTTCTGTCAGTTGTAAGATTTTCTTCTCTATTTATGTTGCTTTATACATTATATTGTTGGTTAGACATTTGTTGTTAAGTGGGCAACTGTTTTTAATTTGATAACTGCATTTGTTGTTGTTTTGTTGATTTATGTTGTTGTGGTTATTATTGTCTTTTTTGAGTATTTTTTTTTATTGTGTTTGGTTATTATTTTCTCCATGTTATCCATGTAGCTATAACTGATTTTTACTATATTTTTGTTAATGATTTTTGATAGTTTCTTGTGTTTAAAAACATGTTTTTCAATTATTTTAAAGAATATTTTCCCTATTTTTGTTTTTATTGTAGGGTGGGTTGAACCAGATTATGTTTCTTTTTCTATTGTGTTTGTTTTGTTTTCATTTGTATATTCTAGTTTGTCCGAATAACCACTATTTCTTAATGCTGTTTCATGTTTCTTTTGTTTTTGTTGAATATTTTTTATGTTGCTGGAATTCGCTGGTATTCTTCTGCCTATAGATATGGGTATGTGCTTGAATACATTAGGAGAGTGGTTGGAGTTTTTGTTATATAATATATATATATATATATATATATATATATATATATATGGTTGTTTGATTTTCTATATGGTTTGTATGTGTTGTTTAGATTAAATGTTATATCTAAGAAGTTTACTATTTTTATGTTAAATTTTATATCTATTTTAAATCCTAATGTATTGAAGGTTTTTTTTAATCTGTTTTCTTATTTATTTTTTCTGTAGTTCTGCCATTGCAATTTCTTATGGTTATTAGGCAGTCATCCTTGTATAAGCCTGTCTTTTTGGTTGATGATGCTTGTTAATTTATTGCTGATGTATATACCTATGAGTTTGCATATTTTTACACCATCATAGTTGTGCATTTTTATGTCAAAATATGATTGATATTGGTATTGTTGTTATTATTGGTGTTATGATTTTTGTCCATATTTTGTTGTTATAGTATTGACTTTCTACAGTGTTTGATAATGTTTAGATCTGAAATGTTTATATATTGTTTTGTCAGGTCCACTGCATTGTTTAGTGTGTTTTCATTGATGTCTAGTTGTATGAAAGAAGTTTTTTTTTGTTGGTGATGTTAAACCAATTGATTCTATTGTATTTTTCCACTGGTTTATGTTTAGTATGATCCTTAACTTTGTGTATATTTTTCTAAAATTTGTTTGCTTATTTTCCTGATGTTGGTTTTTATGGGATTTATTAGTCTGTGTGTTGGTTTATTTAAGAAATTGTCTTTGTATCAATAATATCAATCAGCTAAATGCTAAATTTCTACATTTATATTAATCATACATGCACACATACATATATATATGTATGTATATAACTTTACCCATCCATAGTTTCATAGATGGACCCTCCTGCAATTACTCTGTCCACTTTTCAGGGTATACCAGCAATAAACTATTTTCTCATTTTTGTCTCTTATATGGAGGTAAAAAATTTATGCACATTTTCATTGGTGAAAGGTTGATTTTTTTCTTTTGTGTGTGTGTGTGTGTGTGTGTGTGTGTGTGTGTGTGTGTGATGGTTATATTCTCATTTGTATTATACCATTTTTCTCTTTCAACTTTGAGTGACAGAGACAAATGTAAATCCCGCATCCAATTTGACAGACAGTTACTGCTCTTATTGATTCTTGAGTGTTATAGGGCTTTCTTGAGTTCAGGAAATGTAGGTGTATTCCATTTTCTGAAATAACTTTTTTTTTAATGCTTAAATGGTAAGGCATATATTTATTTCTTCACTTGCCCATTATTTCATTTTTCTTAATTGATTTGTACTTATTAGGGTATTAACTATAGGTGATTATGTTTATAATTTTATTTATTACTGTTTGAATTAGCATGAATGCATACATATATATGTGTGTGGGCGTGTGCATGTGTATATTAATGCTTAAAAGGTAAAGTGTATTTTTTTTATTCTAGCTGAGTGATAGTTCAAATGTTAGGGTATTAATTATGGGTGGTTAGGTTTATCGATGTATTTTCTTTCTGGTTTGAATAACTGTATATAAAAGTACAGAGTAGTATTATATTTTTTATTATAAGAGATTATAATAAAACATTTTCAATCACTACACAAAAGCTTTCATGTTTCAATACTATGGTTGTACTTCCTCAGACGATGGTTGGTAACTGGTGATAAAATAATTTTTAGGGAAATTTTAAAAAATCATTGCCTCTTTTCTGAAAGTTAAGGAGGGGGGCATAAGGTCAGAATTAAAAATATACTAGTGGGTATGTCTTGATTAACCAATCAAATATCAGATCTAAGCTAAATAAAAAAAATATGGTCAGAGGGTGGAGGTGGGTGAGTTATTTTTCATGTCATGAAAAATGGCATAGACATGGCATCATTGATGATTGTGGATATGTCAGCGACAAATGTATTATCATTGTAGCCAAATATGACATTCTCTTTGTTGAAGTGGGGGGTAGGTTAATCAGACAAAGTTAATAGAAAAAAATTTTTTATATTCAGGTAGCTTCTTAAAAGGGGCCTGTAGATAAAATTAAAAATGTGGAACATCTATATATGATGCTAATAACACTGAACAGACAGCTAAACATAGCAATATTTAAGTTGAATAAATTAAATAAGGTAATTACCTGTAGAGAGTAGAACATTATATACTAATAAAATTATGGCTATAAAATTGTAATACATAATTGTTTTTTTATAAAAATTTTGACTATATTTTAAGGTAAAAGTTAGACTGTTGGCAGTTTACTATTAATTTACTCCTTTGGTTTAACAGCTTTTTTGTTAGTAAATTTGATTATTTGAAATTTTTCCTTTAAACTTAGGAAACCCGGTTCATCGAAAGATTTACAAGTTCTAGTTTTTTCCATTTTACTGTAAGGGTTTTGTTAACTTTTAAGTTCCATAAATATTTAGAAAGGGATGTCCTATTTCTGTAAGTGTTGTTGAAAGCTATATGTCGATACCACCTAGTTTTAAAGGAATTCTTGGTACTCCCAATATAACATTTTTTTAACTGTTGGATTTTCTATAGTAGAAAAAGTACTTTAGAAAATCCAAGTCACTCAAGGTAGTTAGTTATTGAATGATATTGTTAGGTGTGTGTACAAAGAGGTAAGAAGTGTAGTTTATGGGGATATGTAGGAAAGATAATAATTAATAGATAGTTATGATTGCTGTGATCAGGGAAGTATCTTGTCTGGAGTCTATTCCACAAAGTCACAGTTCTTGGGAAGAAGATGTGCAAATAGAACTTCTTAGTAATGGAATATGAAAAGAATGGGGTTGATTCATTCCAGTGTGCATGGTACTGTAGGTCTTAGCTCTGAAGGTCAAAACTGGTGGAACTAAGGAATATCAAAGAAAAGGTAGCTGTGATAAGCCAAGGTCATCTAAATTCATTTTTTTCTTACCAGAATGCATCTTACACATTTATAAATCTACCATTCAACTGTATATTGAATATTGTTGCTATATCTGGTTTGTTGCCCCTACTATATATCTCAAGATTCTTGAGAAAATTCAGTGAACTGTCTATAATGTAATCAATCTTGACCTGGCATCTTAACTTCTGTCACTTCCTTACTGACATGACAGGGCTTCTCTCTGCCTTTTTTGTAAATATTTTCATGGCAGTTATGTGCTTTCCTTCTTGGGGCTTCAACTGCATTAATTAAAGCATACTTATAGATTGGCTACTAGATCACATTGTTTTACTGAGAAATTAGCTAGATGTAACCATAAGTTCTATTCTAATAGTTTCATTTCTTGCACTGCTCACCTCTAGAAATCCCTTCTGATGCCACTTACAATCTTCAAAAGATTTAAATGCAATGCCAATCACCATCTTCTGTCTCCCAGAATTCTGTTCTTTTGTTGTCCTTTCTCCTCACTAAAGACTTCTCATTCTCTTTCACTCCCTATAGCTCATTTTTTTTCCTAGTGGTATTATCAACTTGCTGTGGGTGAAATTATCAAAAACAACATCCTGGATAAATATAGCATTTAGAAAGAAATAAAAAGAATGCAGACTACTGAAAGAGGAAGGAAAAAATCATTTACAGATCTGTGTGTAATAAATTTGATTTTAGAAAATTACTTGAATATTTAAAACCCAAGAACTAGGTCTTAAAATTCAGAAAATATTACAAGATCCTGATAAATTTCTACAGCACTAAAGATAAATTTTAAAAAGTAGTTGAGTTGTGTGTGATCCATTGGCATCAATCACACACCACTCAAACTTACCAAGTAAATGGGGCATGAAAGTGTCAGAGAAATCAAGTGAATCAGCGATGGTTGACTAGGAAGGTATAATCCTAGCCACCAGGATGTCAGTAGCTGCACCTCACATGTAAACAGATCATCACATATGGAATAACTGAATGACATTATAAATGCCTTCTTTCTTTTTATGTGGCATGTCGTTTCAGGATGTAGGCGATCATGGCTCTCCACCTCCCTCTATCTCTTGTAGCTCAAAACAAATTCCTTCCCTCTGCTTCATCCCCTAGACCACATTCTGTCATCCACTTGCTGAAGCCCGCTAGGTATGTCATGTGTTGTTTTCCCTTGTCTCTCTTTCCCTCTATTCGACCCTCTTTCCTCATTATGTGTCCCAGAAACTTCAGCTGCCTCTTCCTGATATTAAGTATAAGCCTCTTCTTTGTTTGCAACCTCTCTAAGATCTCATCATTGCTTACACACTCAGTCCATGATATCCCTAGCATCCTTCTGTAGGACCACTATCTCTGTTGTCTCAAGTCTTCTTCCTCTTTGAGGAAATCATCCAACATTCGCTGCCATAAAGAAGGACAGATGTCACATATCAATTCAGTATTCTTTTCTTTGTTACCAAAGATATCCGGTCTCGCAGTACTCAGCCCAGATTTTGGAATGTGTCCTTGGTCATCCCAATACATCTACGGATCTGAATGTCACACTTACCATCCTCTGTCAAGATGCTTCCCAGGTATTTAAACTTCTGCATCTGTTTGATTCTAGTGTTCCCAACCTTCAGATCGCATTTCAGGCTCATCTTCTTACTGACGACCATGCACTCATCTTGTAGTTTATGCTTAGTCCCTTCTTCTCACTCTCTATTGCTACCTTCTGCAGGAGATTTTGTAATAGAGAGGAAAGAGACAGAAAGACTTTCACATCCTTATGAGAAGAAGAATCCACATTTGGAGAAAAGACCCAAAGCCACACACACACACTGATATTAATAATAGATTGTTGTAATGTCAAGAGTGTGTTGAGGTTGGGGTAAACACCTAACTGATTGCTCTCCCAGCAATTACAGGGGTAATAGGCAGAGAGGAGAAAGAGGCAGAAGGACACCAAATAAGACTGCCTTGGTAACCACAGCAACTTCAGCAACAAAATGCCTATGGGACTGACTTCACAAGACACCAAGTCTTGCTGACTGCTGGTTTTCCCATTGCTTTTATTGGCATGAAGCACCTTACAAAGACCTGGATCTTGACCATTTGCAGAAAGGCCTGTATATAGACATGCCAATCTGCCCTGCTGCTAATCTGGAAAACTCTGATGTAACTGGTGTTGACAGACATGTCTGCATACAATCCAGGCCTCTTTTGCATCTGTACTGATGCTCATTCACCAGATAGATAAAGTATGGTGTTGAACAGACATTTTTATGCATGAAAAATGTAGTCTCTTGTTATTAATCTGTATAACAATAACATTAAACTTGAATTGATAAGGAAATATAGAAATAGAAAGGTTTTAGAATTTTAGTTCAGGGCCCCTTCTATCAATAACAACTAGTAGAGCAGGGAATTATACGATATATTTGTAGATCGCAAGACGGCCAAAGTCAGCTAGTATATATTTTCACTATAATAAAAAAAAAAATTATCAAAACACGAGAACCAAAAATCTTAAAAAAGCATTAATATACTTAAAGCAGCAAAGGGGGCCATCTTTGGTGTTATTTTTGCAAATATTTCAGACAGAATTAGAACTTTGAGAAAATTAGAATTTTGGCATATGGTAAAAAACAGTTCCTAGAAAAATTTCCCTAGAGATTTTTTTTTTTACTTGTTTGTTTGCGTAGCATTGCATTTTTCAAAAGTAATGTCTGCTACTTCAAAATTGATTAAGCTTACAGAAATGAGCAAATGGAAAGTCAGTCATACAAATAAGAGTCAACAACAGATTGGCATTCTTAGTGATAAAAACATTTTCTAAAAATCTATTTGCACATAGTGAAACTCCCTTATTTCTTTTGGTAAAACGGGTGTATATTTTATTTTTTATACAACAAACTTTCTTAGTCATGAAAACCAGATTTATTTTGGTAAAACATCTGTTTTATTTTTTATACAATAAGATTTCTTAGTCATGAAAAACCGATTTCTTTTGGTAAAACGTCTGTATATATTTTATTTTTTATACAATGACCTTTCTTAGTCGTGAAAAACCAATTTTGTTTAGTAAAACATGTTTTATTTTTATACAATAAGCTTTCTTCATCATGAAAACCAATTTCTTTTAGTAACAAATTTTTGATATATTTTTTTTTTTACAATGTTTTTTTTTTAGTCAGGAAAACTTATTTTTGGGGTAAAAATTTTGGATATATTTTTCATATGTCAAGAATTCCAATTTATTGAAATAGAATTTGTATAGCAAATTAAAAAATATATAACATAGCATGCTAAGGTGCTATCTTATAATCCCTTTTTCATTTTATATATTTGAAAGAAAATAAGACATTTATTTCTGTCTCGATAGTAATTCTGATCAGTCTGATAGGGCCAATTATCAGCTGATCTAAAAAAAATATGAACCTACAGTCTATTAACTGGAGCAAGGAATGGCATGTTAATTTTAACACCTCCAAAACTTCTATCTATTAATCACCTGAGAGACCCCTTCCTGCCTCCCATTTCCATGGCCGATTATGCCTTCCTGGGCTAACGTTCTCAGCTGACATGAAGTGGAAAGATTATATTGAATTCATTGCTAGGTCTGCCGCTAAAAAAGATGGTCCACTGTGTCATGCTAGACAATTTTTCTCTCCAGAATCTAAGATACATATTTATAAGTCTACCATTTGCCCATGCTTTGTGTTATATACTGTACCTATGAACACTAATGGGTATGTTCCAATCCTCATAAATACACTGGACACTATTGTAAGTGGGAGTAATATGCTGTCTAAGTAGTCCACTACTAGCAGTGGTTTACCTACTTCACGCTGCTGGCGAGTATGGTATTTTGTTGACGTTATAAAGATTACCATTTCATTTCCAACCTCCATTTTGGTTATTCCTCATTCAGTAACCCTTTCTCAGTTACAACTTTTGTTTTCTAGCTTACATGATCATCAAAAATTTAAATGCAATGTCAATCATTATCTACTGTTTTAATACTCTACTACTTTTCTTCACTCCTTAATGTTTCTCTTTTTTCTTATTCTTTCACACTCAGTTGTCCACTATGTCTTAGTAGCTTTATTGCCTTGCTTGGTGATGGCAGGCCCTTCCCATATGAATGATTAATAAACACAGTCTTCCTAACTCCTGGATTTGTGCCATCAGTCAGTTATGTGTCATGCGTGATACACACTCAGGTGATCATGTATCTTTCAATACATCACTGATGAGGCAGATTTTTTCCTGCAGTAGGTTGCCATTTCTTTCTGCAGTAGTCCAGTTGTCATCCAGGCTATAGAACCCAGTCTTTCCTGCTATTTATCCATAACTGAGAGGAGTTGAAGAGGATTCATACCTTTACCAAGGGTATTAGCATGTAAGTGAATGTAATGGATTCGGCTGGAATTCGAACTCGGCTCTCCGATTCCTTAATCGGAGCCGCTATCCATCACTCCACCGTGCCTCCTCTTGTGCCATACAAATCTAAACTTAGTAAATATAAGTTTCAACAGATTTGATCAATGGAAAATAAAAATAGAAAGATCACATTTTTTGATTTAACAGTTTTTTTCTCATTGTCCATCTTTTATTAGAAATATTTGGTAAGCCAATAAAATTTTAGCCATTTGAGAAAGGCAAGGATGAAGGTTACTGCCACAAAAACAAATATTTCATATTTATTGATGTATCAACATCCATCATTGTACAGTATAAAACCAAAATAACTGCCCATGTATTGAATGTAACTTCCTAACTGTAATGAATAGACAATGCTGAATAGCAACTTCAGAAGCCTTATTGAACTGAACTGTTAGTAATTAGACAGCTTTTATACAGAGTTGTTAGTATTGAAATAAGTAGGTTAGGATAGTTCACTATTATTACACTAACTGCCAGTAAAATACTTCAATATTTTCATATATGATGCAATCACTTAATTCCTGTAAAGTAAAAAAAATTGATTATTTTCAGGCATAATTTAACTCCCACTTGTATCTTATGAACAAATATAGCTAATCTATAAAGAAAAAAAGAAATTAAATAAAAACATTGTATTTCCCATTATATTTTCAAATTTTCTTTTACCGGAGATATTTCAGATGTTGGGCCATTTTGCCCTACTCTATCTGCACAAAAGTCAGGTCAGAGCAAAAACGGAGTATTGCTGTCATATCTGGGTTAGAAAATGATTGAACTTCTCTTTCCAGACTTGATAGAGTTAAAAAGCATTTATGCTGCCCTGTCGGTGAGGGATTGTTTCCCAGCCTACAATTACTTTCCCCATCAGACATGACATCACAAACCTACTGCTATTCTATTGCTTTTTCCATGGAAAGTGTTCTAATAAGTTCCATCAGTTTAGATATTTAGGGCTAGAGACTGCTCTTCCAGGTACACAGGGGGTGAACCATCCAATTTCCTTTGAAAGATTATAATTGCTAAAAACGTCTACCTTAAAAAGCATTATCCACAAGAATATGCGGGTGACTTTTTTTCTGAAACACAGTCTTTGTTTATTTTATTATATATGAATAAGCTAGAAACTTATAGAGTTAACCCTAAATTCTCTCCAGTGAAGGTGAATGGTTTCACTCTCAGAGATGTTTCTTGCTTTGAGAGTCTTTTAGGACTCAAGTTCATACCAGACCTCCAGAAGGCAGACCCATGAACATATGAACAATCATTAAAGATGCTAGAAAAAAAAAGTGACTAGCAACTTATACCACTTGAAAAAGACTGTCTGCTATGCTCTATCTTTACAAGATTCAGATCAGACCAAAAATGGAGTATTGCTGCTATATCTGGGCTGAGACTGCCAAATACTCACATTCCAGCCTTGACAGAATTCAAAAGGCATTTATGCAGCCTTGTGAGTGGTGAATTATTTTCCAGCTTAGAACTACTTCCCCAGATGAAATGTTGTTAGCCTCTTGTTACTCTAATGCTATTTTCATTCCAGATATTCAGATGAGCTACATTCTTTAGTTCCACCAGTCCAAACCTTCACAACAATGACCCACAATGCCACATACACAGATTCAACTCATCCTCATTCCCTCCATATTCTATTAATAAAGAGGAAGTTCCACTTACATTCTTCCCCAGAACTGTTACTTTGTGGAACAGACTCCTTACAGGATGCTGATCGCAATGATCTAACCTCTTCAAGTCTAGAGTCAACCATTATCCATCCTACATATCCTTATAATATACACTTCTTACTTCCTATGTTCTTACAACAACTTCATTCAGTACTGCTTTGAGTGGCTCTTGGGCCTTGTATTGGAACAATAATAGTATTAAAAAAAATTAAAAAATAAGAAAGTAATGGCAGTGAATACTGGACAAACTCCTCAGAGATGAAGAGGAGACTTAAAGCAACAGATGGTTCTACATAAATATACATGCAGAGATGCTGATTAGGTGTGCATTCTGCATCCCTGATACACAAAAATCTTAAAGGATGCAGTAACTTTCCCATGAAAAGCAATACATTGCTCATTTTTTCAGATACTTTTTACTAGTTCTTCCTTCCTTTCTTTCTTTCTTTCTTTCATTTACTTTTTCCATAGGATGTGTGGGTAGCATGAAATAGATATAACTGTCACCTTACGACCAACTTTCTTGCTTTGTTGTTTTTTTGCTAAATTTATTTGAAGTACCTCAACTCATTGAAGTTTGCCGACAGTTGCTTTTTAAATTGATTCAATTGAAAAGCTCCAATCCCTGCCAAATTGTTCTGTCAATTCCAAAACTTTGTTCTGTCATAATTCTCAATATAATTTTTTAAATACTGTTTTTGTTGTGAATTTATTAGTTAAAAAGAAAAGTTGTTCTGTCAATTTAAGTGATTCAGCATGATTAAGAATGTTTTTTGGGACAATGGTAAAAAAAAAAAAAAAAAAAATACCCTGCAGCCCTGCAGTTTAACACAAAAATTACCTAGAAACTTTAATTGGGACCCAATGAATTTCCCAGGAATGCACCCAAATAATGTTTCTGTGTTTCAGGTATCCTGTTGATGAAATAGGTACTGTTAAATGAACCCCTAACATTTCCAGACTGATGGATTGGAAGGGATGGCCAAATTCCCTGACCATCGCGTTCACCAGATATCACTCCGCAGGACTTCTTCCTATAGGTTTATGTTAGATATTATCTATCAAACAAAGATACGGAGCATCACTGATCTAAGTAAAAGATCACTGATGCCATTGCCACTATTGATAAGGCTATGCTACAGTGAACATGGGAAGAAATCAAGTATTGTCTTCATGTTCTTTGTGCAGCTAATGATGTCCATATAGACGTGTATTAATTAATTATAAAACTTCAATATTTTGTAACAACTTCCACATATTTATGTGTTCATTTGCTTTTGCAATAAATTTTATAAATTGTAAAGAGACTTTATGGACACCCTGTGTGTGTGTGTGTGTGTGTATATATATAAAATTTAAATTGGTAATCTGTCAAAAGTGCACTTGACTCAGTCTGAATCATATGATAATTACTATTGTAAAAAAAAAAAAAAAGAGATATGCATAGGAAGTCTATTTAAATAACATGGTATAAGTGTATCTCCATGAGTCTTTGTATCACCTGTGTTTGCATAAGATGACTAGATGTCCTGGACAAATCTCACTCCCAGAGGAGAAAAAAAATGAACAACACATTTAAAGTCAATGCAAGATACAAAAATTTTTTTTCTTTTTTAATCATTTCCCCCCAAGCAAGGATACATTGCCACTAAGATGCTACTGGAAGTGAATGATAATGACAAGAAACCCAATCCTAAACAGGAATCAAGGGATAAACCTCTACTCCTGTTTAAAGACTGGGGAGGTGTGTGAACCAGACAAAAGGCAAACTTATCTACTCCTATTGAAGAAAGATAGAAAATAAAATTTCAGAGTTTAGGCAGAGACATTAGAAATACAGAGTTGAAGTAGACTTGAGAAGGAACCAAAAACTTAATCCTAAATAAGAAATAAGGATTAAACCTCTACTACTGTTCAAAAGATTAGGGAGGAGTGTGAACCAGACGATAGGTGAAGCTATATACTCCTATAATATTTATAAAATTCTGCTGCTTACACAAAGAGCTTTTTGTATTCAATTCTAATAAATGAGGATTCAAATAAAATACACCTGCCTATAGTGAGATTTTCTCTAAATCTATAAGAAATGTTAAAGCGTGCATCAACTATGACCTAATTTTTGTACTCAAAGAAAAAAAAACACTATTGAAAGAGTACCAGTAGTTTTGTTTGTTTTTACAGGTGTCTGCTGACCAAATCATGGAAAAAAAAAAAAAAAACAATGCAAAGAATCAAATCAATTTCCAAATGTCAACACAAATGAATTCCTCATTGTCTGAAAATCAGAGACACTGCTGTGTATTATTTCAACCCTCATTATTCTTGATTTTATCCTTATATTACAGCTAATTCTTTAGCCTTCATCACTGTCTGAAGTTAGTCATTATTCCATAAATTTTTTTTTTTTTTTTTTAAGCTTATCACACCAAGCAAGGCTGGAAGCCACTAGCATGCAAGTAAACTATTTACATTATTGTCCTCATCTTTGTCGCCATATTTATTACAATGTTTCGGCTGTTGTACGCTCCTGATATAGACAGATAATGTTTGGGTGAATTGCTGTACATAGGACAGGTACTATAGAGGTTGCCCATGTATATATTTGGTTATCCCAATATAAGGATTTGCTTTAAATCTCTTGCATGGTACAAAAATCTGACATACATAGACATCAAATATATACTTTTTTTTTTTTTTTTAAGCTTATCACCCCAAGCAAGGCTGGAAGCCACTAGCACGCAAGGGGTTACAGAAAGTTTGGAGGAAGAGCAGATAGGAGTGGTAAAGGAGAGGATGTGGAGAAAGATAGTGGATCGATCAAGGCAAGGGGGTTACAGAAGATTTGGAGCGAGAGCAGATAGGAATGAAAGGTGAAAGGATGTGGAGAAGGGAAGTGGATAGATCAAGGCAACTGGAGATGTCGATTGACGTTACACTTAAATAGTTGGAGATTGTATTTGTCAGGGAAACAGGAATAAGGAAGGGAGTTCCACAGGTGAGATGTGCGAGATGAAGCTATTATTGTTCTTATTCTTCTTTATGTGCTGTGTCCACTTAGAACGTATGTGATCATGTTACTACACAATTTCCTGTCCTTTGTAGCTCTTGTTAAGCATTGTTTTCCTTTCTCCCTCACTGTCCTGTGAGTATCAGATTTTCCGAGCCTTCCTTCCTCATTATATGCCTCAGAACGTTCAACTGCCTCTTCCTGATGCTAAGTATAAGTTTCCTTTTTGTTTCCATTTTCTCTAAAACCTCATCATTGCTCACATGTTCATTCCATGGTATCCTCAGCATCCTTCTGTAGAACTACATTTCTTTCGCTTCAAGTCCCTTCCTCGTCTTTGATATTGACCACCATTCACTGTCACATAAGAGGACAGATACCAGTATTCTTTTTTGTTTCTAACAAAGTTTTTCTGTCTTAATACTCTAGCTTTTGAGATGCATCCTTGGCTCACCCAATACATCTTCAGATTTCAGTGCCACAATTTTCATCCTATGTTAGAACACTTCCCAGTTATTTAAATTTTTCTTATCCTTGCTATTCACAGCATTTAGTATGTTAGTTCATGCTGAAGTTGCCTTTTATAATTTTGACTTAAATTTTCATGATACTGAGATTTCATTATGCAAGTCGTCATTTTTGCAACAAAATTCTGATATTGGTAAAATGTTCCAAAAATATATTTAAATAAATATCACATGGAAATTTCAGCTTATGTCATTTTGTATGAGAAAAATATAAAATGACATTTTTGATGGTATAAGATTTGATTATACAACTTAAGTGTTGATCACTCACTCATATATATTTTATTTTTACAGCAAAAAACCCAAATTACCTCAACATGGGGGTAATATAATCTGGGGAGATCCTAGTAATATTAATTATTAAAACTGATCCACGGAAAGTGCAATGTATTTATTATAACAGAGCTCTGTTATAATAAATAGACTGAGCTCTCTGTGGATTAGTTTTAATAATTAATATTACTAGGATCCACCTGGATTGTATACCAATGGATTGATTACCTGTAATATATATGTTTCATTGACTAATGTAAACATATTGTGTCTATTTATTTTTATACTGATCCTCTCCTATTGTCTAGTTAGTTTCTTGATGTTGAGATGAAATTCATCAAGGATGGTACCATAGTGTTTTTTGTTTGTTTTTTATCCAAGTGCTTTGAAACTTTTCTAAGATCATCTTCAGAGTTAAATTACAGAAGACAAACTGCAATAAAATCTGCATTCTGTTATCATAGCAACTTTAAAAAAAGACACATGAAAAGACAATCAATCCAGGAAAGACAATACAGGTATACTACTCAAAGTGAACATGTCATCTACCCAGACAAAGAAACTTCTCCTGGAAGCCTCGCTCTGCCTTTTTTAACAAGTACTTCCACGGTAATTGCTCTGAGGAGTTGCGTTCGCTTGTCCCTAGGCCTCGTGAATTTAAATGCCCCAACAGGCTGGCTTCCCGCTCCCACCCCTACACCGTGGAAACTGTTAGATGTAGACGTCTTTTCTACTCCAATAGCTTCATGTCTCGCACATCTCGCCTATGGAACTCCTTTCCCTATTACTGTTTCCCTGACAAATACAATCTCCAACAGTTTAAGTGTAGCGTCAATCGACATCTCCAGTTGCCTTGATCTATCCACTTCCCTTCTCCACATCCTCTCATCTTTCATTCCTATCTGCTCTCGCTCCGGATCTTTTGTGGCCCCCTTGCCTTGATCGACCTACTGTCTTTCTCTTTCTCCACATCCCCTCCCTTGCCACTCCTATCTGCTCTTCCTCCAACCCTTCTTTAACCCCTTGCGTGATAGTGGCCTCCAGCTTTGCTTGGGGTGATACGCTTAAAAAAAAAATCAGAATTATGTCAAAATAGGGTGTCAGGCATAGAGACCAGCTTGCTTGCATGTGAGGACTCAGTGACCCATTGGGGGAAGAGTGTGTTACAAAGGTTGATCAGGGATGGGCTGACTTCCCCCACCTATAAAAAAAAAAACAACTAAGATAAGAACAGCTGAAACAATTTTTTTAAATAAATTTCCTGTAATTTCCCCACAGTTGCTTTTTCAAATTCAATATGCAGGCAGTGTAATGGATAGCAGCTCTGAATGAGAAATTGAAGAACCAAGTTCAAATTCCAGTCAAGTTCATTACATTCCCTTACACACAAATACCCTTGGAAATGGTATGAATTTCTCCCCACTCCTGTTAGTTATGGGTTAAATAGTTAAGCAGACTGGACTCTTCAACCTTGGTTGGCAACCAGTCTAAGTGAAGGACAACTCTGAATTCAAAAATCATACAACAAAGCAGATACTATGCAGCTAGCAAAAGGATTGAAGAGATTACATTGACTGATCCCAACTGCAGTTAACCTGATGATGCTTTCTCAGGTTTCCATCATACGCATTATTACTTTAATTATTTGTCACTAGTTTTCTTATTATGGCATCACAACGGAATGTTTAAGTCGCTTGAATGAACCAGAATATGTAGAGTCTTGGATCTGGTATTTTGCAACCGAGGCTAAGGCTAAAAAATGGAACAGGATATACACCTCAAGGGGGAGAGGAAAGAAAAGAGGATGTAGAAGAAGCTGACTACTGATCACATGTCATAGAACAACACATACAACACTTATGTTTGTTTTTGCATATATTGGTTTATATATATATATATATATATATATATATATGAAGGAATATAGTCTTAAAGTGTGCTATATTTATGGGATAAAGTGCTCAATATCAGAGATAGAGCGTGTGTAAATATAAAAGTGGACATGGAAGTCAGCACTTAGAGGCGACAGTCTGTTTCATGCTAGTGCAATCGTCAGGCAATATATATATATATATATATATATATATATATACATTGACTTATATAAATAACATTCATCACTTCATTTATTCAGTTGGTGCATTTTTGCACCACTGGGGTCACCACTTTCCACCATCTCACAATTGTGGTTAATGGTGACATTCAAGGCAGAATAGTGTAATGACTTGCCAGTTTCTTTTGCACCAAAGATGATGAGGCTACCTCATTGCTCATTAAAGAGGCAAGACCTACAAAGCAGCAGGTGGTTTGAATTCAGAGTTTTCCTTCTAAAATGGTTGCCAACCAAGGCCAAGTGTATCCATCTATTTATCCATAGCTTGGGGAGGGAGATGGCTTCATACCTTTCCCAAGGATATTAGCATGTAAGTAAATACAATGAACTTGACCCCACCTCTCTGATTCCTCAATCGCAGCCTCCTAAAAATAATATATTAGCTAATATAAATACTTTTTAACATTCTTTGTATTTTGGCAAGTGCTGGTATGATACAATGTTATTCAATGAATTATTCAGATTCTTATTTTTATTGTTTTTAATCCCAGTATTTTCATTACTCTGTCTCTGGCCTTTCTCAGGTGAATACTGCTTCAAGTAATTTAAAGAACACTCAAGAATTTCAAGATGTGATATGCATCTAAGGAAGGCCAGCAACAAAGATGTTACAATAAAAACAACAAAGATGAAGATATGCATCAAAATAAATCAGAATAATAACATCAATTCACCTTAAAACTTCAAGCAATATTAAAGAGTATATACCTGCCCAAAAAACTAAATCCCATTTGCACATTTACAAATCCACCATTTTGTTTTGTTTTTTTTTAATTGTATCACCCCAAGCAAGGCCGGAGGCCACTATCACGCAAGGGGTTAAATAAGGGTTGGAGGAAGAGCAGATAGGAGTGGCAAGGGAGGGGATGTGGTGAAAGAGAAAGACAGTGGGTCGATCAAGGCAAGGGAGCCACAGAAGATCCGGAGCGAGAGCAGATAGGAATGAAAAATGAAAGGATGTGGAGAAGGGAAGTGGATAGATCAAGGCAACTGGAGATGTCGATTGACGCTACACTTAAACCGTTGGAGATTGTATTTGTCAGGGAAACAGTAATAGGGAAGGGAGTTCCATAGGCGAGATGTGCGAGACATGAAGCTATTGGAGTAGAAGAGACATCTACATCTAACAGTTTCCACGGTGTAGAGGTGGGAGTGGGATGCCAGCCTCGTGGGGCGTTTAAATTCACGAGGCCTGGGGACAAGCGAACGCAACTCCTCAGAGCAATTACCGTGGAAGTACTTGTAAAAAAGGCAGAACCCTTCGTCCATACATTGAAATACTCCTGCAATATCTGGTCTGATACCCCTACAGTTTATCTTGAGATTCTTGACCCAAAAAAAAAAGAAAAAAAAAAGAAAAAAAAGAAAGAAAAAAAAGAAAAAAAAGAAAAAAGAAAAAAAAAGAAAAAAAGAAAAAAAGAAAAAAAGAAAAAAAAGAAAAAAAGAAAGAAAAAGAAAAAAAGAAAAAAGAAAAAAAGAAAAAAGAAAAAAGAAGAAAAAAGAAAAAAGAAAAAAGAAAAAAAGAAAAAAGAAGAAAAAAGAAAAAAGAAGAAAAAAAAAGAAAAAAGCAGAAAAAAGAAAAAAAAGAAGAAAAAGAAAGAAAAAAAAGAAAGAAGAAAAAGAAAGAAGAAAAAGAAAGAAGAAAAAGAAAGAAGAAAAAGAAAGAAGAAAAAGAAAGAAGAAAAAGAAAGAAGAAAAAGAAAGAAGAAAAAGAAAGAAAAAAAAGAAAGAAAAAAAGAAAGAAAAAAAAGAAAGAAAAAAAAGAAAGAAAAAAAGAAAGAAAAAAAAGAAAGAAAAAAAAGAAAGAAAAAAAAAGAAAGAAAAAAAAAGAAAGAAAAAAAAAGAAAGAAAAAAAAAGAAAGAAAAAAAAAGAAAAAAAAGCGGTCTATCATGTAATCAATCCTGACTTAGCATCTCGGCTTCAGTCACTTTTCCAATGACACATGTTTTCCTTCTGTCTTTTCTACAAATATTTTCTTCAAATATTTTCATGATAATGCCACATCATTTTGCTTGTGGTTAAATGATTAAAAAGCAAAATAAAGTAATAAAAAAAAACAAAAAGAAGCATGAGGGTAATTTATTACTTACATTCACATTGTGTCAGTGGGACCTATAATATACCAAATGCATAACCTAATAGATGGCAAGAACTAAAAAGATATGGATGACCTATGTTTATCTATGGACTCTTGCATATACATACCCTGTATCTCACCGAAGACTAGAGTGTATACACACCCTGTACCCACCCAAGGACTCCAGTATAACAAAATAAAAGATTTTCAGCATTAAGTAACCCAACAAGTGTTAAAATGTTATTAAATTTACTAACCAAATATGAAGCCTTACAGATTCCTTGTGGAGCAAGGGATTGCAACAACATGACATCATGAGTGGAGCTATAGCACTATCAAGTAGGGTTTTATGTGGTAAAGTTTCCAACCCCATGTTCAACCAACTCTTTCCTTTATCCCATCTGCTCTACAATTTTATCCATAGCTTGAAAATAAAAGAAATGGATTCATACCTTTCTTAATAGCAACAAAATTTCTCACCTGGATTTTAAACTCAGCTTGCTGATTACCATGATTTCCCATGGTGTTAACCATTGGGCCACCTGCTGCTCCAAAAATAGGGATACTCGATTGAATAATGTCAGTGTTCCCACACAGAATTTCAGTTCTTACAACAAAATTAAATTGCTAAAAATTATACAATATTACTTAATGGCAAACCCATAACTTAAGGTGGGACAGAAAAGACTAACAAAAATAACTGTTACCAAACTTGAAAGGTATGGCTGTGTTCTGCCCTAGTAATTGAAAGAATACAAGAGAAGGATGAAACCTAAATGCCCTGCTGGTTCAAACAGATTCATCACTTCAACAGATCTGATAGTTCCAACTGGCAGCTGCTCTCAAAAAATATCTCCAATCAGTTATTAACTGGAGCAAGAAATGGCATGTGAATTTGACTGCCTCCAAAATGAAATTATCCTTTAATCATCATATAGAACTATTTTTCCTTCTATCAATATGGCTTATGCTAACCTCCAGGAGAGCAATTCAATGTGTTTTCTTGGTCTCATTTTTATATTGACATGAAGTGGAGCAATTATATTCAATTAATTGTTAGGTCTATCATGCAAGATTTTTTTCTCATCAGAATTCATCACACACACTTATAAACCCACCATTTGTTTGTGCATTGAATATTGTTGCCATATCTAGTCTGGTTATCTGGCTATATATCTTGAGATTTAATAAAATCTCAAAGAATGGACTGTAATCTTATTGGTCCTGACCTAGCATCTCAACTTCAGTTACTTTCCCACTACCAGGACATTGCTTCTCTCTGACTTTTCTATAAATATTTTTATGGCAGTTGTTCTGATGAGCTTTTCTTCTTGGTACCTCAACCACATGAATTTAACCATAGTACTAGATTGGCTATTAGGTCTCATTGTTTTGCTGTTGAAATAGCTAGTAGTAACTGTAATTTCTATTCTAATTGTTTCTTTCCCCACACTACTCAATTACCATCTTCTGTCTTGCTAAAAGCTGTTTTATTATCCTCTCTCCACTTTTCTTTCTCTTCCACTCTCAGTAACCTCTTGTTCCTTAGTGGCATTATCACCTTTCTTGGGGTGAAATGATTAATAAAAAATGTATATCTCAGCAGAAGCTCAAGCTCACTTCTAGACACCCTGCCATGCTGAAAGGCCCTGTTTTGAACATACAACTAACTTTTATAACCAATTTACTATAGGAGATAAGAAAATTCTACATAGAATCACACTAGAGGTAGTTTTGCCCAACACTCCAAATTGCTGCAAAGCTAAAGCATTAACATGAAGAAGGCCGGAGTGTACAACAGCGGAAACATTGTGATAAATATGGCAACAAAGATGAGGACAATAGTCCAAATAATGTAAATAGTGTACATGATACCTCATCTCAGAAATATAGATAGATACACTAGAGGTAGCTTTGCTAACACTCCAAATTGCTGCAAAGCTAAAGCATTAACATGAAAAAAAAAAAAGAGTCATGTTCTTAAATATCCTTGTTGGATCGAGACTTTGATGTCATGCATGGTTCTAGACTCATTCATATATATCTAAACTGTCAGCTGAATACAACCGCTTTCTCAGATCAATGATTAAAAATGGCTTTGAGCAAGTGAAGCCTGTGGGTTTTGGTGAAGACCATCCTGCTTTTAACATTGTGCATTGGTGCTACAGGATAACAAAGAACTGTTCTAGATAAGAGAAACCACATTAAATAAGGATTTTCAACAGCAGCAACAGCTAAAATGGATATTACATGCAAAACAAATGTAAAATAATCGTATAATCATGGCATTGATATTCCACACTACTTCAAATAAAAGGTTAGAAAGGAAACCCCCATCAATACTGGAAAGAGCTATAACAGTTACTGGATGGGAAAACCTATTTTTCTGATCATTTTTTTAAGATTTTATAAATTTCATCCAACAGTAGTACTAGTTCCTCAGTCAATGAATAGTAATAAAATATCATTAAACTAATAGTACCATTACCATTTTAATTGTTTGACTTACCTTTCCAATTTTCTTCAGGTGAGTTGTCCCTTTAAATAAATCATGTTGTAAAATATCTCAAAGGACTTTTGGCACACAAATGAATATTAGTGCAAAAACAATTTTTATTTTTGCACTGTTTGTATATGTTATTCAGGTAACTTATTGTGAAATGATTTTTCACATGGTTGAATAATAAAAAGTTTCTTTCTGTTTTTACATCTATATTTGTACTTCACTTCACTTATTAACTTTGTTAGTACGATTTGCAAGTTTAGAAAAAAAAACAACTTAATATTTATACACTAGCTTACAGCATTATTTGAATCATTTTACAATAACATAGTTTATATTGTCTGTATGAGTAACTGAGAACATCAACAATTAACTACTGCTAAAAAGAACTTTTGCTTTTATATCATTAAAAGTAAAATTATCCAAAGAAAGCTGACAGAAAGAAAAGGAATTCTATGAGTAGTATGATCTCCCTACTTATAAGACATTCCATTATGCTGTTAATCTGAGACATGTTAATTTACAGGCACAGATTAGTTACCATAACTACAAAATATATAATTATGTCAGATTATAGAGATGAAGTTGCATAACTGATAAATATATAAAGTAACATTGCATTTTATATCTTATATATAAAGTACAGTGTATGTGTGTCCAAACAACTCCTCCACTCCCACTGGTCTGATTTCAAGGATTCATAGCTCATTCAAAAGACCTAGAAAGTTAGGTGCAGGAAACAATTTTTGTTGAGCTCAGACTCAGGGTTACCAGATTATGCGAGGTTAAAAATATATATTAATACATTATACTAACCATTATCATTGCTTTCATAGTACAAGTAAAAATTGTGAAATTGCCCTCAGCCCCAGCAACTGTCGGTTGCACTGGCTTCAGTGCAAGCACCAATCCCTCCCTCTGGTGCAATGGGAGGGTGCGGCTTCAGGCAGCTGTTCCCCAGGGCAGGGCACCTCTTCAGTATTATTTTCCCAGTTGACAAAGAAGCCCCTGAGCAAAGTCTGCCCAAAGACAGAGACGCAACTGAGAGATAATAAGTAATGTGTTAGAAACTCCTCGAGTGGAATTTACATAATAAAGGTTCAATATCTGTATTATATATGACCTACTTATCAGCAATATCATTGTTCAGGTTTTAACTAATTTGCATATTGATTTTTTAAAAGTTTATTTCATTAATTAACTGCCCTTCATTACTGTTCTTTTATTTGAGGATTGTTTTGATTTTTATATCAAAAATAGTTCTGTTTAGGAATATTGTCTTATATATTGCAGAAAAGTGTTTAAAATTTGCATTTTACTTGGCCTTCAACAAGTTAGCATCTATTTGTAAAACTTTCCTTAATTATAACAAGCCAATTTATGAATGAAATGTTCATTTAAAATTTTTGTTTCAAAGATTTTAAGTGATAGCAAACGGGCAAAGCCTGCTAGTTATAAATAAATTTATACCAATATAAAAAATCATTTATCTTTTTCAATGCACTAAACTCTTCTGGTGATGTATAATTTTATTATACAACTGTGATCAATCTGAAAACTATCCAGATAAACAGTAATTGCAGAACAGAAAATTCTTTCACTTTAAATTATAAAACATTGAAAAGCACCAGGAAAATATGGCATAGTAACAGACCTTTTGAAAGATGAAAAATTCTACAAAGGATTAGAATATCACAAACAGTAGGCAGTCACAGATTTCACCAGTGGCTTCCTGGCCAACGAACCCAAACTTCATCACTCTGCCTATACACTTGCAGGTTACTTCCCTCACCCCCAAAAGAGATATTTTACTTTGATCCAATGTATGCATTGATAATTCAGATAACTTTATTTTAACATCTTTCCACCTAACCAGCAATACATTGTTTTCATTTGTTACTCTTGCAACCATATACAGTATATAACACCTTTCACAAAGACAGATTACTGTGAATATATGGACTTACTCCAGTCAATTATTTACACACACACACACACACACACACACACACACACACACACACACACACACTGAACAGAACAATATCCAAATTTGTTTTAATAAATTTGAAATTTCCTTATTTTCATTTTGGTTTCTTCCTTATCCCATTTCAGTTTCAGTAGCAGTTACCTGCTGTTTTTTTTTTAAAATTAAATTCACCCCAAGTAAAGCGATAAAGCCACTAAGGATTACTAGATGCGAAAGAATTAGAAAACAGAAAACATTATTAAGGAGCAGGAATATTAGAAGAGTAATCAGGAAGACAGTAGATAACAATTGACATTGCATTTAAATTTTTGAAGATCAAAGTTGGCCGGAAAGCATGGAGCCATAAGATATCTCACACTTCTTGCTTGTGGAACTAAGAAACTTAGCATCAAACTTACAGTAGATCTCACCACTTCAACTGTAAGTTGATGAGAACTTGTTGCCAGTCTAGTACTGTGATTAAATTCACAAAGTCTAGGTACCATAGCAAAGAGCTCATCCAAACAATTATCATTTAAGTATTTATAGAAAAGGCACAGGGAAGCAACTTTATGGTGGTGGAAAAGTGACTGAAGCCAAGACATCAGGGCCAATAATATAGCTGATTCTCCTTTGGATTTATCAAGAATTTCTAAATAAATAGCAGGTGCACTGAACCAAATGTGTCGTCAATATTTCAAGCATGGATGAATGGTAGACTTAGATATGCAAGATAGATTCTGGAGAGAAAAGTTGTCTAGCACAACACAATGAACAGCAGTTGACCTAGCAAAGGATTCAATGTAGTCTTTTCACTTCATGTCAGCAGAAAATGTTAGTCTGAGAAGGTGCAATAAGTCACTCTCTTGGGAGGTTAGCATCAGCCATGCTGATGGGGAGCAGAAAGAAAGCTCTCAGATGATTAACAGAGAGCAGTTTAGTTTTAGAGGCATTAAAATCATTAAGCCATTATTTACCACACTTAACAGACTGGGGGTCATTTTTTAGATCAACCACCAACCCAGAAATAAATGTGTAGCAAACAGTTGTAGAACTTGTGTATGTTTCTCGTATATATATATATATTATTCACCTAGTAATTTGCTTCCCATCCAAAAAGAAGGTAGTTCTATTTCCATCAGAAAAACATGTTCAATTCACCGGACTGGAGTGACACTATTGTTGTGAATGAGTGCTATGGGTTTAAAATGGATGAGATTGCTGTTGGTCCCCCAGTTTGTAGCAGAGAGAGATTACTACTTGTTTCAGCTGAGGTGGAAAATTTTTAATGTATTCAACATTTAAAAAAAAAAAAAAATATTTCAACAGTTTCAAAAAGAAATTAATTCAACATGTGGAGGAATTTTATATCTATATTTATATATAGCAATATAGCTCACTAAAGAGAAAAATATATTTATGCATATAATTTAAAAAGGGAAAGAAAACATTTATATATTTAGCAGTAGTGTGTGTGCTCAAGAAGGGGAAGAGAGGGTGAGAGAGGAAGGGAGGGGAGAACAGAGGGGGGAAAGAGAGGGGGAAGAGATGGGGAAGAGAGAGGGGGAGAGAAGGAAGGGGGGAAGAACTGTACATTAACATTACTGTTTTGGGAAAATAGTAAAATGGTTTCCATTGTTTTCTGCAAGGTTGCTCTACCAAGGCTAAAAAGCCCTGTGTATACTATTTTACCCATAAAAAGACAGAAAATATATATTCTTATCTTTCATGTGGATATGAGCCTGAAGTTAACACAAAAAAATTTAAACTCAACCTGCCTATTCAGTTTTCTGCCCCGCTAACCATTAAAGCCACCCACACATTCAAGATAGGGATACTCATCCAAATAGATTATAGAATAACAACTACAACTCATTTGAGAACTTCAAAACCGGAGAGTGTACTAGGTGAACTGAAGTGATCAAAACAACAAAGATTAAGATACTTGCTTGAACAATGACATTTTAATTAGAAAGTGCCAATTCTCGTTAAATAATGAGACAAGTTCTTGCCTGCAGAACAGTACTGACACATGTGTTTTGAGAGGTGACAACTTTTCTGAACACACCAGAGAAATACAAATCCACTATTACAGGCCACTTTTAAAACGGAAGCTAAAAAAAAATAAAATCAATTAGTCTCAGATGGAATTCAAACAAACAAGTGGAACAAAACTAACTTACAAGCTGTTTTAAATAAATAAAATCTCTTACTTCTCAATGAATAAAACACTTGACACAAGTAGCCATGAACTAAATGACATGCCTGACATTTTTATTTTGACATTTACAAAGGATCTAGTAACATTCCTTAATATTTACTTATGCATTTATTCGTATGTAAAACAAACAAACAAAAAAAAAAATTCAGCAAATTTTCTTTTGGAATAGTTTGCACACACTTTCTTTCATAAATAGGTTTCAACTTTCATCATTAGAAAATTATATAAATTTTTATAATGTCATAACACAGGAAAATTAATGCCAAAGTGAAAAAAACTTATGGAACTCATTTTGCCTTACAAGACTTCAGACTAAAGTGATGTTTACATTTTTGTTTAACGTCATTTAATGCTGAAATTTAATTTCTTTGGGAGCTTGAGTAATTTTTTTTTCCTTTTTACAAAAATCTATTGCTAGTAATTTGTTTTTTAAATCTAGTGCTGGTATTTATTTTTACTACGAAAATCTTTATACTTTCAGATTTTTTAACCCCAGTTTAAGGGTTCAATATTTGCCCAAACTGCTCAAAACGTCTTGATCATAGGCCTTGCTGCCAAATGTAGTTTACTGCAGGTCAGGTTGTGTATGTTAATGTAATTACACATGCGTATGAAGTAGAGGTGACACTGAAATTTTAAACTTTTATCGTTTTTACTAATATGTGTTTGTTTATATAGTCAGGCCAATTCCATATGGTTTCTTGTGGTTTATATTGTTATCATTTATTAAATATGTCATACTGTGATAATATATCTGCCAAGAAAAGTGAAATGTAAGAACCTGGACATAAATTTACTGTGGATGATCTAACAATGGCTCTCCACTACTTCCTTTCCATTATAACTCTCACCAATATTTTACTATTTACTATCTGTTCTTGGATATATATCTTTCATAAAAACTTTAATAAAAATAGTTTAAATTATTACAATATTATTTATTATTCAGTTCTTTTTTCAGGGCCATCCCCCCATTCAAATTGTTGACCCCCCCCCCCACCATTTGGAGATGTGCCTCAGTTGCACACAAATGTTGTTACTAATATTGATTTTCAAGTGAGCTGACTTTAAACTTAAACTGCTCCAAATGAATGGCAAAAATTCCCAGTAATAAAAGACCCAGTCAAAGGCAGATTATACTGCTAGTATATATATATATATATATATATATATATAGAGAGAGAGAGAGAGAGAGAGAGAGAGTCTTTGGAAATATCTGCATTTTCAGGTATATGTTGGAGTTCTTTGAACATATTCCCTATGGATAAGTGGGAATTACTATAATATATAATATGTTAATCTAATTTAAAAATTAAATAACAGTAAATAAAATAAATGGGGAAAAGTAGAAGAAATAAAATGGCAAGATAACAATATCTTTTTCAACTTACAGCCCACCAAAACGTGCGCACAAATTTTCAACCAACATCAGCTTGTTTTTTAAATATCCGATCTGGTGCTCTTGATCTATATTTAGAGATTCTTGATAAAATCCGAAGAAGCATCTGCAATCTTGGCTTCAGTCACTTTCCTACCCTGTGCCTTCTTTTATAAATACTTTCATGGTAATTGTTCTGATGAACTTTCCTCTGTGGTATCTAGACTTTATGAATATATTATATTGGCAGCAAGGCCTCATTTTACTATTGAAATGGTTATATGTAACTGTCAGTTCTATGCTAACAGTTTCTTCTATCACACTTCTCACTTGTGAAACTTTTCCAGCTTCTTGTTTCCCAGTCGAATTTGATCTTCAAAAATTTTAATGCAATGTCAATCATTATCTTGTCTTCTTTTTATTGTTCTCTTTACTTAATAATGTTTTTTTTTCTGATTCTCTAACATTTAGTAAAGTCTTGCATCTTAGTGGCTTTATTGCCTTGCTTGGCGTGAAATGATTTTTTAAATCATATAAAATATAAGTAATAATAATTAAAATAAATTCAATATGTCCTGTGACTATCAAACAAAGTCTTCTTTCCTCATTATGTACCAAGAAATTTCAACAATCTCATCATAAGTATAAATGTCCTTTTTCTTTCCATTTTCTCTAAAACTGTCACATGTTCAGTCTATGGTATTCCCAGCATCCACATTTCTGTTGCCACCAGTCTCATCATCTATGATGATATAGTCCAGCCTTTAATGCCATATAGGAAGATTGATATTTTGTAACAATTCAGTACTTTTTTTTCTTTGTTTCTAACAAAATTATCCTGTTTTTTTATGACATTGCTTAGCTTTTTGAAGGCATATTCTGCTACTCCAGTGTGCCTTCAGATTTTGTTGTCACATTTTGCATCCTGAGTTAAAACACTTCCTAAATATTTAGATCGTTGCACTCGCTTAATTTTGGTATCTCCAATTTGTGACTTGCATATTGGACTTGGGATGAAATGATTAAAAAACAAAACAAAAAAAAAAAACTTTGACATGACTGGAAAAGGTGCAGACAAGAATGTTAACAAAATCTCTGGCTGCAACCCCAAGCCTGGGGTTATAAGTGATTGAAAGCATTGCACCCTGTGGGACTTCTCATTTACTCGCCAGAAGAGAATTATCATCTAAAGAAAATATAAACATTGTACATGTTAAGTGCCACTTAAAAATCAGAAGTTTCGCAAACAGAATGCATATCTTGCCTTACCCGCATTTTCTGAGTGGCCATGTAAAAGACTACACAGGAAAGCAAAAGATGATGATGATGATAATAATAATAATAATAATAATAAGCCACCTATTTTTATATGGATGACTTAAATTTGTATCCTAGGAATGACAATGAGCTGAAAAGTCTCCCGAAAACAGTAAAATATTTCAGTGATTACACTGGAATGGAATTCAGTTTGGATAAATGTGCTAAAGCCACAATTTTATGAGGATTACTACAACAAACCTCCATTAGCTTAGACCCTGGGGTAACAATCAAATATAAAGTATAAAGCTCTTGAACCAATGAAACAACACTGGCAAGACAAACCTCTGCATGGCCAATATGTGCTAATAAAGCCAATGTTGATAAAGTTAATACTCATTGATGGTTATGACCATATGCATTAAAGACTGAAATGGAAAGCTTTATTTTTGCAGCGCAAGACCAGAGTCTTTTCACTAGAAACTTTCAGGCAAGTATTATACATAATAGTGTGGATCCAAAATGCAGGTTCTGTGACAAATATCAGGAAACCATAGACCATCTAATCTCGGGATGTTTTGGACTTGCACCAAATGAATATAGAAATCATCACAATAGAGTGGGGGGGGCAATACTTACACTGTACAATGTGCAAACACTTTGGAAAAGGTGTTAATAAACACTGGTATGAACATCACCTAGCACCGGTGACAGAAATAGAAGAAATCACAATTCTATGGGATTACACCATCTTTACAGACAGGAAAAATTGAAGCAAATAAGCCAGATATAATTGTCAAAAACTGAAAAGAAAAAACTTGCCTACTAATTGATATGGCTTGCCCACTGGACTGTAACGTAGCAACCAAGGAATTTGAAAAACTATCAATCAAAATAGAAAAAATGTGGAAAGTTAAAACAAGAATAGTACCAGTCATAGTAGGTGTGCTTGAAATAGTAAAAAAAAAAAAAAGAAAAAAGAGGAACACCATATTGAAAAAATGCCTGGACAAAATATTTTTTTCAACACTCTTTGTAAAAAATGCCTGGAAATCCCAGCTTAAGAGAAATGCAAAAAATTGTCTTGATAAATACAGCCCCACACTAAGAACTTTGTCCATGTAATGCTAGTGATATTATGGGAGTTAGAAAAACAAATCATGAAATGTACCCATAACAACAAACCACTACCTGCCTTAGGTCTTCCCATGGATTTGGTAGGTAGTGTGACCATAGCAGAAATCGAAATGTGATGATGATGATGATGATGATGATGATGATGATGATGATGATGATGATGATAATGTTCCTACTAAACAAATTTATTTTATTTCCTTTTTTATCTGACCAGAACTGATGTTTATGTTTATGCAAACTTGTCACCAAGAATGAAAACTGTTAATCATACAACAATTCTCATGGATTTTCTGCCTAGGCCTTGTTGTTGCTTATCATTACAGTTCAGACTCTGTGAACTTACATTTTAAACATTAATCAAAATCTGAATGCTACAATTAAACAAACAGCACTGACTCCAGTTGAAGAAAATGCCAAAATTAAATCACAGTCATATCTATCCAGCAAATTTTGAGCCCCAGTTTCAAGCCTTATAGACTAAATGGCATGCTTCCAGAACAAGACAGATTAGTAGCTTGGTCAAATTAACAGATAAAATTAGTTAGAGATTTAAATTCTTCATACTATACTTAATATAGTATGAAGAATACTATACACTTCTCTGATCATTTGATATTTTGTCCAGGCTACTAATCTGCCTGGTTATTATGAAGATCTATTTAAACTGCTAGGAAAACTTGATTTATTAGTGATAGATATTAGAGTAATCCAGAACTTCTACAGGAGTGAAGAATCTGCAATCAGATAGGAAATGATTTAAGTACACAAAAATAGAAAGGGGTCTAAGGAATTAATTTCTTACTAGATTTAATCAACATTTACAGCAATAAAAAAAATCCTAAGACAATGAGAACTCCTACCAAGATTTATTATTGGTGGGTACAATCTTATGAATATAAGATATGCAGATGGTGGACACAGAAAAAAAACTGCAGAAATACATAGACAAGGTAATAAACAAAACTGAAAAGAAAAAACTAATCATCAACTGTAAGAAGATAGGATAAATGTTTATAAGCAAGATGACAGCTTTGAATTGGATATATCAAAATCAAGCAGCTACCAAATTTTATATATCTGGGAAGTGTCTTAATAAATGATGAATAATATGACACCAAAATCCAAAGGTTCACTGCAATATCCAATGCCTTCCAAAATCTAAAAAAGATATTAACAAAAAAATTTCATTACAAAGAGTGTTGAAAAAAATAGTGTAACAAAACAAAATTATGGCAAAAATAGAAAAGGATAAAAAAATAAAGAAAACTAGTAAAAAAAAAAAATAATGTAACAAAAACAAAATTTAACAAAAAATAATGTAAATAAAATAAAAAATATTGAGGTAAAAATCTAAATTTTAACTGGTTTTACAATTTAGACATATTCACCTCCGTTAGGCAAATGAGACAACACAATCTTTCTATTTCTATTCTATCCCCATCTGTCCTTATCTAAAAAAAAGTCCGACTGCTGGATTTGTATAAAATTCTAAAGCTTAATAAATAAAGTTGTGTGCATTATGAGAACTTAGGTTAAGTTGAAGTTACTCACCCACCCTGCTGACCACTTTGATTCAGCATCAGAAGCTTTTAACACTTACATCAAGTAAAAAGAAATTTTCTGATAACTTCAACTGTTTACAAAAAGGATCTACATTCCACCCAGCCCATCTGTTTTCTCTCAGATTCACTGCCTTGAAGACCCCTTACTTCCAAAGCTTTTACCTATCACTATTTTTCTTCATCTTTCTTTGCCTACTTCCTTTGTTTTCAGTTCTACCTACCTCTCTCTACTCCTCTCTTTCTACATCTACCTCTCTCTCACACACCGTATTTCTATTTTTCATAGAAGTATTACCATCACATATGCACAGAAATCCTCCCCTAATGGAATTGACAAGTCACAGCAAAATGTTGGACACATTACCCATCTGCTGTTTGTACAAATAAAATTTAAAGATCTTACATATGAAGTCAGATACTCACCCATAGTTTTGAACAACACACTTTATGACTTACCAGTTTTTATTTATGATTTTTCAACAAATGCAGAAAAAAAAAGTGTGGGGGAATTCAAAGACTGTGGTAATAAGTCCAATGGTCCTTTCAGACTAACATCCTCATCTTATTTTTATCACATTTAAAATTAAGAGATAAAAAAAAAAAGCACCATTTCATGAAGCATAAATTCATCCCACCCTCTGGAAGTCATCAGTCCAGTCCCAAAGCTAAGCAGTGCAGGAATGCTTATGCTCGGTGGAAAAACAAACCAGCAGAGTAAAGAAAAAATATGGCAGTTACAAGTTTAGAAATCCACAGAGAAGATACTAGAAAGCTAGAAATGAGGACAACATATTCCCTTGGACAGAATTAAAAAATTTGGTTCAAAAATTACCTGATGATTACTAAGTGCAACAGACACTCTGAGAGGCAAGCAGCTGAAATGCTGTGATAAGAACAATAAAGATAAAACTCTGTAGTAAGCCAAGAAAAAAAAAAACGAATACCTTGGAGAGGGAAAGAACAGACATTAAGTTTAATGCTCTAAAATTTCTAATGGATGATAGCCTCATGGATCAGTTACTTGGTAGTCAGAAGTTTAATCTCTGAATAAGGCAGTAAAATTCTCCTATTCTGGCTCAGTGGAATAAGCTGAAGCAACATCTTTTTTGTGGCATGTCTCTTCTGGATGTGGGCGACTATGGTTCCTCACAACATACTTTGCGGCTCTGAGCAATGTTTGCCCCATATCCCTCCCAGTTCCCGTTTATTTATATGGCTCTCTGCAACTTCATATCTTTTGTAGCTCTATTTGTCCCCTTAATATCTTTTCCAGTCCCTGTTCTGCCATCTATTTATATGGCTCTCCACAACTTCCTACCCTTTGTAGCCCTGAGCAATGTCTGTCCTCTTATCATTCCTCCAGATCCTAATTCTGTCAGCGATGTGCACAAAAGGATGAATTAATTAATATCCAAGTAGGAACAGTGTGTGGAGAGCATTGAGTGAATAAAATGTTTACTTTGCATAAAAATTACCAAAAACAAAAGTCAAATGTTTGTTACCATAACAACCAAAATGAGAACACCAGTTAGAGTAAATCAATTCAGAATGAAGACAACAAAAGATAGGGAAGCCCAGACAAAAGAACTGTTGAATACACTAGGCCAGATTTTATTATGTAAATCAACATTTGCACTACAAAATTTGTATTAACTAGATTTCCCCCCCCCCAAAAAAAAGCCTTACCTAAGATTTAAGAGTCATTTTAAAAAATCTTTCCTAAGATTAAATTTGATATTTCCAATATGCAAAATACTTTGCTGTATTTCTAACAGAATTTAAATTGTTTGAAAACAAAAAGAGTGAGGCAGAAACAAAAGAAACAAGATATATCAAAATAAAATTCTCTGTATTGCCAGTATTCTAGGTGGAATGCTTCCTTATGGGTGAGGGAAGCGACCTGGAGGTTGGGAAAGTCAATAATGTAGGGGCCTGGTATTAAAGCTTGTGTTGGGCTAGTTGACTCAGGGTCACGGGTGAGCTATGACTACCAGCCTACAGCCATGATTGTCGCTAGTGGTTTCTTTTAAGCAGTCAGGGTGGGGATACATTAATCATTTTTTGTCATGCTTTTACTTTAGCAGCAATATTTGTATTTGGCTTCAACATTTAAATTGTATCTTATAATTTTGCATATCTGTTTTGTGAGCTGGATGCAATGTTTGGAGCCCCTGCACAGAGAGGGATGCTTTTTTTATTTTGTTTTTGTAGCATTCACACTTGGCTGACAGGTTTCAATATGGAGTCAATCAGAAAGAAAGAGATATAATTTGAAGAAGATCATAACAGTCTTCTCACCAGAAATATTTAACCTTCACAGTGAAGTGATCCTAAGAAAATCAGAAGTCCTACCAGGATTTTTTACTGGCAGCTGCATTCCTAACAACATAAGATATGCAGATGACAGTGTCGAGAGCAGAGAAGAACTCCTACAGAGGGTAGTAAAGGAAAGCAAGAAGAAAGGACTAAACATCAAGTGTAAGAAGACAGAATGCATGGTTTTCAGCAAAAGGAAAAGCCCATGATGCAAACTGGAAACACCAAAACCAAGCAAGTACAAAGATTTAAATATCTACAAAATGTTTTAACCAAGAATGGAAAATGCAACACTGATATTCAAAGGCAAATTGGAATAGCAAGAAGTGTTAAACTGCTTTTTACCAGTCCTCCTATATTGCAGTGAATGCTGGACTATATCATCACAGTTGAAGAAAAGACTTGAGGCAGCAGAAAGAAGGATGCTAGGAATACCATAGACTGAACATGTGAGCAATGACAAATTTTTAGAGAAATGGAGACAAAAAGGACATATACTCAACATCAGAAAAAGAGAGTTGAAATTTCTAGAGCACATAATGAGGAAAGAGGGTTTAGAAAATTTGACATTCATAGGACATGTTGAAGGAAAGAGTAACAGAGGAAAGCCTACCTAACAAGTTTGTGTAAATGTTTGGCAGAACAGATTAGAAGAGATAGCAAAAGGAAAAACATTGCTAAGAGCTACAAAAGACAGAATGTTGTGGAGAGCAATGACCACCTACATCCTGAGGGTACATTTCACATAGAAGTAGAAGATTGCCTATATAAATGAAAGCACATCCTGAAAACTTTACCAATATCAGTTGCATAATCACAGTATTTAATTGTGAAAATGTCAACTTGTATAATAAAATCTGACTGCGTAATAAGTAAACAGCAATTCAGAAAATTTACAAAGTCTGTATTGGAGGAATCAGCCTTCAGTTTTAGCTTTTCAAAAGTTAAAAGATCTTATTAGTGGTATAAAATTTAATTGTTGCAAAAAGAACAGACATAATTAAAAGGGACAAAAATGGAAAAACTACTTATTCAACAATATGAAAAAAAACAATAAAAGAGAAAAAAAATGAGCTAACAGGTTATCACTCCTCACTCATCAGAAATCTACCAGGAAAAGTTAAATTTTTGTAACCAACTGACTAAAAAAACCTGAAAAAGAAAATACATGCGCAACAATAATATATCAAGATGAGTATATTTTTTATAAATAAATCACATTATGACCAAACAGCCATTCTGCCATTTTTTTTTTGCTCTTTGATATTGCTAACATTGTTGATTTTCTTTTCCATTTTAATTATATCTATTCTTTTGGCTATAATTTCAAAAGTTGTTTGAATTATTTAACTTCTTTTTCTTTTGTTATCAGGTTTCACTTGATCCATTCTCCAAAATTTTTCAGATTTACAGGCCTTCAACATTAGGCCAAAGGCCAATGGCTTTGATCACAAGACTGTCAGAAGAATTATGGTATATTATTAATATCTGCCAAAGTCACAATTATCCACCCTCTAAGATGAGTAATTGGTGAACAACCCTCCAGAGATTCCAGCTATGTAACTCAGTAAGCATATTAGATATATATATATATATATATAAAAGGGGATGATAATGCCAAAGGACCTATGGACATTACTTGTGTTTTTCAATAATATAACCACCTTTTGTAACCTCTTGAGAAAGAAGTGGACAAAATAATGCATTTCATACAAATGTGTAAAAATAGGAGAGTCATTTCCTGTAAGTCAGACTTGATGCATATAAAAAAAGCCATATTCAAAAGGGAATCCTGACATGGCAGACCATATTTAGAAACAGAAGGGATAAGATTTCACTATCTGGGATTTAAGTTCAAATAATAGATGCAGAGTATCACTGGGGGGTGAGAAAAATGAAGGAAACAGCATTATTGGATAAATGTGAAAGAATTATATGAAAATATTTGAAAGAAAAGAACTGAAAAGAATAACTCAGATATAAAAATAATGGAATCCCCTGCATTGACTGAAATAGATATTATATTTCTCAATGAACTTACTGTTAAGCATAGAATATTTCAGAAAAAAAAATAATTGCTGCTTAATCCAAACTTCTATATAGTGCTTTAAAAAAAAAAAAAAAAAAAAAAAAAAATTTAAAAAAATTTAATTTGTAATAATTTACATCATTTATAACCATGTACAGGGTGTGATGGGTAAATTGTTGCCATTTTTAATTTTACGCATTTGTTTGTTTTTAATTTTGTCGACTGCACAGTATACTAGATCGGTTGGGCATCATCTGTGGGAGAAAGAGCACCATGATGGCATACTGTAATACTTGGCATTTGTGCCAGAAGTTCCAATACAAACATTTCAGAATGTTTGCGTCAATCTGAGGATAGTGTAGAGGATATGGAAAGAGTCTAATGGTGATGACAAAGGTGTTTGGTGTGATCACTAGTGATGGCAACATTATGCCTTCATTCATCTTCCCACAGGGCCTCAGATTCAACACAGAGGCCTACATCAAGTGCCCTGGATCAAGAGGGTGGCTGCTGGAAGACCCTATGTCTGGCAACAGGACTCTGCAGCATGCCACACAAACAGAAGCCAGTCATGATTGTCAGACAATTTCTGCATCCACATATCCCCTTACATCTTGCCACCTTGGTCTTTTTATTTTCTTTTGTCATTTCATGTTTTCTCCTTTGGTAGGTTTGTTTGCTGACAATTATTTACTAACGTGTGTGTGTGTGTGTGTGTATATATATATATATATATATATATATATATATATATATATATATATATATATATAGAGAGAGAGAGAGAGAGAGAGATACCACATACAGGGTGGTATGGGTAAATTGTCACCAGTTTATTTTTTTTTTAATTCCTCACATGTACATCGTTTTTGATTTTGTCAACAGCATATCATAGTAAGGTCAGTTGGGCACCATCTGTGAGTAAAAGATCACCATGCCACAATTCACACCACCAGAAAATTGGGAACAGCATGCTGTACTGGTTCAGTACGAATATTTCAGAGTGTTTGGGTGTCAGTCTGAGGAACAACTGTTGGCTTGCTATGTCCCCAAAAGATGTACCGAGAGTGATGAAAACCAAATATTCAGTCAACATCATTGTGTGATCACTAGTGATGACAAGCTTATGTCTCTATTCATCTTCCCACAGGCTTTAGACACAACAGATAGGCCTACATCAAGTGCCTTGAGGAGGTAGTACTGCTTTGATTGAAGAGGGTGGCTACTTGAAGACCCCATACCTGGCAACAGGACTCTGTTCTCCTGCTTGTGTGACATAGTGCAGAGTCATGGCTGTCAGACATTTTCAGCAACCACATCACATTTGGCCACCTAACTCCTCAGACTGTGTGGGGTGCAGCTGAGCAAGAAACCAACAAAACTCCTTGTAACACCAAAGATGAACTGAAGGTAAGGATTATGGCAGCATTCGCCAACTTAAGGAGACCATCCAGAACAGATGCAGGAGATTTCAAAGTTGTCTAGAGGCCAATGGCAATTTTATTGAATAATTTTACTCTCTAGCATTTCCAGATATTTTGGTGTGATTTTGGTAAATATCTCTGTTAAAATGAGATGCCAGTATTATTTTCATTTTTGCGTAATTTAGACAACGATTTATCCATTGCATCCTGTATATCATAACTATTACAAGTTGTAAAGATGTTGTTTTTGCTTTTTAAATGAAAATGTTTTCCATGTGCATTCAAAAGCAAGTTGGTTGATTACCAGCTATTCTGAAGTTAATTGTCTATAAATTACCTAATATTGAATTATAATAAATTTTAGGCAGACAAATGTACACGCACATATGCGGTCGATTCCGTTAATTGCATTAATTTGTAACTCCTTTTTCTCTTGATTTCCAATGCTCAACTTAGAGATTGTATGCCGTAAATTTAAAACGAATCTTTGACCAAAAATGATCCAAATTTATAGTTAAAACCATTAAAACCTGCTTTTAAGCCTTAGCCTTCATTTTTTAATTTTTTTATTATTTATTCCACCCCATGCATGATCTTAATCTTTCTACACCATGACCAACACTCACAAGCTATTGTAATAAATTTCTGAAAATATTTTGTGTGACCGCTTAGTTGATTTATTTGTACGTTTTTGTGTGTAAGGTATTGTTGATATTTTGTTTGTTGTGCTTTTTGTGTGTAGGCTTTTCATTTTTGTTTGCATGTCATGTATTATTATTATTTTTGTGGGTGTTTTGTTTCTCATTTACCCTTTTTTTCTTTATCAATATTTAATGCAACATTAAATCTTCTCACTAAAGGTTGCTTCAAAACTATTCAGCAGGCATTCAAATAAACCCGCTTTTTCTGAAGTTGCATTATGTTATATAGGAATAAAATGACACTGCCAACAATGGCGTTTGAACACACTTTTAAGCCTTGACTTCATTTTTTTCTTTATGAAGAGATGCTTGAGGTCATGGTTGAAGCCAATGGCAATTTTATTGAATAAATTTACTCTTTAGCATTAAGATATTTTTGTTTAATTTTGGTAAATATATCTGTTAAAATTATATATGAGTGTTATTTTCCTTTTGCAGAATTTAGACAATTTATACATCACACCCTGTATATTCCAATCTGGAGTCATCAGAGTACACTATGTCAAAATGCGGTATTTTAGTGTTAGTCTAGTTCTTAAACCCAACCTTTGATATAGAATTTTTGGACAAAATCATTACATATATGAGAATTTTTTTTGTTGCATCTAGCCAATACAAATATAAATTGATGAAACCTTGTTGCCAATCTAGTACTGTGCTTAAATTCATAAAGTCTAGGTACCACAGTTGAAAGTTCCCCAAAACAAATACAGTAATTATTTTGTTTGCTATCATTTCTAGAAAGAGATTTCCACACCTTTCTTTTCTTTTTTAAGAGAGATCCCCCACTTTCTTTTTTCTAAGAGTTCCTCCTCTGTAAAATGACTCAGTGAAAATGATGTGTTAACATGAGAAATAGATTGAAAATTCACAACTAAACACAAATAGACTTTGCATTCAGTCTCACACCAGTGCTTCAGAGAAGCCAGGTGTATCAAATGGTCAACCTGGAAGGTGACCTCAAAGCAACTAGTTGCAGAGTGGCATCTCAAAAGGATGTCAGTGTAAACAGATGGTCAGCCCAGCTGTACTGACTTGAACGCAGAGGACAACCAGGTAACAAGAAGTTATACAAACACCCAACTCAAGAGGGAAAAAGAAAGCATCTCATATCCATGCATAAAGATAGATGGAAATGACGGAGAGCGGGAAAGGAAACGACGGAGAGCGGGAAGGGAAACGACAGAGAGCGGGAAGGGAAACAACGGAGAGCGGGAAGGGAAACGACGGAGAGCGGGAAGCGAAAAGACGGAGAGCGAGAAGGGAAAAGACAGAGAGCAGGAAAGGAAAAGACAGAGAGCAAGAAGAGAAAGGACAGAGAGTGAGAAAAAAAAGGAAAAATTCAATTCAGCTACCTTAAAACATTTCAATGAAATAAACCTGATATCACACTGGATATTTTGGGTCACTTCAAGAGGTGGTGGGTGGGGAGGCATCCTGTATAATTTTGTTTTTTCATTTTATGAATTTATGGATTTTGGAGAATTAGTTTGCCAGAATAGCTTAAATTATACATTTTTTTATCCTTAAAAAGGTTACAAACAGACAAAGGTGGTACTCGATTGAAAGGAACAGCAACAGGGGCATAGATGAAAGAAAGAGAGGTTTATTGTAAAAGAACTGAAAGACAGGGAATTGGTTAGCAGTTAGTAATTCCTGAAGCAAGTCGCCAGGTATATCCTGTGCACACTATATATATCTACTAATATAGTCAGTCCACAACAGATGACATGGAAAGTGGGACATTCCATTACAACAACATTAAAATTATTGACAGAAAAATATTGCATAAAAAACAAAAAAAACAACTATAATTATGAGAACCTTCTTCATGCACCCTACTCATGCATAAATGCTGTATATAATTTCCTGTTACTGCATAATTAAACTTAATATCAATTTCTTTCTTTTTTTCTTGATTAAACTTGTCCTATGTAATGTCCTTTATCTTTATTTAAAATTCAAATCAATAGGTGCACTGCTTAAGATTTATACTAATTTCTCAAATGTATTTTCAAGTTTTATTCAATCTATTTTAATTCCATTTTAGCATAAGGTACAATTAGAATAAACTTTGAATAATGTGATCCTGGGCCTGTCTTATTTAATCTGTGTTAGCACTTTGTACAGTTCTAACACTAGGGCATTTGATATGCTCCCTCCCAATCTATGATACAAGGCTTTCAATCAACTACATGTCAATTTTTATAAAGAATTTACATAAAATGCAAATTTTATTGAAATCTAATCATGTACAATAATTAATAATATAATATTATATGAGAATTTTTATTTCTAACATGGGTAAAATGAAAATAAAAATAAACATTGCCAATACAGAAACCCCCCACCCCCAAAATAAAAACACAAAGAAACCCAAAAAAACACATGAAAAAACAAATACAGAACAAAAACACACACACACAAAAAAAAGTTGCTATGTATGATGTTCTCCATTGACACTTTTAAAAAATAAATTCATATTTTCAAATTTTTCAAAGTTTTGGCTAATTTAACAAAAATGAATTATTTCATAAAACATAGAAATTTTGAAGGCAATTTTTAATCAAACATTGTAAATTTTAGGTACCTAATTTTAAACTTCAACTTAAATTCATGAGTTAATTTTAAAGTCATTTTGAACAAATATTCTACTCTTGGAGTTGAACTAATATTCAACAGGCCTTGGCTACCACCCCATCTGATACCAGAGACAAGTGTTCAAGTCCAGGTAAAACCCAGGCTAATGAAGGCATAGTCCACTTTGACACACTTAGATCAGTACAACACAATCGTACTAAAATTCAAGTAAATTTTAACTGAATTCTTAGAAAATCTCATAAGCTTGATTCAGCATCAGCTTTGAAGGATTATTTTATTTATTTTGCACATTATTTTCATTACTACTCCAATTCAATTCACAAACCAAAATGACAAACTTTTCTTTGACACAAAGTCTTAATTTGTAAACAATTAATGGATGTTTTTAATGTTGAAAAAGTTCTTTAACTGGTTAAAAATTACTTTATTTTTCTACCCAAAATAGAAACAAAGTTAATAGGTACAGATTTCAAAAGGTTTCAAAGAGAGATTTACATCTCTTAAATAGGGTTATTTAATCTTGTTTGCTGTGATGGGATCCCATGGCTTAATGGTTAAATACAATTAGCTTTGAAATGGTTACCCAGATTAAAAAGTTAAATGAGTAGAGACTCAATTCCTTCTGGGTGGCACATTTTCTTTATTAAGACTGTATGTCTCCAGACTAGTAAAAATTGATTTTATTCTTTTAAAAAAGATAAAAATTACAATAGATGTCTACTGATACATGTGTACCCACTACATGTAATGTTTATTATAATAATACATAAAATCTGTGTCACTAAGACTAGTAAAAATGGTCTAAATTAAATATTGAGAGAGACAGAGAAGAGAGAAGAAAGAAGAGAGGCAGAGAAGAGAGAGAGGAGAAAGAGAGAGAGGAGAAAGAGAGAGAGGAGAAAGAGAGAGAGGAGAAAGAGAGGGGGGGAGAAAGAGAGAGGGGGGAGAAAGAGAGAGAGGAGAAAGAGAGAGAGGAGAAAGAGAGAGAGGAGAAAGAGAGAGAGGAGAAAGAGAGAGAGGAGAAAGAGAGAGAGGAGAAAGAGAGAGAGGAGAAAGAGAGAGAGGAGAAAGAGAGAGAGGAGAAAGAGAGAGAGGAGAAAGAGAGAGAGGAGAAAGAGAGAGAGGAGAAAGAGAGAGAGGAGAAAGAGAGAGAGGAGAAAGAGAGAGAGGAGAAAGAGAGAGAGGAGAAAGAGAGAGAGGGAGAAAGAGAGAGAGGGAGAAAGAGAGTGAGAGAGTGAGAGAGAGTGAGAAAAAGAGAGAGAGTGAGAAAAAGAGAGAGAGTGAGAAAAAGAGAGAGAGTGTGAGGAAAAAAGAGAGAGTGTGAGGAAAAGAGAAAAAACACTGTGGAGGAAATCAAATCTGTTTAATGATTACTAGAGAATTCCAGAGAATGCATCGACCATAATGTAGGTACTAAAAACAACAAAGAGGCGAATACTACTCTGAATAATCCATAGAATAATGACAATCACTCATGAGTAAAACTACTAACAACATTTCCTTTGAATTCTTTCAATGAAAAAGAAAAAACTATGAATAATTATGACCAGAATCCATACCTTTATTATTTGGATCATTAATATCTCACAGAATAGACATTCTGTCTCTTTGAAGGACCTTTTCAAATCGTGTTTTTTTTTTCAGAATATACAAGACCATTTAGATGTGGCTCAGATTTAAGGAATATTTACCAAATTTTTATAATTAATGAATATTTCAATTCCAATTCAATCTCTAAAATCATATTTTTAATTATGTTAATTATCTTTTCTGATGTAATCAAATTAAATTAATTTCTATTTTCCTCTTCTATTTAAAGATAGAAACAGATTTATAAGTTCCTAACAGAACTTATGCTAGCATAAGCAAATGAAAAGCTAACAATGACAAATGTACAACAAATTCTAATTGGATGTATGTGCAGCATTGTGCTTATCTTTGCTGGTTTTCTAAACATAGCTTAGATGTGGCACAAGGCCAAAAGTATGGGGCACCCAGTGAAGATTGAACTCTCTATTCAATTGTAATCATTCTAGCAAGACAAGCTTGCTAACCATTACACCCCACCGAGGTGCCTTATCATGCTTACCTGTGTGGAAATTGTAATTGGTGTATGGAGTTTAAAACTCAGCCAAGTTTGTTACATTAACTTTCACAAATACCTTTGGGAAAGGTATAAATTCATCTTTTCTCTTCCCCACTGCCATGGGTTAAAGAAACTGGAAGGCTGGTCTTGTTTATTCATTCATTCATTCATCTTCATTTCCTGGAAGGCTAGTTTTGCTGGCCGCAGCTGGCAACCAGTGTAGAAGGAAACTGAATTCAAAACTGATTGGCCATGAGGCTACAATTCCAGCCCATGAAACTCATTTGCTACAGAACAGCAGTAATAACACAAGTGGTATGGCTGTGTCCATATATACCATAGACAGTCCAATGGCACTAAGAAGGAAGACAAGGGTAATTGTTCTGGTATGGAATGCATTGGAGAGCTACATGGTGAACTAACTCAGTCCTATCTGGATATCCCACAATGAACCCTTGTGCCAGACTCAACTAATATAACTATAAAGTTAGTCGCATATATTCACTGCAATAAATTATCAATAAATAGGTTTCATATGACGTTTTAAAAAAAGTTTACAGAACCTAATTTTACTGGGGCCAAGAAATGTAACAAGAGAAATCTCCCACTTACAGACCGAAATAAAATTTGTTTTGCACATATGTTGAGGTTTTGGAAACATACTTTTTAATATTGTTTTTCCTGTTATATAAATCTATGAAAATTTATAGGCCTCATTATCTCAGGATTCCTGTCTATTTCCCTGACCTCACATACGTTTTCCTACTTTATAATGGGTTGAATTTCTGCCTTGGCATCTGAATCCATGACATGTTTATGTTATAACACAGAACTCTCATAGAAATTTTAATGCTGTCAAAAGCACCACTTTCTACATACATATATTAGTTATTTATCTTGTTGATTTGTTAAGTTTTTAAAATATAGTTAATTGTTTCTGTGTGTTATTGGCTCCATGAACTCCTTAATAATGGATTTATTTCAGAACCTTATACTTAATATTTCTTTTAGAAGCCTAGGACTAGTGCCAGGCTCAGGTTTAGATGGCTAGGTCTAATGCCAGGCTCAGTTTCAGAGAAGCCCAAGACTAATTCTAGGCTCAGTTTTAGAATCCTAGGACTAGTGCCAGGCTCAGGTTTAGATGGCTAGGTCTAATGCCAGGCTCAGTTTCAGAGAAGCCTAAGACTAATTCTAGGCTCAGTTTTAGAATCCTAGGACTAGTGCCAGGCTCAGTTTTAAAAAGGAGGAAACCATGTGGCATCTCTTTCCTCATTACACTAAAGGTTAATGGATACTGATATCAGTCAGTGATTGTTTTCTACCCTTCAACCCCTTTCCTCACAGACAAAAAAAATACTAGCTTCTTACAACTGCTATTTTCATGGCAAATTACATTCCTTAGTTCCACTAGTCCAGACCTTTACATTAAGGACCCACCAGGCAAAATACACAGAGTCAAACTGTTCTAGTGTGGAATTAAGTCCCAAGGAGATGTTTCCCTTATAGAAGAAAAAACATGCAGAAAGCAAAGAAAGAAATAATCTTCAAACAAAGCTCAACAAATTTTAAATAAATTTTATTATTGAATATTTCTTTTCTTTCACGTTGAAAGAAACAAATTATGAAGATCCTCACAATACATTTTAATTTTGTTCTTTACAACAGAAATAATTGTATTAATAGATAGAAAAGCATGAATGTGTATTTAACAAGAGTGTTAAGTATTTACATAGTTTTACAAATGCATGTAATTTGTCAGCAGTCAGTAAATGAGAACTATGTTATAATTACTAATATTTCTGACAAATCCGGTTGTATGTTTTTACTTTAAAATCATTAGGTTATTGTAAGAAATTACTCTACAAAATGTGTCAAATGTTGAATGATTAATTATACAAAAAGTGTGAGTAATCAGTTGTGTACAATCCTGGTCAAAGATTTTCCAAAAAACGAAAGAAGTGAAAGCTAACTTTGTGAATTTATGCAATCATATTTACAACAACATATAGGTACCAGGAAGCTAAAAGTTAGATTTACTAAATTCAAAAGTTTATTGGTTAATAAATATTTTTCCACAATTTTTAAATGTCTATTGTTAGGAGGGAAAATATTGTTAATCATTTTCTGGAGTGATCACTCAAATTTTGTAGCAGACAACATACGTGTGCTCATCTGAAATTTAAAGGATTTTGATAGAGTTTGAGATAATGTCACTAATTGGTTAATAAATGCCAATGTGGAAATTCAAATTGGAGCCTACTTTTAGCACAAAAATTTCTGTGTGAGCCTATGTTGGTAAAGAGTTGAGATTTTTAGTGATATTACTTCAATTTCTAACAGGGTTACACATCCTGATCAGTATAATCTTAACCTCTAAATCAAGGATCCGTCTATCTATACTATAATATATATCCTCATAATATGGATATCTTGCTCCCTCTCTGTATGCTCTTACAACAACCTCATTTAGTAATTATCCCCTTCAGTGGTTCTTGTGGCTTGTATTAGATGAGCAAAAGTAAAATTATATAATACGCATAGAAGCCTGTTTCACTGTACCACAGCCCATCAGTGTAGATAGACATCCGATTTGGTATAAGTCAGAGACTACCCCTAAGTTATCGGCACACAGCAGAGAAAGGGAATCTTTTAACATATTATATACATCATGTATATAAATACCAAATCAGCAGCCAGGATGCTCAATTCATAACTGAAGAGCAATGAGTTATAAGCAGGAGCAGCCACTTTTTTAAAAATTCCCTTTTGACAGTGATTCCAGGGATTGTGTAATTTTGTTTTGGCCTGTATGCATGCCATCCCACATTATACTGACCTTGCAACCGTGGGCAGGTGGGTATATAGTAGAGGAAAAAACACATCAGGTCAAGCAACTTTCTTCTATTGATATAAAGTCTAGTTCCCATTCTCATATACTCCATGAAGACACTTTCAGTAATAGACATTGGATATTATGGGTACACTGATTGACCTACAGCTATACTATCCCAGAAACAACAAGGATCAACATATCAAGAGCTGTAATGCATACCTTCTTTCATTTTGAAAAAAATTATCTGCAATTTGTGCTACAGTAGTTCTTGTGTTAGCTTGTATTTGGCAGGATGGCCTTTGTCCACTTCTCACATCTATAAATGTTGGCTACCCAGAGCCTTGTCAGCAGTTGTGAGTGGAAAGGGATTCTTCCCTCCTCATACTCCTGCCAATCAACACAACTTAGCATACACAACACAAGTCATGGCATTTCAGAAATTCTCTAATCTACACTTCTAGCTAGGACTGTATGGTCATTGTCAAGGTCACTTAAATCTTTCTTGCCTATAACTGGGAAACTCAGCACAATAATATGAGGCACTCAAGGCCAACTTCACTATAACAGACCCCCACCCCACCTGCCAGATACGGACATTTCTTTCACCATTGTAGCTGTCATTCTTAACACATATCACTGGCTCAGCTTTGCAAGTATTGTAAAACTTGGTGAATTGACTATGAAGTTCCAAACAAAAGCAATTTACAAATATATATTTTTTGTTATATTGGAAAAGGCATAGCATGGAAATGAAATTAGTGTGCCGAATTCAAATTCTGTCCAAGATCATTGCGTTCACTTTTGCAAAAAATACCCTTGCATCCCCCAGTTGTGAGTTAAATAGCAACGCAGATGGTTTGGTTGGCAACCAGTCTAGGAGAAGGATATGTTTTCAAAACCTATTCATGCATGAGACTGGCAACTCCATTCCCTAGAGACCTATAGAACACATTAGTGCAGTGAAACTGTGACCCTAATCACCACAGGAGGATGCTTTGAGGGAGGAGAAAATGGAAAAAGGCAGGGATCATTGTTGGTTACTAAGAATAACAAGGCTACCAGTGTAGAGACACCCAGTTAGGATCAAATTAATTAGTCCAACTTGCTAATCTACATTCAAAGTTTTCCGGGTATTGATTAACTTTTTATGGCATAACCTTTTGCATGTTATTTAAAGCCAGAAAATGTTTTTAGGTTATAAGAATTATCTTTTTTTGAGGATAAAAATGGTTTCAGTGATACAAGTCTCACTAATTAGCTGGGTATAGAAGAGGTGAATTCCTACCTTTACATATTTGCATGTAAGTGAATATAACAAACCTGAGTGGAATTGAAACTTGGATCTCCATTTAACAATTCCAAGCCATTATCCATTACACTAACTGCAACTCTACAGTTGCAGCACCTGGTATTCACAAGCAGTTACCCATCTAGAACTGACCAGATTCAACATTGCTTAACTTCAGTGATCATACTGGAACCAGTATTTCAATATGATGTGGCTGTAAGCCCTCTGGGTATTTAATCTGCCATTATTATGCTATGGTTAATATGTTACCTACCATTGCAAGACTTCATGAGACAAGATTGATCCTCACTTAGTACCCTTCATAACTGTGACTATGCCAATTAGCTTTGAGTTTCAAATAGAAAATCTTAAAAGATTTCTTTGTGGGGGAGATACATCTACCCAGGGCATCTTTATTCTAACCCCTTTTATTAAATATTCAGGAAGTTTTTTCCCAAATTAGACTATGAGCAGACAAGGAAAAAGCATTTAATTAATGACAATAACAAAAAAAAAAGATTAAAAAATTTTTTATTCTAACCACCCCATCTATTTGGAACTCAAATATAATTAGTAACTATTTTATGACTCACATTAGAGTTAAAAAGAAGCTAGTTTTACTGATTGTTACTCATTTGTCAACTTATATTAGACAGTTGTCCTAAGTAACTATAAACAGTTATGATTAGCAGGATTTGTAAATTTGAAACAGTGAAGTAAATGATTAGTTCCTGTAATGGCTGACAATGAGAGTAACAGCTTTTTGTTGTTGCTGTCTAATCAGTTACTGTTGAGGAACTATGCAAAGGAGTAGTACTTTGACAAAATGGCCTTCTGTCGTCTCCTCATGCACCCAGCACTATGGATGTTTCATTTTTGCATTGCAGTTTTGCAATAACCTCTCCATAGTAAAGGTCTTCCATGTGTGGTATAGAGCCACTCTTCTCCAGGCTGTACCATCAATATTGCATGGACAATAGACTAAATAGAGTGGATCAAGGAGTCCAAATTGAATTAAAAAAATAAATATTCTGTATATACATTGTTGGTATGCAGTAGTTCATGTGGCAGGTAACAACAAATGAATGTTATGCTATAATGAACACTGTAGCTGCGCAGATGATCAGTTTTTGACAATGAACAGGTATACAGACGCGATGTTGCCTCGCTCTGCCTTTTTTACAAGTACTTCCACGGTAATTGCTCTGAGGAGTTGCGTTCGCTTGTCCCCAGGCCTCGTGAATTTAAACGCCCCACGAGGCTGGCATCCCGCTCCCACCCCTACACCATGGAAACTGTTAGATGTAGACGTCTCTTCTACTCCAATAGCTTCATGTCTCGTACATCTCGCCTATGGAACTCCCTTCCCTATTACTGTTTCCCTGACAAATACAATCTCCAACGGTTTAAGTGTAGCGCCAATCGACATTTCCAGTTGCCTTGATCTATCCACTTCCCTTCTCCACATCCTTTCATTTTTCATTCCTATCTGCTCTCGCTCCGGATCTTCTGTGGCCCCCTTGCCTTGATCGACCCACTGTCTTTCTCTTTCACCACATCCCCTCCCTTGCCATCTGCTCTTCCTCCAACCCTTCTTTAACCCCTTGCGTGATAGTGGCCTCCGACCTTGCTTGGGGTGATACGATTTAAAAAAAAAAAAAGAAAAATACAGGTTCTAACAAGCTGACAATCACATGATCTTATTAGCAACAGAAAGACAAACGTCCAACAGAGGTCATCGATGAGAGGAGATATGCCTAATCAGGTAATTATGAAAGAGTACTTTGTTCACTCTTTATCAAACACTGTGACATGCAAGTGTCTAGAAATTTTGTCAAGATAATTTGGCAATAGGAGAAATGGATTCAGACCTTTGTAAAGGACATCAGCACAAAAAGAACTTAAATAGTTTCTCTCAAAATTTGGAAAAATCCACCAACTGAATGTTCTGTGCCAATAGGTATCATGCCATACCCACAACACCCATTGGTGCAGAACCGAGTTATATGAATAAAGGTTGATTCTTCAACATCAAATTTGATAGAAGAAAAATTGATATATTTTTTTGAATTGTCAAAAGCTTTTTTCCAGAAAACAGCCAGAACAATCAGACTTAATACAAGAAAACTTAATGGCATATGTCCAAAAGCAAAAACAAAGTATAAAATAAAATAAATTGAATATATAATTCACTAAGTAATTTAAAGTAAATAACTGGTAAGTTTGAATATTACAATGATTTAATGATTTCACAAATTATGCAACTGCTGAGGCAGTTTTTTTTTAGCAAAATTATATAACAAAATTATTTTTTTTTTAAATTGAATATTCTTACTGCTTCTAAATATTTCAGTCTTAATGCTCTATCACATCATGAGTATCATAAATTAGAAGTTTCAAGCCAAATATGATATCTGGTTTCAATAGGTTTACTAAACACTGACCCTGATGAGCAGTGTTAGATAAAACTCTGGCATCAGTCTTAATGCTCTATCACATCATGAGTATCATAAATTAGAAGTTTCAAGCCAAATATGATATCTGGTTTCAATAGGTTTACTAAACACTGACCCTGATGAGCAGTCTTAGATAAAACTCTGGCATCAGTCTTAATGCTCTATCACATCATGAGTATCATAAATTAGAAGTTTCAAGCCAAATATGATATCTGGTTTCAATAGGTTTACTAAACACTGACCCTGATGAGCAGTGTTAGATAAAACTCTGGCATCAGTCTTAATGCTCTATCACATCATGAGTATCATAAATTAGAAGTTTCAAGCCAAATATGATATCTGGTTTCAATAGGTTTACTAAACACTGACCCTGATGAGCAGTCTTAGATAAAACTCTGGCATCAGTCTTAATGCTCTATCACATCATGAGTATCATAAATTAGAAGTTTCAAGCCAAATATGATATCTGGTTTCAATAGGTTTACTAAACACTGACCCTGATGAGCAGTGTTAGATAAAACTCTGGCATCAGTCTAGAAGTTGCTTTAACATTTATTAATTAGTTGACTATTGTTGCTCCAGTTATCTGTTGAGTAATTATTTTAATAGATGTAATATGGTCATCTTATTACTCTCATTATATCCATACAACTGAATATGTTAGTTCTATCACTGATATTGAGCATTTTCCACAAGAGAGCCAGGCATGCATATACACACACAGTGACTGAAAATTAATTCCCCATTTGAAAAATACTTATTTTAATATCAACTATAATTTTTTGCAATAAATGGATACGAGAGGAAAGCGTTTAGCATGAGGTTTCATTTAAAATCCGATATGGGCACCAGATTTTGCTACCAGCTTCTTGAACCACCCAGGAATTCCATCAACTGATTTAACATGGAACTCTTGTGGTATGGAAGACATAACTTTTTGTATTCGCCCTTCAAGTTCTTCCAAGGTCTTGGTTTGATAGACTTGCTCCTTTAACCAACCCCAAAGAAAAATGTCACAGGTTGTAAAGTCACAACTCCTGGCTGGCCACTCATACATAAAACAGAGAGTACTTTTCAATGACCCTGTGTGTATGTGTGTGTGTGTGTCAGACATGGAAAGGTGTCATTGGTTGTCACGGTCTTAGATGAATGAATTCTAATGGTCTGCAATTACTCTATGTGTAGAGAATTTGATATCAGTATCACAAACTGTTTCAGTGGCCCAGCTGACCCAAGTCCTCATGGATGCAACCTAGATCAAAAGATTGGCATCTTATTGACTTTGTCATCATCAAGCAGAGAGATGTTCGAGGCTTTCTCATCACACGCTCTTTTCATGTCATCTGTTACCTCTTTGACCACGCCCTGCTTCACAGCAAAGTCAAGTTTCGTACTAAATATAAATGGTTATAAAAGTCATCCAGACCAAAACGCCTTAATGTCTCATTGCTGAAAAACCATCAGGTGCAGGCCGATCTTTCTGATAAACTGGACACCGCTTGCCGGGTAGTTAATATCACTGCTGACGTTAAATCATCATGGAAGGCATTGTGCAAAGCAAATCATGCTGCCTCTCTTGAAATTCTTGGACTTCCACTGCACAAACATCAAGATTGGTTCAATGAAAATGATACAGAAGTACAAAAACTGATTGATGAAATGCATAAGTATTATAAGATCTGGATAAATGTACAACGTGCCCTCAGACAAACGAAAGTGAGTTGGTCCGCCAAGGTTGCTCAACTCCAAATGGCTGCTGACAAAAAGGGCGCAAAAGATTTTTATGATGGTTTAAAAGCAGTGTATGGTCCACCAAAGCACAGTGCCTTTCCAATTCTAACCAATAACAGGAATACTCTCCTAACTGATAAAGAAGTCATACTTTAGCTCTGGAAAGATCATTTTGAAACAGTGCTCAACAGCACCTCAACCACAGATGATGAAGCTCTGTCCAGTGTACCACAATATCCTGAAATTCCTGAGTTATCTCTGGAACACACTTTTCAGGAAGTTTCTATTAAACAGATATCATCAAGAAAAGCTCCTGGCGAGGATGCTGTCTGTGCTGACATCTACAAATATGGAGGGCATTCACTTTGTAAGCTACTGCACGATCTGTTCATTCAAATTTGGAGGAAGCTCAAGATTTGCTCAACCACTTTCCTGCAGTATGCAAGGTATTCAACCTTATCATCAGTGTCATAAAATTGAAGTTATTCATCAACACCAAAGCAAATTCAAGGTGTAAAACCCTGTTCGTAACTTTCCTGAGATCCCTTTACAAGTTGATAGAAAGAATCTCAAGTATTTGGAATCTTTCAAATATCTCGGTAGCATGGGAAATTCAAGTGCATCACTTGATGACGAGATTGTTAATTGCATTGCAAAAGTCAGCACTTCCTTTGGTTCGCTGTGCCATAATTTGTGGGATGAAAGGGGAATGAAGCTTTGCACTAAAATCCAAGTGTACAAAGCTGTCGTTTTGTCAATTCTTTTATATGGCTCTGAAATTGGACACCTTATAGATGACACATTAATCAATTAGATGTCTTTCATAAAGGTTGTCTCCATATAAGTCTGTGGCCTGTTTGATGATCGACTGTCAAATGCCGACATTTTTGAGAAATGCAAAATTGGTACCATTGAGACCTTCATAGTGCAATCGCAAATGCATTGGGCTGGCCATGTGGCAAGGATGAATAATGATCGCATACCAAAAGTTATTTTCTACAGTCAACTCCATAGTGGTCATAGAAATGTTGGTAGACCTTGGCTCAGGTATAAAGATAAACTGAAGAGCAACCTTTCTTGCATCAAAATTGCATTCAAGAACTTTGAAGAAGTAGCTATGAAGAGATCAGAGTATTGATCTAGCTGCCATGCAGGAATAAAGCACCATCAAGCAGGAAGCATTATTCGACTGCATGAAACACGAAAGTGAAATAAAACAGCCAAGAGTGTTCCTTCTGCACTTGCATGCAATACTTTCTCCTGTACTGTTTGTGGGCTTTTGTGCAATTCTCAAGCTAGCCTCAAAAGTCATGCCCGTCATAGTCATTCATATAATTAGTAGGTGGTCGTCAGAACCTCATATGTCGAACTCAACGGGAGAGTCCATCATTATATATAGATATATATATATATATATAATATGGCCACTAGTATTCGAGGATAACCATCTACTAGGGCGTCTAGCCAATCCCTATTACAGACTCTCACTCAGGCACATTTGTGTTTGTCCAACACCCACAGAGCCAACTTATAGTTTATACTGTAACTATGCTGAGCAGACCTTAGTTACAGTTTCTGAGAGAGAGCTTCTTATCTAGAATGATTGACAGTCCAAACAATACCAGCACACTCAAACCCATGGTCACAATGACTTGTGACTTCGTGCTAACACAGCTATCGATGGCCCCAACTGTCTACCAATCTCACATGGCTTGGGTCAACCCGTGGTATGGTTTTCAGGCACTTTCCAAAGATGCTGCACATTGGGGTCGTCTCCCCTCCAGACCGATAACATCAGAAAGTCTCTCTCTAATATATATATATATATATATATATATATATATATACAAGGTAACCAAAAAAGTCCCGTCCGTTTTTAAAGGAAAAAAAGAAAACACTTCACAGTATGTGTAACTTATATTTAGTCTTTGAAGTAATTGCAATCGGCATCCAGCACCTTCTGCCAATGTGTCTCCAGCTGTTCAATGCTCTTGCTGTAGAACGCTGGGGGTTTTGACACAAAGAAGTCCATGAGGGCTTTGCGCAAGTCTGCTTCATTGGTGAAGGATTTCCCATGAAGATGATTATCCAGGGAGAGGAAGATGTGGTAATCGGATGGCGCAAGGTCAGGTGAATAAGGTGGATGGCACAAAGTCTCTCACCCAAGTTGCTGTATGGTATCGCTGATCACTCACACGACATGCGGCCTGGCGTTGTCATGGAGGAAAAGCACACCTTTGCGATTCACCAGTGCTCGCTCCTTCTGGCACAATGCCTGTTGCACACGTTTCAATTGCTGCGAGTATAGGTCTCCAATGACCGTTTGGCCCATTGGTAGTAGTTCATAATGAACCACTTGACGCCCTGTCCACCAGCATAATCTTGTGTGGGTGCATAGGGGGTCTTGCGGTGTGAGGGACAGCATCCTGAGGAGACAACCAATGTATGGAACGCTTGGGAGTTTCGTACAGAACCCACTTTTCATCACTGGTAAGCCTAGGCGGTGCAGGTGAAGTCTAACTGTTTCATTGGAAACGTTGAACTGTCTTGCAAGTTCACCACACGTTAGACTACTGTCCTCTTCAATGGCCGCCTTCAGGACTCCATCATTCAAGACCTGTGGTCATCTACTGCGAGGCTCATCATAGAGAGACAAATCTCCTGACTTGAATTTTCAAAACCAACGCCTTGCAGTATGTTCATCCACAGCACTATCCCCAAACGCTTGACATATGTGTCGACTTGATGCAGCTGCTGATAAGCCCACTTTGAAGTCGTAAAGCAAACAGCCCCGAATGAGATTTCTAGACACTTCCACCCTTCTCACAGCTGTCTGGCTTATAACTGATGGCTGGGCACTGTGCACGTGTTTTTTATAATGTCTGATGTTCCTACTTCCGGCTGTCCGAATTTGAAAAAAATTGCTACATGCATTTCATATATATTTCAACTTCATTCAATGACTAATCAAAAAACAGACAGAACTTTTTTGGTTACCTTGTATATATACACGTACAGAGTATGATTGCCACATCTTACTCATATGAGCCACCTCCTTACCTGTATAGCTTCCATCTCATTTTGCTATCCATGACCCTCCACTCCCAAGATGACTCAAGACCAGCATTTGATTTCATAGGTATCTTGCATACATGACAGATAAACTCTGTATCCTTGACTGGATCGGCATCTCCCACAACTGTGCACCACTGTGTGTCTTCAGTCCAGAAAATGATCTGCAAAACTTGTTGCAGGCAACACCAGTATTGTTGGCAGCACAATGAGGTAAGTTGGCTTGCTTCTGGTTTGTTATGATGACCTTTCAGATGGTTTACATAACCTGCCCTCAAAAACAGCATGTGCTCACATGCACAGCACATTTCCAAGACTGCATATTAGTTGTCAAATCAGAATGAGTGCCTCTTTGTAGATAACGCTTGTTCTGAATATACCAGAAACATTCATCTTCAAATATATACACATACATACATACATACCCATTTATATAAACACTTGACTACAAGTGAGTGCATGGGCAAGTTGTTACAACATTAGCATTCTGACCATGAGATCTGGCTTTGAATCTCATCACAGGTGATTTGCCAGTGTGCCGACTTCATAAAATCAGTGTTAGGTTGGTGAAAATGTTGTCTCTCCTTACATAAAAATAAAAACCATGTGACAGCTCTCAGAAGTCAGAGAAACAGGGACTGGCATCTAAGACAGACAGGAGGACAACACTCTCGACAACACTCTCTCAAGGACATGGGACCTGCTCAGAGGTCAATTGACCAACTCCAGAAAAGGGAACCACAGACCAGTTTTGAAACAGGTATCAGTTATCTGTTCAGCAAAGAATACTCTCTGGTAAGTGATATTATATATTTTATGTAGATGAGGACAAGGCCTTTATTATCTTTTGTAATAAAATAGATATTATTAAAACTTTTGTCTAAGCCTTTTCCTTAACAGTTTGCACAAAAAAATGACTATAAAAGTAGCAACAATGACATATAATGCACCCCAACATCGGTTTGGGGAGATGATCCCAGAATATAGCACTGTTCAAAAGTGCTTGAAAACCATACCCCAACAAAAGCCTTTTGAGTGAAAATGGATAGACAGAACTATTTTTGGGAGCCATTGATGGTTGTACTACCACAAAGTCACAAATCATGATAGAGTGTTTGAGCATACTGGTCTTGTTGAAAATACCAAATTAAGCTAGAGCAGGCATCTGCAAGAGGGATGAGCTAGCCTCTGCAGCAGACAGGCATAGTTGGATATGAGCAGTCAGCTATATTTAACCAACTTAAGTTTTGAAGATAAAGTTTTAAACTATATTTTCAGAGAACTACACAATTCTGACATTTTTATGCATTACTAATGTGTTTTGGACTGCTGTGAGGAAAGAGATAAAAATGTATATACCTACAAGTAAATCTGCATTTTTAAATATCAAGTTGTTTTTTTTTCTCCAACAATGGTGCAATTAATTCACTGCTTGCAACATTATTTATTCTAGTTTGGCAGGAATGTCTCCTGGGTAAGATATCAGAATGTTTGCAAATGTCTTGTAAGATTATATCAAATGTTAAAAAAAGCTAACTGCTGACAAATGCATCTAGAACACATCTAAAAGGATTTGCTGGAACTGCATTTCAAAGATAAATTTCAAATAACCAGAAAAAGAAAAAACAAACAAATAAATGTTTATAATAATCTTCCAAGTAGATTGATTAATACGTGTTCTATGGCTTATCAACCCTTTGCAGGTTTTTTAATTTTTTCTTTTTTAAAGAATGATTTAGTGATACAAGTCTTACTAATTAACCTATAGCTGGAGAGAGAAGAGGTGGATTCTTACCTTTTCCCAAGGGTAATTGCATTTAAGTGAATACAATAAACCTAACTGAAATTAGAACTAGGCTCTCAACAATTCCGAGCCATTATCCATGACACCAGCTACACATCTAAGCTTACAGCACCTGGTATTTCCAAGTAGTCTCCCATCTAGGTACTGACCAGGCTCGACATTGCTTAACTTTGGTGATCATATGGGAACCAACATTTTAATATGGTATGGCTATAAGCCCTACAAGTAGAAAGGCTGCCAATCTTAATAGACATCAGCATTGAAATTGTAGCTTTATACAAAATCAACCATGAGACAAGCTTGGTTGGAATTATGGTGGTTATCAGTTATAAATAGGTTGTTTATCTTATGACAATGTCCATTCTCACCATATACCAGTATAAATAATTTGGATATATATTAGCCTTGTGTAATGATTAAACGGAAAGACAGAGTGTTAATACAAAATAAATCTTTATAGACACAATATAATAAAGCATAATTATAAGATGAATGTTCAAATTTCAAGTGTTCAAGTCCTAGCACATATGAGAGGTAGAGTGTGGGAAAATAAAACTAATAAAGAAAATAATAATAAAGAATAATAAAAAAAAATACATTTTCCGCATGGTGAGAGTGAAAAGGAACCAAAATGTGTTTTTGGTCATCTGTGCAATTTTATTAAACCACTTGACTTTGCCATACATCTGTCAGATGGAGCTGTTTAAGTTCTATAAAAGGATAAATATATCCGTCCTCTTCCTCCAAGATGTAGCAACATGTTGATAAAAACATCCCCTCTGAACACATCTCTTTTCCATGGTCAAATGACAACCGAGCTCTCTTTCACTTCCCAAAGAATAGCATTCAGACATTTTTTGTAAAAGCTCTACTGAGGAACTAAGTTCAACCTTTACTTCAGTATTACCAACTTAGCACAAGGCTAACATAAGCTTGACCATTATAACCATTCTTATCCTTCCTTACCCTAATTTATGGACCCAAAAAAGAGAACGGACATACCCAAGAGACATTGAGAACTTTGTTTCCCTACAGTTTCTATAAAAAAAAAATTTTGTCGTAGAAACCCAAGTTTTTCTTGCTTCTACATTA
>OZ038483.1:72511564-72529064 GCA_964036315.1 Acanthosepion esculentum
CAGAAACTATTCACAGATGATCGAAATTATTATAAATATGTTTTCTTTTATTAAAGTCAAGGCAGAAATATTTTTTTTATTTTTATTACCCCCCCCCCATAACTAATTTTACGAAAACTCTAAAAATTCAATTAAGTCTACTTTAGTAATTACAATAGTTACAAACACAAGGCTTTGAGGAATGCAAATCATATTTTTTTGTTTTTAATTGAACTCCCTACCTGAAAATCAGCTCTGAATTGTAACATACAAAACTCAATAAAACAAATATATTATTTAATTTCAAATGCTTTTATTTGCTTTTAGTTGTTTTTATGAATATGGACAATATTTTCAGAAAGCAAAAAAATTATTTGTTATTTTTTAATTATAATAGATTTTTACATTTAAGTTGTTAAAATATTATAAAATTAGTTAAAAGCCGCATCCACTTTCATAAGTATCCTTATGAGATAGATCTTTTTTTAGTGCTTTGTAAATTGTATCATTTTGACTAATCAGAAGACCCGCAGTAATTAAGAAATGTAATTTTGTGTTTATAATCAGTGTCTATAAAGTACGGAAGACCAACCAGAATACAATTAAGTTGCGTTATTTGAGTTAAGCATTGTTCTCTGCTGTTAAGGCCTTTACTTTTGCGAAACAAGTGTGGAGAATTTTAATTGATTTTTCAATTTCAACTGAGAAGAGTACCTAAAAGTATCAGTATCATCTTATGAAATTTATATGATCTTAATCTTAGTTATGGCATTTTTTCCAGAAATGAAATATCAAAATTAATAATAAAATGAATGGAAATACAAATAACACAGTAAAATGTAGTAAATGTACATAAAATTATAATATTTTATTTACACTTCTGATAAAATTTCATAAGAAAGGTACCTATAAATTAATTAGATACCTTTCTTATGAAATTTAATCTCACTCTTAACAGTCTTATTTTAATTTCTTTATAATATATTTTCCATAAAGCATCATAAACATAAAGTTGAAAGCTAATTACAAAAAACAAAAAAAATATTAGAGCACTGAAAGTTTTCCTTAAAAATAACGAAGTAAATAATTTGTTCACTTAAATCTAAATAATTTCACTTTTCTCCTTCCATAGAACAAATTATCCTCACAGAATCCATCAATATGTCATTCATCACCTGTCAAGTGACGCAAAAGTTTATGACTTGGTTTGTTTTATTTTCAAATTACATCTTTTTGGCGCAGAAGCTAAGTTAAGCTTGGTTCAAAATATTTTAAATCAACATTATAATTTCTGATTTTCTTAAAATAAGTTTTGAAAAAATGATAATTGATATTTAAAAGAATTTCAAACTGAGATTTTCATTTTTTTTATAAAATGGAAAAAAATGGTTGCCATCTGTCAATTTAGCTGACTCGAAAAAAAGATTTTTAATGAAAATTTCGGACGTGCTAGGAACATAAACATTTAGATGATAAAATTTTGTTTTCATCAAGTTTGGCATCTTTTTCATCATGTGATGCTCTTTTTTAGTGATCTCATGGCAGTACCTATATATATATATATATATATATATATAATGATATGTAATGAGGATTTTTAAAAAATATTACGTTTTATTTTCCATAATTTTGCTACACGTGTTTCCAGTCTCACAACCATCATCAGGCAAAGGGTGGAGATTTCCACATATTATTAAAAATAATTTATTTTTTTCTTTGTTTTTCAATGTTAAATCAAGACATGAAAGATGTTTGGACCACTAAAACAAAAAAGGGATGTCTCATATTGAGAGTATTTAAGATCGAAAAACAAAGAAAAAAATTAATTATTTTTAATAATATGTGGAAATCTTCACCCTTTGCCTGATGATGGTCGTGAGACCGGAAACATGTGTAACAAAATTATGGAAAATAAAACGTAATATTTTTTTAAAATCCACATTACAACCAAAATGTTTGCAGTTTCTCTCTTCTTTTTAATATATATATATATATATATATATATATATATATATATATATATGTGTGTGTGTGTGTGTGTGTGTATGTATGTATGTATATATATATATATATATATGTATATATTAGTAAAACCTTAATATACAGACAGCTGAAAGAAAAGAATAACATGCATTCTTCTCAAAAAAATTATTTTTATACTGATATATACACATATATCCTCAATTTATCCCACACAGCAAAATTATCTCATATGTAAACAGCAAGTGATGTGAAAGGGGCAAAAAGAGAAACAGAGTCTTACTTGTAACATTTCCCAATGGGAACAAAGGCAGGTCAGTGGAGTACTTTATGTTTCTTATGAGACCATGTGGGTTCCTCTGTATATCCTACCATAGTAGGCTTGTGATGTCCATCTTCTCCACAGCCTACATATCAACTGGTGTGTGCAGACATGTCTTGCTTCAGATCAGAATAAACAGCAACTGTCTCTCACAACTGTGAACTGATGTCACTCACGGGCCATCACAGAGCTTCATTTCAACCAAAGGAATATAATCACTCTTTGCATTACTACACATAATTTATTGTTCAGACTAAATGTATAGAATGCAGAAGGGAGTTAATGAATGTCCATATGTAGAGATGTCACTATAGTGTGTGTGTGTGTGTGTAGTTCCAATAAAAGATTATGCAAGACTTACAGGTGTGGAAAGTTCTTTAACAATTTAATAGAATTGTTAGGTTACACCTGCTTGGTCTCACACTGTCCACAGACATGAGGTGGAATAATTACATTGAATCAACCGCAAAAAAAGTTGGCTTTCTGTGTCGTGCAAGAAAGTTTTTCTCATCTGAGTCCATCCTTCAAATCTATAAATCAACCATCCATCTTTACATGGAATATTTCTGTCATATATGATCTGGTGCTCCCGCTATACTTCTTGAGGTCCTCGTCAAAATCCAGAGATGAATATGCAAAATGATCTAGCATCTAGTCTACATTTGCTAACCCCTAGACATGTCGTGGCCTCCCTCTGTCTCTTCTACAAGTATTTTCACAGCAACTGTTCCAACAAGCTACTTTCGCTAGTTCCTGGACTACATGAATTTAAGTGAGCTACCAGGCTGGCATCTCAGTCCTACCCTTTCACTGTCAAATCGGTTAAATGTAACCGTCTCTTCTACTCAAACAGCTTCTTCTCCCGCACTTCCAATCTGTGGAACTCCCTTCCCCTTACTTGCTTCCCTGATCACTGTAATCTTCAAATATTCAAGTGTAATGTCAATCAACATCTGACACCCTGAGTTTGTTCTCCATCCTTCTCTGTATCCTTTCCTTAAACACGCCTCTTTACTTTTGTTCTCAATCCTCTGTACCCCTTGCATGATAGTGGCACTCCCGCCTTGCTTGGGATGAATTGGCTTAAAAAATGGTTTACCTGTATGTAGTCAAGCTAAAGTATTGTATGCGGTGTACTATTCTGATATTGCTTGTGTTAGAGTGTAAAATTTAATGTTAATTCAAGTTCTTGGTTTTCTTCTTTTCAGGCTTTAACTTTAAAAGGGGTTAAGACCATTACTTGTTACTTGAAGCATTCTCAAATAGTAAGTGCCAAGGAGGCTTGAGCAATTTTCATCCGCAGTCCATATATGCATTGAATACCGACCACTTTAAACTCAGTCTTGTATTATATTCTGCTCATGTCAGTGTTTAGTTAAATAACTACAACTCTGTGTTCTGTTCAATGCAACACATGGTTTGCTGCGACATGTTCAATATAGCATAAATTTCACTGGAGACCAAAACGTCCCCTCTAGAGGGAAACAAAATGCCTTATATCTTGTGAGTAAAGAGAAAGAAGAAAAATACTTTTGAGTCTTTTTTTTTTTTTGTACTGCTTTGGCAATGCCATTTAACAGTTATTAGCAGAAGGTTTTGGTAGACAAGGGAGGTAATCCCACGAATGTATGTGCTTTGAAAGATTTGACTTACCTTAACAGTTTCCACTAGCTCACAAAGGGCAGCAGCAAAACTGTACTTTTTTTCTCTCAATCAATTCACCCCGAAACAAGGTGATAATGCGACTAAAAAGAAAAGTGCTACTGGGTGTGAAAAAGAATGAGAAGATTTTAGAAGTAACCTGAAAAAAAGGGATAAATCTATGCTGTTCAAAAAATGTTGGGGGGATGTAAACTAGATGATGATGATGATAGATGAACCTATCAACTCCTATTGGAATTACATTCATTTTGTGCACTATTCAAATTCCTTAAACTTTGGGGGTAGCATTATATATCTCCTAGCCATAAAGCATATCCATTTCAAAATATGTAAGCAGAGAGAATACACCATATTTTTAAAAAAACAAATTCAGTACTTCAACATCATTCAGTCACAAAAATTAAGCCATGTCCACTGTCCAATTGGGGGTGGCCATTGATTATAGTTAGAAAACTTTACTTAATAATATTCTTTTAAAAAACCTATAATTAGTACCGGATTTATTTTAATTTCCATAACATTTTATAGTGGGTATTAACAAGTTAAACTTACAAAAATATCTTTACTACTAAAAACAGACTGATAAAGCTGTTAATTTTTATTAATGTTAATAATTACATCAATACTATTAAAAATATATCTAAGAAAATAATTGTAAAATTACTGTGATTATTGATTGGTTATCATATTCATTGCGATAATGCTTATTAGCATTATCCAAATAAATTCACTAACCAATCTGATATGGAAAGGGTATATCTACCAGTTAATGAAAATATTTTTATGTCAATGGTGTATGATCAATAAAAAAAATCTATAAAATCAATAAATTTATCTGCAGAGATAAAAATAGAGAAATAAAAATGATTTTAGAAATTCCTATAGAATATAGGATTATGGGAATGGCATTCCAGCAATTCAGTGAAGAGAAGACTCAATCAAAAAATAAATTGATAAACGAAAATACTTTTTTTAAATTCCATTTCTTTAATTCCCATGTGTTTTTTTTGTTTTGTTTTTTTTTCGTTTTTTTCTCCAGGGAATTAAGAGTTCAGTGAAAAAGGAAAAAGGTTAGAGAAAAAAAAAAAATTCCTACATACACAGGATAAATTTTTTATTCAGTTTTCTTGTGGATTAGTCTTAAACAGGTCGAAGAAAGAAAGGTTTAAACTCCACTGCCAGAGCAGGTGGCGGGGGTCTATCTAAGCAGAATTGAATGAAATTTAAAATGCTTGATTTTAAAACTAGAACATCAGTGACAGGAGGATTATTTCTTTCAGTTTCCTAAGAATATTACCTATAGGTTAAAATAATAACTAAAAATGCACACACTTTTCTAGGAAAAATATACTGCAAAACTAATTTCAGAAACTGATTTTGTATATTATTTCCTGAACTTTTTTATAAAAGCATTTCACCCCACACAAGGTAATAAAGCTATTAAAAGGTTACTGAGTGTGAGAGGCTGAGGAAAAAAACAATATTAAGGAGAGAGAACAGTAAAAGAACAGGAATCAAGAAGATAGATGATAACGATTAACATTGCATTTAAACTTTGGAATGCAAAAGTTGACTAGGAAGCAAGAAACCAGAAGATAGTTCCGCAAGTGATAGAAAAAAAAAACAACAAAAACAGCATATGGTCACATCTAGCCAATTCAACGAGGCCTTGCTATCAATTTAGTACTGCACTTAAATTCATAATGTCTAGGTACAATAGAAGAAAACAAAACAATTACCATGAAAGTATTTATAGAAAAGGCACAGGGAAGCTACATTATGCTGGTGGAAAAGTGACTAACGCCAAGATACCAATAACATTGCAGATCATTCTTTGGATTTTATCAAGAATATCTAAATATATACCAGGAGTTAGAATGCTTGTTTCTGTTGGTAGTTGTATAATTTTTTTAAAAATCTTGTAGTTCCAATGAATGATTTATTTCATGGAGATATTTTGAATAGCTGTTGCTAGTCTTCATCACTCTTTAATTTGAGTAAAACAGTGCAAAGAAAATAGAAACTCTTAAAAATTCAAATCAAGAAAAAAAACAACCAAAAAACAAGTTAATGATGCTTACACAGTAAGAGCATACACTTTTTAGTGAGGTCTATGCCTTATTCGTATCAAGGTTAGGATGCTTCTACTTTCTTTGCACTGTTTTACTCAAATTAAAGGAATGATCAAGATTAGTTGGTTCACTGTGTCATGCTAGACAATTTTTCTTGCCAGAATCTATCTTACATGTTTATAAGTTATAATTAAAATAAATATCTCCATGAAATTTGTTGAAACTAACAGATTTTTCTTTTAATTATGCAACTACCAACGGAGACAAGCATCCTAACTTTGATATGAATAAGGCAAGGACTTCGCTTAAAAAAAGCATATGCTCTTACTTTGTAAACATTATCAACTTGTTTTTTTTTTCCTTGATTTGAATTCTTAAGCGTTTCTAGTTTCTTTGCACTGTTTTACTCAAATTAAGGAGTGACCAAGACTAGCAACAGCCAGTCGAAATATTTCTATGAAATAAATCATTCATTGGTACTACAAGTTTTTCTTTTAATTATATGTCACGGGCACTGAACCATATGTGTCAGCAATATTCTAAGCATGGATGAATAGTCAACTTATAAATATTTAAGATGGATTCTGGCAAGAAAAATTGTCTAGCATGACACAGTGAACCAACATTCCTAGCAGCTGACTTAGCAGTTGATTCAATATACTCTTTCCCCTTCATGTCAGTGGAAAACTTTAGCCTGAGAAGGCACAATATATCACTCTCCTAGAGGTTAGCATCAGACATGCTGATGGAAGGCAAAAAGGGGATTAATAAAGAGCAGTTTCATTTTGGAGGCATTAATATTAACCTTACCTCCAGTTAACAACAGTTGAAGAGCTTACTTGTTAGATAAAATTGCTTTGTAGCATTTAATACTTCCAAAACCAAGCAAATAACATTTCAACATCACAGAGCAGACCCTGAATTTTCTACAGTCATGATAGATGGTTGTACTCTCAATAAGGTTGCTTTCCTTGAACATTTACTGGGACCTCAGCTCACAACAGACCTAAAGTTGAACTTGTATATATTATCCATCACTAAAGACACTACAAAAATAATCAACTCCCTATACTGCTCCAGAAAGTACTGACTCCTCCTATGCTTCATATTAGATCTCTATCTCTACAAGAGCCACATTATATGCTTCAAATTAGATCTGATTCACTCCACATCAAAAACTGTCAGCTGGATATAAATTCTACAAGCAAAAATAGAAGTCACTCTCTGTGCAGGAGCTCCAGGCATCACACCCAGCTCACAAAACAAATATCTCTAAAACATAAAATATAATTTAAATGGAGCTAATCACAAACTATACCGATAAAGCAAAAACATAACAAAAAAAAAAAAATGCCAAGTCATGTATCCACCCTGACTGCTTAAAAGGACTTGCTCACAAGACTCAAGGCAGTAGGCAGTCAGTCACCACCAGGTTGACTCTCTGGGTGTTGAACACAAATATGCCTGAGCGAGAGTCTGCAATAGGGATTGGCTAGCCACCCTAGTAGACGGGTATCCTTGAATATGAGTGGCCAGCTATTATTATTATTAATATATATATATATATATATATATATATATATAATTGTGTTTTATTTATTTGATATGCAAAATGTAAATTCAAACTCTTATATACAAAGTGTGATTACAATATATTACAATAAAAACCTTTTTTCATTATAGCTGATCATTTTCAAATTTTGATTTATTCGTATCAGTAAGACTGAAATAGTTTCATTAGATTAGATTCAAGTTTATGGCGATGCATTAATCTTGACTTAAGTTCAGTTACTTTTACACCACCCTGTATTAGCTTAACTTATCTACTTTGCATCAGAAAATATTTTCTCAGAAATCTGCATCTGCCTCTGAATACTAAGGAACAAGTTCCACTCAGGTTCTTCCCCAGAACTTTTGCATTCTTAACATTTTCAAGTCAAGCATCAAATCATTATCTATCCTACATATTCTCATGATATGCAAGTCTTGTTCTCTCCCTATATAATAGTAAATCTGTCAGTGCTGACAAAGTTAAACTGGCTGCTACTCTCAAAAAGGACTTCAAATCAGTGGTTAACTGGGGCAGGAAATGGCTTGTAAATTTTAATGCCTCCAAAACTAAACTGCTCTCATTTAACCACCATAAAGAAACTTCCCTGCCCACCATCAGAATGGAGAGAATCTCACTGCACCTTCTTGGACTCACGTTTTCAACTGACTTGAGGTGAACAACTACATTTAATCAATAGCTGCATCTACTGCAAGGAAAGTTGGTTTGTGTCATGCCAGAAGGTTTTTCTTGTCTGAGTGTCTTACATATCTACAAATCTACCATTTGTCTGTGCATTGAATACTGTTGCAATATCTGGCCTGGTGCCCCTGCTGTTCATCTTGAGGGTCGACAAAATCCAAAGAAGAATCTGCAATGTAATTGATCTTGACTTTGCATCTCAACTTCAGTTACTTTCTCAGATGTGATGTGGCTACCCTCTGTCTTTTCTACAAATATTTTCATGGCAGCTGTTCTGAAAAGCATTTTTCCCTAGTGCCCTGAATACATGAATTTAAGCGTGCTACTAGATTGGCATCTAGGTCCCATCCTTTTACTGTTGAAATAGTTAAATGTAACCACCACTTCTACTCCAACAGTTTCTTTTCTCGCACTTCCCGACTGTGGAACTCACTTCCTCTTCCTGGTTCTTGCTTCCCTGGTAACTATGATCTCCAAAAATTTAGATTTAAGTGTCAACTGCCATCTTCTGTTGACTTGAATCCTGTTTATCTTGTATCCTTTTCTCAATCCATCCTATACCCAGTCTTTTCTCTCACTTTCACTCTCTGTGCTAGTGATACTCCTGCTTTACTTGGGGTGAAATGCTTAAAACATCCTCTTATAACATCCCTATTCAGTAACTCTCTAGCATGAGTGGCACTTAGGCCTTGTGAATAAGAATATTTTTCAAATGGTGCCAGTGGTCAGTAGAAATCAGTAAGGAAGGAAGCCCCCAACCCATTAATGCTGAAAAAAATGATAACCAAACTTATAAAACCTATTTTTCTGAGAATTGTTATAAGAAAGATTTTATAAATTTCAACTGATAATAACACTGGCTGCTTGGTCAATGAATACCAAATGTTTCTATATAAAGAAAAAGCTAATATTACCATTTTGATCTTGTAAAAGCCAGAATTTAAAATACTGGTTTTCAAGCTACATAGACAATTCATCCATTGGAAATTAAATTCAACACAATCTTCTACACCACTCCATTTAGCCTTGTGTCAAACTAAGCTATACTTAATATGCTATCTAAAAGACAGTCTTCATGAGTTTGTTAGATATTCCTTGCTGGTACAAATGGTAGTATTCAAACTGATAAAAAAAGCCAAAGTTTTGAAAATCTTATTTTCGATATGAGCTATACATTATTAGAAGACTAACACATTTTCCTTAATCATTTTACCCCAAACAAATTGGTAATGCCACTAGTACACAGGGGGTTACAGGGAGTGAAAGTGAAAGGGAGGATTGAGGAAAGGACAAGAGATGAAGGGAATTCAAGAAGACAGAAGATGGTGATTGATGTTGCATTTAAATTTTTAGAGATTGTAGTTATCAGGGAAGTAAGTAAATGGAAGAGAGTTCCACAGGTAGGAAGTGCAAGAAAGGAAAATGTTGGAGTAGAAGTGATGGTTGCATTTAGCTATTTCAACAGTAAAAAATGAGACCTAGATACCAATCTAGTAGCACTCTTAAATTCATGTAGTCAGGACATCAGGGAAAAAAGCTACAGAAAAAACCTAATGGTTTAAAGCATTGGTTCACAAATTTGGTGACAGAAATTGTGAGTTCAATACCTGGTCTGGATAGCACAAATTTAAAATTTCAGTGGAAACAAGGTAAAAACAATAACTGAATGGTACTAAAGAATAAGGTAACAACGTATCCCTATAGATTAAATAAAGGGTTCAATTAGAAATGACCTCTGAAGTTAAACTGAACTGACAAACATCTGAAGGCCAGTGGGTATAACAGTCAAAACATGGGTGATAATATCAAAAGACAAAGACATTTGGATTAATGTAAATAACATTGCAAAATTTTCCTCACACACTCCTTTCATTACAGTGAAGTAATGGATAGCGGCTCGGATTGAGGAGTCAGAGAGCCAAGTTTGAATTCTATTTGAATCCATTACATTCACTTACATGCTAATACCCTTGGGAAAGGTATGATACTCTTCTTCTACAACCCAGCTATGGGTAAATAGCAGGACAGACCGGGTTCTATAGCCTTAGATCTGGTCTACCGCAGAAAGAAATGGCAACCTACTGCAGAGAAAAAAAAATCTGCCTCGTCAGTCATGTATCAAAAGATACATGATTGCCTAAGCATGTATCCCACATGGCACATAACTGACTGACCAGCCTAAACTGAAGAGTCATGTCTATATTATTCCTCAAATTTATGAAACATGCATGTTTAACAAACCATTGGTCTTATACCATTGGTCAATTTCTTAGATGCTTTAATCATTATACTGGACAGTTTTAAATAAAAGCATTGATGGCACATACCCCGAATCTATCATAAAAAAATTCAGGATGTGGAATCAATACATACAAAACATTTCAAATACCTTGTTATATATGGAGCAGTTATAACAAGCTTAGTATTGCAGATAAGAAAATTGAACATAGAATAGGCCATGCTAGGCAGTGATGGCACTAGGATTGCTGGCACCACAGGAAAGTTGAACTTTGACACCCTTCAGTCAGTCAGTTATGTGGTATGTGTGATACACGCTTAGGCAATCATTTATCTTTCGATACATGACTGACAATGCAGATTTTTTCCCGCAGTAGTTTGCCATTTCTTTCTGCGGTAGACCAGTTGCCATCCAAGACTATAGAACCTGGTCTGTCCTGCTATTTACCCATAGCTGTGGGGAGAAGAGGATTCATACTTTTCCCAAAGGTATTAGCATGTAAGTGAATGCAATGGATTTGAATGGAATTCAAACTCTGCTCTCCGATTCCTCAATCCAAGCAGCTATCCATAACTCCATTGTGCCTCCTTACAAACATAATTTTTAAAATTTTTTACAAAGAGAGAAACTGAAATTGTAGAATAACAATTACAACTCAATACAAGCTAAAGAAAACATTCATTATCCTACCTGAATCATTTTTACTATCCTTTAAATAGCAAATCTTTTCCTAGTACTTTCTATGCCTATCTTCTTTATAAGAGCATTTTCTATTGACGAAATAGCTAAAGAATTTAATCTGGCTGGGGGTCGTGGATGCCCGAAACTATTTTTTGTAAGCTTTAGTTTTAGAAGATCCCAAACACATGACATGGTGGCATGATGGTGCCTTCGGCCTTTATGGTGCCCTGGGTGACTTTCCGAGTTGCCAGTACCTTGAGCCAGCCCTGGTGCTAAGGATAGTTTTGCCCAACATTGTAAATCACTACACAACCAAAACATTAACTAAAAACTCAAGACATATTCTTCAATAGTCTTGTCATATCTACACTTACATATAGAAATTATGCAAAGTACCCAACACTTTTAGAAATATCTAAACTGTCAGCTGTATACAACCATTATCAAATCAATGAATAAAAACAGCTTTGAGTAAATGAGCCCTGTAAGTCTTGGAGAGGACCATCCTTCTTTGAACCTCATGGACTGGTGCTATGGAATCACAAAGAACTGTACCAAATAGCAGAAACTACATCACTTGAGGACATCCAGCAATGGCAATAACTAAAATGAATAGCACATGTAACATGATGGGAAAATAATCATATAATCAAGATGCTGACATTCCACAGTACTTCAAACAAAAGGTTAGAAAGGATATCCTTGTAAATACTGGAAAAAGTGATAACAGTGGGCTTGAGAAACCTATTTTCCTGAAAAACTGTTTTAATAGAAAGTTTTCATAAATTTCAACTTAAAGTAGCACCAGCCATTCAGTCAATGAATGCTGAATTTTTCCACATAAGAGGACAGTTAATATTAATATTCCCATTGTCATTTAAGTGTTGAATCTGAATTAAAAATCTGAAAATGATTTTTTTCATTTTCTTGTATAATATTTAGTTCAATTAATATTTTACAATAATATTTGAATGTCCTTTGTGAATAAAGGAGACAAAGAAAAAGAAAAAAACAAGATTTTTAAAAGTATTGCATGGAGGCACTTAAAAGAACAAGGAAAAATGTTTATTCACAGATGCCAATTTTTGGTAGATTTTTCCTAACATCTGCTGTTTTGGTATTGGGTTGCAACAAATATTTGTAGTCAGTTTTTAAGTAAATTTTAAAGATTATGCTGTACATAAATTTATTCAATCATATACATGCTATTTTGTTCCACTGCCTTTCACCAGCTTTGAGACAACTTCATGATTCCATCCTCCCAGAACTTGTCATCTTTCTGGGTGATGAATTGGACTAAGGATTAAAAAAATTAGTAATCTGAAGGTGCAGGTTGGTATGGTTGAACATTCTAGCAAAGCTGTAACAATTTCTACAAAGAGATCTGAAGACTGCCCTTGTCACCCTTCGAATTAGGCAATTCCAGATGCATTTCACCAATTGCTAGCTTTAAATCAATCCAATTAATAACAGTATCTGAAATGTTCAATTTTGTTTCCTGTGCCTTCTCTATGAAAAACATCACATTTTTAAATCTTATCATAACTTTGTGCATGTACATATTTTGCATTTCATTAAAAATTTGTTTCACTAGTAAATAATAAATACATTTAAAATACTTTCTAACATTATGTGACATTCGTTTCGGGGCAAAAAAAAAAAAAGAATGACAGCAAGGCTGCAACAACAGCAGCAGTAAGAAAAAGTGAAGCCTTAGTGAATGCAGTAAAGCAGCAGGCAAATTAGGTTTAAGGCTCCCAGTCTATACTCAGGATTGCCCTACAGACAACAGCTTTGTGCATTAAAGTATTGATTCATGAATTTGGTAACATCATTTAGAGTTCAATCCTTGGGCTGAGAAGTACAAACTTGAAATGCATGGAAATTGAGCAAGCAATAACTAAGTAGTAATAAATAAGAACAAGACAAGATATCCTTAGATATGGTTAGCAAAGTGAAAACAATCTACCTGCTGTAAATTAAATAAAGTGTTCAGTTGAAAATTCTCTGAATATTTTCCAGATCAAAAAGTACCTGATGAAAACTGGAAGGAGTAGATAAATTTGGTTCATTTGGTTCACACTCCTCCCTGATGTTTTGAACAAAAGTAGAAATTTATCCCTTGTTTCCTCTTTAGGACTGGGTTTCCAGTTCCTTATAAAGTCTTTCCCTTCTCTACCACTTCCAGTGGACCTTTTTTGTCTTGGTGGCATTATCACCTTGCTTTAAGTGGTGCCTCTTACTATGGAACCCTCTACCTCGAGTGGCTTTTGAGTCTTGTACAGAGGGAACATCATTATAAAAGAAATAAAGATGGAGACAAAAGTCAGAATGCAAATAGTGTAAATAAAAAAAAAATGAAAATAAAGTAAGGACATTTTAAAATAATTGAAGCACACAATATGGCATAATGCTTAGCAAGCTTGTCTTGCTAGGTCATTTATAACCAAGTAGTGAGTTCGATCCTCACTGGGTGTTGCACACTTTCAGCCTTGTAGTACATGTAAGCTACACTTACTAAATCAGCATTTCACTCCAACTGAAAATGTTCCAAATACAACCACATTGCTTAAAGACATACTGCTAGACTATTAAACAAAAATATTTAAAAAATCTCATGAAATGGACAATTAGTAATTAATTTTATCAGTTTGAACAAATCTCAAAGCAGAGAGCTACTATTTATATTTTTGTATTTAAGAAATTTTCAAGAATGCTTAAAAATTTAATTAAGAAAAAATAATAAAGTCTTGTTATTTGCATTTAATTATTTTATTTTTTTATCTGTTAATTTGATGTAACTTGATTTCTACATTTTTTTTAATATTTTGAACTAATTTTGATTCTTATAATGAAATTATGAGAATAGTATTTGAAATCTTCAATTTTCTTTTCTGCACTGTCTCTTTGAAATTATTATGGAGTCGCTAACTGGGTGCCCTGTGATTGGATGAAAAACAACCAATCACAGGCTACCTTTTTAAATTTTCACCAAACCCCCACGAGAGCGGTTTTTACGAACTCTCTTCCTCTTTTGCTTGTTGGGACCCTCAGAGACAACACGTTCCCCGTCTGCACTCTCCGTCATCTAAACACCAGGACACATGTGAGAATTTAGACAGCAACTGAAACTCAGAAGTCAAGGCTCTATTTCTTCAACCCAGCCAAAACGACACAGGAAATGTAAAACTGTTAAAAGGACGCATCTTTCAGATAAGTTCCGCAAACCCGACTGTTTGCAAGAAACTTTCCTCTCATTTCCTACAAATACAAGTTTTTTCAAACATTTTCATCTGTGTTTGTGTTCCTTTCTTCTTGCCGGCATCACAATATTTTTGTTACCAAATATAATTGGGAAAATCCCAATACTGTCTCTTTGAAAAAGAGATCACATTTTTTTTTTTTTTAAATTCTATCATAACTTTGTGCATGTACATAATTTTCCATTTCATTAAAGAGTTGTTTCACTATGTTCAGAATAATATCAGAAAGAGTGATACAAATTCAAAAGGACATGTACCAGTGTTTTATCAGTTATGCAAAATCGTTCAACAAAGTACATCACAAAGAACTGTTGGAATTGCTAGGTAACCTTGACATATTTGGGAAGAATATTAGAATAATCCAGAACCTATACTGGCAGCAAACCACCTGCATATGGATAGAATAGAAGAGATTACCAGATATACAACCAGGATTCATTAGTGGTGGCCACAATCTTAACAACATAAGATATGCAGATGACTGTTGATAGCAGACACAGAAATGAAACTAGAAGAACTCCTACAGTAGGTAGTGAAAGAAAGCAAGAAGAATGGACTAAATATCAATTGCACAAAGATGGAATGCATGGATGTTTGCATTTTGGACTCATCCTTCTGCAAATTACAAATTGGAGATACCAAAATCTAACATGTACAGCAATTTAAATATCTCGGAAGCATTTTAACAGGACAGAAAGTGCAAAAGTGAAATTCAAAGATGCATTGACACTGTGAAAGATACTGCAGAAGGCGATTATCTCCCTTTGCTGAAAATACGTCACTGCTGTTTAGTGACATCACACTATACAGTGATGAAAGCAAAAATTTCAGTTTGCTTACAGTAGCTATAACATGAGGTTACTTTCTTTCCCCAGATATAGAATAAAACTCCATCTCGCAGTCCGCAATTTGGGAAAACCCAAGACTCGCTGTTTCCCATTCATGGAATATGTCCTCACCAGGGACATAGATGAAACCAACCCATTTGAATCTGAAGTCCTAAATATGGCTTCTCCAGACACAGGAGTATCACAATATTTCTTCTTACACTGTTTTGCTGTGTAAACATATGTGATTTAATTTCATTGTGTGGAATGTGTATATATATATATGTATATATATATATAGTTTTGTGTATGTCTTAGTGATATAAAAGTCTCTGAGATAAAAGTATGTTTGTCATTCCTTTTTGTTTCAGCCATTCTATTCCGTCAGTGAATTACAGTATTATATCACATATATAACATGCCCATAATGGGGGAAATACAAATGGGAGAATATATCTTTCTTCCATAGCTTTGTTCGTGTTATAATGCTTTCCAAAAGCTAAGCAAATGTTAAGAAACAGAAAAATTTCATTAGAAACAAAGAAAAGAATACTGAACTGTTACATAATATCAGAAAAAAATGCTGGACAATCTCCTCACAGATGAAGAGACTTGAAGCAACAGAAATATGGTTTTACAGAAGGATGCTGAAATACCATGGATTGAACATGTGAACAATGACAAAGTTTTAGATTGGTTGGGTTAGATTTTGTTTAAATTGCGTGTCGACTCTGGTGGGTCCTTTTATGCCAGTCAGGTGAATACATATACACATCTACTTTTCTTCTTTCCAATAATTGAAAGGGCTCAGTTGAAGTTTTACAGAAAATGGAAACAAAAAGGGCACTTATACTTAAAATCAGGAAGAGACAGTTGAAATTTCTAGGGCATATGAGGAAAGAGGGCTTGGAAAATTTGATACTCACAGGACAGGTTGAAAACAAGTGGGACAGAGGAAAACATCATATAACCTACCTAGTGAACTTGAATAAATGGATAAGGAGAGATAAAAAGAAAAAGATTATTATTAAGAACTACAAAGGACAGGAAATTGCAGAGAGCCATGTTCACCGACACCTTGAAGGGACACCGCATATAAAAGTGAATTATATCATTTTTTAAACGCTTTCTGATAATTTAACCAAAAACAATTATCAAATAATGTATTTAAAAAAACAAAAAACAAAACAAAAATCAATTGAAAATAATGTCTACCGACATTTCAAAACAATTAAAAAGGTTCAAAATTCTCAAGAAAAGAACTACATTGCTTGAAGACGTTGGACTGGTTGACTATTAATCAGAATTTTCATAATTAAATGCACAATGCTTTCCCCAATAGAGAGCAATTAGTAATTGATTTTATCTGTTTGAACAAATCTCAAAGTAGAGTCACTATTCACATTTTTTTCAATTTCCAAGCCTGTTTCAAGAATACTGATAAATTAATTTAGCAAAGAAAAAATATTATGAATTGGTATGTAATTGGTATGTAAAAATATTATGAACTGGTATATAAAAACTTGTTCACATTTAATTATTTCTTCTATTTGTTAATCAATGCCTTTTTTATATTTTGGACTGATTTCAACATTCATAATAGAATAAAAACATAGTAGCACTGAGTGAGCAAACAAGAGTCAAGGAGTGTTTATGAACTTAAAAACACAATCATCATGGTTCAACACTGAAACGGATAATTTAATCATTAATCAAGATTTTAATTGAAACAGTCTTGTTTTGTTGAAAGGATGTCAATTCCACTTCCACTAATTCACTGGAAAAAAAACTATGATGAAAAAAGCCACCAAATTTAATAAAAACAAAGTTTTATTCCCAAAATGTTTGTTATTATTAAGAGGAAGGGCCAAAGTATTTTTTTTATTATATTATTATTAAGTCTTTTTAATCCTTTCTAGTATGTTTATTTTTTTTGGTCAAAAATTTTGAGTGGACAGGCAAGGTGGGTAGATTTCCAAAGATTTGTACAGGAAATTTTAGCGTCATTTTTTGGGAAAAAAAAAAATCATTGTTTTAGAAATTCTTGCAAAAATCAAATAATTGCCAAATTTTAATAAAATTTCAGGACTTATTCACAAATGAATGAAATTGTTTGAAATTTTTTTATTTTTTTTTTTACATCTGTTACACCCCCGCTTAATTTTATGAAATTTTGAGAAATTAAAATTCTACCCTCTTCATATTTATATTAGTTAAAAGCAGG
>OZ038483.1:72539064-72554064 GCA_964036315.1 Acanthosepion esculentum
ACCTCCAAAACCAAACTAGTAACATTTCATCATTACAGTGCAAACCCTGAGTTTTTATTTTAATCGAGTTAACCTTAAGCAAGGTATAAAAGCTACTAAGATACAAGGGGATACTATGTGTGGAAGAATAACAAACAGAAACATTAATGAGTAAAATCAAAAGAGTTATCTGGAAGACAGGAGATAAGGATTGACATTGCATTTAAATTTTTGAAGCATCAAACCGGAAGAGAGTTCCACAAGTGAGAAAAGCAACTTATAGAAATTACAGTTACAACACACACACACTATATATATGTGTGTGTGTGTGTGTGTGTGTGTGTACATACACACACACACACACATGTACATACACTACCAGTCAAAAGTATTTGGTCACCCTCAAAAATTTTAATTTCTCATCCTAAAAGTGTTATTTTCAATGAAACAAGTACCACAGTGGTTTTATTTATTATACTAACTACAAGTCTTCTTGAGCCACATTAAACAAAAAAAACAAAAAAAAAAACTTTTGATTCATCAAAATGACCCCCTTTAGCCACTATCACTGCTTCACAGATTCCCGGTTTTCTTTCCACTGAAGACTGTACGTAGACTGAATATAGTTCTGCCCAGCTTTCCTGCAAGAGTTGCCAGGGGTTTGCTCTTCACTTGGTGTAAATTTCTGACTTTTCAATTGGCAAAAGTTCCCCACACCATACGAGAGCCTCTTTCCATGCTTTAGAGTTGGTGTGATACAGGGGGTTGCAGCTTTTTCACCAACTCTTCACAGCACATAGACCCTCCTATTTGACCCAAAGATTTTGAACTTTGATTCATCAGTCCAAAGGACTTTATTCCACTGCTCTATTGTTCACTGTTTGTGTGCCTTGGCCAACTGGAGCTTTTTGATGATGTTTTGATTCCTCAACAGTGGTTTCTTGACAGCAATTCAGTCATATAGGCCAGCTTCACAGTGGATGTTGACACATTTATTTCATGACATTGGTTCAGTTGTGCAGTGATATTTGGAGCAGTCAGCCTTCTATCACACAAGCTGGTGACTGATAAAATTGTTCTCTGCTCTTATTGTTGCTTTTGGTCTACCAGCCCTAATTTTGGTCTTGTTTTGTCCAATTTCCTGATGTCTCCTAACAGTATAATCCACTGTAGTTCCGGAATTTTTTTTTTTTTTAATTTCTCTGCTTGAATATATATATTTTTTTTTTACAGTAATGATCTCTTGTCTTTGCTCAAAATGTAAGTTCATGTGTTTTGGACATTTTGTTGAGAAAAAAGTTTTGATCCGAAAGAAAGTTGCAAAATTTAGGTTTTAATTTAAACAAAATAACAGGTTTCAATACTGCGCAAGGTACATTGGCAACATAGGTAAAACGGGTAGTATCTAGCAAGCAGTAATTCAACACTTGAGAGTTTAATGTGATTTCAAGTAGTGGCATAATGTAACTTTTGGAAACTGTTTTATTCATACTTAGTACTAAAGAAAAACACCTCCAAATCAATTTTTCAAAAGATATCTGATTATATTAAGTTCAAAGAGGAAGATTTGCATTTAGTATAATAAATAAAACCATTGAGGTGCTTAATTTGTTTCATTTTAAATAATTTTTTATATATATATATAGATAGATAGATAGATAGATAGATAGAGAGAGAAAAAAAATACCTTTCAAATTATTTCATGAAAACCTTTGTTTGCAAACTTTCATTTTCACTCCTTTGGAGCATTGTATTATATTTTATTTGCTAGGCTCCTACATTGGCAAAACATCCTGAGGTTTAAAGTGTTAGAAAAATTTTAAATAAGTTATACTGGAATGAGTGAAGTGGGGGGGAATTTATAGACTATTGATTTGCATTGACCAACCTGAGGTAATAAAAACCTGTTCTTTTTCAGTCACCTTACTCATTATAATTATATGACTACTTTAAATGACCATTTGATCTTTACCCTCCTACTTACTATTTTTCACTGCTTAAGCTCTTCCTGTTGTTTTCCCATATATTACATTACAGTATGTTACGATATTCTTTTATTATTGACCTGGGTACGTTTCAATTTTTTTCTACTAAGTGTTACTGGGACTAATTCTCTACCTTATAAGACCTCTTTTCATTCAGACTACGGTGCCAACCTCAGAAGTTTCTATTCAAGATCAAAGCATAGTATCTGTTCTCATTTTGGCTAGAAGGCACATTGTCCCAGGGATTTCAACCCTGCATCATTGTCATTGCACTAAAAGAGGTGGTATTGGTGTAATTCCAATATCAGCATGATGGTGGTTATAGTTTTTGTCCTTTGGCCCAAATGCACATGTATGATATTTAAGAGGTCATCAGTTATGGAGGAATTGTTTATCTTATGACAATGTTCATTCCCACCATATATTGCTATAATTCATTTGGCTGTATATTGGCTTTGCGTAATGATTAAAAGAAAAAGTACAAAATGTTGATATATACAAAATAAATCTTTGTAATACAGAAGAATAAGGTGAAGCGTTCACATCTAGTAACCCTGGGGCATAAAAGAGGATTCAAGTAAATATATATGCATATGTATGTATGTATGTTTGTCTCCAAATGTAGTAGCCACTGCTTGGCCATACAGTGAAGGAAGGTATATTTGTTTTCAATGTAACAAGGATGAGTTAGCTCTGTAAGGTTGCCAGCTAGTCATGCAAAGGTCATATTTCATCTTTGGATATGTTATGATAACCACATCATCGAAGAATGAACAACTGAATTTAGTTGATTTTCCATCTGTTTATATACACAACTATAGATCCACTTTGAAAAAAACCACTTGCTTCTCATTGGTTTGCAGTCTTATATGCTGGTTATGAAAGCTTTCTGACTGGTTGGCCAAACTGTGGCTTTGTTAACCTGGTAATATTTATTATCTGTCTATTTTTGAGGTAGGGAAATTTTGATCTTGTTATTTATTTTTATCCGTTTAATTTTCTCCCACCACATACACATCTTTCCCCTTCTACTGGCCATTTGTTAAAGTTTGGAGCCCTTTGAACAAATTGAGGTTAGCTCTCTTTCCAATGGTGGCATTGTTTCGCCACAAAAGAAAAAATACAGAAACATAAAAGGGACTTAACACATGCAATGCACGTGGATACCACCAAAATCTTTGTGATCCCAATTTAAATCCAAAAAAATTGTTTTAATAAAAAGGTAAAATGGTCAGTTTAATTTACTCAGCCATAAATTCACTGAAAGTGCTATGATTTATAAGTCCCTAGAATTAATATAGAACTAGTCTATTTCAGTTTCATGCTTGTTCTTTCTACTGTTGTTGGGAAAGTGTTCCCTATGTCATGCCAGATAATTTTTATTGCCAGAATCCATCTAGCATTCATCCATGCATTGAATATTGCTGTCATATCTGGTCTAGTACTCTTGCTATAGATACTTGACAAAAATCCAAAGAAGATTCTGCAATGTTATTTGTCTTGTCCTAGCATCCATGCTTCAGTCACTTTGCCACTGCCATAACATGGCTTCTGTATTCCTTTTCTATAAATAATTTCATGTCTATTGTTCTGATGAGCTTTCCTCATCGACAACTCGACTTCATGAATTTAAGCATAGTACTAGATTGGCAGTTAGGTCTCAAATGAAATAGGTAGATATAGCCATAAATTCTATTCCCTCAATGAATGTGAAACTCTTCCAGCTTTCTGCTTTCCTGCCAACTATGATCTTCAAAAATTTAAGTTTAATGTCAATTGCTATCTTCCATCTTTTTAAATAATTTTCTTTTATTGTTCTTTCTCCTCATTAATGTTTTCTCATTTTCTTTTACTCCCAGTAACTTAGTGGCATTATCAACTTGTTTGGAGTAAAATGAGTTTTTAAAAATTCAGTACTAAAACAATGTTAAATATATAAATCATGAAAAAATGAAAATAAAAACTGAATTGAAAGTAGTTACAGTCTAATTTTTATAATGAACAAGTTAAAAAAATATCAAGCAGTCAGGTGCTTTTTATTTTTTTTAAATCAATTCACCCCAAGCAAAGCGATAATGCCACTAAGACACAAGAGGCTACTGGGAAAAAAAGAGAATGAAAAGACTTTAGAAGGAACCAGAAACCCATTCCAAAACATGAACAAGGGATAAACCTCTACTCCTGTTCAATACCCAGGGGAGGAGTGTGAACCAGATGAATGGCAAATCTATCTACTCCTACTGAGAAGAAAAAAGTAAAATAAAAAATTATAATTAGTAAGTAAAAGTTCAAAGCTCAATAAAATATTAGAAGTATAGAGTTGAACGACTTTATAAGGAACTGGAAACCTATGCCTCAACAGCAAACAAGAGATAAGCCTTTACTGTTCAAAAAACAAGGAAGGAGTGTGAACCAGACAATAAGTGAACCTATCTATTCCTTATGTGAATCTCATTTAGACTCACAAACACATTAGATTGGCCAAAAAATTCATTCAAGTACATTTTCGACTTACACAAACAAACTTTTTGACCAACCAATACAATTTTATTCCCACAAATATTTTTTTTATTTCCAATGACAGTTTCAGTGAAGTATATCAAAGTAATTTTCAAAATTGTTTTAAATATTTAATATATCTCAAATTAAAAGTAATGATTTTTTTCCCCACATACCATGTTTCTTTACAATGTAGGCAATCATAGACCCCCACAAATTGAATTGATATTCCATTACCACCAATAAAACCCCAAACTACCATCAGTCACAATGAATGGATGTCCCCTCAAAGAGGCACCATGCCTTGAAAGAATATTGAACCTCAAACTCATACCTGACCTCAAGTGGAACTCTTATATATAAGAGTTCCACTTGAGGTCAGGTATGAGAGGTCAGCAATGAAACATATATATCGCTAAAGAAGCAAGCAAAATGATCAGCTCCCTGTAGCACTCCAGTAAGTAACTGACTCATCTTTATAAGAGCCAGATCAGGCCAAAAAAGGAGTACTGTTGCCATATTTGGGGGGGGGGGGGTCTGCCCAGTTCTTACTTTCTAGTCTTGATAGAGTTTAAAAGCATCTCAGAGTCCTTGTTGGAGAAGAATTATTTTCCACCCTCCAATCTCTCTCTCACAGGTGGGATGTGGCAAGTCTCTCACTGCTCTATTGCTACTTCCATGGAAAGTGCTCAGATGAACTACATTCCTTGGTTCTACCAGGTTTAACCTTCATGGCTAGGACTAGCCACTTACATAGTAGCAAACCACCCACATTCCCTCCATATTCCATCAGCAAAAAGTAAGTTCTACTCAAACTGTGTCGTCCTGCAAACCACTTCCTGTGGAACAGACTCCGAAGAGGATGTTTCCCCAATCATTACAATCTTAACCTGTTCAAGTCTAGAGTTAACCGTTATCTTCCCAGCCTGTCTATATAAACTACCCTTTAACGTAACACTACCTCTAGTGGCCCCAAGGCCTTGTATAGGGTGAACCTTAATTATATATATAATTTCTTGGAAAAGAGAATGTAGCTTCCCATAGTCTACAGTTTTTAATTCAGAACAAACCTGCTAAACTGGTTGCTACCCAAGACTAGAGTGCTTAGTCAACCCTACTATTAGTTAGAGAAGAGAGAGGTTCATGCCTTCCCCCAAAGTTATCAGTACAAACGTCAATGCAACAAACCAGGTCAGAATTTCCATTCACTCAGTTATGCGCTATGCATGATACACGCTTAAGAAATCATGTATCTTTCAATACACGAGTGACAAGACAGATATTTTCCCGCAGTAGGTTGCCATTTCTTTCTGCAGTAGCCATCCAAGGTTATGGAACCTGGTCTGTCCTGCTATTTACCCATAGCTGGGGGGAGAAGAAGAGGATTCATACCTTTCCCAAGCATGTAAATGAATGTAATGGATTCGAATGGAATTCGAACTCGGCTCTCTCATTCCTCAATCCGAGCCACTATCCATTACTCCATTGGAAAATATTGGAATCACTGATAACCTTCATACTACCCACATATATTTCCTTAAAAGAAAAAAAAAAAAGATTGTATCAGTCAATGCTAATGTTTTAATAAATAAATCAAGACCATAACAATACTGTAATTTGACAACTTCATAATATATTGTAATACCTATATTTATAAGACTCAAGAGAATAATAATAATTTCTATGAATACTTAAGTACATAAATTGATTTATATACTTACAATAAACAAGTCACTACATGAAATATGTACTCACTGTAGCTAAGATTTTTTGTGGGTGGTGTTTGGAGGTACAGTGACTCAGAATGTAGAGAGCAAAATTGAAATACCAAATTATCACAATAGTTTGTGATTAGGTTTAATGATTTGTAATCTAAAGAATGCAGCACAAAATATGAGCCTTGGATGATGAAAAAATAAAAACAAAAAATAGATGGAACAGAGATGGCATCTCTTAATGTCTATGCCACAAGAATGACTTTTAAAAGAATGATAACAGGAATTTCAGATTTTTTTTTTTTTAACTGGTGACATCAGGGCCGGTGCAAGGGACCCATGCCCCCTCCGAATCTACATGGTGCTAAAAAAAACAAAAAAAAACAAACAAACAAATTAACTATATATTTCACTATATGAATTAACTAAAAAAAAATAGCTGCCAAATCTTTTAACCATTTGTTGTTCTAGGATTCTGCAGTTATCTAATTTTCAATGCAAGGTGATTGTTCTCTTTAAAAAAGAATATCCAACTTGGGAACTGAAAAAAATGCCAAGAAATTTTGCCAGAATTCTTTTATTTTTGAACACCACATCTAACATTTGAGTTTTTGTTCTATTTTAAGCTACTAAATTTCTATCCTTTGCTTTTGTTTCAAATAACTGTAACAAAAATTCCAACAATTGAATAAACTACACCAAATTACCTGTTTTTTGTTGTTGTGGGGAACCCTGTATAATACAGGGACCCCTCCACCACTCTACCCCATCTTAATTTTCATAAGGTAATATTCATATAAAAAAATAAATAAATATACAAATTTTATTGTAAAATATGTACAATAATGAATTCTATGCAATATAGGTGAACAATTCAAGTAGAAAAATTGAAAATAAATACAATGAATCTAAATACAAATTAGAGACCTGTCATAATGGATTATTCTATCTCAAATAAATCAACAATGTTTTGCAGCAATTTTTAACATCAACTATTTCATGTTAAAAAGTTGATTAATTTTAACACTTTCAACATTATGGATAAAAAATAGTGAATTTTATAAATTGAAAATTGCTTCCCCCCCTACAAAAGCCAAAACAAAATATGCTCATACTAAATATTTTTTTTTTGAAAATCACAGTCTGTTGTACTTTTTTCATACATTGCTATTGATTAAGTGCTTATTAATTATCAATATTTCAAAGAAAAAAATTATTTAAATTTTCAAGAAATCATGTAGTAAGAGCATTTTTCTGTAGGGGGATCAATTTACAATAAATTTACATAGCAAACTAGAACCCCACTAAACTTTCATAAAATAAAATTAAATAATTTTATATTCATGCTCTAGAGTGTTTTTGGCGAAGTGATGGATAGCAGCTTGGATTGAGAAATCAGAGAGCTGAGTTCACATTCTATTGGAATCTATTACATTCACTTACATGCTAATATGAGAAAGGTATGATTATTACTTTTTCCCAGCTGTGGGTAAGTAGGAGAGATTGGGCTCTTTAGCCTTGATTGGCAATCAGTCTAGAAGGAAAAATTAATTCAAACCAATCTGAAATTGCTCAGATCACATTATTCTAAAGTATGTATATATGTGACTGGGGACTACTTGTGAACCCAAATTCTCATTGAAACACCTATGAAATTACATGACCTTCATGATGCAATAAATTCATTTGACAGAGCTGGCTCAGCTGATCTCAAGTGAATTCCGCAACAAGTAGAAAATCAAGAGTGTTTAAGTCATGAAAGAAATTATTATTTCTGGTCACATTTACTATTTTACAACTCCACATTTTAACTATATAAATATTTACATTCCTAACATAAAAATAAAAATTACTAATTAAATTAAAAAATTAATTTGCACAATATTTTTTTTTTTACTCTGGCTAGTTAAATATTTATCTAGCTTCAAGGCATTATAGTAAATAGACCTTATTTCCGACAGTTATATGCCTACATATTAAAACACACAAACCTTATTTCCTACCCAATAACAGACAGTATTTTACAAATATACCAAAAGGATTCCACAATACAACACACTGTTTAAAATAAAGAACAAATAGGAAATATTTATCACTCTAACATATTTCACTTTTAGTAAAGCTTCATCAGAGAATGAGACATGGTGAAGAACAAAAAGTTCTGGTATATTTACTTTTTTCTTGTTTGTTTACCATTGGTTAATACGGTTTCACATACATTTGACTTGTTAAACAAACGTTATTATAATTTGTGGTGTTCCAAATTCAAGGAAGAGGCTGCATCCATTCAAAGTTTCAAGGAATTAATTGATTCCAAGCCGAACTGAAAAACTGTAAATATTGCTTTATGTATTTAAGTGTATAATAATTCTGGTTTGCCTATGTGTGATTCAGACGATAATGTACATTTTTACACGTGTGTGTCTAATAGACATTATTAGTTTTTCACATGTTGATTTGAGAATGTTTTTATATGCACCCTGCTTGTTTTAGATAAATATACATTAGATTCTTTAAGAATGGATTCAATAAAGGTTGGTGATGTAATGTTTTTGGTATTTATAGTTTATAATATTGTTATTAACAGGCTCTCAAAGTACTTTTGATGTAAAGAATTGTTTTTCTTAATTGTATTTGTAAAATAAAACAGGTTAGATTGATAAATGTCTCTTATTTGTTCTTTATCTTATTCTGTTGGATTCCAATCTATATTTGATCTCAACTCAAAGTATCTATTGTTTAGAAATTAGCATCACCATATGAAATATTTGACCAATCAGAAAAACTAAAACCCTATTTTTCTTGACCTACTTTTGGGAAAATTTTCTTATAAAAACCCAGATTTTTACTTTCGCTAGAAGTTCAAACACAGGAGAAATCATGGCTACATAGCCCCTCCCCATCAGCATGTACTGAAAGAAACATCATGTCAGCAACTTCAACCGAATCATCTCCAATAGCAACTTCTCAGATTATCAGTGAATCTTCACTGACGATCAAAATCTTTTCCAAATTGCAGGTTTTTCTGTGGCCCAAAGACTGAATCAATTATAAACTAATTTTAGTCCATTTTGAATTTATGTATATATTTTTGTAAATACAAGTGATTTATTTAAGATATACCCATGTTTTCTTTATTTTTATTATTTTATTATTGTTTGGAATTTGGATGCTTGGAGTTTTACTATAGTATAAGAACATGGACACCTGAATTTCTTAAAACATATTTTTGAAACATTAAGAAATGTTACAAGCAATCTTTTAAAAATAAGTTCAGAAAAATATTAAAACACATAAAACTATTAAACTTTGAGAGTGCTGGAACTTTCAGAAGACTTGTTATTTGATCTCCAAAAATCATCCCCAGAAATATTTGTAAATTTTACAGTACCTGTGTAAAAATACTGTTTTTATTTTATGCATTTAAAATAAGCCCCAATTTTTTTTTTTAACCCTTTGGAGACCAAGCCTTATTTGGATCTTCCATGCCAAGATAGTCTCCATTTCACAAGCCCTTAATTGGAACACACACACAAAAAAAAATCAATGTAAAAATCACAAAACACAACAAACTATCATAGAAACCGCCATTGAAAGGCCCAGATTTGCAAAAAATGCGAGAAGCAATCTGATTGCCTGATTGAAGACCAGCTACCTAATCTTGAGGCTTGTACTATCGGGCCGACATATCGGCCCTGTAGTCATCTTCAACATTCGACTTTTCGGGCAATACATCAATCTTGTCATCTCCAAAGGATGAAGTTCCACTGAACTTTTTAAATTTCTTACTGAGAAAAAATTACAAGTTCTATTTGTTGAGGTGGGGGCAATATTTATTTATATTCTTTGTTTTCTATAGCTATTCAATAATGCATAGCAACTTGTTTAGTTTGTAAAACAATAAATGCCTTGCTCATTCATTGTCAAATTTAATGCAAACCTGGTTCATGGAAACCCATTGAAGCAGACATTAAACCTTTTCACTAGACACACAGGCGTGAAGGAGTCTATCAGCAGAATAGACCCTTTTTTCACTTTTGTGACATGAGTTAAAAAAAAAAAACTGGTCTGGTGTGCTACAGACCAAAAGAGACTAGTTCTGTTTCACTACAAGACAACGTAGAGAAGGAACACTGAAGTTCGAACTCCATACAATGGCATAGACAATATACTTCACTCACTTGCTAATTCACGAGTAAACTAACTTCAACTTTTTTTTTATCATTTCATCCTGGGTACGACGTTAAACTGCATCCAACAGCAAGCCCTCTGATCAGGAGGTTTTGAGGAAGTGTGGAACCACCTCTTAATTGCTGGTGTTCCCAGGTCCACCCTGACCCGGGGTGGTAGCACCTGTTGGGGTCCCTGCTATGGGAAAATAGTGAACTTCCAGGTCTTTTCCAGCACATTGAAACAATGATGTTGCCAACTACACTTTTTTGAAACAATGATGTTGCCAGCTATACGTTTTTGATATATTTAGTAAATACTGGATCTGGCATTAAATAACCCATAGTGGTTGATATGCCATAAAACTCCAAACAAACAAACAAACAAACTTTATCATTTACAAAGATTAAGAAAATTCTTTGAAATTTTATTTACACAAAATATGTTCCTGATACAATAAATATTTCTATCTTCATTTGTTTGTCTATTTCCTCAACTCCCTTTAGGTTTTGTTCTTTGCTGATTGGACGCTGAATGGATATCTGCCCCCACCCCCACCCCAATGAGGCCCTGTGCTTTGAGCAATTATTGGGCCTCAAACTCAACCCAGACATCAAATGGAACTTGTACATATGATCCATCACAAAAGATGCAGGAAACATGGTCAGTTCCCTGTGCTGACCTAGTAAGTACCTGACCATCTCGTGCTATCCTCTACTTTTACAACAGCCAGATCAAGGCTAAAATGAAGTGCTTGATAGAGTCAAAAAGCATCTCCGCATCCTTGTGGGTGACAAATTATTTTCCACCTTGCAACCACTTCTGCACAGACGAGATGTGTCAAGCCTCTTGCTGCTCTATTGCTACTTCCATGGAAAGTGCTCAGACGAACTACATTTCTTAGTTCCACCAGTCCTAAACTTCACAACTAAGACCTGCCATGCTATGAACATTGTAACGGAACACTCATTCTCTCTGCATTCCTTTGGTGAGAATTTCCACTCAAGCACCTTTTCCCCCCATGAACCACTGCTCTGCGGAACCAACTCCAATATTCCGCCCCCCCCCCCCGTCCTTGATGACTACAATCTTAACCTGTTCAAGTCTAGAGTTGAACATTATTCCCACTCCCACCTATCCACATTAACTGTGCCTCTTACTTTATAACCCTCTACCTTGAATGGCTCCTGGACCTTGTACAGGTTGAATCTTACTCACACACAACTCCCTGACCTAGTAACAACAATTCATCCCAAGCAAGGTGATAATGCCACTAAGACACAAGAGGAGCTACTGGCAGTGAAAGAAAAGGAAAAGGCTTTTTACAAGGAACAGGAAACCCAATAATAGTATAAATTTCGAAGCTTAGATGGAGAGATGTTAGAAGTATAAAGTTGAAGTAGAATTTAGAAGGAACCGGAAACCCCCATACTAAACAGGAAGCAAGGAATAAACCTCTGTTCAAAAGACCGGGGATGAGTGTGAACCTATCTACTATGTGTTTGTGTATCGTTTAATTTAAATAAGCATACGCATACACACAATTCGACTGAATTAAATTAGATACTGGAATTTATACATTCCCCACCCACTCAATGTGGACAAACCATCCCCTAGAGACAGCAATAATTTTGGAGATAAAAAAAACAATCGGATAATTTTTTATTATAGGATTTTATTGAACTTTTCGGAAATTATTTGATAATAAATAAAATTATTTTAAGGAATTTTCTTTTTGTGAAAATATTTTTTAGATTTGTCATTAGCGTATACGCGCAGACGGCAACGTACATAAAAAAAAATTGAATAAAATTAAAATGGACATCTGTGTCGTGAGGGCTTACTTCAAGGTAAAAAGAGTTCGACCGTTTAAGTCATTTTTAATTTTATGACTTCACTTCTGCATTTGTAGACAATATATTTTCTAATATTTGTACATGAACAAACTAAATTTAGATTTGAAATTTGATCATGTCAACAATGCAACAGATACCGAACTAGTATTTTTTCTTTAACAAAATTACTGGTCAACAAATTATACAACCAAAAACTCAAATGCGTCATTTGACACCGAGCACTACTACACCTAAGTACGAATCATGACGTTGAATTTTTTCTCAAACTTAAATTACTATTTTTTCCATTTAAATAAAGGAGAGCAAAATGTTAATTTTTTTATCTAATTCATCTTCTACTTGTTTACTATCTATGCTTTTAATTTTATTTATGCACGCAACATTTTACAAGTTGCCAAAAGAAAAGTAAGAAATTTTAAATTAAACCAAAATACCTTAAATGATTTTATGGCGCTGTAAAAAGATTTTTAGGATTGTTTTCTGTTCGTATTTATGACGCCTCATGTCTAGAGTAAAATTGTCGAAGTATTAAAAAAAAAAAGAGAGAGAGAGAGATATTTACTTCGCCTCCACGCGAGGTAGCGTCCTAAGTCGAAAAAGAGAGAGAAGGGTAGCCAGTATTTATACTCAGGGGAGAGAGACCCCTGTTGAAGGATTAAGGAACTGAGGAGGAGCTAACTCCGACAAGTATGGTGGCTAAGGAATTTCAAAGCTGATTAGTAAACACTAAAACAGACTAAAATTGTCCTCAATCTATGCTACAATCTTTGTGGAAAATAACTAATATTAATTTTCAAAACAAATCGAAAACTTTATTATCCTCCACCCACCCGAAACATTATCTGCTAACCTAAATAAAACATTTTTTATGCATATAAGCGGGAAAACCTGTATTTATTATAGGTACAAGCAAAAATGAAAAATGTTTAGGGCAATATAAAAAAAAAAATAGAACAAGGTATCTTTAATGTACAGACACAACAAATCCTATGGTGCCTGAAATCGTATTTTAATTTTAGAAATTTGCCTTTTTATACACTAAGCGCGAATGGCCTACGGGTTAGAAAATGGACTAGGCGAGAGAAGAATTCAAATTCCATTTGCTACAGTTGAGATTGGTATTCACTTTTTTTAATTAATACTTACCAGCCACATGGATACTTATCTGGCACATGTCAGACGGTATCCCCCAGACGAGGCTCTGCCGAAGTGCAGGGTTTCGTCTCGGGAAACTGACTCCTTTTTTACGTGGTCTATAGGGAATTTTTGCCCTAGCCTACTGGCTTGGATACCCCACTTTAAGCTCGGCCTTATGCCACATCTTGCTGCGTGGGACAGCGGCTAAATAATACTTACCTGGACCAGGGCTCCGCCCCTGTGCTGGTGCTACGACAAACCAAGACCAGCTATGACTACCTTAGACCAGCTCTAACCGGCTTGGGCAAGCTATGCCCAGCTAAGACCAGCTTGGACCAGCGGCTCGAGTGAAAACACCGGGTCCCCACGTTATAAACTAACCCTGTGTCACAACCTGACTCAGTGGCGGGGTCAAGTAAATCTCCTTACCTGGCACAGGGATCTGTCCCTGTGCTGGTGGTAACATGGCTACGACTAGCTTGGACCGGCTCTGACCAGCTTGGACCAGCTATGACTAGCCAAGACCAGCTTGGGCCAGCGGCCCGAGTGAAAACACTCGGGTCCTCACGTTAAAAACTGACCTTGTGTCACAACCTGACTCAGTTAGGGGGAGTCAAGTAAATATCTATTTACCTGGCACATGGATTTGTCTCTGTCGCAGGTAGTATCACGGCTGTGGCTGGCTTCAACGAGCTCTGACCGGATTGGACAGGCTATGATCAGCTATGACTAGCTAAGACGAGCTGAAACCAGCGGCCCGAATTGAAATACTCGGGTCCCCACGTTAAAAACCGGTATTAAGTCACAACCTGACTCATTCAAAAAAATCGCTTTACCAGGCACATGCCGGGTAAGGTTTTTTATCATCTCTTACTTGAGTCTCTGTCTTCGGGCAGAGTGCGACTCAGTTGCGGCTCCATCGGAGAACAGTGTCGCAACTGAGAAAAATCACATTGTGAGGTGCACAGCCCTGGGAAACAGATGCCCGAGACTGCACCCTCTCATTGCACTAGAGAGAGGGATCTGTGTTCTCACTGAGGCCAGCGCAACCGACAGTTGCGGGGGCTCGGAGAATTTTTTCCTTGGCCCGAGTGTACGTGCTCGTGTTCCCCATATTAAACCCGACTTTGTGTCACATCCCAGGGTAAATACCTATCAGGCATATACCGGGTAGGGTTTATTATCTCTCCGTTGCATCTCTGTCTTCTGGCAGAGTGCGACTTAGTTGCGGCCCCGTCAAAAGGGAGAGGCGCAACTGAGGAAAATAACAGTATGGGGCGCCCAGCCTTGGGGAACAGATGCACGTGGCTGCACCCTTTTATAGCATTAAAGAGAAGGAACAGTGCTCGAAACCGATGCCAGCGCAATTGACCATTGCGGGAACTCGGGGACTTTTTGTACTTGGCCCGAGTATACGCGCTCGGGTCCCCCACAATAAACCCGACCTTGTGTCACATCACGCCTCAGTGAGGACACGAGGTAAATATTATGCCTAACATATGCCCAGTAAGTTTTTTTTTAAATATTAAGACAAGCCTCACTAGATCTCCCCCCCCCCCCCCGGGCAATACCTCTCCTTCAGGAAGGGACTGAATTTATTGCTCGGTGCGTTCTTCGAAGTGAAAGTGCCTAGGGGTCTTGGGCAATTTTTACACGGTA